>JAYKKO010000026.1:0-715000 GCA_037074685.1 Glyphodes pyloalis | reverse complement strand
GAACCGGCAGTAGAGTCACTTTGCATTGTATTCAATGACGATTCAAAAGTGTTAAATATAACCTACTTGAATGAAGAAGTATTTGAGATAACAAGAAATCACACAAAATAACACTTTACACTAATACACGTTTAATTTATTGAACATAGATTGTAAATACGTTTTCTCTAGATAAATGATTTCTTTGACATAGAGCATGACTTAGCATGGATGTAACTAAAAATGTTTTACTTGATTTTTTCTGAATTAATTTATTTCGATGACAAATTTTGTAGTTTGACGAGTGTGAAAACTACGGGATGTGTCAACTTCCAGTTTGTAAGATAATAAACAATATGCATATGGAAACCGTAATGTTTTTTTTGTTTTATTGATTAATGATTTTATTAATTAATGAAAACTCAGCACGAGCAGGATATTTTTTTTAATAAAAGGATTGATGACTCAGTAAAAAATACAATGATCCTATTAGGCAACGTAGTTTTTTGCTTCACCAAATAGTAAAAATTGATGTAGTGCAGAGGTGTTTACGTCACTAATTCGTAAAAATTGTGCGAAGAAGTGACGTTGCGTTACATTTAACGCAACCTGTCTGAATAAATTAACGTTTGCAAGATGAAAGAAAAAATATGAATATAACGGTTGACTGGTAGAGAATGCTTCTAGCATTAAGTCCGCCATTTGTACTTTTTATTTTGTGCAATAAAGTTTTTAAAGAAAATAAATAAATATGTATCTTATCTTATATTTTTTTACGAATCTAACTGTTGGACCAATATTTTATTAGTCATTTTTCTTATTCTCTGTGCTTTGTTTTCAACATTTTGTGTTTCTTTGTCTTTGTGTTTTTTTAATATCAGCGTGTAGTGTGGAGCTAGTTACCTTGATTCTATTCTATAGTTGTAGATAGTAGTTTGATATTTAGAATTGTTAGTTTCAGAAATATTGTTTGAAAGTGTGATGAAATTTTTCCTTTTTATTAATGCCCCTGCTTTAATATAACTTGTCTACTTAATGTAGATTCTTGTTTTCTTTACGTTTATGAGAAGTGTTTAATATAAAACATTAATATCTAATTTTAAAATTAAAGATCAATAATTACGGTCGTAAAATCTGCATAAATTTTAGGATTAGCGACATCCTTCACGATTTATCGTAATTCAAAATCATGCGGAGTCTATCTTCGATTAGAAATAATGTAAATATTTATGTGTAAAACTTCCGTCTTAATATTATATTCACATTATATTGACTCTTGAGCACATTTCTATGTTAAAACAGACTCTTGCTAATATTATTTTAATTGTGGCTATGGTTCACCTCAAGGTACAGTTTTGTCACCTCATTTATTTCTTTACTTCAAAAGTATTTCCACCTATTCAACTCCATTGACTAAATCCTATGCCCCATATCCTACGTTTGATAATTATCTTGGTTGCGTTACGGTAACCCGGCAGGATGAAACTGTGGTGTGCCTCAGGGAGCTATGTCGCCTCATCTTCTCTCTTCTCCAAGGCGTGGCTTAGGGAACAATTATCTCGCCTCTGTTTCTCTAACTCACGTGACATATAACCTCGTAAAAGCATGGTATTGGCTCCCATTACCGCTGAGCTGATGTGGTTAACCATAGGGTGCGCCGGCCGAGCAGAGGCAGCTCGACGAGGCCATGGTGTTTCTGAGAGAGCATTCCGATGTTGTTGTGAGTATGGCTTGCGTATTAAATACATTGATTTATGATGATGATGAAAACTGTGAACGCATTTTTGATACCTTAATTGTTCCATGATTTTTATGTAAAGCCAGTTTCCGTAATGTTTTGTGCTATAACGTATATTTATTTACCATAAAATTGTCACATGTTTTGTTCACACTTCATCAACATTATAGTTTAACTAAGTTGTTTAAGCATGATCTTTGATTTTTGTGGATTCTTAGTCAGGCTTAGTTTTGTTGTAACTCCTTTGTGTTAAGCTACTTGTAAATGAAGTATCATGAGAATCTTTGCGAGCCTTTAAATAAGTAATCTTAATTAGAATTCTTGGTTTAAGTTTCAAATTTCATTCGTTTTTCAATCGAACTACCCACCCATATTTATGCTAAAGCTTCTATACAAAGAATGAGGTAAGGCGTTCGATAACATCGCCGTATCATTTTCAGGGGGCGCGGATGGAAGAGCGGCTAGACGACGCCATCAACGTGCTGCGCAACCACGCTGAGGCCGCCGACCTCTACCCCCAGGACCACCATCACCCACACCAGCCCACCACAGGTAATTTAGTATGCGGTGCTGACTTAGGGAGGTCTGTTAAGTCCAGCTCTTTTTAATTTAAATAATCAAATTATATGGGAATGGCTGTCTTAAGACATTTTGAGTATGAATTTTGACTATTCTGACTTAAATGAACATAATAAAATGATTTATATAAAATTATTATAATACAATTATTCGCCAATTTCATTTATTTTTACTGCTGGTATCACCTATCAATTTCATGGTGCAGAAAGTATTAAGCCAATCATAAATATATCTATGGTACATTTGTTATGTTTGTAAGTAACAAAAATGTTAATGTTCCGATGGAGACATCTACGATCAATATGACGTCAAGTAGAAGAGCAGCACGTGCACTCCGTGAAGGTCGTAGGTTCGAATACCATACCGCTTTCTATTTTTTTAAATAACCTTTTCTCTATTGCGTGCAGTGAGTCGGCTGGGCGCGGGAGGCGCGCTGGCCCCGCACCTGCACGCGGAGCCGCCCGTCAAGATGGAGCGCCACGTGCTGCCCAATAACAGTGAGTATTACACTATTTTTTGGGATTTTACCTAAGTATATTATAAACGCGAAAGTTTATGAAAATGTATGGATGTGTGTTTGTTACTGTTTCACTCTAAAACTACGGATGAAATTTAGCATTGTAACGGTGATACCTTAAGCTCGCTTTAGTAGAGACTGACCGCTTCGCCTCGACCACCAAACATCTCGAAACATGCCATTGTGCTGTTGTTTTACAGTCTGGTTTTTATGTATGCTGATGACCATACTAAAAGTGCTTTAGCGGCTTTGGTCATGACTTTCTGATACTTACAGTCACGCGTACTAATATATATAAAATCTTAATCGAAAGTTAATCTTAACTTCACGCCATAGGAGCTCAAGTGTCATTTCATTGCTGGTCACCGCCCGAAACGACGGCGAATGTTCGTATGATGAACATTATTCTGATTCCGGTGGTTTTATGTATATTCAAGCATTATTAGTGCTACCGTCGCCATCCTATTTGGTTGAACAACATACTTCAGGATCACATGGATATTTTCCGTCGAATATTTCTAAAGAAACATGTTTTCGTATTTCCAGAGAAACGCAAAGAGCCCCCGGACTCAGGTCTGGAGTCGAAGCCGTCATCATCAGGTTCAGGCGACCTCGGCGGCAAAGCGCCCGGCGGCAAGCGCTCGCGCAGATAGTGAGTACACATACGACACTGGCACTGCGTGATCTCTAGACTTTGATGACGCATTCTACACTGTAGATCATCGTTTTGACCTACTACCCTACTACCTATTATCACAGAACTTGTTTTACGAATATTTACAAGTCTAAACTAGCATATCTATAAACACTTGAAAACATCTCATCTCAAATCAAAAAGTTAAATTTCATTTTATAGATATGAACGGTATGCGCCAAGGCATCAATTTAGGTCCAGTGCTATTAATGTCACGTTCCTATGACAAATTGGTGGAAACAATTTCTGAATACTGCAATATTATAATAAACCTTCAGTTTTGGTAATTCGTTAAGAGGAGCTTAATTACTTTTGTATGTATACTATTAAAATAAAAAAAGTCTTTTGCTTAATGTAGAGGATGTAGGAGGATATAGAAAAAAAAATAAGGGTTTCAACCCTAATAATGTATGTAGATTATAAATGAGTTAATTTGCAATCGCTTTTCAATTCCAAATGCCTCATTTCAATACATTTTACATTTACAATATCATTACATGGTCGATTGCAGAAAGCAGGGTAAAAAAATAACTAAACCTTTAAACGTGTTTGAAAGAGTTTTCGTTCGAGCTTCTGACAGACTTGTTACCTTTAAATTGAAATAAGTGTAAAAGTAAATTTTGTGACGTTTCATAATATAATTAGTTATAGTCACTTCAAACCCTCAATTTTTGTACTCCTATTGCACTAGTCAGTATGTACACATCAGCTCTCAGTAGTTGAAGCACGTACACAATTTCTATTTTAATAATGACGACATCTCATCAAGATAATGAAGCCATCTCCGAGGTCTCAGGTTCGATTCCCGCTCGGGTCAATATGGAAAACTAACTTTTCTATATTGTGTTGTGGTACCGTAGTTGTTTCATATTTCGTTAACAAAAGTGCCTTAGCTACTTACCACAGAATTATAGCCATGTATGTAATTTGAAAAAAAAAACAAATTATAGGGGATTAGCGGATTAAATTTTTCTGCTTCTTTAATTTTATTTAAAGGTCGCTAGTGCGGCGTGATGCAATATGAAAAATTGTAATAATCTATTCAGATGCCAAGGTATCTGCGATTCTTTGGTATTCAAACATTTCTGCAACGAATGTACCACGGGCCGATTAGTATATAAGTAGGTCTTAATTCATACGGCGGAGGTCATTAACCTTAGAACTAATAACAACAGAAAAATTCATCGCCTACAACAACTTGCGGCTAGCTCAGTTGGAAGAGCAGCGCGCGCGACACGTGAAGGTCGTGGGTTCGAATCCGACACTGAACGTGTCGATGAAATTGATGTTGTCCAACATTTATGTTATATGTTAATGTTATACGTGCAATACTTATCTTCCTGTGTGTGCCCACTGTATGAACAGCTGTTCCTCGGCCGACGAGGACGACCTGGATCCTGACACGAAGGCGGCGCGCGAGAGAGAGCGCCGCCAGGCCAACAACGTGCGAGAGAGGTGCGCGGGGCGGGGCCTGGCCGGGCGGGGGCGGGGCCTGGGCCGGGGGGGCCTGGGCCGGGGGCGGGGCCGGGCCGGGGGCGGGGCTCGCCGGCCTGCCCTGATTGGTTGCGCAGTTTGAACTATTTATGTAGCTTTGAGTTGCTACAGAGAATTAGAAATGACCGCATCGTACCATTACGGAAAGTAGTTATCTACATTAGTGTAATTAAATTTCTTAAAAGACTCCCGACATTTGCAATTATCGATACTTCAAACTACGAAACCAATCGAGAATTTTTTATTTTGAGCGTGATTGGAGTGATCAGTTTCGATATAATTTTTATTTTTCCTTGAAATGTGACGTCGTTTATATTTAGCGAACCTTAATATTTATGCTTCTTTAAAATGTCACCATTTACTTGTGTGAAACATTCATTATTATAACACCCAAACACGTTCAAAATGGTTATTGCAATATTCGCCGCAATGGGATCCGACTGTTTTGCGATTGGTTCATTTTGACATGCCTTTGACATTCATTTTGATATTTTGACAGCAAAAGTACCAATCGCAAAACAATGTCGAATTTGATGTGGATTTTTCAGAGACACTCATTATTTGATGGTAATGAAAATGTATTGCTTCAATTATGCTAAAATACTTATGAAAGTCTTGATGGTCCAGTTGTACGGTTTGTGATCTTTATTTAGGTCCTGGGTTCGATGCCTGGCCGAGAACACAGTATGTGTTGAATTTATCCAACTATTAAGATAGTGTGCTCATGAAGCCTTCATCACTCATCCTCTGAAATATGATGGTTTGATTACAATGATGACAAATAACATTTATCATTGAGTAAATAAAAATTAAACTGAAGCAATAATTTTTCATACCGTTTTAATTTTCTTGTACAAAGACCTTCGATCAAATATTTTGTAGATCAGAGATACGTAGTTCAAAGTTCAATATTCTTTTATTCATGTAAATTACATCAGTAATATTTATGAAACGTCTATATAATACAAATGAAGCTACGTGAATATATATCATCACAAGCATTGCAAGAAAGGTCTAAAGCATAATATATTTGACGACCTCCGTAGCCGAGAGGCGAGCGGGCCTGACTTTGGCGAGCGCCATCTCTGAGGTTCCGGGTTCGATCCCCGGTCGGGTCAATATGGGATACGAACTTTTCCATATTGTCTCGGGTCTGGGTGTTGTGGTACCGTCGTTGTTGCTGATTTCTGTAACACAAGTGCTTAAGCTACTTACCACAGAATCAGAGCAATGTATGTGATGTTGTCCAATATTTATATTTATTTATTTATTTATTTATTATATAGTGTAATCTAATTTAAACCTAATTTAAACTTTGAGACTTTCGCGTTCCATTTTAAACATTTTAATTATCAAAATTTAAACCTTATGCGACTGAGATAAGTTAATAAATTTACTTTGACGTAATGTCTAATGCCTTGTTATACCGGTGCCGATTTTCTAGACGCAACTGTAGATCTACAAAATCTTTGATCGAAGATAAAGACAAACACAATCATTGTTTATCTTTTAAATTTCAATCACGAAAATTTCTTAAACGGTTCATGTATAAATCTGCAATTTACTAACAAATGAATCACTGAAATAACTTGTGAACGGAGAAGGGAACTTTCATTGACAGTTGACGTTACTTGTCAGAAATGTCAGTTTGACAGCTGGGTGACAAGTGATTTTAGTTTCTGATTTAATTGTTTAGAGCAGATTTTGTGAAGTTATCTGCTTTTTGTTTAGTTGTTATCAAAATAGATGCAAAATATAGTATTAACAGACAATATATAATCAGAAATGTTTTCATTCATGTAAATTACATGAGTAATATTTTGAATCGTATATATAAAACAAATTAAGCTTACCTATATCAGAGTACTATCTCTGAAATGAGCTTAAACTAACAAAAATCTTAATACTATTATTAGATGTCAACAATATCAATACATTGTCAAATATATTTTTAATTATAATTTATTAACAACTTAAAAAGCTAACAAGTAACAACTAAAAAAATTAATAGCCTCCGTATCTGGGAGGCGAGCGGATGTTTGGCGTCGCGCCATCTCTGAGGTCCCGGGTTCGATCCCCGGTCGAGACAATATGGGAAACGAGCTTTTCCATATTGTCTCGGGTCTGGGTGTTGTGGTACCGTCTTTGTTTCTGATTTCTGTAACACAAGTGCTTTAGCTACTTACCACAGAATCAGAGCAATGTGATGTTGTCCAATATTTATTTAACAAAGTTATTTATTTTAATTACCTGATTATTTTTTAATTTTATTCATTTCATGAAGTTTCCCTTCTATATAAACGTGTTATTGATGTGATTATGTATTATAGTTTCAGCTTTCTCATCATTAACAACAAGTATGGGGTCACAGTATGTAAAATTGTCCGTTTTGTGTCTCACGCCACTTACTTCCTTACTTACTTCCTTTAAGTCTTTACGGTTTAAGCTCATTCTTCTGTGTATATTTTTGTGTTTTTATAAGACAACGTCTTAGGAAAAGGTGAGTGTATACTTTGCAATTCTAAAAGGTATATCAAGTGCGCCAATTTACGTTTGTAATTTTCAATTATCGTATTTAAATTGGACCTTGAGGTTTCAATTGGATTTTGTGATTTTAATTGAATTGGATAATGAGATTCCAACTGGATCGGAAGGTCTAGTATGAATTTTAAAGGTATCAATTGTGACGTCTTAAAATGCGTTTTTCACGTTTTATTAAAAACTTGACGCTTCGATTAGTTCTTGAGATATCAATTAGATCTTGAGGGATCAATTGAACCTAGAGGTTTCAACGATTGGATCTTGTGATATTAATTGGATCTTGAGGGATGAATATACGGCAGTTGGATTTTGAGATATCGCCGCGTGCGCCGTTTTCAGCTCATCTAACATTACACACGTCGATCGGCTTCTGTGACTAACAACATCATCTTGGACATCAGAATAACGCTTCAGCCATTCATGATACGAACGTCTAAATAACTGTATTGTACATATAATTGCTTCAGATAACTTTGGTATGGAATATTACACGTCTCGTAACTAGGTATTCTTGTTTAATAACGTAAGCTTATGGGATATATAACGTAACTAGCTGTGCCCGCGACTTCGTTCGCGTGGACTACATCCTTTTATGGTCGGTTTTACCCCTTTCTCCCCTAATATTCGAAACAAAAAGTAGTCTATATTATAATCCAAGTTTCGAGCTATATTTGTGCCAAATTTCATATCTATAACTTCAAAAATAAAAAATTTCCATATAAACTTTCAAAGGTGGTATTACCCCCATCCCCCCCTTATTTTCTAATAAAAAGTAAACTATGTCCGTTCTTGAGATTCAACGTATACCAAATTTCATCAAAATCCGTTTAGCCGTTTAGGCGTGAAAGAGTAACAGACACACAGACAGACAGACAGAGTTACTTTCGCATTTATAATATTAGTAGGGATTATGGTCAGGCCCTTCTTGCGCGAGTCCAACTCGACTCCATAGGGACAAACTTTCTCATGTATAATATAATTAGCTTCGCTTCAAAGATTTTGTTTATTCGCCGGGTCCAGAAAGTCCGGGCAAATTTTAATTGTAAAAAAAGTAACAACCCTAAACTAACCGTTTCTACCAAAGTTATCAAAGCAAACTCGTTCAAAACACATCAACCCAGCTTTCGGTGGCTGACGTCATCAAGTGCATCGTTCTGTCTCGCTCGTACAGGAGGCTCTCTCTCTCGCGCGCCGTCTCCGTGTCCGAGGTAACTCTAGGATAGATCAGCTGTCACTGCAGTGAGAGATTGTTGTGAGGATGATTATTGGTAACATATATTTATTTTCTTTCTACAAGAGTTCAGACGCGTTTACTTTTTTTTTGATAAAAAGTATCTTAATGTCAGTCGGGAATAATGTACAGTTTTCTATTGGTGTAAGAGTTTTTGAAAAAAGGTTTGAGTTTAAACGTAACAGAATAATATTTCTTCTTTGCATTTGAAATAGCAATGTGGATTAGTTATTTAATTTTCATTTTTACCTTTATCTGTAGCAATTTAAATTTATAACGTTATTCGCTGTGGCTTATCAGCTTAATATTATCTCCTATTTAGGGAAGATAAATATAATTGGATCTCTATAAAAATGGAACCAACTGACTTGAATTTTTATTTTCTTAAGGTCCAAAACTCTAAGAGTATTACTATTAGCAGAATAAACTAAAATTACAATATCTTGCATCTAAAACCAATAAACCAACATCACAATGACCTCGAAACACAATAGGAGAGATCTCTCCCTCTCTTACATTTACACAACCTGTGTAACGTAAACAGTGTTGCCAGCTGCTCGTCAGCGGACGAGGGTGACGACGAGGCGGACCCTCAGGCCAAGGCGTTAAGGGAGAAGGAGAGGCGGCAGGCTAACAATGCGAGGGAGAGGTGAGTACGGATAGGGGAGATGAAGTTAATACTTTACTCGAGGAGGTACAAGTGACATTAATGAACCATCGTTTAACATAACTGAAAGGGACTTTGAACCTTATACTGAGAACATTTCGGCTGCAAACGGTAGGTGACACGGTTGTTTATAAATAATTAGTTTAGTTGTATAGTACATGGATTAACTACAAGTTTCTTTTAGGTACAGATTTATATTTCAATGTTATTACCATAGAAAAGAAAATGTAATAGGTTTTTTTTCGGATTACCTTTAATAAAACAAAAATGATATTTGACTACACGTCTAACATTTAACGTTTAACATTTCTTGCCATCTACTATTTCCTCTACCTTAAGGTTGTCTGGAAGAGATCGCTTTCTAGCGATAAGACCGCCTAAATTGTACTATAATCAATCTGTAAAACCTATTTCTGTAAAGTTTTTGTGCAATAAAGTATATCTATCTATCTATCTAACTCTCAGTGTCCCTGATATTCACGTCAGTAAGGCTGAGTTTTGCACAATGTTTATAAACTTAAAACCCAATTATCTCAAAACGAAAAACAAAGGACTTTCATCATTATTCCAGTGGACCCTTAATTTATTTATCTACTATATAAAAATAAGTCGGGTTTTCCTTCCTGACGCTATAACTCCAGAACGCACGAACCGATTTTCACGGTTTTGCATTCGTTGGAAAGGTCTCGGGCTCCGTGAGGTTTATAGCAAAGAAAATTCAGAAAAAAAAATCAACAGAAAGCGGGAAAATCCTCCAAGGCGAAACGAAGTTCGCCGGGACCGCTATTTCGTATAAGTTAGAGAATAGTATACGGATAGTGAATTTAGAATCGTTTGAAGGAAGCTGACTGAGGACTAAGCATATTTTATTAATTGATTATATAACCAGTCTGTTTATTTCAGGATATGACAATGAATTGGCGTTTTACATACTGTGATCTCATACTTATAAATTGTATTCATGTGTTTAACAAATATTTCTTTGAAATTTAATGATTGACGAATAATTTTTTGTTTCACTATTCAGTGTTCTTGATTTACGACTCTTTTTCACAATTTATTACATAATTATCATGTTTATTGCGACCAAAAGAAATTTAGTTTTTAAAGTAACATTATATACACTTTTGTATTTCTAATAATATATTAATTTTACTCTTGTCAAAGACTGATTTATAAAAAACGATTAGGTCACACTAAACATGAATTTTAGCACCCCACATCATGTTGGTCAAATTTTAAGGGACGTGAGCCCTCTGCTGCCCCGCAAGCTTGAAGAAGATGAAAAGGCTATCTGCAGCCATCGTCAATAGTCAGTTTGGAAAAACCCCACACTAAAATGTGCTCTTTTCCCCTAGGATAAGGATAAGAGATATAAACGAGGCGCTGAAGGAGCTGGGCAGGATGTGCATGACGCACCTAAAGAGCGACAAGCCGCAGACGAAGCTCGGCATCCTCAATATGGCTGTGGAAGTCATCATGACCCTCGAGCAGCAAGTGCGGGGTGAGTACTCCTCCTTGAGGAACCCTAACTATTCGTTTCTCAATGACTTTTGGTATGCTGGAAAAGAAAGAGCGGGGTGAATGTACTTCCTTGAGTGAACCCTTCTGGTCATTTTAATATTAATTCCAATAGCTTTCTTTGCTCAATGTTATAGTGTCTATGAGCGATGACTATTTTGGTATGTCACAAGAAATAGTGGGGTGACATTCTACCTCCTTGTGTCACTCCCATAATTTGCAAGATGTTCTTGGTATTTGTCTTAAATATATTGAAATTCTGTAATAAAAAGTTTGGGTTAAGTACACCTCCTTAAGGACCCCTTAGTGGTTTAGGATTTTCTTGGATTTTCTAGCATTAATTGTTTTTTTAAAACACCTTATTTTCAATCATCAACAATTCATATATTGCTTTATATGGTACATATAACACTTTTGAATCGTCATTGAATACAGTGCAACTTGGCTCTACTGCCATTACTGGTTCGGAACATATCTACTAAGAAGATACCGGCGAGAAACTTGGTAGATCAGTTACAGTAGCAGTAGATATCTAACTCATTGCTATGTGTATGTATCTTTGGACCAAGTCATATAGTTTTGGTGTGATGATTTAGAAATATATTTACTTTTGAGAGGTAAGCTGGAGCAGACCAGACCCTGGCTCCTGTTCACAAGCATGACGTATGTGCCAGCCATTGTTTCACTCAACCATGTTGAAGTGATTGTAAAGACTTAATTTTATTACTCACCTATATTGTATTCTGTCATCAACTATTTTTAGCTAGATCGTTTTGTCTTAATCTCAAGGTGTTCCACAAGTAGGTACCCTAACCCCATCATTATATTGTTTAAATCACAAGGTGTTTCACAGGGAGGTACGCTTTGACCATTACTTATAATGTTAATGTATCTTGTCTACAGAACGCAACTTAAACCCCAAAGCGGCGTGCCTCAAGCGGCGCGAGGAGGAGAAGGCGGAGGAGGCGCCGAAGCTGCTCGCCGCGCCGCTGCAGCACTACCAGCCCATGCCGGTCAGTACACGTATACACTACACCCTTGTTAGGGTACCAGGCCTCCGTAGCCTAGAGGCGAGTGCGCCGGACTCACTCAAACTCAAATATTTCTTTAGTCAAGTAAGTTACATGTAACACTTTTACAATGCAAAGTGATTATACTTCCGGTTCGGAAACGAGTAGTCACTGGTAAGAAACTCAGCAGATTAGTTACAGTAGCAGTATCTAACTTATAGCTATGTGAAGAACACTTTAGACCAAGTCATATAGTTTTATTTTGATGAGTGAAAAAAGCATTAAGTATTATTTTATTTGAAGAGGTAAACTGGAGCAGGCCAGTCCCCAAAGGTGACCCTTGTTCACAAGCATGACGTATGTGCCAGCCATCGTGCCAGACTTTGTCATATATAAATATCATTCAGTATATTTGCCTTTAAAAACGCACTCTTAATCCCCATGGAGAAAAACTAGCCGATTTATAAAGTTGTCTTTATTTTTTACTTTAGCCTGATTTCATTTTTCTACGTAACAGAAATTTGGTGTTGTTTACCTATCACTTTACCGATGTTTTTTAACAATGTTTCGCTGAATCATAGAAAATTTTATAATCGCGTAAACGTTGCGCGGTATCGGCTGTTGCGGCATCGGTCAAAAATAATTCGCTTAACTTTCTATTGGTTTGGTTTTGGACCTTAATTAGGGAAGTAAAATGGTTACATAGTGGACAGAGCCTCATAAAGGTACGAGAGTTTGAACCCATTGGAGATAGGTTACTTTCGTACAAAGGGTGCGTTATTTAATTACCGATTTGTCTCCAGGGCATGGGCCAACTCCCCGGGCAGCCGCCGACGGGAGCCCCGCCGCAGCAATAGCACAGCTCGCGCGCCCCGCCCCCCTCGCCGCGCCCCAGGGCCCCGCCGCCCCCCGGGGCCCCGCCGCCTCCGAGGGCCCCGTCGCCCACGAGGGCCCTGCCGCCTCCGAGGGCCCCGTCGCCCACGAGGGCCCCGCCGCCTCCGAGGGCCCCGTCGCCCACGAGGGCCCGGCCGCCCCCCGGGGCCCCCCCGCGCTGCGCACGCGCCCGCGCCTAGCCGGCCCTAGGCGCGCTCCGGCCGCGTGACGGGACTCAGTTGCGATACGACACATAAAATGCGATGGAGCGACGCAAGTACTTTTTATGCATTTACTTTTAGCAATCGACCGGCGACTTGTTTGAAATGCTCATCTGGAACGGGACAAATATGGGTCTTCAAATATTATTTTTAATTAGTCCTTGTTAATGTAGTCATTGAGGCATTTTGCAATGTCCGTGTATTTTTGAAACCAATTTTTATGTATCGTATGCCACGAATTATCTAACGGAATAGTCAACCCATATTTGCATCGCGACGTTTCAATTGGAATTTTATCAACATTGACAGTATTGAAATTTTATTTAAGTATCGATTATGAAATACGAACTCGATTTAAATGAAACTTGCTACAAAATAATTCCATATAGGTTTTGTGTCAGTGTGACAGTGAAAAAAAATGTAAAGAGATTTATTTGTTTTATTATTTATCCATATTAATTTTTAAGATTCCTTTTTTTATTGCAACACCATTTTAGAAGTAAATAAATGAATTGAAAAAAATATATTTTAATCAGTTAAATTTTATTATTTACTGTCATACTTTCACAACGACGTCTTTGTTTAAATCAAAGAAAAACGTATCTCGAAACTTATTATTATTAAGTTTTATTATTTTGTTTACATTATAATTTGATGGGTATTTTTACCGACTCTATTTTTTATTATATTTTTTATCGAAAACAATTAGTAAATCAATGTTTTGCGTTACGTTTTTCCAAACGTATTTTAATACGAGTTTCCTATATTTTACGTAATTGATTTTAAAAATGTACTAATTGATAACGTATTCAAACAAGTTGCTATCACGCATTGCAATGAGTTGCAACTAAACTATTTGTAACTATTTAAGACTAGTTTGAACTAGTCGCGACTAGTTTGACTTATAATCCGAACTGGTTAAAACTAGTTGCGAATAGTTTGATACTAGTTGCAACTAGTTTAAACTAGTCTCGTTTTTAAACTAGTTGCGAGTCGTTGCAACTAGTTTAAACTAGTCTCGTTTTTGAACTAGTTGCGAGTGGTTTATACTAGTTGCGAATAGTTTATACTAGTTGCAACTAGTCGCGCGCACGCGGCCGGCCGAAGTGGCGCCCGTTACCTACGTCAGCCCAGTGGTCTTACGGAGACGCTTCTAAAATGTACAATTTTATGACATTTTTAACTTTATTTTCCATTTTTAAGAACTTTAAACGTCTTTGTAATTTTGATTCGACGTGTGGTAAAAAAAATAAGTTCAAAATGGACTGTTTTTCCAGTAATCAAATAATCGCAATTTTTTATAACAAGTTTTTTAATTGCATGCGTATATTTGGACATTTTAAAATTCTATTTTATCAAATATTCAGTGAGAATATATTTACTATTATAATTCACATGTCAAAAATTAAAATTACAAACTCATTTAAACGATTAATTATATTTTTAATTATTTACATATCAAACAATAGCGTCTCCCACGATTGGTCTAGTGTGATCCAAAGAGCAAGACAGACGGACAGTGCGTAAATAAATATATTTCGGACTTATAGTACATAAGTGTGTATATTTCTAGCAAATAGGTTATTATAGTTTTCTATAATAATTATGAGAACGGTCGACGCGGTGACTCACTGAGACGAATTTGAGGCACAAATCTGGCGAGGGAATGCCTACCAGTTTCAAGGGATTCAAAATGCGAGGGCTCTTGTGTTGAGGCCCGAAGACTGTTTATTGTCTTCAGAAAGTCTGTAAAAAATAATGTTCTGGATACGATTAGGGGCCTCAAATCGGAGGCCCCTGTCTTAATGAGGCCCCTTTAATTTGGATTTCTAAAACCTCTATTTAAAACATATTTGAGTGATGAGGGCTCTAGCGTGCCTTCAGGGGCCCCAATAAAATGCAGCTAAAATTAATGAGGTTTTTATTTTTTTACCATTCTCTCCACCCGCTTAGTCAGTCGCTGAGCCGACCTGAGAGGAAACGCCATGAGATTTTTCAAGACGAATTGAAAATGTAAGTCTTAATGAATAAGACTTAATAAAACCAGAACTTTGTAAAATATTAGCGTTAGAGTTACGTTTATGTATAGGTATATAATATTTCAGACTATGAGAAATGATATTTTTAATTACGATTTTAAATGGATTTTTTTTTCGCTGCCATAAGCATAGTTTCTAAGGCGGTTCAGAGTCCATTTTCGGGGATGAAATGTTTGTTTGTTTGTTTTGAACATTATTCACTGAATCTTCACGTCCATGTTTGAGAGATGGAAAACGAAATTGCCACTTTAATTGAAAGACTGCAACTTTGGTACTTTTACTAATTTATTTGACTAATTAATTAATTTAATTGAATTACTAAATTAATACATTACTTATACGCTACTACGGAAACAAAATTAAGTATATATTTAAAACATTCGCAGCCACATTGATACACTAACGTTATATTGGGCCGACAAATATTTAAAATTAAACTTAATCTTTAAAAAAACATAACATTGACAGTAGATATGTTTGAAATTAAAGTATATTTTATTGGTGTATATGTGACATGTTTATCACAGTTTGCATAGGTAAAGGGTAATCTAGATTTTATGCAAGCGTTTATTTAAATCCCAAAATATATCGTATCATATAAAAAAAAATATTTTAACTATATTGGTTTTAATATTAGAAAACGAATAATGTCATGGTTTAAAGTAATAAACATGTCATTCTTTCATTAATTTGGCAACATTGTTTTAAATTCTCAGTGCGTCTGTTTTTTTCGGGCGAAAACAGATTTATTTGGCCCTCCCCGTAAGCTTGACAATAAGGCGCTCGGCAATGGATTGGGAATCGTTGCAAATACCTATAGCTCTATTATTGTCTTAAATATTATGTGATTTCTTTTAAACGACTCCGCCGATACGTAGGTCGAGTGTTCTGAAACAGTATTCTGTTTTAATCTGATCAATTTATTTGAACTCTAAAAAATATTGTCTGGCAGTGATTGGGTTAAGATTGACTGCAAATAAATTTGTGCTTTATTCATTCGAGTTAAGGTTCGTTTTGGAATGCAGCCATAATATATAATACAGGTATGTTTTTGGAATTTACATTGAGCGCAAGCCGATTGGTGCTTTATCTGAATTAGGTTAGGTTCAAATTATCTTGCGCTTACTGTGAAGCTGAATCTAAAATAAAATTACATTATCGTTAAGGCAAAATGAACCTTGTCTTTAAGCAGTAAATCATGATTTTATTTGCAGGACTCTGATACTGTTTCATAATACTAGACCATTAAGTGGGACTGGCAGATTATTGTGTGTGTGCGAATAACTTAATATGTAACGAATTACTTGCAGATAACCAAAACAGATATATCGTATATTGTGACAGAGATGAGACTGAAGGTAGAAAACTAAAATTAATCTGTTTCATTTAATAAATTATAACTAAAACCAACATAACAGATGATATTGATTGCCTAATAAATTTATATGTTGGAACAAATACTACTTAATGCAATAATTTATTTGTTGTAGAATATTTAAAACGAATTTTTGATCATAATATTTTTTTATTTGCACACACACAATTTTATGCGAGTCATTGAGATGTTTATATGAGTAAAATGGCTGCTAACTTAAGATTGTACTTAAGATATATTTTTTTTCACTATTTTTTTGTACCGAAGCTCCAGTGAAAATTCGTTGACATTATTTTGTTCGTTTGTTTTTTTGACAAATCTACAATATTTTTTTTTAGATCCGGGTGATCTAAGCTTTTTGTAGTATTATTTTGTACCCACGTACAGGGTTTTATGGAAAACTTATCGAAAATTATGGACCTTGCCAAAAAATATGAAAATTAAACGTGTGAAATATTTATTGTATATTATTTTTCTTGAGTTTGGCCGCGAAGTGTTAAAATAAATAGATACGTAATTTATCAGAACGAAATTCTGAGACCTTAATGCATTGTGTTAAAGTTGTAATTACCATATATATTTCTGGCTTATAACGGCTTTGTTTCCGATCAGTTTTTCAACAAACCGGTATATTTTTCGACTTTTTTTGGTAGCTCGTTGACATTGCGAAATCATGGTGTAATTTTGGTTATGTATCGAAAATTATAACCTAACAAGATTGTAATTTAATATATGAAAATGTAAATAAAGCATGCACGCATGGATATTTTAATATAAATGTACAGTGTGATCTTGCATGCGAGTTAGTTAGTTTTCGTATAAGAAATTATAATCTTTCTAAATATTTTTTTTGTTTTAGTTTAAACAATATAAGCCGACCTGTAAAATAATTGAATACTCTAAAAGAAAATTGTTGCCAAAAGAAATAAAAAAACTACTTAAATGGTATAAAACGGGACTCATGGCAACACCGAACGGTAGCTTAGTGTTAACAGCTGCGCCTATATTTCTTTTTTAAATATAAATATAAATCAAATGCATAATTGGACACTATTGTAAATACAAATAATAATTGAAACTCGAAAGCTCAATACGTTAATCGGTTACTTGAAGAAGCATGTCCAACATGACTATTTTGTAATAAATTATTTAGTGATTTCTTTTCATGACACTTGTCGTTGTGTTAGGTTACGTGGGTAGTTTTTGGTTTTATTTTTTATATCATCGACACGGAAGAAATACAATTCACTTAAAAATAACAGATAAGTGTGTTGCTGATAAGAAAAATCATGTTTGGTTGATATTTATATTTTTATGATGGCAATTTTGCCCAACTGTTTCGGGATTGGTGATTTACATGTCACTGTGACAGGTCTGTCAAAAAAACCAATCACGCGATATTTTTCATACGCATTATTTCCCAATATAACGTAATTCATTCCACTAAGGACTAAATTGGCCTAATTTAGGTGATTGTAATTATTCCGTCGTCTTAAAATTGACAATTACAGATGTACTTTAGTATTTATTTACGAGAGAAGTATGTTAATGTTAGTTGTTGCCGGCGTTCTAGTTAAAGCTGTACAGAGGTGGCACTCTATAGAAAGTTTGTGCAAAAAATGTACCAAAAGTTGACATTAGTTAGTTACTGGAATGAGGGTGTTCGCATACGAAAACTCCACTAGATGGCGACACTTAGGCGAGGGGTCCAACTGTTACGTGATTGGTTATGGTTTACGTGACATTGACAGTTATGTCACCATGACATTTAAATCACCAATCAAATAACAGTTGGACCCCACGTCCACGTCTCGCCATCTAGTGGAATTTTTCATTCGGGAACACCCCTCATTGTCAATTAAATATTGTTTTTTTATGCACTCTTTCCAATGTGACGTCTGTATCGTTTTTAACTAATGCGTCGAACTACCCACGCATTAGGTAATTTAGTTTCATTTAACCCTGTATTATATAGGCGGTAAGGTTGATTTTTAACTGTAATGATTCAATAAGATAGGTTTGATGCCTGACCTATCTCCACACAGCTTAATTATTGTTGGTGTATTTGACTGAATATACTTAGCCTAAGCTTAGTTTGCAGAATAATTGATAAACTTGGTCAAATGAAGCGAAATAAAATACAAGTACATAATGTTTTGTAACGGGACATTCTCAAAATATTTCGATAATCTTTTGATTTTAGTTGACATTTATTATTTCTACAAATGTTGGATTTCAATATGAAATTGTAATTTCGTCAAATACACCAGCGATTTGAAATCTAACGTCACCAAAGCCCCCGTGTCGGGCGCGGGCGGCTCTCGACTCTACGCACCACGATATAAAGTCCACATTTGAAAAGTTCAAAATATTTTTTTAGTATTCTATAAAGAATAGATAATAAGTGTCACTTTATCGTTACTTGAGCCCTTTTAAGTTAGATTAGTTGACCTTCTCTTCCATTTAGCGTTTAAACTTAAGTTTTTTTTGTCTTTATAATTAATTATTACTATTTTTGTTGTATGTACGTAAAATTACGTATGCTAAGGATAATTTTATGTAATCGGTACTATTACAGCTGTAATTTATTTTGAAGCAATGCTCAGTTTTCACGAATGGTTAGGCACTGAGGTATTTCGACACGTCCTAGTGACTTGTGTAAAGTATGAGGCTTTTTTTGTTATTTTTTTTCCTCTTTTCGCTGGCAACACTCCGGCGGCCGGACACTGTATCATAGAGCATTTGTTTTTTTTTTTAATCAGTTCAAATGCATAGATTAAAAATGATTATAATTACAAGAAAGGTCTAATTATAAAAATGAATAATATTAATTAAATGTGCCATTCATTTTGCTAATGTTGTGTTTTATTTTCAACCTTAAAAATATGATTACAATGATGATCCATTACCGTTTAAATACAGGCTGATTACGTATTGGTATACCATTATCGAGTTATAACTTATTAATACATGTATATAAATACATATTATAATCTCAGTCCATGACGGACTAAATTTAATCACTGTTTCTTTACCAACACTTTTAATACTATAACGATAACACGATGGATTATTACTTAAATCTGTATAAAATTAGGTTTAAGCGGGAAAGCGTAACAGACAGACAGAGTTACTGTCGCATTTATAATATCAGTAGGGATTTAAGCTGTCTTATTGCTAGAAAGAAAACTCTTCCTGACAATCTTCAGGTAGAGAAGCCATCTTATTATTTATGGTTACAAACAAAAATGAAGGTTTAAACTTAATAGGCCAGTTCTGTTAAAGAGAGACCAGTACGGGTCGTGCAAATTGTTACTACAGAGACAGACTATAGCAAGTATTTCTTCCTCTTAATTTTGTCTACAACGTAGTCATCAAAGTAGTCCAAGTAGGAGAGGTTGTGGTCAATGGTGTCGGTCACCCATCCCCGGACCGCGCCGATGCTGGTGTACAGGCCCGGCAGCCGGCCGCAGCCCGTGTACGGGGTGGCCACGCCTATTAGCGTGCCGTTCTTGAACACAGGCCCTCCCTCGTCGCTCTGTGGTAGCAATAAATTACACAAGTCGACAAAAAAAAATATATTTATTTAGAGTTTCATATATAACCAATATTTTCTGTCTGTTTACATCAAAAAGTAACCAGAAACATCATTCAAAAATAAACATTTTTCCATATAATCTTTCAAAGGTGGTATTACCCCCCTCCCCCCTTATTTTCTAATAAAAAGTAGCCTATGTCCGTTCTTGAGATTCAACGTATACCTATACTCAATTTCATCATAATAAATAAAGTTTTCTTTTGTACCTTATAGAATGATAAACAAATATTTAAGGTTTTTTGGAAATTTTAGAAGTAGTAACGGCTTTTAAAACGTAATAGAGACAGGGAGAGGGGGATTTGGGGTATAGAGCGGGAAGTGGCAGCGTAGCCGAGTAGTATGCGCGCGCGCTTTTTATTGGACGTACGTATTTTGCGTGGCATGATGAATAATTGTCTTCCAAAAAGTGCAAAAATGACGTTAATGCTTTCTGCTACATTTGCGGTGAATTTATTAAAATAAGAGCAAAGAAATTTAGTTTCTTAACAAATATGGGATAGTAGAGCAGACGCACTTCACTACCAGCAGCATCCATGGCCTAAACGGACCGAGTTTCAGATAGGAAAACATAATGTCAAGAACAAGCCGATTGTAGAGCCCGAACTTGCTCTGATGCCTCCATTACATATAAAATTAGGACTCATGAAGCAATTTGTAAAGGCTATTCGTAAAGACTCAGAAGCTTTTCAATATTTAAAGAATTTTTTTCCTAAATTGTCAGAGGCTAAAATGGAAGCTGGTATTTTTGTCGGTCCACAAAATAAAGAAAATAATGACTAGTAAAGAGTTCCCAAAATTACTGAATACCAACGAGAAACAAACTTGGCAAAGCCTTAAAGTAGTGATTCATGATTTTCTAGGCAATAATAAAGCTGAAAATTACAAAGAGCTTATTTTTAATATGCTTAATTATTTCAAAGTCATGGGTTGCAGAATGTCCCTAAAAGTTACATGCTCACTTAGATCGGTTTAAAGATAACTTGGAAGCGTTTTCAGAAGAACAAGGGGAACGTTTTCACAAAGATGTCATGGACTTCGAGCAAAGATATCAAGGGCAATATAATGAGAATATGATGGGTGACTACATCTGGGGGCTGATACGGGAAAGTTCATTTATATACAATAGAAAAGCTAAAAATATTCATTTTTAAAGCTTATTTCTACTCTTTTGTTTGTATTGGATTTTATTTTTATTGCCTTTCGTTAATAAAAGTTATTTAAGTATATAAATTATAGTTCGTTTTATTTTAATAGGCATCGGAATTTGAAAAAGTAGAGATTTTCTTAAAATTTAAAATTTCGTTCTGCAAAAGCAAACTTTATTTACTAAAAATATTTTTCCCTTCCTAAATTATGCATAAGAAATTAAAATCAGCCATGCAAAACTCAGACTCAAAAATCGTGTTGACTTGTGTTATTTAACACAGCATCAAAGTCAGCCTTTATTATGTAACTCTTTCACAAAACAATTGAGTGAAGCGATGGCTGGCACATAGGTACGTCATGCTTGTGAATAGACGCCAGGGGACTGGTCTGCACCAGCTTACCTCTCATAAATACTTAATATGTCTCCACTCTTCAAAACAAAACTATATGGCTTTGTCCAAAGTGTAGAACACTTAGCAATAAGTTAGACACTGCTACTGTAATATTAATCTATTGAGTTTCTTACCGGTGACTCCGTCTCCCGTTCATAACTATTCTGTGCCCGCGACTTCGTTCGCGTGGACTACGTCTACAGGGTTTTATTCCGCAACGTAACGATTACACAAGGTAGCCTTATGTCCTTTCTCAGGGTCTAAAGATTGTCTGTGCCAAATGTCATCAAAATCGGTTAAGAGGTTTGAGCGGGAAAGCGTAACCGACAGACAAGAGTTACTTTCGCATTTATAATATACTAGCTGTGCCCGCGACTTCGTTCGCGTGGACTATATCCTTTCATGATCGGTTTTACCCCTTTCTCCCCTAATATTTGAAACAAAAAGTAGTCTATATATTAATCCAAGTTTCGAGCTATATTTGTGCCAAATTTCATATCTCTTACTTCAAAAATAAACATTTTTCCATATAATCTTTCAAAGGTGGTATTACCCCCCTCCCCCCTTATTTTCTAATAAAAAGTAGCCTATGTCCGTTCTTGGGATTCAACGTATACCTATACCCAATTTCATCAAAATCGGTTGAGAGGTTTAAGCAGGAAAGCGTAACAGACAGACAGACAGACAGAGTTACTTACGCATTTATAATATTAGTAGGGATTTATGTTGCTATGTCTAAACAGCTATTATGATGTATGTACTGTAACCATCTTTACTCTACCTTGTGTCATATTCATGAAACGCAATAAACACTTTCAATTTGACTAATATCGCTGAAGCGTTGGAAGACCACGGTTAAGGACTAGAGAACTGACCATGCATAGTAAACACTTTGACTTTGACTAATGTCTCTGTACCATTTGAAGGGTATACGGGAAAAACAAGCGCATTTGAAAATACAATCTAATCTGTTACACCAAGGCATTCCCTTGTGGCGTGACAGCGCATGATTTTTAAAAGTTTAAAAAACAAATAACCGTCACCACTTTCATAATTTTTCGTTGATGCAGAGTGAAAATACAAGAGTTAATGTAACAAGTTTTATGTGACATTGCGTGTTTTTCCCATGTACTTTTCATTTGGTAAGGCCACGGGTAATTTGACAAGAGAAGTACCACTGACCACGCAATCTCCGCGACCCTCGCCGCCGACTCCTGCGCACACGTCGCGCGGCCTGATGATGCGCCCGAGGCCTTCCTTGCACGCGGCCGGCCGGAGCACGGGGATGGAGACCTGGAGCAGCTGGCTGCTGCGTGAGGAGTGGTTCTGGAAGTTATGTTTTAACTAAGCCTGGTCGTTAGAGAGAGCGATGTAGTGGGAACTGCATGTTACTGGACTTGTCGCCCTTACCTTGAAGGCTTGACCCCTGCTACTAATGTAGCACCCCCCAAGCGCAGTGGTAAGCGACTTCGTTTTTAACAACGACTCAAAAACGACGTCTGTTTATCTATGGCATACCTTATCTTTTGAGGTGATTTAAAGTCGTGCCGGCGGATCGCTATTACTATAAGTTATGATTACAATTACTATGTAATTCTAAATGCATACGACGGACGGGACTTACCAGGGGCTAAGAGGTTAATAGAAAAATTTATCTATGACAATAAGTTGCGGTTAGCTCCGTTGGAAGAGCAGCACGCCAGGTCGTGGGTTCCAATTCTACACCGCAAGGGGACAGACAATTTTTCTGTTTTTTTTTTAAATATAATATTGATTCTTCTTTTTCTTCCATTATCTAGAAGTTAGAAGTTTTTCTTACTATGCATTGACTACTGGTTTAACTCACCGCATTACTCCCCCACCCGACCACGTCGACCAGGCTGCCGACCGCAGGCCTCCCCCTCCCCAGCCCCACCGACCCCACCCTGGAGCTGAACGCGAGCCTCTGCTTCAACTTGACCAGCCCCACGTTGTAGTCGCCCGTCTGCTTGAAGTACTTCTCGTGGGGAATGAGGGCGTCCACTTCGTAGAGCTCACCTCCCTTCTGAAGGTTACTGGTCCCAACTAACACTTTGCTCTGAGAGCTGGGAATGATACAGTTAGTCAGTTTGAACTATGTTTGAATACGAAAACAAAAGATTTATGCCCGGTGCCATTATTTGAAGATTCGTATTGTAGCAAAAATGATTATCAGTTTTTCTCCATCCATTAAATAATACCGTTCCATACAGCTGTCGTCCGTCAGTCGTTTTTAACTTACGCTTCGTATAATTTATTACTATCTATCGTTTTTCAAATGTTGCAACCGTACATAACCTATAATCAGATTTTATGCTGAAGACCCAAGCAAGTGTACTGTTCATTCTATTTGTCTCTTTCCTTTCGTCGCGGGTTCGATTCTCAGTATAAACAAAGTAAGTTCCTACGTTTAAAATTTTTGGACAGAGCTCCGCCTTGTGAAAAGGACTTGGTAAGCATGATGATTAAGATACTCGTTGTTGTAATGATGATTTGATTTCAATGATGGGAGCTTCTGTGTCTGGAGTGTGAAATCCATAGGCTGAATTTTAGTTTTATCCCATAGTAGAAAAGCTTTTATTTCGAAAGAGAGCGAAGGTTGGTGGTGCAGGCGGCCCAAGTTTGTTCAGACATTTTTATTTTTCCACTTACACATCCCACTCTTTCCCGACGAAGCAGCTCGCAGCAGTGATCACGAACTTGTCATGAACGACGCTAGCGCCGCAGTAGTGCACCAACGCGCCGGCGCGCGCGGCGACCAGGGACGCAGAGAATGGGACGGACTCAATTCGGACAGCAACGGGGACGGTAGCATTCTTGTTCTTTGCATTCTTGCCTTGTCGAAAATAATAAAATGTTATGCTAATAAACTTAGAATATATCAATGCTAATAAAATATAGTGATTTTTAATCTGTGGCGATCCAGGAAAGAGCCTTCGCATACAAATGATAAGAATACAAAACTCTCTAGCTCCGCCTAATAGCGCTGTGAATACTACAGAATACAAAACTACTTAAAAATATCGTAATTTCAAAAAAAAGTTCAGGTGTGCGTTAAAGGGTTAAAATCTAAGTTATCATCAGCGATTAACCCTGTGGAAGCGCATTTTCTTACTGTACGCTTCATTCAGTGAATAAAGTTTTACTATAGATACGGTTCAAAATAGGGACTCATAACTGAACATCGTTTTACCGAATCATAGAACTTAGTGAAGCGTAGCGTCGCTGGTCAAAAACCATTTGGCAAAATGATATCAGCCCACAAAATGGTAACAGCTTTCTTACTTATGATCTTACTAATGTAACATTTTGTAGAAAGATACTTACTTTTTATACTGAAATAGTACGAACAGAGTCGGGCGATACCAAAATTCCTACAAATATTAAAATCTTTCAACTGAGTGACCATAAAACTTCTTAAATGTCTTGTGGGAATACATTTCTATAAGGTGGCTAAGCTAATTATTTTTTTATGTAGACGAGGTAAAGGGGTAAAAATATAATAAAAATAGTTTTACGCAATAAGAGTAGCTATGATGGCACCATTAGTTAATTATTAGACATACAATTTGTTAAATGAAGGTAACGCCACCTATTATTGAATGGATGTACTACAATATGAAGTGACACCGGTTGGAAAATACATGAACTAAGATGGTACATGGTTTGTGCCTACGCCATCTGTTGGCTAATAGATAAACTAAGTTGTTAAATTAATGTAGCGCCATCTATTATCGAATAGATGTACTACGATGGAAAACGTTGGTTTCTATTTTTGACACTAGATGGCAGCATCATAGCGATTAGTAGCGACATCTGTTGGCAAATATATTAATTAAGATGTCACATTATTTTTGCTGCGACATCTGTTGGCTAATAGATGAACTAAGTTGTTAAATTAAAATAGCGCCATCTCTTATCAAATAGATGTACTACGATGCAAAACGTTGGTTTCTATTTTTGACACTAGGTGGCAGCATCATAGCGCATAGTAGCGACACCTGGTGGTGAATATATAAACTTAAATGTGTAGCGCCATCTCTTGTCAAATCAACAACCCAAATCACAAAGCATGGGTTTCACTATTTTACTACTAGATGCCACTACGTATCTCATTACTAATGTCCGGTTCCAATAATCGTAATATGTCAAAAACGACTATCCGATTTTCTACGAGTCGTTAATTCTAATTTCTAATTTACTTTCCACATCAGCTGTCGGTTTTAGGTTACGCCCATGGACTTAGTTTATTATATTAGGTCCATGGTTACGCCTCTTATAACTTATTACGGTCCGTAACTAGAAGGGATCCGATTATCAAACATTGGAACCAGGTATCTTCACCAATCAGTTACATGACGCAACACGACCCTAGAGTCCCTGCAGTTATATTAACTTTAAACTTTAAGTTAATTGAAAACACAATACCTGACGCCCGTCTTTCTTTATATAATTTTGTTATTTTGTAGATTATATATATATGTCGGAGTAACACCAGATGGCTCAGGGTGTGGTTCCTTGGAGGTGGTGTTATAAGTAGCTGGTCTGAGCCTCAGGATAGGTGAATGCGGACGAGTGAAACGATGCATACTTTCCAGTCAGAAACTGTATTTATAAAAATATAGTTACAGTACTTCACGAGCGGCGGGTATGGCGGCACCACACCGAATGAACGAACGATCGAGCGTTCGCTCTTTATAAGGCTAGGTGTGCGTCATCCCCACCCGAGTCAAACCAGTAACTCGGCTCGTTGTACAAACAACACGTAACATTCTTTATCAAAATACCTGTTTACAAATTAATTAATTAATGAAATCATCAATGTGGTCTTTAAATAGTTCTTATTGATTTATTCTCCGACACGGCCTTCCTGACGCTTCACGCGTCCTCGTGTGATGATGCGTTTTGCCCATTGTCTGTCAACAAAGAAACGATATTTGTAATAATGCTCGGCCATATCTGACACTTTCAGTAGAAGGGTAAAGAAAAAAAATACTACTAGATGGATAATTCTAGTGCATTCACCACCTCTGCTGCATTACGTCACTGTGTTAAGCTGAATCCAATTCATTTGTTTAAACTTATGTTATATTTCGCCTTCGCTTCATTACGTAGCCTCTGCTGTATGTCATAGCCACCGCTACATACGTAAGCCTCCGCTACCCTTAGAAGTCTCCGCTACACTTAGAAGCCTCCGCTACACTTAGAAGTCTCCGCTACATTTCGTAGCCTCCGCTACATTTCGTAGCCACCGCTACATTTCGTAGCCACCGCTACATTTCGTAGCCTCCGCTACATTTCGTAGCCTCCGCTACATTTCGTAGCCTACGTAGCATGATTAAAAAAAGTTTTATTAAAATAAGTCAACTCACCAACTTCGTCATCAGTATCAGATAGACTAAGGTCAAGCTCTTCTGGAATATATGGCTTAGGAAGAAGGCGAATTCTGTCCCTTGCATATTTGTAAGTACGGTTTGAGTTTAAGCCTTTTAGTAGGTACCTGTCGCCATCAAGTACTTCAGCAATCATGAACGGTCCACGATATTTCGCATCCAATTTGGTTTGATTCCGTTCGTGATTTTCAATTAATACATAATCTCCTTTAACTAATTTAGACACAGTTGCTTTTGTTTTATCGAATCTTTGTTTATCCATGTTAGCATTTTCATCTATAAATTTAGCCGCTTGCTCTCTGATTTCATTTATGTTGATTTCTGTATCGTCACTATCTTCTATCATCATTAACTCTAATGGTCTAGATACTTTTCCAATCAAAAGTTCTAATGGACTAGCTTTAGTAACTCTATTCATGGTACTATTAATGGCTAATTGGATACTATCCAATGCGTCTTGCCATGATTTATCTTTTTGAACTTCTACTGCGGTTAACATGTTTTTTAAGGTGCTCATGGTTCTTTCTACTTGACCATTAGCCCGAGCTGTACCAGTAGCAATGAAATGCAACGTTATATTATGTGAGTCACAGAAATCTTTAAATAATTTATTTGCAAAACATCTTCCTTGGTCAGTTACAATTCGAGTGGGGGCCCCAAATAATGACACTGCAAATTTTATGGCATTTATAGCACTGGTTGTATTAATCTGAGAAGAGTGTTGAAGTAAAACAAATTTTGTAAACGCGTCGATAATAACAAAAACGTATTCTTTAGAGTCGTTTTTTCCACTAAGCTTTCCAGTGGCATCAATATGTATTGTATGCCAAGGAATGGAAATTTTAGGAATAGGATGCAATTCTATTTGCTTTTTGCCAGATGACGTTTTGGAAACTTTACAAATTATGCAATTATCGACAAATTTTCTTACATATTTTGACATATGTGGAAACCAGTAATGCTGATATGCTTTTTCTAATGTTTTCTCCCAACCTAAATGCATTACACAGTCGTGGACATGATTAATCAGAGACCATCTATAAGCCCGTGGTATTATCGGAAGCCAAAGGTTTCGATTGTTTCGTTGAATTTTGCGATATAAAATACTAGACCTGAGTTCATATGTTCGACATTTTTCTAAATCTAAGTCATCATTTTCTAATTTAGTTATAATGTCTGATAATTCTGGGTCACTTCGTTGTTCAATGTGTAGCCAATTAGGGGATAACTCATTAAAGTTGATATGCATCTGTATGGGTTTATTTGTTTGGGAGTCTTCACTAATTGGGACTAAATTTCTAGATAAAAAGTCAACATGAGACATTTTACTGCCTTGCCTGTAAATGATGTCAAAGTCAAACGATTGTAGAAAAGCCCACCATCTATGAACTCGTGGAGTTAAATCAATTTTGGTTCGAGAAGCTTGTAGAGAGTTACAATCTGTTATAACAATGAATTTTCGCCCATGGAGATAATGCCGAAAATGTTTTACGGAATTCACTACAGCCAATGTTTCAAGTTCATATGAATGATACTTTGACTCCGCTAAAGACGTGCGTTTACTGTAATATTCAATAGGATGCAATTTCCCTTCAATTTTATGAAAAAGTATTGCACCGTACCCTTCGGAACTAGCATCTGTATGCAGTTGTATCGGATGACTGGGATCAAAAATAGTTAAAACAGGGCTGTTAGTAAGTTGTGAAATAATATAACTTCGAATTTTTTCATGTTCAGATGTCCATTTTATTTTCCCAGTGCCAGACGTCAATCTATATAGAGGAGTCATTATTTCAGAAAATTTATGAATGAATTGCCGAAAGTATGATGCTAAGCCCAAAAACTGTCGAAGTTGTGTAACTGTATCTGGAGGAGGCAGTTTAGTGAGAGCAATAATTTTACGAGGGTTTGGCCTTATTTCTCCAGCAGTAACTTCATACCCGAGAAACTCAACCCTTTTTTTTAAGAAAGAACATTTTCGTAGATTAAATGAAAACCCTGCTGAACTTAACTTTTCCAATATAACGTGAAGTCTATTTAGTCCTTCCTCTACGGTAGTTGAAGGAATAATTAAGTCATCCATATATACTACACCGTACGTGTGAGCAAGATCTCCTAAAGCATCATTAATTGTACGTTGGTAAACAGAAGGAGCATTTCGTAAACCAAAAGGCATAGTTGAAAACTCATAATGAGCGTCAGGTGTTACAAATGCGGTTAGTTCTGTAGAGTCTGGGTGTATTGGAATCTGGTAAAAACCACTCGCCATATCTAAACAAGAAAAATATCGGGCCCCTGCAAGTCTTTGTATCTGATCATTTATAAGCGGAAGAGGGTATCGGTCTGGGACTGTGTTAGAATTTAATTCCCGATAATCGACACATAAGCGATCAGTTCCATCGCGTTTCTTCACTAATCGCATAGGACTAGCAAAAGGCGATACACTAGGTTTTATTATGCCGGCCTTTAGTAACTCGTTACATTTCTCACGGACAATCTGTTTTTCTTCAACACTTAAGTGGTAAGGTCGTCTTTGTACAGTGCGATTGGGATCAATTAAACGAATTTGTAACTGTCCAGTTTTGACTCTAGTCATTGGAAAGTTTTCTGTAAAAGAGCTGGAAAAGTTTTTCAGGATATTTTTTAACTTAGGCACATCACCGGGTTCTATATCTGTGTGTAGTGGTAAAGGTTCAGAGGTGGTTTTACAAATATTTACAACAGAAGTTCTTTTTATGATCGGTCCTTTAGAAGTTATTTCTATGTTAAACCCTTGACAAACTAAATCACGACCCACCAGAATATCAGTGCTTAGATAATTATCTGGAAGGACATGAAAAAGTAATTCTATGTTGTACCCATCTATATTAACGCAAGATGTAATTTGTGTTCTACATTTAACATTCGTGTTTCCTATTCCAAATAAAGTTACTAAAGCATCTTGTCTTTTGCCTGTTAATTTATTTGCGATACTTTCTTTGATCAGAGAGCATTCAGCGCCAGAATCAAAACAAAATGGAAATTGCTCACCCGATTGCCTCAGTATTCCAGCGACAGGTCTTAGGCTGCATATGTTGACACGTCGATCTGCTATCTTCAATGTTGATTCGCCACCGATGCTACTTGTAGTACTGGTGCCGTTGACTTTACTGGAACAGCGTGATGCAATATGGCCAACCATACCACACTTGTAGCATGTTACCGGGGTCTTGGTATAGGAGTCTACGCTGTTTTCAGGGTTTCTTTTTTCATTTGGTCGATAGATACATTCATTGGATCTGTGACCCATTCTTCCACATGCGTAACATTTTATCTGTACTGAAAATCGCCTTTTCTTTGCTTCAACTGCTTGTAGTTCACTTCTGGTAGAAGAATCAGATGCTGGTCTCTTTCGATATGCATAGGCCATTAATTCACGTTGCATCTTATTTCTAGTGGATATATCTTCAGTATGAATTATTCGTTGTAAGGACGGTTCAAGGTGAGTTAAATGAGCCAATACTGTAGCAACTGCAATATTTTCCGTAGTTTGATCTTTCCATTTAGACATCAATGATGAAAATAATCTTCCGGCGTAAGCTGATAAGCATTCGCCATCATTCGGTTTGCTGTTAAGAATGCGGAATAATGTCGCGGCCGAAGTCTCCACAGAATCGAACCGAGATAGGAATATGTCCTTGAAATATGACCATGTAATGTCTGCATGAGCCATCTGGGTAAACCATGTAGCGGCCGATCCTTTCATGGCTTTGTTAAGAATAATAACTAGCCTGCTTCCTTGAATCGGCTCCTCAGTCAAACATAATTCAGCAGTGGAACACCAGGCTCGGGGGTCACTTCCTACATCTTCAGGGTTGAAGTCTGGTAAAATGATTTCTAACGATTTAGAAGAAGAAGGTCCGCGCAGAACATCCACCAGCTGAGACATGTATTTAGTTTGTGCCTCCAATAGTTCCCGCCAATGGAAGTCAGGAGCTGGAGCACTGGTAGCTCTGTCAGCATGACCATGGTTATGGTTGGTCCTTTCCACTTCTGATGTCGGAGTAACACCAGATGGCTCAGGGTGTGGTTCCTTGGAGGTGGTGTTATAAGTAGCTGGTCTGAGCCTCAGGATAGGTGAATGCGGACGAGTGAAACGATGCATACTTTCCAGTCAGAAACTGTATTTATAAAAATATAGTTACAGTACTTCACGAGCGGCGGGTATGGCGGCACCACACCGAATGAACGAACGATCGAGCGTTCGCTCTTTATAAGGCTAGGTGTGCGTCATCCCCACCCGAGTCAAACCAGTAACTCGGCTCGTTGTACAAACAACACGTAACATTCTTTATCAAAATACCTGTTTACAAATTAATTAATTAATGAAATCATCAATGTGGTCTTTAAATAGTTCTTATTGATTTATTCTCCGACATATATATATATATTTTTTTTCAAATGTTCTTTAAAGAAGCATATTTCAATTTATTTACGTACAAGTGTCATAGTTCTACCTGTTAATGTTAAATGTTCCTCACAGGACAGGCTTAGCCTAGTGTGAGGACCAGCAAAAATGTAACATGTATTATAATTATCGAAATGAATAAAATAAAATAAAATAAATAAATAAATAAATTGTAACGGATTTTAAAATGTATTTATTGCCAATGGTAGGCAATGAACACTGACAAAACCGCTTCTGAAAGTTATGTTATTCCATGACGGTGGTTGATAAAGGAGTCAACTACAATCATAATCTCGATCGTTAAAATAAATTAAGGGTCCCCTATTTAATGATGAATGTTCTGCCCTGTCCCTATATGTAGCCCCTACTCTCAAAGATTAATACATTGTTACTACATAAGTGCATACCTACTGTGTTATACAAGTTCACTTTTTTTATTCCTTTTTTTTGAAAACTTGATTAACGAAAGGTTTCGTTAAAGTACGGGAGTTAATGTGATTTTTGATTTGCATAAATTGTATTCTATTTTTTTTAAAACACTTCCGTGATATTTATAGTATGTAATGATAATTATAGATTGCTATCAGTCATATTTCGTTTTTGGTGGTAGACTTCCTTAACTACCAAATCAGCTTAAACTATCTTGACTGGTGGACCACCAGCCGCCTTGGTGGTCCAATATATACAATTCACAACAATTTTAATAATTATATACCTACAATTCACATATATTTTTCTCTACATAAAACATTGCAAAAAATTGTAACAACAATACGATTATACCACGATGATGCAAAATTAAGTTTTAAATTCGATTATTTAAATTCGTGAGGATCTACGTTCCATGCAAATTACAAACAATTTATCGCCCACGTCCATTATGCAACAAGATCTGAACTTTCTGAGAGCGAAACAAATGCTTTGTTTTGCCGTTGACATTTTGGGGTCGCAACTGACGGTTTACAAAAATTTTGAACGCACAGTTTGAAGTGTTAATCTTAGCTGGTATTATCATGAACATCGTAGTAATTATCATCCATACAGATTTTGTTAAATAAATCAGAAATAAGTTATTACTCACCACTAACTGTCCAGCTTCCAAAAACACAAATAAACGAAATCAAAACAACACGTCGCATTTTGACCAGGAATAATCAGCTATAAACAACGTGATCTCATTATGGACGATCTGCAACGCGTTCATTAATTTTAATATTTAACCTTATCAGATTCAGTAGTGGTGGTAAATGTATATCAAATATTTTAATTAACCTTTTACCGTCTGCCAATCAGAGCATGGTGATATAGGTAATAAATTAATTAAATGCGGAAAAATATAAAACAAACTTTTCCTTTAAAACCTTTACAATAAATGTATAGTTATTACACAATTTATTTGTATTTATAAACTTTATGCGTATTCTGCGCCTATTCCCACATGTACGAAAATATCTGATTCAAAATTTAGTTGCGAATTTTCCTCCGAACAATTATTCGTATATAAATCAGCAGTTCAAAATAAATCATGTTAAGTGTTATTAAATGAAAAATACAACATAAAACAAAAACGTGAAGATGTAAAATAAGAGGCCATTGTATTTTTATACAACTTCTTTAATTCACTTCAATTATAATACAGTAGTCTTAAATTCTTATATAAGTGTTTCAAACATTTTACTGCTATGAATTATATCTTTTCACGAGCTGAAACGGGAGTATGATAACCGAATTATAAGTTTTTTTTATTTAAGATATTTATTCGCGTGTACCCACGCGTCCTTAGTCCTTAGGGCTAGACATAACTTTAACGGCAATCAATGAGTTGTCAAATTGCATGTCTACCTATGTGTGTATATATTTGATTTGAAAAAATATATATTTATTTATGTACACACATATTCCTGTTGTATATTTATGTGTAATTTACATGGGTGTATTTAAAAAAACACAAATTTTGTTTTTTCTTATGCCAAAAAAACAGGAAGTATTGATTTATGACGTCTAGCTATAGGAAGTCTAACTGTAGGTCAAGCTTTAGGACGTCTAGGTGTAAGACTTCTAGGCGTAGGACGTCTGGCTGTAGGACTTCTAGGTGTAGGACGTCTGGCTGTAGGACTTCTAGCAGTAGGACGTCTAGCCATAGGACGTCTAGTAGTGGGATATCTAGTTGTAGGACGTCTAGCTGTAGGACATCTAACCATAGGACGTCTAGAATTGGGATATTTAGTTGTAGGACATCTAGCAGTAAGACGTGTAACTGTAGGTCTATCTGTAGGACGTCTGGCTGTAGGACATCTCGCCACAGGACGTCGATGGCCCAGTGGTCGGAGTCTACCGCCGCTCGGTCTTGCCGACGCCGCGCTTGCCCGCGAACAGATGCTTCGGCATCTTGGTGCCGATGAAGCGGTCCGCCTCGCCCTTGAGACCCATCTTCTTCGTCTTCTTCGCGATCGCGACGTGAGCCATCTTCTTTGCTTTCCTGGCCATCTGAAGAAGAATACAAAAATTGGTTGATGTTGCATGAGCTTGGAAATAAAAAATACCAATAAAATAAGAGTGTGCCTGTAACAGACATCACAATTATTAAATATGTTGAAGTAATATACATTTTTCACCTCTGCTTCAATTCTCAGCATCTTGGGTTTGATTCTCACTACCCTGGATTTGCTCTTCAGCACCCTAGTTTCGATTCTCAACACCGTGAGTTCGAGTCTCAGCACCCTGGACTCAATTCTCGGCATTTCGATTGGATTCTCGGCTTCCTGAATTAAATTCTCGGGGTGCCGGGTTCCCAGGTTCGATACCCGGATCAAGCAAAGTATATTATATGATTGTATACTCACAACGCCGTCCTTGACGCCCTGCTCGTCCCTGGCGGGGCGGCTGACGGACCTGGTGCGCGACTGTGAGTCGAGGCGGGCTCGCTTGGCGGCGACGGCGGACTGCGACCGCGACCGGGACCTGGTCTTGGTGAAGTTGGCCTCCTTCGTGTCCGACATGTCCACGCCTGGGGGTCACAAGAGTATTATCACTGGCTTGTCGAGTTTTTTTTTATATTGCATTTCAAGATTGACCTCGTCCCACCTGATGTTAAGTGGTAATGAGGTCCTAGCCTAAGGGCGACAAGTACAGCATAATAAATCTGTTACTGGACTTATCGCCCTTACCTTGAAGGCTTGACCCCTGCTACTAATGTAGCACCCCCCAAGAGCTTTGGAAACCTTACTCACACGCAGGAACACAACAACACAGAAGTGATTGTTATTTGGCTGCGTCTTCTTCTTCTTCGTCTTAAGGTAAATAAATACTTACTTGAGTACTTAAATGTTTGTACACTCATCAAAACAAAACTATGACTCGGTACAAAGTGGTCTACACATAGCAATAAGTTAGATACTGCTGCTGTAACTGATCTGCTGAGTTTCTTATCTATGTCTACTCGGTAGATATAGGTTCCGAACCGGCAGTAGTCATCGTTACTAACTACAATGCAAAATTGTAGTCAGTAACGAGATTACCGTGTGATAAATATATTAAGCCGTTAGCTCTGATATTTTAATTTCTCATCGTTTAAAAGAATAATAATAACGATAACGGCAACCCTCTTCAACATGAGTAAGGCGTTTGACTGTGTGATCCATAAAATATTTTTAACAAAAATGCGCAACAAATAAATGGCTTCACAGCCACATAAGCAACAGGAAGTACTATGAGGCGATAATAAAGGTTGATGCCAAAGTGGAAACATTCAAGTTGGACATTAAACTAAATAGTACTGGGTGTGCCACAGGGTAGTATATTGGGCCCATTGCTTTTTGTTATTAATGTCAATGACTTCCCGAATGTATTACAATAATAATATCAATTTGAAGATCGTGGGTTCGATTCCCGCATCGCAAGGGGAGATAAAATTCCCTACTTCTAACACTCACCGAGTTTCTCCATCTCGTCCCGGAGCGTGTCGGCGGTGCGGTCGCGGCCCCTCGCACGAGACGTGCGCGGCATGACGGGCTTCGTCGACTGCTTCGTGAGACGCGACGAGTCCTTCAGGACTGCCTTCTTGTTGCTAAAACAGACAAGACACACGATTTATAAACAGATATAAAACTATTATATGATTATAGTACTTTACGCATTAGCGAACTTTAAATCGCTCATTATATGCAAAACAGACGCAATCCAAAATAACTTCATTTAACAGGACGGCTAAAACAAACAAAAAATAAAATGAATTGAGGTACTTTTTATTATTTTTTAAAGCTTATTTATTAGTGTTAAACATCACTGAACTGGAACTATAAAAAAATACCTCAATTAGTTTTATTATTTTTTTGTTTTCACGTCCTGTAAAATAAAGGTATTTGGGATAGCGTTTGTTTTGAATTTTATAAGCGAAATATTTTAAAGAGACCCCCTGCGGTGTGGTGCTTACCGTAGGCTAATAGGTTAAAACAAGAGAAAAATTCATTGCCTACGATAACAGGTTAACTCAATTGGAAGAGCAGAACGCGTGATACGTGAAGGTAGTCGGTTCGGGTCCCGCACCGCAAGGGGAGATGAAATTTTTCTGTTTTTTTTTAATGGAAATTTAAAATCAATAAGGTCAGATCCGTTAAAAATCCGTCAAAAGGTAACGAATACGAATCTTTATAAATATTTTACACAGCCGCATTCGAAGACAATCTGGAAGAGATTGCTTTCTAGCACTAAGACCGCGTAAATTGTACTTAATTACAATTGTAAAATCAATTTCTGCAATTTTTTCTGTGCAATAAACTCTATCTATCTATTCCGGCTCGGAAGTCTGCGGCTACGGGTACAGATGTCCGCGAATACGGGTACGGATATCCGTGACGTCACAAGCGCGCGTATACGTACCGTATCTGCCTCGCGAGGTCCCTGATCTCCTTCATGGTCTCGTCGAGCTCGATCTTGGGCGCGGCGTACATGCCCGCCTCCTCACGGAGGGCCTCCTCCTTCTCAAGCTCAGCCAGTTTCTGCAATTTAAACAAATAAAAATAAATAAATGCGCCAGACAATCACACCAATCACCTGGTCTCAAACTAAGGTTTCCCCTTGTACTATGAGCACCAGACGACGGATACTAACTGGGGGCGTCATCACAGCACACCCAGACACAAGTCAATTTAGAAAAGTACGTTTTCCAAATTGACCCAACCGGGAATCGTACCCGGGACCTTTCGCGCTTTGGTCGCCTACCTTAGCCACTGCGCCACCGAGGTCGTCTAATTCATAAATTACTAAACTCAATTAAGATGTACAAAGGTTTAAATTTAAAAGTGGCTGCCTGAAAGATGTTTTTATAACTTAACTGAATATATAAATTATTAATAAAAAATGACATCTCCGGAATTAATTATCTATTAACAATAAGAAAAAATATTTAAAAAATATATTTTATTTATTTCAAGTTATCTAGTGCTTTATAATATAAACGGCTGCCAGGGGACTGGTCTACTCTAGCGTATCTTTTAAAATAAATACTTAATGTTTGTACACTCATCATAACAAAACTATATGACTCGGTTCAAAGTGGTCTACACATAGCAATAAGTTAGATACTGCTACTGTAACTAATCTGCTGAGTTTCTTACCAGTGTCTTCTCGGTAGATATAGGTACCGAACTGTCAGTAGAGTCACTTTGCATTGTATTCAATGACGATTCAAAAGTGTTACATGTAACCTACTTGAATAAAGAAGTATTTGACTTTGAATTTGAGATATTATGTACTCACGTCGAATATCTCCGGATCAATGTAGTCGGCGACGTTGTGTCCCTCCCAGAACTCCGGTATAGGGTCGTAGCGCTCCTCCTCCGGGATATCCGAATAGTTCTTCTTGAGGTCTGGAAATATATCGTCCTTATTTTAACGCGCCACAATTAATACGTAATACATTATGACTTATGAAATGAGAGTCGATAGCGCCATCTGTTGTCAAGTACAGATTTTGATACTGGAACTTACTAGAACTCACGACATCCGGTCGGGGCCGGAATGTGCGCGAATATTCTGGATGTGTCTACAATGGAAGGTTCGGGAACTATCTGCGACGCTATATAAGGCCGGGACTGGCCGCGACCGGGGAGTCTTGGATCAGTGATACAGGCGAATACATGGAAAGCGATCTTTCAGCGCGACTATTATTATTAATTAAAGTGTAACTTTTTTCAAATTATCAAATAATGGATTAAATAAAATATGACTCTCTCCCCAGCTTATCTATCAATCCATACTAAGCTGCCATTCCCGTTTATATATAACAGCGCCATCTCTCTGTGGGCGGGCGCACTACCAAGGCTACTCACCGAGCACGTAGTCGTCTCCCATCTCTAGCTCGATGTCCCTCTCCAGCCTGCGCTTCCTGGTCTCCTTGGCGGCCCGCTGCTGCAGCCGCTCCTGAGCCGCGGGTGGTATGACGGCGGGGCGGCTGCGGCCGTCGCGCGGGGCCGGCAGCGCCACGTGCAGACGGTTCAGGATCCCGTCCACCTGCACACAAGGCTCCATTTTGTTTACACTGCACTTCAAGATTGACCTTAACCCACCTGATGTTAAGTGGTAAAGGTCCTTTTTTTTTTGAGGGGGAGAAAATCCGTTTTCGCACCGTACCGCTACCTTGGGGACGGCAGCGGCGTGTGTGGGACTCCCCTGCGTGGAAGGGGCGGGGACTACTCGAACTAAAAACTCCCCCCACGCTCTCGTCGCCTTTGGTTGGCGCCATAGGTAAACGATAAAAACCATAACAGCCACGGCGCCAGGCGGAATGGTCATTAGACCCCAACTTACCCCTCTGAATCGGGGGGTTCGACGGGAACGGCCGAGCGTGCGAAGCTATTCCCGCCCTGTTGCGGAGGACCGTGCAAGGCCGATCGGGGTGTCCCCACACCCACGACCAGCTGGTCCCCGCTAAGAGGCACTAAGCGGACAAATCGTCGCCTTGCGCGCAGCCTCCTGCGTCTTCTTAAGGCCGGAGCTAGAGGGTCACTCTCCCGCTCCCTCTCTATTGCCTCTTTCTGCGAGATGACGGTCTCGCAGAAGGACGCGACAGCCACCCAGGCCTCGTCGCGCTCGACCATTGCCTCTACCACTTTTGGGAGCGCGAGATCAGCCCCAACTGTTGCTATCAAAGCTACTCTTTCCTCCGACCACGACGGGCACTGAGCTAGGGTGTGCTCGGCCGTGTCGGTGGGCTCGCTGCATCCCCAGCATGACGGAGCCTTTTTCAGCCGATTCGGTGTAAGTACGACCCGAAGCAACCGTGTCCGGTTAGTACTTGTACCAGGCGGTACGTGAGGAGCCGTGCCGCCTCTCTAGCCATGGCCTTATTAACAACGGCCCCATAGCGTCTAGTATTTTCCGCCCCGCAGGCGCAACGGCGAGGTCCCGGGCCCAGTACTGAACCAGCTCCTCGTGCTTCTTTGCGCACCGCCTCACGCTCTTCCAGTGCAGGATGCTGCCCTAATACCCTTCTTTCTGCCGTCCAGAAATAAACTATAGCCTGCACCTAGGCTTGAAGAGCCCAAGGCGGCATGCCAGCAAGGACGCATGCCACGTCGTATCCGACCGTCCTGTAAGACTGTGCTGTGCAGCTGTCCGCTGAGGCCTCCTGAGGAGAGCCGCATTCTCCCGACGTCTCAAAGTGTGAGCCCAGATAGGTGCGCCGTACAAAGCCATACTTTGCAGCACGCCGGCATAAAGTTACCGGCATTTGGCTCTTGGTCCTCCCAGATTTGGCAACAGCGAGCCAAGTGCGTCTGCGGCTCTAATTAGGCGCGTGGACAGTGCGCGAAAATGTGCGCCAAATTGTCAACCACTATCTATTATTAGACCCAGGTACTTTATTTGGTTGCCCACCTCGATTCTGACACCGTCGATAGTGATGTGAGCATCGGGTGGGCGGCGTTGCCGAGGCCTATGAAATAAAACGGCCTCAGTCTTTGATAGAGCCACCTTCAGGCCTAAAAGGCCGATACGCCTGGACACCAGCGTCCCGCCAACAGAGGCCAGGCAAGCAGCCTGCATGTAGTTTTTCCCCCGGGCGGTGACAAGGGTGTCATCCGCGTAGCAGATGACACTCATGCCCGGGAGAAGAGCTCCCCGAAAAAGCCAATCAAAACCGATGTTCCACAGAAGGGGTCCCAACACGGACCACTGTGGAACACCTCAACGTCATGCTGACACAGCTGACCGTCCCTATTCCAGTAGATCACCCGCCTGTCCTTTAGGTAGTCTGCCAGCAAAGCTCTTAGATACTCGGGCACCCGATGATATCGCAACGCCTCCAAGATAGAAGTGGTAAAGGTCCTAGCTTAAGGTCTACAAGTACAGCATAATAAATCTGTTACTGGACTTGTCGCCCTTACCTTGAAGGCTTGACCCCTGCTACTAATGTAGCACCCCCCAGGAGCTCTGTAAACCTAACTCACACGCAGGAACACAACAACACAGAAGTGATTGTTATTTGGCTGCGGTCTTCTGTAAGGTGGGGGTATTGTATTGCCCTACATCTCTTTAATCAACAAATAATAAGACACTCTGTGTAAATATATAGATGTGTGTTTATGTCTCTTTCACGCAATAATTACTAAACGGACTTTGATGTAATAATGTAGGAACAGAGATGACATACTAAATTAACATATAAGACTAGCTGTGCCCGCGAATTTGTTCGCGTGGACTACAAGGTTTTTCCAGTATTTTCCCGCTAACTTCTGTTCCCGTGGGAATTTTGCAATATTCTGTTGCAACTAAGCTTTAAGTTTACTAAGGTACCTGCATGCCAAATTTCAAGCGTCTAACTTAAGCGATTTACATTTTTTATACAAAAGGATTTTCCGCTAATTCCCGTTCCCGTGGGAATTTCGGGAATTCCTTCCTTAGTGCACCTCTACGGTACCTAAGTTACTTCCCTTCCATATTTCAAGTGCCTACGTTTAGCCGTTTAGGCTGTGCGTTGATATGTCGGTCAGTTTCTCTTTTTATATATTTAGACACTTTTTATGCCGAAATAACGCGGGTAAAATCGCGGGCTAAATAAATAAAAGATGTCCACTCCTAAATTATAAGTATGACAAATGTATTTAACATGGGTAATGCGCGACACACATATATCGTATACGCGCGACCATATGTCAAACATAGTGTAGGCCTCGCTATGACTGGCACAGAACACAAGCTCTGCGCAGCTTCGACCGGGCCAAGATTACATTAAATTATTTATTTATGCAAGTAGTCTATACTAATATTATAAAGAGGAAAGATTTGTTTGTTTGTAATGAATAGGCTCCGAAACTGCTGGACCGATTTCAAAAATTCTTTCACCGTTAACGTTGGAAAGCTACACTGTCCTCGGGTAACATAGGCTATATTATATTTTTTTTAAAAATAGAGATCCTTAATAAAACTCTAATAATGTAACCCAAGGTGACCAGAAATTCCTTACATCGCGTGCGCTGCGAAAACTATTGATGATGAACAAAATCATGTACTACGAATTTGCAGAACTCATCATTATCTACAAAAAGTGTCGCGACAGCATATGTCTAAATATTACAGTTGTCACAGTAAGCGGTTTTTAATCTAAAAATTTAATTAATATGCTGCCGCTTGAAAAGGCTCTTTATTTGTACCTTGGTATTAATCCTTATTATATTTTAGTACCTATTGCACCCGTGCGAAGCCGAGGCGGGTCTCTAGTTTAAAATAAATGGGTTTAGATATTTTTCTCAAAAGATTACGATACAGTTTTCGGGGAATCTCTTCATTATATAGGGAACGTGCACATCGATGGTGCTGCCAGCTGGTGTCATCAATTTTAATGTTTTACCCGTTTAATATTTGACATTTACGATACGAGTAAATATAACATAATTTTATAAGTGAAAATACATATGATATACCTAATAATAGCTAGGTTTTGTGAAAAGCGGCAAAGGTGGATAAACGTAAGTATGAGTTTTAAAAGCATTTAGAAATTACTAATGAAACTAAACTAGATAAAACCACATTATCTCTTTTAATAGAGAGTAATTTACTTCCCTTAGTGTACACATACAAATCAAACAAACAACGAAACGTAATGAAACGTATACTTCGAAAACTACATTTCATAAATTAAAAGGTAATTCAGATAAAAAATACAGTAACTTGCAGGAATTTTGAATCGTAAAGACTGGCAATTTTTGTCTGTCCCACAATTGTACCAGTTATCACAGTATCATTTTTCTCAAGAGTTTTCTCTTCAACATTGTATATATAAACCCATATTTTATGATCTATTATATAAAAATAAATCGCAAAATGTGTTGGTAAGCGCATAGCTCGACAACGCTTGGACCAATTTTCACAAATCTTTTTTTTTAATGTTCGTTGAAGTCCAAGGATGGTTTTTACGGCGAGAAAAAATCTAATAACTACAGGGAAAATTCTAAGACAGCCCTTTTCTTTTTCAAGTACAAAGTTTTCTAACTAAAATTCGGAGTCAAGCCACATTCCAAATCCTTTTGACAGGACGAAGTCTGTCGGGTCCGCTAGTTAATCATAAAAATATGTAATTTTGATTTCTGTTTACATTGTAGACAGCACGATGACAGATCTGATAAGCTTCTTTTATTGTCCGCATAGTGTCTCTTCTGTCGCAGTAGTGCTGCCACCTATAGTTTCTGCACGGTCCTTATTAGTGTCGTTTTTAAAGAAAGGGGGAGGGGAAAAAAGAAAAAACAATTCTTTAAAAAATGCATTCCGTAACACTTAATTTGACTCGAGTGTTACCTTCTTGGTCCTCATCTTCTCCGTGACGCGGTGCCCGAGCAGCCTCTCGCAGGCCTCTATCTTGACCTCCTGCACGCCCTCCTTGGTGAGGGTCGACATGCGCAGCACCGGCACCACGGAGAGATCAGAGTTCGAGTCCGCGCTATGACACAACACACACAGTTCAATAAAACCATTATCACATGAAGAGTATAGGAAACAAACAAGGAATGTCACTTAAGACTCAAAAATGAATTATGACACGAAGAGTTGCATCAACGCCTGTATTTTCAATTCGCATCAATGATCAATTATGAACCTTGTGAAGGTTGTTCTTTTAAACTATAGAAAAATCATGCGCAGTCACGCCATCTGGGAATGCCTTAGTGTAACATATCAGGTAGATTTCAAATGCTCATTTCTCGATTTTTTAAATTTGTGACATTCCATGTTTTTTAACCGACTTCAAAAAAAAGGAGGAGTTTCTCAATTCGACCGTATCCCTACTAATATTATAAATGCGAAAGTAACTCTGTCTGTGTGTCTGTTACGCTTTCCTGCTTAAACCTCTCAATCGATTTTGATGAAATTTGGTATAGGTATACGTTGAATGTCAAGAATGGACATAGGCTAACTCGACCGGGGACCGAATTTTTACGATTAGCGCGACGCCAAAGTCCAGCCCGCTCGCCTCTCGGCTACGGAGATCGTTGGTTATTTATTTAAACTTTAATTTATTAGTATAGATATGACATAAAATGATTTATTTCTGTAAGTGGTCTACAATCTTTTTTCCTTCAATTATTTTTATTCAACGTCAATATTTTTTTCCTACCATAATATGTAAGGATATACATTTATAAATTTTGTATAAATAAATATTTATTTAAATAAATACATGATGAGATAATGATTGGAAATCTATACATATAAATGAAATTGAAGTCTGTCTTATTGAAACAACCGCTTTTTTAATATATGCATATGAATATATATTTTTATTTATTTATTTAAAACCTTTATTGCACTAAATAAAAAGAAAGGTATATACATGGTAAATACACCCAAACAACTTCTTTGTACAATTGTTTTCTGTTTTTTTGTTCCGGCTCATCTCTGAAACGGCTGGACCGATTTTTACAGAACTTTTATTAGCACGATGCTTATGTATTAAGGAGTAACTTAGACTACTTTTATTTTGAAAAAAAAAAAATTTTAAATATTTTTTTTTCAAAATAATTTTCTGATTTATTTTTATTTATTTATTTATTTGTTTTTTGAATTTATATTTATTTTCTTATTTATTTTTAATATCATAATTCTGTAGTCCGCGCGAACGAAGTCGCACACAGCCTATCTACAGTATACAAGCAGTCTACCCACAGTATTATTAGTAGTAAACGATTCAGTATACTCACTTGACCGGGTTCCCCTTGGAGCAAGCCTTCTCCAGCTGTTCAATAAGGACCCTCTTGGGAGGAGGCAGGTCCTCCGGAGTAACCACATCCATCTTGTTCAGCACCACCACCAGAGGTTTGTTATTGAAGAGAGGCTTGATACTCTCGAAGAGGGATATCTAAACAAATCAATACAATATATTTTATACTTTACGCCGTACTAGCGAACTTTAAATATTAGAAACAGAAAACTTAGATTAGGAGATAAAAGTTTTAGATAGATAGATACACTTTATTGCACAGAAAATTTACAGAAATTGGTTTTACAGACATATTTAAGTACAATATAGGCGGTCTTATTGCTAGAGAGCAATCTCTTCCAGACAACCTTTAGGTAGAGGAAATAGTAGACATCGAGAAACGGGTACAGCTGTGCAAAATGTTTGAGAAAAATACTAACAGAAAATATTAATATAAATTGGGGCCGCCCCTTAAATCTGGCCGCCCTAGGCCCGAACTTAAGGGTTTATTTTTTTTTTCTATATTGCACTCCAAGATTGACCTCATCCCACCTGATGTTAAGAGGTAATGAGGTCCTAGCTCAAGGGTGAATCCGCCACTGGACATAAAGTACACCTAATATTAGAAACATATTTTTTTTATCCCATAAGTTAATCTAGGACAAAACGTAACAAATAGGGGGTGAATCTTAATAAATGCCGGTCTCTTTATTAAGACAAAACGCATATCACTAGAGCTGTAAATAAAAAAATAATCGAAAGCTAAAAAATATATTTCCTTTTTTCTTCTGAAAATAATTTATTTTCTGTAAAATTCTGTGAAATAAAAAGGTGACAAGGTCCTGTCGATCTGGATAAATATTCATTTTTTGTTGTCTTTTATTATATCTACTAACATAGTCTATAATGGTATATTGTATACTAACAACCTATGGATCTTTGGTGTAAGAATAAATGATTTTTTTTTTATCAAAATAAACCAAAAATATACGCCATCTATCATCCTACCAAATTACATCGAAATACGTTCAGTAGTTTTAACGTGAAAAAGTTACAAACAAACATTCATACATTCTTATAAACTTACGCATAATTTAATATAAATGACATTTATTTCCTTTTTATAATATTAGTTACGTAACATAATTAATTACGCGGTACTAATAACAAAAGTAGCACCGCGTCTACAAAAAATAATTATGTTTCATATTCATGTTTAAAAGACATGACTTGAGAGTGATCTTCAGCCGCTATGTACGGCGCGAGAAACGTAACGATACCGCGATGTAAAGTACTGCCAACGCCATCTAGCGACGGGACATGCACAACAGATAAAAGTTTAGACATTTTAGAGACCGGATTTAAGGCGACATAAAAAACTTGTTAAAATGCATAAAAAATGCTTAAAATATGCATATTATGCTAAATTAATTATACAATTTTAGGAACACCCATAATAAAAAAAAAAATGAGTTCATTTTTCTGTTTCAAAATCTCAATACAATAAGTAAATTATTTTTGATAAGAGATAATAAGTGCAGTAATATTAACGTAGCATTAAAATTATTTTATTATTTTGTGAACGTAAACAATCAAGTATTTTTCATAATTTTCGGTAGTTAGACTGCGTCTTCGATCATTTAGGATATTTTTGTGAATGGAAAAGTTTAGCTCTAAATCGACTGACGTAACGGGGCAGAATTTGAACTCGAGTACTGTTCTGTCTCTTTCATTTTACTATCGTAACTATCTGTGTATCAAAAGGTGTTTTAATTTTCACTTGGGATGATGAGTAACGCTTCCGTTTGCTGTAATGATAGGAAACGACGTAATGACGTCAAAGTACTAAGGAAGGGGCCGTCCATGGGCTGTGCCCGCACTGCTCGGAGGGGTCGAGCACGTACTCGGTCACGTACCTGTTCCTCGAGGCTGTGCCCGCACTGCTCGGAGGGGTCGAGCACGTACTCGGTCACGTACCTGTTCCTCGAGGCTGTGCCCGCACTGCTCGGAGGGGTCGAGCACGTACTCGGTCACGTACCTGTTCCTCGAGGCTGTGCCCGCACTGCTCGGAGGGGTCGAGCACGTACTCGGTCACGTACCTGTTCCTCGAGGCTGTGCCCGCACTGCTCGGAGGGGTCGAGCACGTACTCGGTCACGTACCTGTTCCTCGAGGCTGTGCCCGCACTGCTCGGAGGGGTCGAGCACGTACTCGGTCACGTACCTGTTCCTCGAGGCTGTGCCCGCACTGCTCGGAGGGGTCGAGCACGTACTCGGTCACGTACCTGTTCCTCGAGGCTGTGCCCGCACTGCTCGGAGGGGTCGAGCACGTACTCGGTCACGTACCTGTTCCTCGAGGCTGTGCCCGCACTGCTCGGAGGGGTCGAGCACGTACTCGGTCACGTACCTGTTCCTCGAGGCTGTGCCCGCACTGCTCGGAGGGGTCGAGCACGTACTCGGTCACGTACCTGTTCCTCGAGGCTGTGCCCGCACTGCTCGGAGGGGTCGAGCACGTACTCGGTCACGTACCTGTTCCTCGAGGCTGTGCCCGCACTGCTCGGAGGGGTCGAGCACGTACTCGGTCACGTACCTGTTCCTCGAGGCTGTGCCCGCACTGCTCGGAGGGGTCGAGCACGTACTCGGTCACGTACCTGTTCCTCGAGGCTGTGCCCGCACTGCTCGGAGGGGTCGAGCACGTACTCGGTCACGTACCTGTTCCTCGAGGCTGTGCCCGCACTGCTCGGAGGGGTCGAGCACGTAGAGCACGGCTGCTCGCAGGTGCGCGAGGGCGGTGACTGCCTGCATCTCTATCACGTTGCGCTCCTCCAGCGCGTGGTCCAGGATGCCCGGGGTGTCTATCACCTGCATACACCATCACACGATCACAGCCAACTCTCGACAAGGCCAAGCCGGAAGAATTGGCTACATGACAGTTTTTGAAACAGTATTGTATAAAATGCGCCCGTTCATTTTATATCCCAAGCAATTAGATTTGTCTCGAAATAATGTAAATTACTAGAGAAAATCAAGATTTTGTGCAACCCATTTAAAAAGCGCGCAAAAACGCCAAGTCATTTGATTGTTGAAATTATGACGTCAACGTTCTAATACATCAAACCGGAAGATTTTCTTTTTAAATCTATCGTATTTTTAAATAAATGGAAAGTGTTTCAATAAATCCTTGATACGGTTAGATACACAATAATTCAAATTAATCGGTAAAATAATCATCGTTGCGCCACTTAAAATAAATAATTGGCTACTTGACAGTGTTAACAATAAAATATGAAAAGTGTTAGATATGTTAGCTTATTAGAAAATTAATAATTTTACATTTTTATTTTTTAATTAAAAGCATAGTTAGTATTTTACTTTTGCAAAATAAATTTTACTTTTTTTATCTGTGGAACAAAAGAACCGAAACGGAAACCACCATTGCAATTCGGAAATGACAGCTGTCGCCGAAAATTATTTATTTTAATGTGGCGAAACAATGATTATTTTACCGATTAAATTGAATTATTGTCTCTCTAATCGTATTAAGAATTTATTGAAACATTTTCCGTTTCTCTAAATTAAGTCGTTCCTATACGTATCGGTTCGTTGTCTAGGACGTTGACGTCATAATTGCAACAGTGACGTGACTAGGCGTTTTCGCGCGCTTTTTAAATGTGTTACACAAAATCTTATTTTTCTCTGGTTATTTACATTTTTTCCAGATAAATCGAATTGCTTGGGATATAAAATGAACGGGCGCACATTTTACAATACTTTTTCAAAAACTGTCAAGTAGCCAATTTTCACTCTGGCTTTACAATAACAATTTGACAATTGCGAGTGTACATTAGTTATCGGTAATGGCTTAGTTGGTTAGGGGGCCTCAATACTTCAGAGTGCCCCGGACACGTGCCCAATTTGCCCAGTGAGTTAGGTGGGCCTCTTAGGTGCCATTAAAATAAAGAAGAATAAGAAGAACTCACCTGCCAACGCAGGTACTTGTAGTCCGTGTGCCCCACGTACAGGCTCTTCGTTGTAAACGCGTACGGTTGTACTTCCACATCAGCACGAGTAATCTAAAAAAAATAACAAACTATTAATACATCCCTAGAATTATTTCAATTAAGTTAACGGGTCAAAACGCAACACCATTTTTATTCAGTAGTTAATACGAAATACTTACTGCCCGATGTTTCGGTTAGGTTGCACCAAACGTGGTTGGAACGATCAAAAACAATTCCGGACACTGTCAGTGTAGTGTGTCGAAGTGACTTCAATAACATTTTGTTATGTGACAATGTGAGGGTGGATGAAGATTTGCAAGCTCCCGAACAGACGAAGGCGAGCGAGCGAGACCAGTCAGCTGGTGACCACGGTTGGTGCAACCTAACCGAAACGTCGGGCAGTAAGTAGTTCGTATTAACTACTAAATAAAAATGGCGTCGCGTTTTGACCCGTTCACTTATTTTAAATGTTTAAAATGGAACGCGAATGTTTCAAAGTTTACATCACTAGAAATAATTTTATTTATTATTTAGATTTGCACGTTTATTATCCCCATTCGTTCTATTTTTTTCCACTGACAATAAAAAAACATGATTTTATAGCAGAACAAACAGAGTTGAATTATCTTGTTTGTAATTAAAAAATGTTTTCTACTTTTTAGTTCGATCCCTCATAAAGGCTTATTTAAACTATAGGGCACTCACCGTAGGCTAACGGTTGATACAGCAGAAAAATTTAATCGCCTACGATAACTTGCGATTAGCTCAGTTGGAAGAGCAGCACGCGCTATACGTGAAGGTCGTGGGTTCGATTCCCGCACCGCAAGGGGAGATACAAATTTTCTGTTTCTTTAAAATATTTAAAGTTCGCTAAATATTTAAATAAAAAAATCGTTTACACACTTATTTAGTTACAAACTTGTATAAGCTTGGGTCGTAACTAAATAAGTGTTGGGGATAGTATGTGTGCGAGAAAAATAACAACTTTTATGTATGTAATAAATGCAATAAAATCCCTACTAATATTATAAATGCGAAAGTAACTCTGTCTGTCTGTTACGCTTTCCCGCTTAAACCTCTCAACCGATTTTGATGAAATTTGGCATAGGTATACGTTGAACCTCATGAAAGGACATAGGCTATTTTTTGTTAAAAAGTAAGGGGGTGTAATGGTGGTTTAAAAGTTTATATGGGAATATGTTTATTTTTTAAGTTAGAGATGTGAAAGTTGTCACAAATATAGCTCTATTAAAATATACTACTTTTTGTTATGAATATTAGGGGAGATTGGGGTAAAACCGACCATGAAAGGAGCCACGCGAACGAAGTCGCGGGCACAGCTAGTTGCGTATAAATATATATGTATGTAGTTACGTTGTTGATGAAGCTGGACTTGCCGACGTTCGGGAACCCGCAGATGATGATGGTGCGCGTGTACGGGTCGATGGAGGGCAGGCGGGCCAAGTGTTGACGCACCTGGAATAGTTTAATATTGCTTAAAAAAAAATTAATAAATAAATGCGCCAGACAATCACACCAATCACCTGGTCTCAAACTAAGGTTTTCCCTTGTACTATGAGCACCAGACAACGGATACTAACTGGGGGCGTCATCACAGCACACCCAGACACAAGACCATCCAATTAAGAACCATTAAAGTTCGAAATTAATTTTATTTGTGTAAATTTACATCAGCAATACTTATGAAACGTCTATATAAACCTCCGGTTCGGAACCTATAACTTACAGAGAAAATATAACTCAAGTTCATATTACAAATTAAACTGATGCAAAGTGACTCTACTGCCGGTTCGGAAACTATATCCATCGAAAAGACAGCAGCAAGAAACTCAGCAGATCAGTTACAGCAGCATTATCTAACTTATAGCTATGTGTAGACCACTTTGTACCGACTCATATAGTTTTGTTATGATTTTATTGGAACAAAAATAATAAAAATAAGTTAACGGGTTTTATCCCGTAATAAAGCAGTCAACGCTAGTTACTAAATGTATGTTACCTGCTCCAAATAGCTTAGGTTCGCGGCCTGCCGCTTCATGATGGTAGCCATGCGGCCGAGAGCTGCTCGCTTCAGCTGTTTGCACCGGTAGAGGGAGTCACCGTACTTGAGCAGTCGGACGTAGTCTTTGGCCACACTGGAAACGATAATATGGACTTATGCCCGGTTCCCATATTTTACGATTCGTAATGTGTCAAAAATTACTATCTGTTTTTCTATGAGTCGCTAATTGTAGTTTCGAATTTACTTTCCATATCGTCTGTCTGTTATCTCAAGATATAATAAATTGGCATACTATTTAAAAAACTCACTTGTCAATGAGATGCCGGGCTGTGTTGAGCTGACCAAGACCTAGCTTGTAGTGGTCTTTGTCATAGAGCACATTCATCAGGTCAGCGTAGAACGGATGAACATCATCAAGTTTTGGGAATTCCTGGAATCGTAATTTGGGAATTATTCGTTGCGGAATTCTTTCTTTTTTCAGTTGAATGAAATTTATTATGGTAACTATTGATAACAAATACAACCATACCACACATGAACTAAACTATTTAACTCTATTTAACTACATCTGCAAATTCACACAGTTAGAAAGAAAGAAAGAAAGAAAGAAAATTTTATTTGGCACAAAACATTTAATAGTAATTATATAGATACATAGTTTTAAGTCTACAATGTGCCAAAAAGGTTATCCACTCAGCATTATGCCGTTCATTTGGATAGGAGGCCCAAATGTAACGACGCTGGTTTTCAGTGGTCACCCTATACCTAAAAACTAAAGGGCGAGTAGGGTGTGGTACTATCAACAAAATAGAACAACAGTTGAAGAGGAAATAAAGAGGTTTTCAAAAGAACTACATACAAAGACTCGAAGATCATAAAAACCAACTAGCCGCAGCGCTTCTGAACACTAGCGGCTGTATTTTTCGGCTAAAGCAATCCCGACTGGCTACAATATGTAAAGTGGCTAATAAAAAAATAAGAGACGACGTATCACAGGATACGTATATCTCAAATTCATTAAATAAGATCCCATCTTATCTCATTATAGCATGAGGGCTGATTTATTTATTTATTTATTTATTTAAAAACTTTATTTCACAAAAAAAAGTACAACAGGTGGACTTAATGCTGTGGGCATTCTCTACCAGTCAACCTTTGGGTCATGCGGAGAGTTAGTTTATGGGTGCGGTAATAGTAACAAAGTGCATAAGTAATCTAAAAAATAAAATAAAAACATAATACACAAGAATAGTAACTATCAAGCGTTACAAAATTCATTTCGTAAACAATTAAATATACATAGAGACATACATGAATAAATATAATATATATATAAAATATGAAGCTATACTTAAATTTACATAATGAGCATATATATACTTATATATACATAAGTACATAATACCGCATAAAAATATAAAATAAATAATAACTATATATAAATGGATATGATATAATACGATTGCGGATAGAAAGAAAAAAGACATTTACTACATATATCTAGTCAAATGTGAAATAACTATTAACCTTTGTTTTATCATTAAGCGGTCAGAATATGTATATTCAAAACTAAATTAAAAAGTTGGGTTTCTTTGTAGATACTTCATAAGACAAAACAAATGAATGGCTATGTATGAAAATTCATGTTAGATTACATAAAAAAAACAGATACAGGACACTTTTCATATTGAAATAATGATCACAAACATGTGTGCAACAACTAGTGCACTATAATAACAACGATAATGTTTTAGTTAAATTTGATACTAAAATCACGATACATTACATTTTCGCAATTTAATTATGGATCAATCAAATATATTACTGTTTTACATGTGTGTAAAATGCAACAATAACATTGCGCAATTAGTGAAGCACAGTAAATAACAAACAAAAATTTACTTTTATGCTTTTATAACTTGTCAAAATGATTTAAGAATATAGTTTAAGTTATTTTATGATTACAAAATACCACCCACCTGTATAATCCTTGATAACCTATCGTGAAAGTTTTGCTGCGTAAATTTAACTTTTCTCATATAAAACGCACGTATCCTCGTTATTTTGTAGTGCTTGTGTACTACTGTAGGAGTTTTTCTTTGTGTTTTCGACAAAATAATGTCGATGAAGTCCTGAAAAACATAGTAAATACGATGTGATTAGGTTATTGCATATTTTGCTGACATACCGCAGAGTATACTTAGATCTTCTTATTTATAATATCCCACCTTTGCTGTAGGGACTACAGCTATCTTTTTGAAGTTGTACAAACTCATTTTTAAAGTTATTTGATACTATTTCTTGAAATAATCACTCCCGAAGAGTGCATCACGTAAACACGTGTTTAAAAGAAAGTTTTTTTTCAAAGTGACATTGACATATTAGTGATTTTTTTTTTAAATAAATTTAAGAGCTTTGGCCATAGAGCCATCAGCTAAACTGAGCACAAAAAATATCATTAAACTAAAAAGTTTTAACAATAAATACAAAGTAATATAGGAAAATACACAGATACAAACTTTACTTAAATTTTACCTAAAGTATTTACAATAGCTGAGCTGCTGTTTTTTCTAATAATAATCGTTGTATGGAAAATTTAGGGCATTTAAAAATAATATGATCAATATCACATACATCTGAGTTACAATGAGGGCAACTGGTTTTTCTTTTAAATTAAGACTGTACATATGACAAGGAATTCTACAGTGACCAATTCTTAGTCTGCTTATCATGGAAGTAAATACCTACCCTACCTAAAAATTTTGCACACTTCTCAAACCAAGCCTTAGTAGATGGGGTAGGAACAATCTGCTCCAACCACTTTCCTTTGACTAATTTAGTCGTGGTAAGAGAAAGGTTCTAATGTTTCAACATGCTTTCCTTTACAAACAACATTATATCAGTCATTTAGGCAGTGGCGTAGCGTAGTGGGGGCGGCAGGGGCGGCCCGCCCCGGGCGGCACATTTTAGGGGGCGGCAAAATTTCACAATAAATAATAAACTACAAAGGACCGATTGAAAAGAGCATGGAATTTTTCATTACTTATTCTGTAACGATTTTTGAATGATATTTTGTAGCGACTGCTGGCAACACCGTCTACGACTTGCGGGGATTCCCCGTATTTTATTTAATGCTTGGATTGTTTATGGCTAACAAAACAACAGCGAGAATGACTGACTATCTATCGCCGGCTATATTATTAGATCCAGAAGACACTAAATGTAATCTAGACTACGCATTTGTCGAAATTGACGAGCAGGATTTCAAGCTGGAACGACTTCGACTACGGACTTTCGTTGCTGCTACAGGTAACGAAAATAAATTAATTAATGCAGACTCACTTGAATTATTAAAATTTATTGTGGAGTCCAAGCTGGAAGATGCTCTGCCCAATATTTTAATAATGCTACGAATATTTTTCACAGTTGCCATAAGCAATGCCAGCTGTGAGAGAAGTTTTTCAAAATTGAAGTTGATTAAAAATTATTTAAGATCAACCATGAGTACTTTAAGACTAACTAATTTGGCTATCTTGTCTATTTAACAAGAAATGTGTGATGCTATAGACATTGATGGCGCAATTAAAGACTTTGCTCTTAAAAAAAGTAGACGTATAAATTTACTTTGACGTCTACTTTTTTTAAGAGCAAAGTCTTTTATTATAATAGTATAGTTCTAGTTTTTATTAAAAATTTATTTGCGGAGATAGGTATTGTACAGTCGAGCTCACATCAAGCTATACACTCGCAGTTCAAGTTTCGATCTTATGCGTTTGTTAATAAGAATGGTGCAAAGTCCAAAGTGTATATAGGTTGACGCGTTCTTGAGTGTACCTGTTATAAAAATGTATCAATGTATAATAAAGATGATTGTAAAACTTAGATAAACTTTTTTATTTAAATGTATGTTATGTAATGTATAGTAAGTATACATTAAATTGAAATATCTAAATAAGAGGGCGGCAAAATTGTCTTCCGCCCCGGGCGGCCGACACCCACGCTACGCCGCTGCATTTAGGGCCTTTGAACTATTTAATAAACAAATTTGAAAAAACGCGCCTGCACTTTTCATATTCCAGCCATTGTTCCAGCCAGTTCCAGCCCTTTTTTTTTTCTGACATGTTAGTGACATTTTACGTAAATTTTCTTGTCTATGAACATGTAGTGTTATTTCAAAAGTGGTAGTCATAAAACCGGTAAATATCGATTTAATAAAATTTAGGAAAATTATATTCAATGATGAGCCAATTTATAGATATTACACGAGTGCAAATAAGTTACTGAGAAGAAGAATAGTTTTACATTAAATCAATTTGTTTTTTTTTGTATGTTATTTAGAGAACCAATATTTTCCAATTTTAAAAAGTTATGAAAACTACCATACTCAACTAATTACATATTAATGGTAACAAATTTAAAATCAAATGTCATTCGTACTTTCGTTCGCCGATTTTGAGAGGTTATAAAATTCGTAAAATATGACGAAAATATTTTAAAACAATCGCAGACACATTACAAAACAAAGTTTAAATAGTTTCCCGTATCTACAGTTCGTTACTTTTTCTTAAAACAGTTTTTCTGTAAGTACAACTTTACATCATTTTTCATTTGTTTTTACACTTTTTTGTGTGTTTTAGTTTAGTACGATTTTCAGTTAACTTTCTTAAGCTAAAAGAAGCGCCACTAAATCTATTTCCTCATTAATCTATTCTAGATTGATACATAGTTTCGCATAGTTTTGAGTTGTTTCATCACTGTAGGAATGTTGTACCTACCTAGAACTTTTCGAAATTTACTAATATAATTTATCAACATACTCTTTCCACTTTGGCCAAATAAAATAATGAAATTTAACGTTTTTTTACATTTAACACTGTATAATTTAAGTCATTTATAGAAATAAGTTTAAGAATTATTTTCAAAATGAATACTTGCATAGTGTTTAGCTATTTATTTGACTCAAATATGCATACAACGACATTCTTGAAGCCTATTCTCTTGATGTTATATCTACAATACTCATATTTTCGCCTTTTCTTTCAGTTTTCTATAAATACTTGTCCATCTGTAGGATATCCTTGACCTAGGCAAACCATTGTTAATGGTTGCATAAGAAAATAAACTTTTGCTATGTAATATTTTCTTTACATTGACGAAATAATTATTTCAAATAGAGATATACTTTTACAGGCATCTTTTAATTAGTTTGGGCAACAGAACACTGACTGAGTCACAAGTCACCCTATATCAAGTGGCTCACTTATTAAGTTTGTGCCCAACTTATTATTTAAATTAGATTAAGTTAGTATTTTTTTATGCTCGTTTAAATATAACCCTTTTAAATATAGTTGAATAAAAAAAGGGAATAACAGGGACACTTATAAAAGGAAAAACTCCTACTTAAAAAATTTTCAGTTGACAAATGCGTGTTTTTTTTGAGGTTGCATTATAAAAAAAGGAAATTATTAAATAATTTCGATATATTCAACAGCACATCACATCAACACATGCAGTTTGGTTTAGTTCTTATGTGTTACAAATTAGTGACATAAATACTCACACCCCTTCAATAAACTTTAATGCGCAGTATCATCATCAATTTTATTTTAATTTGGTAAAGCAACAAATATGTTTTTATTGGGCTAAATAGAATCATTGTTTTCTTATCTGGTCATCCTTCACATTATTAACATGTCATTGAAAATGGAGAAAGTCATGAACATGTGATAGTTAAAAGATCGTCCCCTCTAGCATTTCCCATATGGTACATAGGACCTGGTACGGGACTATCAATTGACACGTTGTTAATATATTATATTTGTTAAACAACAATTTGTCCAGATACAATTTACCATGCAGTGTACGCCTATAAGTGATTGTGCAATTATTCCGTGTTATTATTAAGCTAGATTCAGGTATATATTTTATATTGTAACAATCGTTGGTGTACCTAATAAATAAATAAATAAATAAATAAATAAATAACCAAATTAAGTATTTAGGTATTATGTAATTCACAAAGAGGTATTGTGAAAATTACCGGGCTATGATGAAACAATTATTGGATTAAAAACACATAGCAATACTTTAAATTGATTGGCAATTTTCACATGTTTTTGTAACAAAATCATCAATAATTCAAACTACAGTCACTACCCATAGAGAGATGTACGTTCGAGTAACATACCATTACCGCCTCTGCCAAAATCTCCTAAAAAAAGGTCACATATATTAGAGACTGTAAAACAGCAAGACTTCTTCTATTGCAGGCGACGCACCACAATGTATTCAAGACTGAAAATAGCAAGTGGCCTCCACCAGCGCATGGCTTCCTCTCGGGGGAACAGCAGCAGCATCCTAAAGAAGAAAGAATCAGTATCAAAACACATTCAGCCTGGCAAGACGGTCCACGGATTCCTCTGCTCCGAAGTAGAACATGTTAAGGAATACAATTTGACAGCGTATTTCTTGACACATGAAAAAACTAAAACTGAGTACTTGCATTTAGAGAGAGATGATTCGAATAATGTGTTTTCGGTTGGGTTCAGGACGACACCGTTAGATTCTATGGGAACTCCTCACATTTTAGAGCACACAGTCCTATGCGGATCCGAGAAATATCCCGTGAGAGATCCGTTCTTCAAAATGCTGAACAGGTCTTTAGCAACGTACATGAACGCGTTGACAGGGCCCGATTACACGTTCTATCCGTTTTCGTCACAAAACGAGGTCGATTATAGAAACTTGCAAAAGGTGTACTTGGATGCTGTTTTTAAACCAAATCTGGCTAGGTTGGACTTTTTGCAAGAAGGCTGGAGGTTGGAACATTCGAAGCCGGAGGATAAAGCGTCTGAGCTGACTTTTAAAGGTGTGGTTTATAATGAAATGAAGGGTGCTTTTTCGGAGACGAGCTCGCTGTTCGGGCAGAAGTTTATAAACGCAATACTTCCTAAAGGTACGTACGGTCACGTGTCGGGAGGGGACCCGCTGCACATACCAGAGCTCACGCACGAGCATTTGAAGAACTTCCACAAAACATACTATCATCCGAGCAACGCAAGAATCTACTCTTACGGCAATTTTCCCCTGGAGGCTAACCTGAAATTCGTGAACGAATCGTACTTGGGTAAGTATGAGTTCCTAGATCCCAGGGAGACGATAGTGTCGCGCCAAGAGAGGTGGAAAGCGCCCAAAAAGGCTGAGATTACTTGCAGAGTCGACCAGTATGGGGGACCTATTGAGAAACAGAATCAGATTGCAATCGGATACGTTATGTCGGATATCACGAGTGTCTATGATACTTTTATGTTGACTGCCTTAGCGGAATTGATGATCATCGGACCGAATTCAGCATTCTATAAAAGCTTGATTGAAAAGAACATTTCTGGAGGGTACAACTCTCTGACAGGCTACGATAATCAGATTAGGGACACTCTTTTTGCTGTAGGTCTGAAAGACGTTGAGAAAGCGAATTTTGAAAGCGTAGAAAAGATTGCGAATCAGACTATAGAAGAGATATTTGAAAAGGGTTTCGAGAAATCCCATATCGAAAGCGTGTTGCACGGTTTTGAGTTGTCAATCAAACATCAGTCTCCGAAGTTTGGTTTGAACGTTCTCTTTAACCTCATGCCTCTTTGGAACCACAACGGTCCTGTGTTGAGTGCTTTGAAGGTAAACGATTTGCTGAACAAGCTTAAAACCAATCTCATGAATCCGAGTTACGTTAAAGACGTCATCGAAAAGTATTTCATATCGAACAATCACAAGCTAATAATGACGATGCAGCCGGATCCGAAATTCGACGACATTTTCAACGAAGCGGAGGCAAAGCTGTTGCAAGCAAAAGTTAAAGCTTTGAAACCAGAACAGAGAGAGCAAATTTATAAAGACGGAATAGAATTGTCGAAAGCACAGAAGGAAGTGCAGAATCTCGACGTCCTGCCTTGCTTGAAGATTAATGAGATTACTCTGAACAAGACTGCGCCTCCTCTTAAGCATACGGCATCGGAAACCATCCCGCTGCAGCTGTGTGAGGCTAATACTAACGGCGTTACATACTTCAAAGGAATTTTAGGGACTGATGGCTTGAACGAAACGCAAAGGCAGCTGCTCCCGTTCTTCAACTACATTCTCGACAAATTCGACACCAAGAACTACAATTACAGAGACTTTGACAAGTTTGTTAGTAAGTCCACGTCTGGTTTGAGCTTTCTGACTCACGTTACTGAGCACATTGACCAGCAAGGTCAGTACGAGCAGGGCGTGTTGATCAGCAGCCATTGTCTAGACGAGAACTTGCCGAAAATGTTGGAGATTTGGAACGAGATATTCAGCAAACCCAACTTTGGGAACAACGAGAGAATGGCAATGCTTCTCAACAATTATTGTTCGTCTCTGTCTAACGGTGTGATTGATAGCGGGCATACGTACGCCATGCAAGCAGCTAGATCGTTGATTTCTTCTGTAGACGAATGCAAGGAGAGTTTGCTTGGCTTGCATCACGTGATGACGATGCAAGCGGTACAGAAAGAGTTGAAAATTGAGCAAATTCAAGGTCTGATTGACGAGATCGGTCAGATACTAGACGGAAACAATTTGAGGGCCGCCTTCCACTACTGCAACACGAATAAGGATATCCTAACAAACATCGACAGCTTCTGCCGAGGACTCTGCAGCGAAGACAATAAAGACTTGAACCGCATAAACTGGACTGAATGCTCCGACCTGCCGAAAGAGAACAGAGGTGTACACATTTCAATGAACATTCCAGTGAATTTTTGCGCGAAAGTAATACCTACAGTTCCTTACACAGACCCGGATTACGCCAAATTGAGGGTGCTGTCTAGATTTCTGACGTCGAAGTACTTGCATCCAATTGTAAGAGAGCAGAATGGGGCATACGGTGGAGGCGCCATGTTGACAATGGACGGAATTTTCAACTACTATTCGTATAGAGACCCGAATTCCCGAGTTACGCTTGACGTTTTCGATGGTACTGCAGAATGGATGGCAAAGAATAAGGATTTGGTTGACGATCAGAATCTTTTCGAAGCTAAACTGTCCATTCTTCAGTCGATGGACCAGCCCGTAGCTGAATATATGAAGGGGGTCGATCTATTCTTGTACGGTTTGTCGTATGATATTTGGAAGACGCAGCGCGAGAGAGTGTTGGCTGTGAAGAAAGAGGATCTGGTGGATGTATGTCAAAAGTATTTGACTAAGGACAAGTGGGCGGGTACTTGTGTGATAGGGGAAGGGTCTAAGGATTTGGAGAGCGGAAGAGAAGAGTGGGAGAAGATTAGCGGGCCTCAGCAGTAGTTGAATTGTTGGAGTCAAGTTTAATTGTTACCAAAGCGTTGTGGGGCACAAACATAATATGTTTATATGGAAGTTGAGTATTTTTACCAACGGCGGTGCCAAAGAAAGGGTTGTTTTTCTTTACGTACGTTTCATAGTAGAGCTTTCTTACCTTGATGATGTTGAAGTGGTATTTAGGCTTTATAAGGCTCTGCCCACTATATGATCACCCATAATTTGAACCTTACTTCCTTGGATTAAGGTCCAAAACCAATTAAAAGTTGAAACATGTTCTGCCCTACAAAGGTATCGACTAGCTGTTGGCCGCGACTTCGTTCGCGTTATTTCAGAATAAAATGTATCATGTATGTTAAATTAAAATGTCATCTATCTATCTTAATTTATTCCAAATGCATTTGGTAGTTTTTAATTGAAAAAGTAATAAACATACAGACAGAATATCATACATTATTACGAGATATCACGTTTGTAATATTAGTACGATTTGTCAGTATTGTAATCGGTGTGGTATAGCCGGCTCTTTGTACGGAGATAAAAGTAAAACCCAGCGTTGCAGATTCTGCAAGGAGGAAAAGGAAACACCTCTTCACCTCCTATGCGACTGTGAATCTCTGATCCACAAACGAAGCATCCACCTGGGACGACATATAGCCCAACCGGATGAATTAAAAACCCTGAAAGCTAGGAAAATACTAGACTTCCTAGAATCGACCCGGCTAAAGGAGTTACTCTAACTGGTGGCGAGTCACAATAGATCTAACAGGTCGCAGTGACCACAGTTCGCTGAACTGCATAGCCCCAATTACCCCTAATAATAATAAAACCCAGCGTTGACAATTTAATTCAGTTTTGAGATTTAGAGGTCATTTTCGAAAATCAGTTAAGGAATAATCGTCGAATAAAATACAGAGAAATTACGTCAGACTATACACATTGTACTATGCATCGCTTTTATGGGGTTGGCATAAGAACTAATATTGAACTGCATGTGTTCACCTCGACGTGCTGTTGAGAGTACAATACGATACGAATTGAAATGTTATCATAATATTCCGTACACAAAATTACCTAATGACGTTTTTCATTTAGACATCTTATTATACTTTTTATCCTTGTTTTTTTTTATTATAATAACAAGGATAAAAAGTAGGCATAAGTATCAAAATCAGTCCTTTAATGCAATTATTATGTTTAGTTTTTAAACAAATGTGTAATGTTTCACGCCAAAAATTGTAAAAATGTGTCTTGATTTCGTAGTTTTCAAACATTTCTGCAAGGGGCCGATAAGTTTGTAGTTCTAAACATATACAGCAGATGGCATTAACTGAAGGCCTAGAGGTTAAAACAAAGAAAAATTCATCGCCTACGATAACTTGCGGTTAGGTCAGTTGGAAGAGCAGCGCGCGCGATACGTGAAGGCCGTGGGTTCTAATCCGACATCATAAGGAAATAGTTTGTTTAAAATAATTTTATGTTTGTGGTCACACTGTATAGAAATGTTACACTCCCAGCAGTGCTATAAATTGTTAATCTAGTCCTAAATGTTGTCAAAAGCCTAATGTTTAGGCTCCCAATTAGACAGTCTATTATACAATTTAATAATATTCAAAATTTGTTTTTATTAATACAAAATTTCGAACAAAGATATTGTACATTTAAAATAAGTTAACAGGTCTAAACGCGACACCATTTTAAGTAGTTTTTTTAATTACTTACTGTCCGACTTATGCCCAGTTCAAATATTTTAAGTAAGTAGTATATTGTTGTCATATTGATAAATGTGTGTCAATTTATAATACAAACAGTTTTACAGCATGGGAGCGTTCAAGTATTACGTGTGTAACCTCCCCCCATGTAAAGTACTGTGACATTTAATTTTTCTGTACCACCCTTCCCCCCCCCCCCCTTTTTCAAAACATTAAGTAACAATCAAGTGATGAGTATCAGGGATTTTATTTATTTATTTATTTAAAAACTTTATTGCACAAAATAAAAAGTACAAAAGGCGGACTTAATGCTAGAAGCATTCTCTACCAGTCAACCGTTTCCGGGATTCCCCATGAAATATTAATGAAAAGGTTTGCCAACTTGCGAGAACAAATTAAAAATGACGACCACACTAATACAATACAGGGATTCCCCCTGTAAACTGACGAAAAGGGTTGCCAGTTTGGGAGTTTTCATTTCCTGATTTTTTTTATTGTAAAAAAATGTTACGTTACCTGTTGTAAGCCAGACCCCTTCGCCCCTGTGACGCATCCTAACGTTTTACAAGACCCCTTCCCACAAATTGCGTTACCTAATACTTGAACACTCCCTATAACAATTAGTACGTTCAGAAACTCTTCAGACTATACACACTTTACACCGCCCTTATGTCGCGGGAATAAGAACTTATATTGAGGAGCAAGTGTTCACCTTGGCTTGCTGTTGAGCGTACAGCTTAGATACTATTTTACTAATTATAATATTTTAAAGTTAGATTCTCAATTTCAATATTGGAATTCGTTTAAAAATACATACCTATAATGCTTCACGCCCCACTAGCGAACGAAAAATATTTTTAATAATAAATAATAATAAATGCGCCAGACAATCACACCAATCACCTGGTCTCGAAACTAAGGTTTTCCCTTGTACTATGAGTACCAGACGACGGATACTAACTGGGGGCGTCATCCCAGCACACCCAGACACAAGTCAATTTAGAAAAGTTCGTTTTCCAAATTGGCCCGACCGGGAATCGAACCCGGGACCTTACGCGCTTTCGCCGTCTACCTTAGCCACTGCGCCACCGAGGTCGCCAAAAAAAACATAAAAAACTGCACCTCCCCTTGCGGTGGGGTAATCGAACCCACGACTTTTGGATCATACGTTTAGCGATAATATCTTGTTTCCACAAATTTTGTTTGACGATTTTGGAGGAAAGACATTTTCTGTAGTGCCCATAGTTTATCCGGCACCGGTGGGCCCTCAATCCTCTTTGTGAGAACTGAGGGCCCGACTTTTTAGTCTATAACTCGTTTTTTTTTTTATATTGCACTTCAAGATTGACCTCATCCCACCTGATGTTAAGTGGTAATGAGGTCCTAGCTTAAGGGCGACATGTACAGCATAATACATCTGTTACTGGACTTGTCGCCCTCACCTTGAAGGCTACCCCTGCTACTAATGTAGCACCCCCCAGGAGCTCTGGAAACCTTACTCACACGCAGGAACACAACAACACAGAAGTGATTGTTATTTGGCTGCTGTCTTCTGTAAGGTGGAGGTATTTCACCAGTCGGGCTGCTCCAGTTCGAGCGATAAATCGCTATCCCCTACCTCTCTTATGTTCACTAAATCCTAAGTAAATTTTCAAAGAGTTTCAACTAAGGAGCTCTCCCACACGCACATGATGACTTTTCTGTTTAATTGCCCCTTAGCCTTCGGTAAATGCCCTCTGACTAATGAGTTTAGAACTGTTTACTAGCATGTACGTTCATTGCAGAAATGTTAAGATGATATCTGTCAACTCGGAGAAGCAGCACGCGCGATACGTGAAGGTCGTGGGTTCAATACTCACACCGCAAGGGGAGAAGACATTTTCTATTTCTTTAAAATTGTATAGGAATCCATTCTGTGATTATTGTATTGCTAACCAGTCGGTTAATGAATGAGTAGTTGCATTCTAATATTATATTTATTTTCAGAGTTTATGAAGTTGATACTGTATTTAATAAATATTATTTTCAAATTTAGATTTTTTTATTCCTTTTCCGACTATTTTTACAAATTATAGGTAACTGAAAATAACTCTTATCTGTCTGATTTCAGGCCCGCTACTGAATCGATTTAAAATATTTGTATCTACGTCTGTAAAAATATTAAATAAATAAATCTTTCACTGTCCAGTCCATACGCTTATGGAATTCCCTTCCTTTACCTATCAGGGAATCTGAGTCCCTTCCCATTTTCAAATCAAGAGTAAAAACTTTCTTTCTTTCTCTTAACTAAATCCGAACTTTTATCCTTTATCAAAGTATTTAAATAACGCTAAGCTTTGTTGGTAATTCATTTAATTTCATATATTTATTTCTATTTGTTTTTATCATAAATACTTTATGGAAACTTATATATTTATTTATTATATAGGTATTTATTTGTTTATTATAGTTTTATTTATCTTTACGTATTTTTTATATTTTTATCTTTTTATGGTATTTATATTGATATTTTCTGTTAGTATTTTTCTCAAGCATTTTGCACGGCTGTACCCGTTTCTCGATGTCTACTATTTCCTCTACCTAAAGGTTGTCTGGAAGAGATTGCTCTCTAGCAATAAGACCGCCTATATTGTACTTAAATATGTCTGTAAAACCAATTTCTGTAAATGTTCTGTGCAATAAAGTGTATCTATCTATCTATCTAAATATTGGACAACATCACATACATTGCTCTGATTCTGTGGTAAGTAGCTTAAGCACTTGTGTTACGGAAATCAGAAACAACGACGGTACCACAACACCCAGACCCAAGACAATATGGAAAAGTTCATTTCCCATATTGACCAGACCGGGGATCGAACCCGGAACCTCAGAGATGGCGCTCGCCAAAGTCAGGCCCGCTCGCCTCTCGGCTACGGAGGTCGTAAAAAAAAAGAAAAAAAACAAAAAGATCAGATACACTGTTACTTCTGATATAAATAAATATTGGACAACATCACACACATTGTTCTGATTATGTGGTAAGCTGGGTAAGTAGCTAAATCACTTGTGTTACAGAAATCATAAACAACGACACCCGAGATATAGAGACGTTCGTTTCCCATATTGACCGGGGATCGAACCCGGGACCTCAGAGATGGCGCGACGCCAAGTCCGGCCCGCTCGATCCTCGGCTATGGAGGTCGTCAAATAAATGAAGTTCATTTAAAATAATTTAACGGGTCAAAACGCGATTTTTTTTTTAGTAGTTGATACGAGCTACTTACTGCCCGGCGTTTCGGTTAGGTTGCACCAACCGTGCTCACGAGCTGACTTCCTTTGTGGGTTTAAGCGTTTAATTATTTAACAAGTTACCTGAACATGTTATCCAGTTGCCCATGCATAGATTTAAGTCTCATGTTAAAAATTGTTTAATAAAAAAGGGCTACTACAAAATTGATGATTATTTAAATGACAAAAATGTATGGGTCTAGAATAACTTTAATTCTCGGAAATGTTTTATATAAGCTTTGTATATTTTATTTAAGTACCTAGTAGGTATAAGGTAACATTGTTACATTGAAAAGAGTAAGTGTCGAGTTTCTTGCCGGTTCTTCTCGACATGATCAACATTCCGAACACGGCGGTAGAATACTTAATTTGTACTGACGATTCATAAGTGCTTTTGTAAAGTTTACTGACTCACCCGTCCCGTCCCGCCACCCGTTTTGACCCGTTAAATTATTTAAAATGGAACGCGAAAGTCTTAAAGTTTATGAATGAAGTTCATATTGAGAAATAAATGATTACAGATGCCGTCGACATGAGCTTGCCGAAAGCCTACGCCACGTATGAAGCTTATTTCGAAGCCTGCCTTCGATTCCTGATGAAGCACCAGTATTTAATAACTGTTCCCAACACGCATGTTCTGGTACATAACGTCCTAGAAAATATAGATCTAGAAGGGTTAGAAAATTTAGATCTATATGACGAAAGCATACAACTGTTCGATTTAAGGGAGAAAAGTGAATTCCTCAATGATTTCCTAACGGATTCGGAGAAGTTGAGTGTGGAGTATGAAGAAGTGGCAAACGAGGAAGTGTTTGAAGACTTGGAGGCGCCGGTGGGCGAGAAGAAGAGGTACGAAGTGGTGAAGCTGGCTGGAGAATTGGAGATTGTGTGTAGAGAGCACGGATGTGATACTCTGGTAGACTTGGGTTCGGGACTGGTGAGTTTTTTTTCATATTGCATATATTTTTTTATATTTGAGTTACATGTGTTATTGTAAGTCACCCAAAAAAGATGTATGCTGTCATAGGATGTTTTTATCATCACTACATAGTATAAAACAAAGTCGCTTTTTCTGTCCCTATATCCCTTTGTACGCTTAAATCTTTAAAATTACGCAACAGATTTTGATGCGGGTTTTTTTAATAGATAGAGTCATTCAAGAGGAAGGTTTTTGTTTGCAATAAATAATAGAAATGCCAATATTTCTAAGTATTTGCATTACATCCGTGCGAAGCCGGGGAGGGTCGCTAGTATAATTTAAAGGTGAACATTTCCGTCATACATGATAGTGTAGCTTTAACCATTCAGGCTGCACACACGACGGAAGCTTAACAAATGAAGTAACTTCTCCCGTTGTTCAAACATTTCTTTTCACTGCTCTGCACCTATTGATCGCAGCGTGATGAAAAGTACCTACCTATATTATGCCTCCTCTACGCGTAGTCAGATTCGTCAACAAATTCAAATTCAATATTCTTTTATTCGTGTAAATTACACCAGTAATATTTATGAAACGTCTATATAATGCAAATGACGCTACCTCCGGTTCGGAACCTATAACTTACGGAGAAGATCCCGGCAAGAAACTCTGTCGTTCATATTACAAATATAGCTGAACTTATAACTAGTTTTGCACTAAGACATACAGTGTAGTAATTAGATAAAATAATGTAGCAAATTGTAAAAAATAATGAATTAATTCAAAGTAATAAGAATATTTTTAAAATATATATATTTAAATTAAACAAACTGTAGGTCCTAATGCACATTGTGCTTAATAAGAACCTTGCCAACCTGCGAGCATCTGTCAACGAAAAGAAATAGGTACCTCTTGCTGAGTTTGTATAAATAGAAATACCTAAGTTAATATAATTAGTGAAATGTTCATGTGAAGGCGAACAGACTAGTTAGTGGTCCACACCTCTTTGTCATTAATATAGTCTTCTACTCTGTAGTACCCTTTTTTTAAAAGACAACCTTTAACAAGTAGCTTAAATTTGTTCAAAGGTAAATCAACAATAACTTGAGGTAATTTATTAAAAAAAGTTATACTTAAACCAACAAATGAATTACCAATCTTATGAAGTCTACGTTTAGGGACAGCAAGTTTGTGTTTATGTCTGAAGAGAGACTTGCAGAGGGTGTGATCTGCTCGTCTATGGTAGTTATTTGATATCGGCAGACGAGCTAATCACACCCTCTACAAGTGTGCCGGCGTGTAGAGGAGGTGATTGACTTGATTGGCGATGCCATCTGCAGACGAATCTGTCTACGTGTAGAGGAGGCATAACAAACATACCGACAGACAGACAAACATTTTACTCTCTACTACTTTTTTAAAGATTTTTGAGGAGTTTTTATTTTCTAATGTTTTATTTAAGTTAAAATATTACGTCACCTGTTGCAAGACACACCCCCTCCCGCCCCTGTAACACAACGTAATGTTTTATGAGACCCCCCCCCCCCCCAATTGCGTTACGTAATACATGAACGCTTCCGATAAGTATAGATTTTGATTTCGAAATCGTGTCTACGCATCTGCCCACCCTTCCAGGGGTACCTAGACCAGCGTTTCCACACATCGACAGGCTCCAACGTGTTGGGTGTGGAGTGCGACTCCGGTCACCACACGCGCGCCCGGCAGCGGCAGGCGAAGAGTCACGCTAGCTCATGCGGGTCTGTGGTGTACGTTCAGCATACAGTTGGCAAGCAGTCAGCGGCAGACATCGAGGGGTTCCTCAAAGGTACGGATAAAACATATTTGAAAATGGCACCACGAATATTTAAACCACGGTGGGCGTGGCTTAAAAAAGTGAGCTAGCGCCGGTACGAATACCGTTTCCAAGGACGCAGTGAGTCACAGGAGCCGGCCAATCACAGCGCGTGTTGCGTTTCGTATGAGATGACGTAAAAAAAGACCTAAAATATTTTTTTTATGTGGAAAAAAAGAACCGAAACGGACACCACCATATGAGTGACGTCACTAAACACTGCAAATTCGCAAATGACAGGTGTCGGCAAATATTGTTTTTTTTAACGTGTCAAAACGATGATGATTTTACCGATTAAATTGAATTATTGTGTCGCTAACCATAATAAGTATTTATTTAAACATTTTCCATTTATTTCACAATTCGATATTTTCATAAAATAAAGTCGTTCCGACTCGTATCGGTTTGGTCTATAGAACGTTGACGTCACAACTTCAACAGTCACATGGCTTGGCGTATTCGCGCGCTTTTTAAATGTTTACACAATATAACACAAAATCTTATTTTTCTCTGATAATTTAAATTTTTCCAGATTATTGGAATTGCTTGGGATATAAATTGAACGGGTGCACATTGCTTCTACCTACTATACTTTTTCAAAAACTGTCAAGTAGCCAACCAATGTAGAACCTCGTCGATCCTCCCGTGAACCTCTGGGGTCCACCTGAATAACTTTGGGAATCATCTAGATGAAGTGTTTCTTTGTCTCCAGACAACTTCAAATCGCACGGTCCAGTGTGTGTGACGGGGCTGCACGCGTGCGGTGATCTGACGGTCGACGGCATTAATGTGTTCCTCGAGATGGCAGCCGCTAAGGCTCTCGTGCTGATGCCCTGCTGCTACCACAGGTATTTATTTATTTTCTTGCATTACCTACATTTACATTTTAAGAGAGGTAGGGCATAGCGATTTATCTCTTGAACTGGAGCAGCCCGACAGGTGAAACTGAGCTAACCGCAAATTTATCGTAGGGATGAAATTTTTCTGCTGTATCAACCGTTAGACTCCGGTAAGTGCCCTCTGCCGAATATGTTTAGAACTACATACTTATCAGTTGGAAGAGCAGCACGCGCGATACGTGAAGGTCGTGGGTTCGATTCCCGCACCGCAAGGTGAGATAAAAATTGTCTGTTTGTAATTTATTTTTGTCTGTCTATTTGTTCCGGCTAATCTCTGTAACCACTGGACCGATTTTGACGGGACTTTTACTGGTAGGTAGCTGTTGTAGCTAATAAGAAGTGACTTAAGCTACTTTTATTTTAAAAAATATCTAAAATTGAAATCGTGTAGACCTAATCGCGGGCATAGCTAATCTACTATACTCTACTATATAGTAAGTCTAGTCTACTATATAAAAATAAGCCGGGTTTTCCTTCCTGACGCTATAACTACAGAAAGCACGAACCGATTTCCACGGTTTTGCATTTGTTGGAAAGGTCTCGGGCTCCGTGAGGTTTATAGCAAAGAAAATTCAAGAAAAATTTCAACAGAAAAGCGGGAAAGTCCTCTAAGGCGAAACGAAGTTCGCCGGGACCGCTAGTCCCTACTATCCCTACTAATATTATAAATGCGAAAGTAACTCTGTCTGTCTGTCTGTGTGTCTGTTACGCTTTCCTGCTTAAACCTCTCAACCGATTTTGATGAAATTTGGTATAGGTATACGTTGAATCTCAAGAACGGACATAGGCTACTTTTTATTAGAAAATAAGGGGGGGAGGGGGGTAATACCACCTTTGGAAGTTTGTATGGAAAAATTTTAATTTTTGAAATTAGAGATATGAAATTTGGCACAAATATAGCTCGAAACTTGGATTAAAATATAGACTACTTTTTGTTTCGAATATTAGGGGAGAAAGGGGTAAAACCGACCATAAAAGGATGTAGTCCACGCGAACGAAGTCGCGGGCACAGCTAGTATAAAATAAAAATTGCTACTTTAACTTCTTCAGAATGCGACAGGAAGGCGACAGATTCATAAACTTTCCTCTGAGCGCGCCTCTCAAGAAACTGTTTGACAAGTACAAAGCTTTTTGTACACTGCACGTGCCATTCCTGAGGCTGGCCTCTCACCCCACCAGGTATGCAAGGAATCCATGGCTGTTATACGTACATATGAATAAAATTGGAGTGTCTGTTAATATTGACCTTGATAGCATTAAATATGTACTCTAGACATAAGCTATATTGTTAATACATAATTTTTTGCATGATTTCTACCTACCATATGTGCCAGTTTTGAAAAGTGTAACTATCGAGTTTCTTGCCGGTTCTTCTCGATAGAATCAACATTCCGAACACAACGGTAGTTTACTTAATTTGACGATTCATAAATGCTTTTGTAAAAGTTTACATGAATAAAGACATTTTCTATTCTATTCTATTGAACTAACCGCTTTTAAGTGCATGAATCCACTATTATATCATAATACATATTATTAATGCGAGAGAAACTCCGTCTGTCTGTCTGTTTGTCTGTCCGGCTTTCACGCCTAAACCACTGAACCGATTTTGATAGAATTTGGTATAGTTGAACCTCTAGAACAGACGAAGGCTACATTTTGTTTTGAAAATTGGTAAGTATGGGAGCGCAGGGAACGAGTGATACACAAGACGGCTGTCAACACACTGCTTTAATGTCTCATAATAAGTAGGGACACGAAAAAAGTATCGATACTTTTTTGTATCGAGTACTTTACCTTTCGATACCGATATTTTCATACTCGATACTTTGCATACGATACTGTTATACAAGAGTATCGTATCGAATAAATCTCAGCAGTTACGCATTTAAATCTTATCGACCTTATGCTTGTTCGATAATTCCAAACTCTTAAATCTAAAAAACTTTTAAAATCGGAATTTTAATTTCTTTTATAGTTAAATTTTTTCATAAATTTTCCATCTGAACAGGTATATGAAAAAGACAGTCCTAAAGATAATATCGACTATTCCATCCTATCGATTGCTCAGAACCAACAAATACTGTTGCAAAACAGCAACACTATTGATATGATATACTTGTCAAGAATAAAACCCAATCGATAGGGTACTGATATTATAAATATGACTTCAACTATCGATAGTCGTAAACCTTTAAGAATCTCGATACTTTGAAGTATCGATACTTTTGTTCGGATACTTTTAAGAGCACGATACTTTTCTTTCGATACATGAGTATACTACTCATGAATATAGTATCGATACTTTCTTTTCGATACCGCGTCCCTAATAATAAGCGCGGGCGCAGCCGCGCATCTATTGCTAGGTAGACACATAAGTACATAACAAAAATAAGGGGGGGTGGGGGTAATACTGTTCTGTGAAAGTTTTTATGGGAACATTTTTATTTTTCAAGTTAGCGATATGAAAATTTGTACGCATGTAGCTCGAAACTTGGATTAAAATATGGGCTACTTTTTGTTTCGAATATTAGGGTAGATAGGGGTAAAACCGAACATAAAAGCATATAATTTTATATGGAATGTATGGAAAAAACCTGTAGTCCACACGAACGCAGTTGCTGGCATAACTAGTAATATTTTAAACATTTAAAATAATTTAACGGGTCAAAACGCGACACCATTTTTATTTAGTAGTTATACGAACTACTTACTGCCCGACGTTTCGGTTAGGTTGCACCAACCGTGCTCACGAGCTGACTCAACGTTTATAAAGCTAGTTATAGATAAATTACATTGTTGGCACATCTTCTTTTTAGGAGAGAGCAAAGTTTGAGAGATATGGTGTTCAGTCTGATGACGAGGGCTGCTCTACAGCTGTACGCTCACAGAAGTAAGTAGTATAATATATATTAGTATAATATATAATAGGGTCCTAGCGTACAGCATAATAAAGCTGTTACTGGACTTGTCGGCCTAATCTGGAAGGTTTGACCCCTGCCACTAATGCAGCACCCCCAGGAGCTCTGTAAACCTTACTCACACGCAGGAGCACAACAACACGGAAGTGATTGTTATTTGGCTGCGGTCTTCTGTAAGGTGGAGTTCGAATGATAGGTGTATACTGTTGAACAAACGGGGGTATTACGGATGCAAAGCTGCGGCAGGCCGCTATTTTTTTTATTCGATTACTCTCTCCCAACAACGCCCAGAGCCGTTGTGCGAGCCCCGCTATGGAGCGCCATCAGGCAGTTGTTTAAATTTTTAGGGGTGAAAGTCTTTCGCTCCCCCACAAGTTCGGTGATGATGAAAAGGCCATCAGCGGCCTTCATATAGCAGTGGTTCATGAAGGACCATTTTACCAAATATTTGTCTTGCCGTTGTGCCGACCGACGACATGACCTACAAGTCGACACAAATTCAGCGTCAGCAGAATTGGCGTAGTAAACAACGCTCCATACGTAATGCGTGACATCGATATCCTACATCGCGATATCAGAGTTTTCGTCGCCACTAAGTATATATACAATAAACCAAGAATGGTAGTTGGGCCTTGGTCCCCGAGCAGATAACACCTAGCTCGGCGGAAGTACTTACACTTTTAGTAAAGAACATACGTTCCTTACACCGTGGACCACCTAGTAACTACAGGTGACGATCGGCAACCCGCGCCGCTAAAACAAAGAACTAGAATAATTTGTTTGCTGTTTCAGACAGTTACAATCTCAAAAGGAAGAAACGGAAGCCTGTGAAGAAGTGCACCTCATTCGACAGCTGGGCGCGTCAAGCCGTGGCCGGCTACGAGCTCGGGCCCGACGACCGGGCGGGAGACCAGCCCTGTGAGATAGACCTGGAACAACTTAGGTGGGATAGCGTGGACCAGTCGGGACTAACTGGATATTTATGCTCTTCTCCTCTTTTTAACACGTTTTTATTAGTTCACTTGTAACTACATATTGGTACGCGCCAGGCTTGATGTTTTTGCTAAACAGCGCTATCTAGTTTCGAATGGCGGAACTTAATACAGTCGAGAGTTCGATGACAGAACTTACTAGAACACCATCGGACGGGACCGGAGTGCGCGCGATTATTCTGGATGTTCCTGCGTTGGAAAATTTTCTGTTTCTTTAAAATTTTTAATCTGACATAAATGCTTATGTTTACATAAACGAAGACATTTTCAATTATATTTCTTTAATTACAGCACCATCTGGCAGTCCATAAGCCCCAGCACGTTCGCCCGCGCTGCGGTCTACATCCAGCTCCAGAGCTGGTTGCAGCCAGTCGCAGAGTCAATGGTGCTGCTCGACCGGCTCGCTTGGCTCGAGAGCAGCTTGACGAGCGGCTCGGCGAACTGCTCGACGAGCGGCTTGGCGAGCTGTCAGACGAGCGGTCCGGCGAACTGCCTACCGAGCGATTCGGTAGACTGTTTGGTGAGCGGCCCCGATGATTGCTTGCCGAGCGGCTCGGCGAACTGTTTGGCGAGCTGCTCGGTGGAATGTTCAGCAAGCGTCAATGTGGAATGCTCAGTGAGCGGTTCAGTAGACTGCTCGAGGAGTGACTCCGCGGATTGCTTGCGGAGCGGCTCGGTGAACTGCTCGTCGAGCGAGTTACCGAGCGGTTCTAGCGCTCGCGTTTGGTCCAAGAAGTTGTTCAGCGACACACGCTCCCCGCGCTGTGCGGCGTTGATAGCCGTTAAGACATCTGACTTAAGAACTAATACAGTAGCTAACAATTAGCAGATAGATAGATTATCAAGGAAGAACCTTTTTTCAAGAGGGAGAAAATGCCTTTGCGCTCCCACCACTGCCTTGGGGACGGCGCTGCGTGGGTGGGACCCCCCTTTCAGGAGCGGGGATTACACGAACTAAAAACTCCCCCCACACTCTCATCGCCTCTGGTTAGCACCATGGGAAAACGGCTTAAACCATAACAACCACGGCATCTAAGAAGACCCTAACAAAAGCAAAGAGAGGTAGGCTGTTAAATCGAATGTGTCAAATTTAAAATTTAAATTCAAATGATTAGTTCCTAAGATCGGCTAATAGATGGAGTTATCCCCTGTTACATCGCGGTGACAAGATTTTCCGTCGGTTTAATAGGTAGCCAAAGTTATTCTGTCAATACATTCCTAATTCAAGAACAAACAGTGGTTTTGTTTAAATAGTGCTAATAAGTCCAAGAGGTCAAAGAGGTCAAATAGTGAGTGAAGTTAGGGAGGAGGTCAGAGTTCAACATAGGCCATAGCGATTTATCGCTCGAACTGGCGCAGGCCGTCTGGTGAAAAACCTCCACCTTACAGAAGACCGCAGCCAAATAACAATCACTTTGGTGTTGTGTTCCTGCATGTGAGTAAGGTTTACAGAGCTCCTGGGGGTGCTACATTAGTCAAGCCAAGCCTTCAAGGTAAGGGCGACAATTCCAATAGCAGATGTACTATGCTGTACTTGTCGCCCTTAAGCTAGGACAAGGTGGGATGAGGTCAATCATGAAGTGTAATATAAAAAAAGCCTTGTAAGTGCCTTATAATGGAGATATTTAGGTTTAGGAACCAAAATAAAAAAACTGTACAAACTAAATTAAGAATTAATTTATTGCGCGTTCATAAGTATCAACTTTTATATAATAACTAAATATAGATTAATTATAATTCAATGAAGTTTTATTAAAAACGAATGTAATACCTTTGTTACGAATGTAATACCACTTTGTTACGAATGTAATACCACTTTGTTACGAATGTAATACCTTTGTTACGAATGTAATACCTTTGTTATGAATGTAATACCACTTTGTTAATGTTCTCAGTACATTAACAAAGTGCGATTTTTAATGCAACAGTAAAAATAATTTATGAATTAATTTGTACAAAGTACATAACATCTCACAATTTAATACCGTAATCCTGTTATTTTAAGTAATTGCCGGCACATAATATTTAACATTAACACTTAATAATCACTAGATGGCGTTAAGGAGACCGAATAGTACTTCAATCCAATTTAGTTTATCAATGGGACATGATCAACAGCATTTGAAACAGTGAACAAAAAAAACATGGAAGAATTGGCTACTTGACAGTGTTAACAATAAAATATATAAAGTGTTAGATACGTTAGCTTATTAGTTAAGTAATCATTTTACATTTTTACTTTTTAATTAAAAGCATAGTTAGTATTTTATTTTTGCAAAATAAACTTTACTTTTTTCATCTGTGGAACAAAAGAACCGAAACGGAAACCACCATTGCAATTCGGAAATGACAGCTGTCAGCGAAAATTATTTATTTTAATGTGGCGAAACAATGATTATTTTACCGATTCAATTGAACTATTGTGTCTCTAATCGTATAAATAATTTATTGAAACATTTTCCGTTTATCTTAATTAAGTCGTTCCTAAGCGTATCGGTTCGTTGTCTTAGACGTTGACGTCATAATTGCAACAATGACGCGACTAGGCGTTTTCGCGCGCTTTTTAAATGTGTTACACAAAATTTTATTTTTCTCTGGTTTTTTAGATTATTTCCAGATAAATCGAATTGCTTGGGATATAAAATGAACGGGCGCACATTTTACAATACTTTTTCAAAAACTGTCAAGTAGCCAATTCCTGTCATACAAACTTCATTCGAATATCGGCACCAAAACACACAAATATATAAAACACACAAGCAATAGATACGCAATAAAGTATGGAAACTTGAAAATAAACTTTAAGGCTAATGCGTTAAGGTCGATAGAAAGACGTTCGTTAAAGGGGTCGTCAGTAACGTCATCTCATAGAATGCCTAAGTCTCGCGGCGTCCGTGGAAACAGTATTCGTACCGGCGCTAGCTCACTTTTCTAAGCCACGCCCACCGTGCCTTACTTTTCGTGCCATGGGATGGAACACGCGGTGTGTTTGGTCCGCGCCTAAGTCTCGCGCGCTAGCTCACTTTTTTAAGCCACGCCCACCGTGCCTTCCTTTTCGTGCCATTTTCAAGCGTTAGAAATGCTTCTATGTTTTTTCGTTCACTGATTTGATACCATGAAACTTCAAGAGTTGCCACATTTAGTATAGAGTGCCGTCAAAACCACGTTATATTGGTACCACGGCTACATAGTGGACATAAAGAGTAATATTGAATTGCAAGTCCTTTACTGGGATTTACTTTTGACCATATTACTATTACTGAATGAGGCAATTATAGTTCACATTCCAATATTGATGGCAGATATATGTAGTTCAAATTCTGATATTGATGGCAAAGATTCCTAATAACTATTCTATATCTTCCATCAAATGAGATTGAAGTCAAATATCAGCCTATTTTATAAAATAACTCCATTACAGCCCCTCACACCATCTATAAACATTATTGCTTTTTTAATAATAAATAAATAATAATAAAGACCTTAACTAAACAATTGGAAACAACTGGGAAGATACAATAGTCATCCAATCATTATCACAACACCTAGAATAAAAATATCAACAAATTTCATTCCTTAACTATGAAAATAACAAATTAGTATAACATTTTCAATAAACATTTTAGATTTTTTAATCTAATTTCTTGAACTCAACATTAGTAGATACACAACACGCGCGATTGTGAGGCCGTGGGTTAGAATGCCACACCGGAAGGGAATTTAATGTTTTCTGTAACTTTTTTATCAGTAACTCAGAAGAAATACTACTTTCAGGCCTAGCATACGCAACGTAACCAAATTTTTTTGCGCTCATAACAAACGTCAAATCTATTGAAGTCAGTGCGGTGTGTGTGATATTCGCCAATCAACAGTATCGAAACTTTTATCGTCTCATGCGATAAATTTGACGTATTGCGTATGCTAGGCCTGTTGGAGGCACATTCCTGCGTTATCACCATTATACTTTTTGCTCAACAACTGTTTCTTTCTTATCTTCCGATGCTAACGCAGAATTGTCATCCTCATTCCGGTTTCTCGGACGGCCCGGCCCTCGTCTCATCTCCATCATTTTCTTCTTCCATTCTAATGTTTTATTTGTTTCTGGATAAACGATTATTTCACCCGTTATAGGATTGATCGGGTAAACACCTTCTGGGGTGTGCTTCTTCTTAGCCATGTCCATACCGTGTCGTCTTTTCATGTGTTTATTGTAATTAGGCCAATTCGTGAAGTCACGCTGACACAGTTCACAGGAATACGGCTTCACCCCTGTGTGTTGGCGTAAATGTTGATTCAATATTGTCTTAAAACGGAATCCTTTGTTACAGTAAGGACAAACATGAGGTAACAAGTCCGTATGGATAATACTATGGGACGTCAATTGCTTTTGTAATCTGAAACAACGTCCGCACTGATCACAGGAGTACGGCTTGTGGCCATCGTGCACCCCGACATGCGTTCGCAATTGTTGTGGGGTTTTGAATGCGTATCTACATATTTCACACTGGTACGGCCTCGTATCTGAATGCAAAAGCATATGTCCAGCTAAGTTCTGCTTGTTAAGGAAACACTTACCGCACTTATCACACGTGTGGTCTCTCTTTCTATCTGTATGCGTAAGAAGATGAGTATTCAAACTGCCTTTGTACTTAAAAGTCTTCTTACAAAGTAAACAAGTTAAATTATCTGTTTCTGCTTCTAGAATGGGAATCTGCCTCGACCGTTTCTCTTTATAGAATACTGTGGTGTGTTTATTTAGCTCTTCAGCGTTTTCAAACGACGAGTTACAACCAGGGCAAATGTTATTTGTCGTTAGATGTGAACCTTTGTGCCTATTGACTTCCCTAGGAGTCGAAAACCTTAAGAAGCATTTGTAACATGATAACTTCAGGAACTTTCGATGTCTCTTCACGTGTATCATGAAGCTGTCTAAGCGTAACTTTCTAACATTACAATCAGTGCATCGGTATGCATTGCAGCAGTTGTGGTACTCCATAGAATGTGTCTTTAGCTCGTCGACTGTCTGGAATTGCGTTTCGCAATAACCACAAGTCCAGTTATAGTCTTTCCAGGTAAGTTTCAACTGTGCCAAAGGAATCGCGTCCAAACTAGTATTGATGCTAGATTTCTGTTGTTTTTTTTGCTTTTTCGCCCTAAACCGCTTTGCAGCTTTTAGAACTGGCGCTCCAAGATTTGGAGTGCATTCTGATTCGGATAATTCAAGCTTTACTTTGACCACATCGTCGTATTTTACCTCGGTAGCATCAAAACAAAAATTATCACTGCTCTCGTTCTCCGAGAGAGGAGGTTCTTTTTTTATTTGCTGCACGGTTATAATGTCGTGTAGCATGCTCTGTGCCTTCTCGACACCACACACAAACTCATAAGCTCTGTCTAAAGCGTTTAGACAAACAAAACAGACAGTATTTGGGAAATTTTCGAGGAACAAATCTACGGACCCATTCACTCGATCAAGTTTTGTAGTTAGCCTGCGCCTTTCCTCGTCATCATTTTTTAGGTCTGTGAGCTTAGCGTTAGGTTTTGATTCGGCGCACAATCTACAATATGCAGACTGTTTAATATCCATTCTGGATAGAGAAATTTAACAAAACAATTTGTTTCACTTCTTTGACAGCTAACTGAATGACATCTTTGTTACTCTATTTAAATCTGCAAATAGTAGAATTATTCCGGCATACAACTGGCAGCCCCTAATACCATCGACAACTAAGTCTTAACCGGTTTTTACCGAAATCAAATCTATTCTTAATCAAATTATCCCAAAATCCGGAGAAAACTGGTTAACAACTGTTTGGGTAGAAATATTTTTATTTTATTGAAAAAGAATAACAACAGCCAACTTAATAATGTTACAATAATTGTTAAGGTCTAAACTTATTAGGCCACTTCTTATTATTATATACTTATTATTCAAGTTTATGTATGCATATGTGATGTACACACATACATACATAAACTTATTACACAAATTTTTCTAAAAATATTTTGAATATTTAGTTTGAGAAATGCATTTTCTTTAAAGAAAACTACCTACGTGTTTTTGATAGCTAAACTAAAAAACACGGGCATAAATTTCTGCTAGCAATCTTACTAAACGTTGAGAATTGATAATTTTACGGTTAAAAGAAAATCACATTAGGCGAGTCGACCTAAGAGCAGGATAAAGTCCAAAGTGCATGTGTTGTCATGTCCCTTTGACCGTACTTTGACGACCTCCGTAGCCGCGAGGCGAGCGGGCCAGACTTTGGCGTCGCACCATCTCTGAGGTCCCGGGTTCGATCCCCGGTTGGGTTAATATATGAAACCAACTGTTCTGTATTGTCTCAGGCCTAGGTGTTGTGGTACCCTCGTTGTTTTTGACTTCTGTAACACAAGTGCTTAAGCTACTTACTAGAATCAGAGCAGTGTATATGATGTTGTCCATTATTTATTTACTAAGTATGAGCGTACTTTATTTCTTTATTAGCGATTAGGTATACTTGGACAAAACTTTAATTTAGAAACTCAAGATAACATAAAATCAATTATCAAAAAATAATCATAAATAAAATATATATTTAAAAGAATATGTAATGGTCCCCGTGGTTAAAGATATCTACCCAAAATTATTAAATATTTCTTGTTGATTTAAAATCTCAATCTTCTATAATTACCGGGTTACGGGTTCTATTAGCGTGACAGTATTTTTTGTTTGTTTTCTAGAATAATGCTCGCGTTTGCGAACAGTATTAGCTAGAGAGGTGATTATGTCAGTAGGTCTACTCACAAAAACGATAAGTAGGTAGGTATTCGTGATCTAATTTGGGAGTTTACTCGAGTAACGCAATTTATGAAGATCCCCCCCCCCCCCCCCCGCCCCTTTAATACATCATAACGTTTTTCAGTAGGTACCCCTTTCTTTAAAAAATACGACCACACGAATACAATCGAGGCATTCCCCGAAACCCGTAGGGAAACCAAAGGTTGCCTATTAAAAATTTGCTTTACGTAATACTTTAACGCTCCTCTAAAGGATCAAACAAAAGTCAAAATGTATGTATGTGTATGTATTTATTTACAAAAAGTGCTGTACAAAATCTTTTGTTAATATTAACTTATTGTAATATATTCTCCAAAGTGCTCGATTAGGAGATCATTGAACATGGTGTAATGTCACTATGACAGATATAACTAATTCAATATAAGACACGACTTCTTGCTTTGTGTTACATTACTATTATTATTGATACATAGCATTTATAATCTAGAATTAATTAAAAACATTTTGATAATGTCATTCATTATCCGCATTTTACCACTCATTCAATTTATTTCAATATTTTTATAACCACAAATATAACTCTGTCCAGTAATCGTTTTCTATGAGAATTATTCATTAAAAATAAATAGTAATGTGTAGTTATTTTTTAAAGAGCGTCTTATTATAACGAATTCTTTGTAAACTTAACTATCCCTAACATTTTCGATTTCAAAAAAAATACTTCTGGCTTTTTCTTAATACATAGTTTTCATTTATTAAGACATGTTGGTATGTAATGTACCATACTTTTCAAATGTTACAAACCGATTTTTTGTGATTTTTTGATGTGTGAAACCCTTTTTTTAGTAATAATAATTGCAATGAAGGCAGGCAGGAATATAAATAACTAGCTGTGCCCGCGACTTCGTTCGCGTGGACTTCATCCTTTCATGGTCGGTTTTACCCCTTTCTCCCCTAATATTCGAAACAAAAAGTAGTCTATATTTTAATCCAAGTTTCGAGCTGTATTTGTGCCAAATTTCATATCTCTAACTTCAAAAATAAACATTTTTCCATATAAACTTTCAAAGGTGGTATTACCCCCATCCCCCCCTTATTTTCTAATAAAAAGTAGCCTATGTCCGTTCTCGAGATTCAACGTATACCTATACCAAATTTCATTTAAATCCGTTCAGCCGTTTAGGCGTGAAAGAGTAACAGACGGACAGACAGACAGACAGACAGACAGACAGACAGACAGACAGACAGACAGACAGACAGAGTTACTTTCGCCAGAATTACCTTTGTTACAGGTTACAGTGTGACTTGTTGGGAGAACTTTGTAAAATGATTCCCAACCAGTCACACTGTTAATTGTTAGACCGACCTACTACAGTGTTACAGTGTGACTGGTTGGGAATCATTTTACAAAGTTCTCCCGACGAGTCAAGTGTTACAGGTTACAGTGTGACTCGTTTGGAACAAAGGGGTTGAAACGGTCAATTTACAAAAATACCAAGCTGAAATAATAGTATTTTGACGTTTGGGGAATTGACTTAAACTGCTTTTTGTTATTTTTTGTTGGCCCCATAAACATAGCTACATTACTATTTCCCTTTTAGTCAAAACACTACACGAAGCTTGGTTGAATAAGAAACGTAATTGAAATCACATATTCCAGCTATTTTATATCATTATATACATGTTCGTTTTGGATAGATAGATATACTTTATTGCACAAAAACTTTACAGTAATAGGTTTTACAGATTGATTATAGTACAATTTTTCGCTGGAAAGCAATCTCTTCCAGACAACCTTAAGGTTTAAAAAAATATATAACAAAAAAAATACAACTTTTTATTTGCAAGAACTAAAATTACAACTTCTCATAATGAAAGTTCGATAAAATGTTATTTCTAATGGGCAATTTCTATCCAAAATTCACAGAAATAATTTCAGAGTGTTTAATTTTCATTAACAATATGCATTTGGCTATACATACTGTTTACTCTGTGCATTAAATATGTGCATATTGACCAATGTTCATTATGTTTAATCTTTATAAGCCTATTTAAAATATTTATTTTTAATTTAAATTATGGCAAAATTTACCCCATAAAAACCAACAATTCTATTAAGCATTAATGCCTTATTGTCTTATTTATATCATAACGAGGTCATTATGTTAAAGTGAAATGTGAAATTAATACACAAATTGTTTCATAATATGTCTTGCGAATGTAGACAAATTACCCATTTTGAGCTGTTTTAAATCAGCTGGAACAATTTACTTATGTACAAATCCGTAGAATAGACATTATGCACTGTTGTTATTATTTTTATTTATAACTTTTGAAAAGAGTAACTATCGAGTTTCTTGTCGGTTCTTCTCGATAGCACCAACATTCCGAACACGGCGGTAGTTTCACATAATCCGATCATACATAAATACTTTTGTAAAAGATAACATAAATAAAGACATTTCTATTCTATTCAACCAGGCTTCCTGCACTTAAGTCAGTACCCTAACTCTCAAAAATCCTAACTCACTTCACTCTCCGCTTTAATTTTCTTTTTACCCCTCTTAGCTGGAATCATTATACTGTTCTTCCATTCCTCCGTTCCAATCGGATCCTCAATCTGCATGATCTGACCAGTCTCCGGGTTGATAGGGAAAACACCTTCCGGTGTGATTTTCTTCTTAGACGTGTCCGTTCCATGTCTCCTTTTCATATGCTTATTATAATTAGACCAGTTCGTAAACTCCATACTGCAATGCGAGCAAGCATACGGTTTCGCACCAGTATGCTGCCGTTCATGATTCTTCAATATCTGCTTAAACCGGAACGCTTTGTTACAATACTGGCAGACGTGTGGCATTGAATCTGTGTGGATTATTTTGTGAGCATTCAGCTGATACTGGAGACGGAAACATCTACCGCACTGTTCGCACGAAAATGGCTTTATACCTGAATGCATCTCAACGTGTCTACGGAGCATGTTTGGGAACAAGAACGACTTATTGCAGATCCTGCAGACGTGCGGGCGCACTTTATCGTGCGACATTATATGTGAGGTCAAAGTGCCTTTGTTAAAGAACATTTTCCCGCACCGTTCGCACGTATAATTTCTTTTCCTATCCTCTTTGTGTAGCTTCATGTGGTCCCGTAAACTGTTCGGGTTCTTGTAAACTTTCTTACACATCGGGCAGGTTAATTCTTCTACGGTGATGGGTGTGCCAGGTTTTCTCCTGGGTCGTCTCTTTCGCTTGGTCATCGTGTATTTCTGAATGTGTGTTTGGAGGATGTCTTCGGATTTGAATATTTCGCCGCATATTGGACATGATTTGTTGAGCTTGTGCGAGGCCCTTATGTGGCTGTTGATAGATTCTGGCGAAAGCAGCTTAGCGTTGCAGTAGTAGCAGAAGCTCCTGGAATACAGAAAAGTCTAGGTAGAGAAGAGTTTATACATTTGCGACTTTCGCGTTCCATTAAAAACATTTAAAATAATTTAACGGTTCAAAACGCGTCACCATTTTTATTTAGTAGTTAATACGAACTACTAAATAACCAACCAACCGTGGTCACGATCTGACTGGTCTTGCTCGCCTTCGTCTATTCGGAGGAGCTTGCAAATGTGAGGGTGGATGAAGATTTGCAAGTTTTGACCCGTTAAATTATTTTAAGAGAATGGTTTACTTATACTGACATGTTTCGAGTACAATTCTGTTGTTTTATTTTTGGTTTGAAACCAAATTTCAAAGTATAACTTAATTCGGTTCTAACAAATAACCGTTTTAAAAAAAAAATCATTGTCTCATATTATATAACCCAATAACTGATTGTTGCATTGTCTTACATGTAGTAAGAACTAATGTTTTATGTGGATGTAAATACATAATAATATTTTCAACATGAACCAGAAAAATACCAATCTTTGGCATTGAAGTATTTCAGACTATAATACTTTAATTTATCCAAATGCAAGTGTTTAGTAATTTCAGTACACTCTTCAATGATTTGCTTCATCCCTACTTATATAATATATTATATTATTATATATAATATTATAAATGCGAAAGTAACTCTGTCTGTCTGTTACGCTTTCCTGCTTAAACCTCTCAACCGATTTTGATGAAATTTAGTATAGGTATAGGTTGAATCTCAAGAACGGACATGTTTATATGGAAAAATGTTTATTTTTGAAGTTAGAGATATGAAATTTGGCACAAATATATGTAGCTCGAAAATTGGATTAAAATATAGACTACTTTTAGTTTCAAATATTAAGGGAGAAAGGGGTAAAACCGACCATGAAAGGATGTAGTCCACGCGAACGAAGTCGCGGGCAGAGCTAGTGTTTAATAAATCATTTGCTTTTTAAATTTACTTACTTACTACCTTACTTGTTTTTCAATGTTAGTATTATTGCACATCCAAATTATTTTATTTCATCTTTAAACGTATGAAAGTGTTGAGGAAGAGTGGCCTCCTCTGGCACAGGTGCTTATTGCACTTAATAGAGGACAACCCTTGTTTATTTCATGTACAAAATGATTTATGATGGAATAAATTATTTTGTTTTTTTTTTAATTTCAATCTTTTGCCTTTGATACACATACAATTCTTTATATGGATTGAAACCTATATGTATGCTGGGTTTACTGGTAGAGAATGCCCCTAGCAATAAGTCCACCTGGTGTACTTATTTGAGCAATAAAGTTTTTAAATGAATAAATAAAATAAATATGTACTATGTAATGTATTATAGTATATGTATAACATTCTACGAACCATTAAACTAAAAGACAAGGATAAATAAATAGCCTCATAGCTACATTCAATAACTATTTACACTCATGATAAGATTGTAATGCAATGTATTATTGACATATTGTTGAGAATAGTCCAATACTGTTTAAGTAGATTTTTCCGTAAGTTCTAATTTGTCTTGAAATAATATCAAATAACAGATTAAATTAATCTATATGGCAAAAAGTACTCTGTTATACAAATTAATAAACTATATAATTAATTTGTATACCAGCGTACCTAAAATTGTCTATAGTTCTCGATATTATAACTGTTGATATATCTACATAATGAGATTCTTGCTGGATTCTTCATGGAAGAATTAGGTGAATAATTTTTTAATATTTCCTATTTTAATCTTAACTCAAAAAAAAGGTAAGGTAATATTTAAATTATTGAAGAGATGTAGGTTCTAAGTACCAAGTTCAAATTTCAAAGCCCAAAATATTTTTTTTCATGTAAATTATACCAGTAAACTTCATGCATCATCTTTAAAATGCAAATGCTACCTAGTTGCTCTTAATAATTAGTTCTAATAACCTGTACCATACTATATTTTTATTGAACTGATCTTTGGGAGAGGGTCCAAAATTGCAACAACAATTGAATTATCAAGTCAAGAAAGTTTCGAAGTAAAAGAGAGACCAACAAAAACCATACCTCAAGTTTTTACGATGTTTGCCAACATGTTTCATAAATGAAACAAAGTTATCTTTCTTCACCATCTTGCAATCCACGCACATAAATGCAGCACATTTGGTATGGACTACTTTCATGTGGGTACGCATCGTTTCCATGTCTATAAACTCAATATTGCAGAAACCGCAGACCCAAGGGTAATCCTTCCAAGATTTTATAACTTTCTTGCTCAACTCAGACAAATCTTTAGCGTACAACTTTATATTTGCCGTTAAGGATGTAGACATGGCAGCTTCTATTATGTCTTGGACGTTTAGTGAATCGGAGTTGTAATTTTCAGCGTCGTCTGAAGACGAATCTGTCTCTAGCAGCATATTAGGGTCCTCTAATTCATCTTTAGGTTCTTCTTTAATGTTTAAGTTCACATAAATGTTATTATCGGTCTCCATATGGCTCGCTTTCGTCGACGACTCCTGTTTAACGTGCTCCTCAGCTTCGTTTTGAAAAATATCATCGAAATTATCCGTTCTGTCCTCGTCGGACGCATTACTTTTGTATCCATCTTTAGCAGAAAAGAGGTTAGACAATACGGCCTGAGACTTCTTTACTCTATCTAGGAATACGTAAGCTTTGTTTAGCTGGTCGTAACACACGAAACAAACAGTCTTCGGTAAAGTACTGTCGTTATTCACATCGACGTAAAGCGCGTTCAAGAACGTGAGTTTTTGTCGCACTTCGCCGTATTTATCGACGTCGTTTTGCAAGTTCAACACTTTGTTAGGGTTTTTCAATTCCGCACAGAAACGGCAGTATATGTTTTCCATGATTTTGTAACATGAGTAAAAGATTATTTGATGGAATTCTGTGCCAAGGATCCAAGATCAAACATCACATCACAACAGATTAAACAGAAAAGCATATTTTATAGAAATGTCAAATGGATAAAAGTGATGGAGTTAATCGAATTTTAAATCTAAAAACCGGTTTCTTTATTCGGATTATCTAGAAATTTTATTGCTATTATTCAATGACCTCTAAATTGGAATATAATTAATTACTATTTTAAAAATAGTTATACAGATATAAATATATATTGGACAACCATGGACCTAATATAATTAAGTCCATGTGGACACATGGACTGTTTATTATATTAGGTCCATGTGTGGACAACTCACAAACATTGTTCTGATTCTGTGGCAAAGCACTTAATTACAGAAATTACGACGGTAGCCCAGACATCTAAATTTTATGTCTGTAGACGGTACCACACCACCCAGGCCAGAATCAATATAGAAAAGTTTGTGCCCCAATCGAACCCCAGACCTCGGCAATGGCACGACGCTCAAATTCGGCCCACTCACCTCTCGGCTTAGAGGTCATCTATAGAGACGAATAATTTATTAAGTTTTTGTGTCTACCTGACGAGACCTAGAGCTCCCCCATAATTATTTTTTATTTTCTTTTTTTAAGAACTCTATTACAAGAGGCGAATTTAAAAATTGTATTCCCTCAAATTATAAGACCAAACAAGTATAAAATGAACAAATCAATTACAAACGGAATAAAATCGTTTAAATAAAACGTATCATTACAACAAAATGTGTTTTATTGAAATGCACAGAATAAATTTTTTCAGTCATGATCGTTACAGTTATATTATACCTACATATTTTTTTGCACAGCCGCGGCCGTAGCCTTTTTTTTCTTTTTTTCTTTTTTTTTTCCTACCTGACTTTCGATGATGGCTGCGAAGCCTTATCATCTTTACCGAGCTTTCGGGGGAGCGCAGATGGCTCTCACCCCTTTAATTTAAGTACCGCGGCCGTAGCCGTTTCTCGTTATCAAACATTTCCTCTATCTTAAGGTTGTCTAGAAGAGATTGCTTTTCAGAGATACAACCGTCCTGTAATGTTACTGTAATGGTGTCTCTAAAACCAATTCAGTAATTGTGCTGCGCAATAAAGTACATCTATCATTTCTTGGTACATCAACCTTTACTACGGACGTAGCGCTGCAAAGTTTCAACAATGCTCAAAACACCATGTTGAGGTTGCAGCCCCGGATTTTGTTTTTTTTAAGCCGGAGCAAAAACTGAAAATACACCTCCCTCTCCCATTCTCTTTTCTACTCCTGGGAGTATGCTATAAAACAGTCAAGTTCTGCCATTTACAGTACTTTTATAAGTTTAGGGGCAGAATAAATCTTTAGATAGCCCCCCAGTTCGTGGCTAGCATGCTTCATGAGAACGACGAACAATGACAGTACCTAGTTAACTGTTGATTTGTAGATTCGTCTGCCAACTCACAATTTGGCGCCCCCTAAATTTGCCGACTGGACACGTTCTCTAACTTGCCCCCCACAGATCCGGGGCTGACACGTTTCCGTGTACGTGGCTCGGTTCGGGCCCTTTTTCTTTGTGTCAACGATGACCGGAATGTTTCATGTAAATCAACACTTTATCTCTACCAAGCTTAGGTAGGTATTTCCTCTTGTTTCTTCCTTCCCCTCTTTCGGGGTTTGCACATCTGCTCGCTCCATTTCACGCTCTCCATATCAACCTCCTTCGGTTTCATCGTCTCCTGGTTCAACGGCATCATCCCATGAGCTGTCTTGACCCTCTTCGCCAACGAAATCCCATGTTTCCTCATCATATGCTTGTTACAATTGCTCCAATTAGTGAAGTCCATACCGCAGACGCTACATACAAACGGCTTTGCTCCCGTATGTATATTCTCGTGGGTTTTCAACACGTTTTTAAACCGGAAACCCTTCTTGCAAAATTCACAGGAATACGGGAACACATCGCTGTGGACAACCATATGTTTGCCAAGCTGGTATTTCATGCGGAATTTTCTGTGGCACTCGTTACATTCAAACGGTTTCGACACATCGTGCGTCTTCAAATGCTTCCTCAACCGTATTAAGCTGATGAATGTTTTCTTGCAAATTTTGCAGTCTTGCGTCTCCGGGTTGTGTATTATCTTGTGCGTGTTAAGGGAGTCTTTCGCGTAGAACGCTTTACCGCATACATCGCAGACGTAGTCCCGACTCCTATTCGTATGCTTCACTTTGTGGTACCGCAGCTTTGCCGGTATAGAGAACACTTTGAAGCATATGTCACACGTCAACTCTTCTATGGTCGCTTTCGTGCGTTTCTTTGGGAAGTGGTCGTTGTCTGTCGACGTGTGCCGCTGCAGATCCTTCCACGTTGGGAAGGATTTGCCGCACGCGGTGCATTCATAGTCTGATTGGCAGTTTTCTAGTTTTGGCTCGTTTATGATGCTTTCGTTTTGTTCTGGTTCGGGAGTTTGTCTGTAAGAAGGGCAAAAGATGTTTAGTTACAGAAATATATTGATGGTTTCGGTTTCCATTAATTGGATGATAGCATTAAGTGGCAGGTCGTTAAATACCCTTTTGTGCCGATCTACGACATGACCTACACACAAACACATCGTCAGCAGAATTGGCATAGTAAACAACGCTCCATACGTAATGCACGATTAGCCGATCAATACATCGATCTGGCATCGCGATGTCTATAGTTATCGTCGCTACTAACTATATAAACAACAAACCAAGATCGGTAGTCGGACCTTGGTCCCCGAGCAGATAACACCTAGCTCGGCGAAATACTTCCACTTTCAGTAAAGAACATACGTTCCTTACAATAGGGTTGAGTGAAGCGATGGCTCCTCCCGCTGGGTTCCACATCTTGTAGCGATGGGGGGGTAACCCTGTGGTCGGGATGTAGGGCGGCTGATGTGTGCCCAAGTGTGGTGTTGGGCAATACACATCTACCGTCAAGTGTCCTTCCTGCGTCCACGTCGCACATCCTGGTAATGCTCGGGTCCTCAACAGGCACCACACATTATTATCAACCCTGGGGTCCGAGTAGCTGAAGGGAATTGACGCTATCTCGTCAGTGCACTCCAACACGACGGGTATCCCCTTACCCAATCCTGTGATCCCCACCTCCTAACACCCTATAAAATCCTATACCCGTAAATCCAGTCTAAAATCCTTCCCCCACCTAACCCAATCCAAGGTGTCAATCGAACCGTGCCGAGGGATGCGTGGCCAAGGGGTTGCTTGGTCTCGAACGGTGTCTCTCCAGAAATGGCGATCCTGGGGCAGTAAATAGCCTTACTCGGGTAAGCGGGGCAATGCCCGAGTGGACCTTATATTTCCCTAGCTGCTCGTGGGACCTGCATGGAACCTGATAAAAAAGAAGTAAAAACAATAAACACACTTCTGGGCGACATCGAACGACCAGAACCACTAAAACCATCCGCTTCGTTGCCTGACTTAGCGGAACTAGTTCTTGACTCCGAGGACGACCTTAACGACTTGGACTCATCTTCTCACTCCACTCAACCGGCCCTTGGCAGAGACGGCGAGAGTCAAGCTAAAGCTGACTCGAATCGACCGTCGATCGCCAAGAAAAGGGAGAGAAAGGAGAAGAACCTTTCCGGAGCTCTCCGGAAACGCCTTCGTCGGCTTAAGGCAGAGGGAGTGGGCCATGAAGAGGCCTACAAACTCTGTCTCGAGCACAGAGCGAAGGCAAAAGAGCAAGGGACTACGGTTGATTCAGCCACGGAGAGGGGCACGTGCAAACGAACCCGATCCGAGGATGAATCACCAAAGGACCATGCCAAAAAGACAACCCGGCTAAGCGAGGATTTGACCAAAGGGACGCATAAAACGACCTTAATCAAACCACCCGTGACCCGGATTCCCGAGGCTGGTCCATCGACCCTGCCAAATGAATCTGGTGCCAGGGTTTCTTTTAAAGAAGCTCTCACTGCTGTTCGTGTGGGTGTCTGCAATCAGACACCTATGTCCAATGAACAGATGGGAGCAGTAAAGTATGGCATTCTCCAGGCCATTATGAATGATACTGGGAATGACAGATGTCCAATACTGAGGAGTTGCACCTTCAGATCCGGCTGGCTGCTGATCACCCTTGGGGATGAAGGCAGTCTAAAATGGCTAGAGAAGAGGGTGGGGAACATCAAGCCGTGGCCAGAGGCAGAGCTATCTCTCATGAGAGAGAGCGAGATGCCCAAGGCTAAGGTTGGTGTATTTTACTTCCCAAACTCCGAAGTAAAAACTCCAAAAGAGGCACTGCGTCTTTTGGAGAAACAGAACGGACTGAGGACCAGCCTGTGGAGGATACTGAACGTCGTCGTCGAGAAAGACGGATCGACAGTGGCCGTCTCGATCGACGACGAATCGGTCGGGATCCTGCAGAGGCTGGACTTCAGGCCACAACTGGGCTTCAAGAAGATTCTCGTGCGCATCCGGGGGAAAAATACTTCCCCGGATACACACGAGAAACAAAAGGCAGAGTCTAGTTCCTCTGGAATAAAGAATCTGCCTAAGCAGTTGATCCCTACAGGTGGGCCTAAACAGCCCGGCTCGGGTACTTATGCGGGGCGCAAAAACGTTCCGCAAAGGACTAAAGGCCGGGTGGTAAAGGACCACCCTAAGGGAAAGGGAAATAAGGTGGCAGGACCTACCAAGGCATCTAGGGGCGTTCACGACGAACCTAAGCCTAGCACGTCCACCAGTGCCCCTTAGGACCCTTCGCTACACTTACACCGCATCACACACTAATACAAACACACATTAACACAAATGACACAAACCACATCAACACAAATGACACAAAACACAAATCAAAAAATCACAAAAAACACTAAAGTGGTACAGATCAACTTGCACCACGCTAGGGCTGCCACAGCAGTCCTGGAAAACCTCTTCAAAGAGAAGAACCTTCACATCGCTCTGATTCAAGAACCGTGGCTGAGTAACAACAACACGGTATCTGGACTTGGATCCGCAGGCAAGGTAATATATAACGCCGACGGAAACAAGCCAAGAGCATGTATCCTATTCAATAATAATGTTGATTTCTTATGCATACCAGGGCTCTGCAGTGACGACCTGATTGCAGCTTTTGTAAATGTCAAGAATGGAAGTGGACGCCTTATAGTCTGCTCCGCATACCTAGACGGTGGGATAGGCGATCCAACCCGTGAACTGGCGAAGGTGGTCGAATATGCAAACGAGCACAACGCTGAACTCGTAATCGGATGCGATGCCAACGCACACCACACCTACTGGGGAAGCACTGACATCAATAAAAGGGGTGAGTTATTGTACGATTTCATCTTGTCCAATTGCCTGAATGTGGTCAATAGAGGGTGCAAACCAACCTTTGTAACCAGATCCAGGCAAGAAGTTCTCGACGTGACTCTCTCCACAAATCACACGGCCAGGCTAATAACAGACTGGCATGTTAGCAACGAACCCTCTATGTCCGATCATAGACTTATCAAATTCGCGTTAGACACAACTAACACATGCGATACGACTACGTTTAGGGATGCCAAAGCCACAGATTGGAGTCTATATAAATCAAAGCTCCGAGAAAAGCTCAGGGACATCCCCAAGACGATACGTACTCTTGAAACTTTAGAATACGCTGTAGATCAAACCACCGAAGCTGTTACAAGCTCCTATGAAGAGAGCTGCCCTCCTAAAACCGTGAGGAACAACAGCGTGCCATGGTGGAATGAACGGCTTTCTAAACTAAGAGAGGAAACACGCAGGTTGTTCAATAAGGCTAAATTGACTAAAGACTGGAGTCGATATACCAAAGCCCTAACTACCTATAACAAAGAAATTAGGAAAGCGCGCAGGCTATCGTGGAGAAGGTTCTGTGAAAGCATCGTAAAGACTCCACAAGGAGCCAGAATCCACAAAGTCCTTGCGAAATCGCCCTCCAACCAATTGGGACTATTAAAAAAGCCCGATGGAACCTTCACTGAAACAGCGGAAGAGACACTAGAAATTCTGGCGTCGACCCACTTCCCGGGATCAGTATTAGATGATCAAACACTGAATACTCTACAAAACAGCCTCTCCAGGCCGCGCAACGATGACTGGAACAGAGCTGCGTGGATCTTCAGGCCAACAAAGATCAAATGGGCAATAGACTCATTTAAGCCGTTCAAATCGGCGGGTGAAGATGACATATTCCCCATGCTCTTACAGCAAGGGATGGACATCCTAACCCCCACACTGGTAAAAATATTCAGAGCAAGTTATGCCTGGGGCTACATACCAGAAAAATGGACTAAAGTTAAAGTCCGTTTCATTCCAAAGGCTGGTAAAAAGGATTTCTCTCAACCAAAATCCTTTAGACCTATTAGCCTCACCTCATTCCTACTCAAAAGTATGGAAAAACTCATTGATGAATGCATTCGGGATGGGCCTCTGCGCGAACAACCACTGCATTCAAAACAACATGCCTACTGCAAAGGAAAGTCTACAGAATCTGCCCTACTTGAACTGACGGACAGAATTGAAAGGGCTCTAGAAGACAAACAAATAGCCCTCTGTGCCTTCCTTGACATCGAAGGAGCATTCGACAATGTCACTATCGATACCCTTTCCAAGGGGATGTGTGCGAAAAATATAGACAGCACCACTGTTCGCTGGATACAAAATATGCTCCTTAACAGAACTGTAAGCATAAGCTTGCATGGGACCAAAAGAGGTTTCAAGACAACAAGAGGCTGCCCTCAAGGGGGAGTACTATCGCCTCTGCTGTGGTCACTTGTTGTCGACCAACTCTTAAATGAAGCCTCAACAAAAGGCTTAGATATACAGGGCTATGCGGATGATGTGGTGGCCTGCGTAATAGGCCCCTGTCAAAGTACCGTGTCCTCTATACTTCAAAGATCGCTCAATGTCATCACAAACTGGTGCACTGAGAACAATCTATCGGTTAATCCGAACAAAACAACTGTAGTGCCCTTCACCAGGAAACGTAAGTTGGATAAACTTATAGCGCCTACTATAAAGGGCTCTACAATACCGTTTTCTACAGAAACCAAGTATTTGGGAGTCACAATCGACCAAAAGCTAACGTGGAACTCACATATAGACAATACAATCCAAAAGGCCAAAATAGCCTTAGGAATATGCTCTCGTCTAGCAGGTACGAAATGGGGTCTGAAACCTAGCATAGCCCTATGGATGTACACTGCCATAGTCAGGCCGATGGTAACGTATGCCTGCGTCACATGGTGGAGAAAAACCTCCCAAATGACAATAATCAAAAAACTTGCCAGCCTACAAAGGGTGGCATGCCTTATAGCAACTGGTGCTGTCTCGACTACACCAGGAGCCGCTCTTGATGCTCTTCTCAATCTGCCACCACTACACCTCTTTGTAGCAAAGGAGGCTGAAGCGAGTATCTACAGAGCAACCATCACGGGAAAAGTAACATGGCACTCTCAAGCACTGAGAGCATCACATGCAGCAGTGCTCACACTTAAACCCTTAGCAATGACATCTGATGCCATGCTTCCACACTATAATTTTAATAAAAATTACACTGTGGAATTTCCCTGCAGAGAAAATTGGGCAACGAACCAAAACTCTCTAAAAGCAGGGAGCCTCGTCTGGTATACGGACGGCTCCAAAATGGGTCTAGATGTAGGATGTGGAATATATGGTGTGAGTCCGAGAGTCAAACACAGTGTGAATCTTGGTAAAAACGCCACGATATTCCAGGCTGAGGTATACGCCATCATAGAATGTGCAGAAGCCAATCGTCAACGAAACTACAAAAATCAGACCATAATCATCTATTCAGATAGCCAAGCAGCTCTGAATGCCATAAATTCGATTACACTAAAATCGAAGCTGGTGAAAGACTGCGTCGATAAACTGAATGAGCTGGGACAACAGAACAAAGTGCTTCTAAAATGGGTACCAGGACATTCAGGAATCATCGGGAACGAGAAAGCTGATGAACTTGCTAAAGCTGGGGCGCAAAGCCAACAGTTTGGACCAGAACCATTCTGTGGCTTTTCAAAGAACCAAGCTATGCAACTACTAAAAGAAAAACTAAAAGTCGAGTCGGAAAAATACTGGATAAATCAACCAGGCTTAGAACACTCAAAAACACTCATAGTTGGCTACTCGCGCAAATGGACCGAAGAACTGCTACAACTTAGCAGGCCTAGGGCCAGTGCGCTAGTTAGAGCCTTGACTGGACACTGTAAACTAAAAAGACACCAGTTTCATATGAAGCTGAGTGACTCTGATGAATGCAGATTCTGCAAGGAGGAAAAGGAAACACCTCTTCACCTCCTATGCGACTGTGAATCTCTGATCCACAAACGAAGCATCCACCTGGGACGACATATAGCCCAACCGGATGAACTAAAAACCCTGAAAGCTAGGAAAATACTAGACTTCCTAGAATCGACCCGGCTAAAGGAGTTACTCTAACTGGTGGCGAGTCACAATAGATCTAACAGGTCGCAGTGACCACAGTTCGCTGAACTGCATAGCCCCAAGTACCCCTAATAATAAACCCTGTGGTCGGGTCCATTGAGACTAGTCTTGCCAGCCTCCGATACCGCACTGGGTGAAGCTAAGACGGATCCCGAGCTGGACCACCTGCTCTCTGCGGTTAGCCCCAAAGGGCAGATCGCGGGGGAAGAGGAGGACCTCGGTGTTTCGTTGCCGGTCTCCATGTCCTCCGCGGCCGGTGGGTCTCGGGAATCCATCTAGCTCTCGTAGGTAGAGCTGGATTGAGTCTCGGGTATCCGCAGTGGCAGTAGGCAGCGGAACTGCTTTTTTTTTCAACCATGACATAATAGATTTATATTTTGTTTAAATAAGTCTAAAAGACAATGTTTCGACAGGTTTCAAATACCTCAGTTAATTAGTCAGTCAACGTTTGTAAAGTTTGTTCACTCATCAAATCAAAACTGTATGACTTGCTTGGTCCAAAGCGGTCTACACATAGCAATAATGTGATACTAATTCTGTGTAATTTTGAACACTATATCTAAAATCAACTTACTTCATATTAAAATAAATCAAAATTATGAGTGCCTAAACTAATAAGTTATTTAAATTTAACTATTATTTTTAATTGTGTAAATTGAGGTTTTATTATCCTGCACTTGTCACCCTTATGCTAGGACTTCATTACCACTTAACATCAGGTGGGATGAGGTCAATCTAAAAGTGCAATATAAAGAAAAAGGTGAAAATTTGAATTTAATTTAGAACTGCACATTTTACTGTAACTGCTTTTCGACTGTGCACATTTTCCAATCAAATAAATGAATGCACTCTGTTAATTTTAGTACCATTGTTGATTCTGGTTGAGCTTTTAACTTTGGAACGGGGTCTACAAAAGTGGGATGTCTCCTTGATCAAAGATTTTGACTATCTGATATATCTTTCTTACCATTTATACAATGTAACACAATTGATTATTTAAATAAATCCCCAAAATGCATATAAGTGTGTGACGTCTGACCAACAACAAATTGAATCATAATTTTATTATGTTCGTGATTGTCAGAATATTGATAATTCAGTGGGATAATACGCAGCCGCATCAGGCTTTCAAATAAAAAACACTTTTCCGTTTAATGACCCTATGACAAACACAATTTGTATTGAATATTAATACTCACACATTAGCTTCACGGTTACTCAATGTATCCTCAAAACTGTCTTCTTTATCATCTAGCTCTGTTTTAATATCGCCGCACTCCACAAAATACGACTTTTCGTCATCAAACGGATCACCCAGCTTAGATTCTATAAGATTTTTCTCTTCTTTGACTTCCGAGTTTTGCTTTGACGAGTATTTAATATTTTGACCTTTTAATACCAATTGTGATTCATTGATTTGCTTGAAAAAGTCAAAGGAATTACGCACAGAGTCTTGGCAGTTTATACATACGGTTTCTGGGAGTGTTTGGTCGGTAAAATCAACAGTATTCGCGTTGAAAATTGCTAATTTATCAATGATTTCAGTTCTGGTTTGCAAATTGGAAGTTAGGTCGACTATTTCGATTTTGTGCTTGAGTCCCGCACAGAGGCGACAGTGCACAAAGCTGGTAAAACTCATCTTTGGAAAACTAATTGAAGTAATTGTTGTCTAATAATGGAAAGACAATGTTATTTAATTATTTACACAATACAAATATTTTTTTACAAGTTTTGTCATTTGACTGATTCATTTTTTTTTCATCTTGGCACGGGTTTATGCATTGGCCACTAAAAATTGTTTTTTAGTCAGTCTGTTCTGTTAGATTAACCAATAATATGGGATACACATTTTATCATAATATTTTTTACTAGCGGCTCGTCACGCCGTCTCACGTGTACTATTCCCCTTTTTTTCACATTTTCCATCAATTCTTCGCTCCCATTGGTCGTAGCCAGTGAACGAAAAAAACATACAGGCCTAGCCATGGACTTAGTATAAGTCCATGGGCCTAGCATGCGCTATACGTCAAATTTATCGCATGAGACGACAAAAGCTTCGATACTGTTGATTGGCTAATGGCACACCGCACTCGTATTTTCAGCCAATCAGTAGCTGACGCACTGACTTCAATCGATTTTGACGTTTGTTAAGAGCGCGATAATCGACTGGCGCATGCTAGGCCTAATAAAAGCATTTCTAACGAAAATGGCACCACGAAAAGTAAGGCACGGTGGGCGTGGCTTTCATCCCATGCTGTGAAATGACGTAACTAACGAACTGTCTGTTAGTCTCACTATTAGTCGACATATACGCCTTAGACTTAGTTTTTTGTCAAGTGTTGATATTTTACTACTAGGTAAGTAAGTATATTGCGCATCTATTGCTTGTGTACTTTACATTTGTGTGTGTTTCGGTGCCGATATTCGAATGAAGTTAGTATGGCAGGTATTTTTCCATGTTTTTTGCGTTCACTGGTCGTCGCATCCCTACTAATATTATAAATGCGAAAGTAACTCTGTCTGTCTGTTACGCTTTCCCGCTTAAGCCTCTCAACCGATTTTGATGAAATTTGGTACAGGTATACGTTGAACCTCAAGAACGGACATAGGCTACTTTTTGTTAGTCAAAAATCTTCGAAAATTGCATTACGTAAGGGGGAAACTTCGTTCTGTGCTTGAAACTTCGTTCACGTGTACTACATCATTTCATGGTCAGTTTTACCCCTATCTCCCTTTATATTCGAAACAAAAAGTAGGTAGTCTATATTTTAATCCAACTTTCGAGCTATATTTGTGCCAAATTTCTTATCTCTAACTTAAAAAGTAAACATTTTCCCATATTAACTTTCAAATGTGGTTTTACCCCCCCCCCCCCCCCACCTTACCTTATTTTCTATCAAAAAGTGTGTATAAAGTAAAGTAAAATACCAAATTTCATAAAAATCGGTTGAGAGGTTTAAGCGGGAAATTATACAAGCGTAATATTATACAATGGATTCCGCTTCTCTGTTGTTTATGATAAAAGGAAATCGGCATCAGTAGGTACACATTTATTGAGGAGGAAAAATCAACTCGTACGGCAGAGTGTACTTACCGGAGGCTAAGATGTTAATACAAATGAATAACAGAAAATTACATCGCCCACGGTAACTTGTTGTTGGCTAAATTGGAAGAGCAGCACGTGCGAAGCTTGAAGGCCGTGGATTCGGATCTCATAGATTTTTTTGCGTTAAAGCGAACGATAAATATGTAGTTCTAAACATATCGGCAGAGGGCACTTACCGAAGGCTAAGAGGTTAATACAACAGAAAATTACATCGCCTACGGCAGCCATACTCTAAGTGTGTGAACCCTAGAGTTCCGCGATACAACTGTAGGGGTTCCGCAAGAATTTTGAAAAAAAAAAATGAAAACACCTCTATCTGGTCGAACGCTTTGACTCCGCCCGCCGCGCGTATACTTGTGAGCGCGCAGTCCCTTTGATAAAATTGGCTACTTGACAAAATTTTGAAATCTTGTTAATTGTAAACCTTGATACTCATTTCATCGCATGAAAAGTATATTTCACAAAAAAATATATATTTACTACATGTATTTTTCATTTTAAAAAATCTCTTTAAATTTCCCACGAAAACGCTCTAAGCTGTCATGGCGCCTAAAATGACGTCAATGCACCCTAGCAAGATTAGGGCTGTCATTGATCATAGATTGTTATATCGAGTTTGTTCGATGGATGCCTTATGATGTTTTTTCTCGATATTCTTAATTTTATTAGACAATTATTTTTTGATGTATTAAAAATCGTTAATATTCAGAGCGTCCTGTCGATTGGCTGAAAACTTGAAATTACGAGCGTAAATTACGAATTATGCGTTAAATATAATATCATACGAAACAATCAACAATTTGGATTTTTTGTCATCTCATGCGACAAATTTGACGATACATACGCTAAACGTTACTATTAATATCTGATCATTCAATAATACTTCATCTTTTTATGAGTATGCTAGTTGCTAGTCTATAACCTAAATAGTACACACAAATAATCGATAATATCCGAAACTCATTTTGAAAAGAAATAGCGTTCCGTAAAATATTTGGGTTTTTCGAATAGTTGAAATTAAAATATTACGATTTCTGCTGCACAGCTCGTTGCGAACTGGGCGTCTCGATGGAAATATAAAATTATGAATACTCAAAAATATCGATTTTTGTAGACGATGTTTCAAAAATAATCGACTTCGCGTTCCGATTTTTCAAATCGAAAACATCCATAGTACGTTCATTATTAATCTGTGTTACAGAGTGGACACCCCTAAAATATGACATATCGGGTGCTGTGACGTTGTGACTTTCTGCTCGGCGTTTTCAGTCACGTGACGTTATGCCTATGTTATTGGATTTTCTTTTCTAAAAATATTAATAATCTTTGATATTTATGTTCTTGAAATTCGTATTTCCTTATCTAAATATCTTAATTTATCATTAGAAACTATTATCCTTCCGATTTGTTCTTAGTGGAAAGTAGCCAATTGTGAACAAGCGACTTTCGGCTCTAACTTCAGAACATAATAATGTAGGTAGGATGTACTTGCCATGTGGTAAAGTAAGTTATAATCAGTAACTTTTACATTGTACTTTTATTATGTTTATTAATAAAGAATACACTTTTAAAAACTATTGTTTTATTGTAGGGTTCTGTCAAGTATTTAGCTTTCCAAAAGGGTTCCGTCACCAAAAAAGTTTGAGAACCGCTGGCCTACGGTAACTAGCGGTTAGCTCAGTTGGAAAAGTAGCACGCGCCTGTACCTGTACGTGAAGGTCTTGGGTTCGAGTCCCGCACGGCAAGAGGAGAGTTAAAAAATGTAAGTGGTATCAATTCTTACTTCACTTCTCACTGGCAGAGTTTGCAAGTCTTAGTTGCCATTTAGTACAAAACGAAAAAGAAGTCCATCAAAATATGTACAGTATATTTTATACTAGCGGGAAAGCGTAACAGACAGACAGACAGAGTTACTTTCGCATTTATAATATTAGTAGGGATGGTCTTTCCATACATCCCTTCCGTAGTCCGCCAACGTAAACGTAGGCCAAGGAATGTAGTATTAGATCCCGACGACGCCATGACGATCGCCATGGCCGGCGCTAAACAGCTCGCGACACAGCACACTTCAAACCGACCGCTATTCCGTCCTCGCACGCCACGATCCCCACTGGTGGGCTCTTTTTCAAGACACCGTTACGTGCCGTGGGGGGAATTTTCTCCACAAACATATTGTGCCGACCGGGCCTGTTAGCGCAACCCCACATTAGCGTTCTTTGAGCGTCGACGCCCACGCAACTCTGACGCGACGTCGACGCAACGCTTGCGCAGCGGCGCGGTCGAAATGACGAACGCCAGGACTGCGCTCCACAGGCGCCGCGCCGGCCCGACGCCTGCCGCAGCGTTTATTTTGACAACAGTACAATGATCAACTCAATTGTTTCAGCCCGCCCGTGTTTTAGAATCAGAAGGTAGAAGACTTTTTGGCTGATAGCAAATATGGATGTAGCTTAAAATACTAACTCATATTGCCGAAGAATTGCTTCGCTTGATGCAGGATGGGCCGTGAAGTAAAACGACCTATTCTTGTGTAAAGCTTCAGCAGTGTTCCAGTGTTCTTGTTGAGCTTGTGGAGCCGAACATGTCACTGCCTGGTCCCACCGCGCCTATAAACAAATTTCACCCGCGCAGAATCGGGGGGAGCAGAGTGCGTGGGCGAAAAGCGGTTGTATAAGCAAGACGGGTGTGTGAGGGAGTGAGATAGATGTATGGTGTAAGCGGTGTGTAGTGTGTGATTGTTTTTAATCTAAACCAAAATGTAGGTTACTACTTCGTGCACCAGGTCCTATAGTTGTTTGATGAATTTAATTAAGATAATAAATACAAATTATGGGGAGATGGAGTAGTCATGCTCACTAAAACCTCACTGGGGTGGTGGCGCTATGTGGCGGGTCGTTACATTCCCTTCAATATGGTTGAGTGAAGCGATGGCTGGCACATACGTCATGCTTGTGAACAGGTGCCACCTTTGGGGACTGGTCTGCTCCAGTTTACCTCTCGAAAGTAAAAACTTACTTGAGTACTTATTTGTTTCATCACTCATCAAAACCAAAATGACTTGGTCCAAAGTCATAAGGTCCAAACTTGGTCCAAACACATACCAATAAGTTAGATACTGATACTGTAAATGATCTGCTGAGTTTCTTAATGGTGTCTTCTCGGTAGATATTGGTTACGAACCGGAAGTAGAATCACTATGCATTGTATTCAATGATGATTCAAAAGTGTTATATGTAACCTACTTGAATAAAGAAATATTTGAGTTTGAGTGAGTGAAATGAAGCTATCTTTATTTCTTATTAGAAAAAATTAAAAACTATTTTACATTATTTGCAATATTATTTTATCTTATATCTATGTACATATGCCGTCCTGCACACATATGTTCGATTACCCTCTCCCAACTACGGCCCGAGCCGAGGCCCGAGACCCGCTATGGGGCGCACTTAGACAGTTGTTTAAAATTTTTAGGGGTGAAAGCCTTTCACTCTCCCGCAAGCCCGGTGTAGATGAAAAGGCCACATTGTCACTTAGGAAAAAAAAATCTATTGTCCTTCCATCACATTCTTCTCATTATCTTAGTTCTTCACAATTTCTTTTTTTACTAGTTCTCTCTTTAGGCTTACACATCTGCTCGATCCATTTCAGACTCTCATCGTCCACATTTACCGGTTTCATCATTTTCTGGTCCAACGGCACCGTCCCGTGAGCTGTCCGCACTCTGTTAGCCATAGTTGCCCCATGCTTCCTCAACATATGCTTGTTACAACTAGACCAGCTAGTGTAATCGTTGTTGCAAAATTTACAAACGAATTTCCTCTTTCCGGTATGTATTGCGCTATGATTATTCAACGACTGCTTGAAGCGAAAACCTTTTTTACATATTTTGCACGAATACTGTGTTACGTCGCTGTGCACAGCCATGTGCCTTCTAAGACAGCTTTTTTTTCCAAACATACGATGGCACTCGTTGCATTCAAACTTTTTAGCCAAATGCGTTTTCAAGTGGTCCTTCAAGCGGTAAAGATTGTTGAATGTTTTGTTGCAGATTTTACAATTCTCCGGGTTGTGTTTTGTCATGTGGTTTTTCAGAGCACCTGCTCTATAAAAACCTTTTCCGCAGACTTTACAGATGAAGCCACGGCTCTTTTTTGTGCATTTTTTCAATTTGTGGAACCGCAGCCTCGATGGTATTGAGAACATTTTGAAGCAGACGTCGCATGTCAACTCTTCGATTGTTGCTTTCGTGCGTTTCTTTCGGATGTGGTCGTTGTCTGTTGATGTGTGCTGTTGTAGTTCCTTCCACGTTGGGAAAGACTCACCGCATGCAGTACATTCAAAGCTTTCATCATCTGATTCTCTGGTTTCCAGTTTGGGCTCTTTGGGGCTGCCGTTAATTTGTTCTGCATGTGGAGTTTGTCTGTAATACAAAAGGTAAACAAATAAATATTGGACAACATCACAATCTATATCTCTTTGATTTTATGGTAAATTGCTAAAGCACTAACAGAAATCAGAAACAATGATTGTACCACTACACCCAGACCAAAGACAATATAGGAAAAGTTTGCGTTTCAATTGATCTGGAATACTTTAGATACTTACTATAGAATCTGTGTAATGTAAGATCTTGTTTAATGTTTTTTTTCATTTGTTTATATTTACTCAAACTCTCAAACTTAAATATTTCTTTATTCAAGTAGGTTACATGTAACACTTTTGATTGTCATTGAAAAAAACAAAAGACACCGGTAAGAAACTCAGCAGATTAGTTAAATAGCAGTATCCAACTTATCTATGTGTTGAACACTCTGGACCAGGTCATATAGTTTTAATTTGATGAGTGATAAAAGCATGAAGTATTATTTTATTTTAAAAGGTAAGCTGGAGCAGACAAGTCCCGTGGCACGTGTTCTCAAGCGTGATGTATGTGCCAGACATCGCTTCACTCCACCATATTAAACGGAATGTAACGAACCGCCACATAGGGCCACCTAACCCCCATACTCGCATAACACATCTTGGGAAATAAAGATTTCATGCGAGTATGGGGGTTGATGGATACATTGCCTTTCCAGGAATCCTGTATATTTATTTATGTGATATAAATTAATATCCTTTTAGGTCAATTGACCACGTTTTTAGTTCGATGATCCCCCACCAATTTGTTGTTTAATCATAATACTCACACATTTGCTTGACAGTTACTCATTGAAATATCTTCAAAACTGTCCTCATTTTCGCGGTCTGATTTGATATCACTGAACTCCTCAAAATGCGACTTCTCGTCATCTGTATTTGATACTATTGGATTGCTTTCTTCTATGACCTCCTTGGAGTTACTTAACTTTTGATAAGACAAGTATTTACTACTTTTTAATTCCAATTGTGTTTCTTTGATTTTCTTGAAAAAGTAATAGGTATTACGCACAGAGTCTCGGCAGTTTATACATACAGTTTCTGGGAGGGTTTGGTCGGTAAAATCAACGGTATTCACGCAGAAAATTGCTAATTTATCAATGATTTCGGTTCTTGCTTCCATGTTCGAAGTTAGGTCGACGATGTCGATTATATGCATCAGTTTGGCGCAGAGGCGACAGTGCACTAATCTAGTAAAACTCATCTTCAGAAAACTAATCGTATGTTAATGAAAGATATTATAAACACAACAATAAATTAAAAATATGGTCATCAGGGTTGCCAAAGTTAATTCATCCAAATCCCCAAAAATCCTGATCGAATTCCCCAAATTTGGGGATAAAAATTCGCTGATTCCCCACAAATTCCCCTCAAAAGTTTTTTTATAAAATGCTCGTAAAATCGCTACTTTGCGACAGAAACAAACACAACTTTTTTTAAACTTGGATCTACTAATTAACTACGAATAGCAACAAACGAAGCCAATGCATGCATTAGGTACATGTTATCATTCATTTATCAGTCGCAAAACAAAACATTTAATAAAGAAGAAAAAGGGAATCCCCTGATCATGGACAAGACAAGACAGACTACTGACAAACTAGTGATGTGCCATACATAGAAAAGTGCAATTACCGGTATTTTGATTTTTCGTTACGAGACCGTCATATCATAAGTACTTGAGCCATACTTAATGATTAAAAAAAATTTTATTATCGATAATAATCGACGAAATATTTTCCGATGATAATATGATGTCAAAATCCCCGCATTTTCCCCACATAATGTCAATCCCCAATAAATCCCCAACCGACTTGAGATTCCCCGCAGTTTGGGGAATTCCCCACAGATTGGCAACCCTGATGGTCATTTGATGTCAATTTTTTTTTTTGGCTTGCGCGACTTGTGCATCAGCCACGGACTGATTAAAAGGTAGGGAAACAGATTGAAAGTAATAATACGGAAATATGGAAGTAACATGTCAGGATAAGTAGGGATAAGGATATAAAAACAAATTATACTTTAATATTATTTTTATTCATATACTTATAAGGATAATAAATTATAAATATCTTTGTTATTTGTAGCTAAAAGAGTAGAAACAGTTGTAGGAAATGGGACACGGAAGGAAATAAGTGAATCAATGAAAGACAAACGGTCAAAAGCTGTACAAACAAAGAAAATGTGATTTAGATCGCCAATGCCTTCACCACACTCGCATATTGAGCTATCTACAATATGTAGCCTTGCCAAGTGAGAAGGAGTACAGACATGTCCAACAGGCCTAGCATACGCAATATGTCAAATTTATCGCATGAGACGACAAAAGTTTCGATACTGTTGATTAGCTAATAACACACAGCATTTGTATTTTCAGCCAATCGGCAGCTGACGCGCTGACGTCGATCGATTTTGACGTTTGTTAAGAGTGCGATAAAATTTGGTCGCGTTGCGTATGCTAGGCCTGTTAGTCTCATGCGTATGAGATTATTAGATGCTAGTCAATAATTTCTATACACACAACTTACCAATAATATCTGAACACTCATCACAGGTAGCTAAATGCATGGACCTAATATACTAAGTCCATGGCTAAATGTGTCTCACATGATGTGCGTGACACATATTGACGTTATGAGTGTTCAGATGTTATTGGCATCTGCTCATATATTATTGAAGTAATGAATGTACAGATATTAATGGTAACTTGTGGTGTATGAAACTTTTTGACATTTTAACTGTTCAGAAGTATTTGGTCACTTTGTCTGCTCCGATATATCTGACGGCCACTGTACATCATACTCGTATTTTTAGCCAATCAGTAAGTGACACATTGTATTTGACATTTCTTAAGAGCGCGATAAAATTTACTCGAGTGGCGCATGTTAGGCCAAATAATCTTAGTTGCCATTTAAAGGAAAAAGATAATCAAAATATATGCAGCATAGTTTGTACTTAAATATTGTATATTTCTCTTTTACAAAAAATATTTTGCACCAAATAATAAAAATTGTTATGTTCCAACTATACAGTCATACGCATGTGAAGGCAAACACTTGCAGATCTATATTAGTTCTTATGCCAACCACATAAGGGGCATGCAACGTCCAAAGTGTATAATTTGAGATGCTTTTTAATTTTACTACATTTCAGATTGATTCATTGACATAACTTAATGTTACCTTTCAATAACAACATCAACTCTTTTAAAAAGGTGCACGTCATTTTATGCACTATGGTCCTTCCCCCACAATCTTGTCATTCAGGCCTAGCATGCGGCACGCGACTAAATTTTATCGCACTCTTAACAAACGTCAAAATCGATTGAAGTCAGTGCGTCAGCTGTTGATTGGCTGAAAATACGAGTGCGGTGTGCTATTAGCCGATCAACTGTATCGAAACTTTTGTCGTCTCATGCGATAAATTTGACGTATTGCGTATGCTAGGCCTGAATATGTAAAATTTATCGCATGAGACGTCAAAAGTTTCGATACTGTTGAGATTTTGATGTTTGTTAAGAGCGCGATAAAATCTAGTCGCGTGTCGCATTAACGACATCAATAACTTAGCATATAAACACTTTGAAAAGATGTACGTCATTTTATGCACTATGGTCTTTCCATACATCCCTTCCGTAGTCCGCCAACGTAAACGTAGGCCAAGGAATGTAGTATTAGATCCCGACGACGCCATGACGATCGCCATGGCCGGCGCTAAACAGCTCGCGACACAGCACACTTCAAACCGACCGCTATTCCGTCCTCGGACGCCATGATCCCCACTGGTGGGCTCTTTTTCAAGACACCGGCACGTGCCGGGGCGGTTTTCTCCAAACATATGTTCGATTACCCTCTCCCAACAAGGGCACGAGCCGAAGTCCGAGCCCCACTATGGGGCGCCCTCCGGCAGTTGTTAAAATTTTTAGGGGTGAGAGCCTTCCGCTCCCCCCCAAGCCCAGTGAAGATGAAAATGGTATCAGCGGCCATCATCATTGTCAGTTAGAAAAAAAAAACTATTGTCCTTCCACCACATTCTTTTCATTATCTGCCAGTTTTTTCTTTGACATTTTTTTCTTTTTACTAGTTCTCTCTTTAGGCTTACACATCTGCTCGATCCATTTCAGGCTCTCATCGTCCACCTCTACCGGTTTCATAGTTTTCTGGTCCAACGGCACTGTCCCATGGGCTGTTCGCACTGTTTTAGCCATCGTAGCTCCATGTATCCTCAACATATGCTTGTTACAATTAGGCCAGTTAGTGAAGTCTTTGTTGCAAAATTTACAAACGAATGGTCTCTCTCCGGTATGTATTAAGCTATGATTATTCAACAACTGCTTGAAGCGAAAACCTTTTTTACATATTTTGCACGAATACTGTGTTTTGTCGCTATGCACAGCCATGTGACTACTAATATAGCTTTTTTTTCCAAACATACGATGGCACTCGTTGCATTCAAACTTTTTAGCCGAATGCGTTTTCAAGTGGTCCTTCAAGCGGAGAAGATTGTTGAATGTTTTGTTGCAGATTTTACAATTATGATACTCCGGGTTGTGTATTGTCATGTGGTTTTTCAGAGCACCTGCTATATAAAAACCTTTTCCGCAGACTTCACAGATGAAGTTTTTTTTTTTTTTTTTTTTTTTCCTTTAATATCTGCAATCAGTCATCCGACTATAAGCAGATCTTTTGTATGATGTGTCAGGTCAGTGATGCTCCCCAGCAGGAGCGGTCACTCATAGCAGAATCTGGCATCCAGGTTTTGTATGTCGTGACGTTTCAGTCGTTTTCAGATGAAGTTACGGCTCCTTTTCGTGTATTTCAGTTTGTGGAACCGCAGCCTCGATGGTATTGAGAACACTTTGAAGCAGACGTCGCATGTCAACTCTTCGATTGTTGCTTTCGTGCGTTTCTTTGGGATGTGATCGTTGTCCGTTGATGTGTGCTGTTGTAGTTCCTTCCACGTTGGGAAAGATTCACCGCATGCGGTACATTCGAAGCTTTCATCGTCTGATTCTCTGGTTTCCAGTTCGGGCTCTTTGGGGCTGCTGTTAATTTGTTCTGCATTTGGGGTTTGTCTGGAATACAAAAAAATATTGGACAACATCACAATCTATACCTCTTTGATTTTATGGTAAATTGCTAAAGCACTAACAGAAATCAGAAACAATTATTGTACCACTACACACAAACCAAAGACAATATAAAAAGAGACGCAGGACTTTACCAAAAATTTGAAACTTAGAATAACAATTATAGTTACAGAAAATTGAAAAGTTATAAACAAACAATATTGTGAAACACCAAACCGGAAAAAAAAAAATAAAAATAAAAAGAGAAGTTTAAGAGAGGTAGGACACCTGGGTGGTGCTATATTAGTAGCAGGGGTCAAGCCTTCAAGGCAAGGGCGACAAGTCCAGTAACAGCTTTATTATGCTGTACTTGTTTACCTTTAGCTAGGACCTCATTACCACTTAACATCAGGTGGGGTAAGGTCAATCTTGAAAGGTAATATAAAAAATAATAATAAAATGGTCAATTTTCTTTATTTACTAAAAGCTAGCATCCCCAAGCTCTGAAAAACTTATTCACATGAAGGAACACAACAACACCGAAGTGATTGTTGTTTGGCTGCAGTATTCTGTAAGGTGGTCTGTCTATATTTTACCAGTAGAGCTGCTCCAGTTTGAGCGATAAATCACTATGCCCTACCTCTCTTAGTTCTATGACCCCCCACCAATTAGTTGTTTAATCATAATACTCACACATTTGCTTCACAGTTACTCATTGAAATATCTTCAAAACAGTAACTGTCCTCCTCATTTCCGAGGTCTGATTTGACATCACTGAACTCCTCAAAATGCGACTTCTCGTCATCTGTATTTAATACTATTGGATTTCTTTCTTCTGTGACCTCCTTGGAGTTACTTAACTTTTGATAAGACGAGAATTTACTACTTTTTAATTCCAATTGTGATTCTTTGATTTTCTTGAAAAAGTCATAGGAATTACGCACAGAGTCTCGGCAGTTTATACATACAGTTTCTGGGAGGGTTTGGTCGGTAAAATCAACGGTATTCACGCAGAAAATTGCTAATTTATCAATGATTTCGGTTCTTGTTTCCATGTTCGAAGTTAGGTCGACGATGTCGATTATATGCTTGAGTTTGGCGCAGAGGCGACAGTGCACTAAGCTAGTAAAACTCATCTTCAGAAAAGTGATCGTATTTTATTAGGGAAAAATAAAATAAACAACAAAATTTTCATGTCAAATTTGTTTACCATCAACCATTGACAGACAACGTGATGAAGAATCTGACATTTGAAATTCAGTTTAAAAAGTTCGTTTCATTTATGGTGTAATCTAAAATCGAAAAAAAAATTACTTATATCGCGTCGCGAGACTCAATTATGAGTGTCCCGACATATTGCTGAGTTGGGAGCCTTTTTAGCACATATTTTGTTTGTTTTTTTTTATTTCCCTTTATTTGTACTTTCTTATTTTGTGTGCTAAATAAACAATTATTCTATTCTATTCTATTCTTATTATATCTGGCGGCCCCATGTAACTTACTTGAAAAAAAATAATTTTGAATCATAATTTAGCTCTTTTCTTAGTTTTCTTTATTTTAAATTTAGTTTTCTGAATGAAGGTGAATACAGAATACAGTAAATGTTATATTATCATTGTATGTCTTCTTCATTTAATAAATATACCTACATGTGTTCTTTACAGGAAAAATTACAATCATGAGAATTAAAAAAAAAACGCCCATTTTAATAAATAAGTTTAATTCACAACATTGATCCAAATTACATGTAACTGTCTACTAAAAGGAATATCACAAGTTCATTACTAATATCAATAAATAAGATGATCAAAGACGTTTTTAAGCTAAGTTAAATAAAATAAAAATAAATAATATGTATACATTTCTAATAATATTCCCATTGCGGTGATAACAGCTGACACATTTCACTGTACGCGCTAGCTAAAACATCGAATATTCAACAACTGACAGCTAATTATGAAATAGATTCTAAATATTTACAATATAATTGCTGCTACACGTTTTATTATGACTTAAGTCGCTTCTTATATGTAATTTACACACTAAGTTTATACTATAATATGTATACGAAATATCAATATGTTTTTAAATAATCAAAGATATTTTTTTATAACATCGCCATAAACATTTTTTTTGGTATGGAATTAAACGAACAAATTATTACTTTTAAGTTGGTCCTAAAATAATACAAATTAAATTGAGAACACTCTTGACTTTGATTTAATATAAATTCTGTTTAAAAACAAATTTAATCATAGCGGTACATCGAACGCGTAACTACCTACTTAACTTAAGTTTGACACTACACCTACCTATGAAAACACGTAGTTAAAATACTTACCATTTAATATATTTGATCTGGGATTGATAAACGCAATGAAAATTTACCAATAGACTAACGATAATATGTTAACAATTATGTTAAATCGAGATTAACTTGTACACTATGAAATTACGTTAAAAATCGCAAACTGTTGCGAGTAGGCAAGCTACCCTCAGCGCCAATAAAAGTCAAAGATATTAAAAAGTGAGAAAATAGTGTAATATGGTGCATAACTTGTAGTGGCGCCTCAACAATGGGTACCGGAACTACTGACATAGTCATACAAATCTGTCACTATATGTAGTTTAAAGAAGTTACTTGATACCTATCCGTTTTTGCTCGTGCTAAAGGTATAGATTTCCCCTACCAAGGGTTCTTGGGAGTTTCGATCGGATTTTCGTTAATGAATGCGAAAAGCCTTACACTCCACAAGGAATTTTATAACACTATTCATAGGTCAGTTAGAATAATTTTTCATGCAAATTTTAAAATTGGTGGAGTCACCGTGACATTGAGTAATAAAAAATACTGATTTCAATATTGAACATTTAAAAACGAATTGTTACCCTTGACACGTACAAAAAACTTTGAACAGTAAAAGTGACACTTTTGTGTGACTTTTTGCCAGTTATAGAAGATCTGCTACTCATTACAATGTTTTATTATTGTTTTGTACGTACTACGATTACTCCCAAAAAAACAAATATATCGGATCCAATGAATAATAGCAATTTATAATTTTGTTAAGCGTAACTAACTCGCTTTAAATAAGATCAAACCGTTCTCAAAAAACCAAATGTTTAATTTTCATGTAAATCAAAAACCACTTTTTAAGTTACCAATTTTAGACGCATCTTCAAAAGTCCTTCTTTCGTTTGTTTTGCTTTTGGTAGCAGACGAGTATTATTGCTATCCGGTTAAGTTCTAAATAAATCGAATACATTTAATTATTAGTATCCTTAGCACGAATAAAACGGTAATCGAATTGTTTTACTTGCAGAGAAAATAGTATGGAAATAGAAGTGCCTCGACGACGCGCAGTGGAACTAGCGAGATTGCCCAAAACTAAGCATTAAGTAAAACTACCCAAATACCGTATTTGTTTGTGCTAGGAGTAATTCACTCTTGGCATGAATTAAAACGGATATCGAATTGTGTTACTTACATAATAAAGGTGAATTTATATTTGTCTGACGTTTCGTGATCACGCGTTCAGAAAGGTATCGGTTTCATACATTTAGCGTTCACACTGGTAATGCGTAATGAGTTGTGATGGCTTGTTTAAATGTATGAACCAATACCGTTCTGACGCGTCACGTCACGACACATCAGACCAATAAAAATCCACCTTAATGTTGTATGTTAATTTAGATAGTTCCGCTAATTACCGCTACGTTACTCTTACAATTACCAAATTATTTCCAAATTATAAACGTAACGAACAAAAAAGGTTTCATCTTAGCCGATTAATTAGGTTTTTAGTAAATAAAACGTCGTTTTGATTAAATAGCATATTGTTTTTTGAAGACGCTTAATTCGCATATGAAGTGAATGAGAGTATTCGTGCAAATGCATTAAATGGTGTTACGAAAGCGTGGGGTCAAACTGCTACGTGAGCGATTAAAATTTACACGACATTGGTAGGCATGTCACCATGACATTTAAATGACCAATCACATAGCAGTTAGATTTCACGCCTACGTATCGCCATCTAGTAGATTTTTCATGCGCAAACACGTTCATTGGTTACGATTATTGGATCTGATTTATTTAGTTTTTGGGAGTAGGCCACAGAATACTATTCGATTTTCGATTTAATTCGTCCTAGCGGCACATACCTAAAACACTATTGTGCGTTTCGTTTTACACTTGAAGGTAAAGCGCGCATCAAAAGGCTATTAATGTGAAAATAGAACGTTTACACTATTTTTTTTATAGTAAAGAGATCTTATTACTAGGCCTTACCTATGTTTGGAAGTTAGGTATACTTATAGTAAGTCTTAAATTTTAAACGATTTAATTTACTTACACCTATGATAAGTTGTTACTAATTTTACAATTAAATCACTTATCTAATGGAAGACCTTCGTGATATAGTTTGTTGCGATTATTCTTGGTTGTCCTATCACTAAAACTGGATACAATACATTCACACTCTCATTCATCAACTATGTTATAATAATAAATAAAAATATATTGGATAACATCAATACCTACATTGCTTTCATACTGTTGTAAGTAGCTAAAGCACTTGTGTTACAAAAATCAGAAACAACGATGGTGCTACAACACCCAGACCCGAGACAATATAGAAAAGTTCGTTTTCTACATTGATCCGACCAGGAATCAAACCCTCAGAGATGGCGCGATGCCAAAGTCCGGCTCACTCGCCTCACGGCTACGGACATCGTCACATGTTACATCATCGGTCATATTGATTGATTTAGCATCTTATCTTTAAAATGCGTCAGAACTATTCAATAATCAGTGTTAAAATCAATACTTAGTCACAGACTGCTATCTTCTTCTTTTTCTTTTTTTTGTATTGAATAGCAGCCATTGCTATCTTCATTATTGCAAGCAGTAAGAAAAGGAAACGTGTTTTGACATGTTAAAAGTACCTCAGTTGACTAGCTTGTCAGCATCCAACATTGTGGTCCGAACTCAATTGCAAACGTATTTTGAAAGGTTCAACAAATTATTTTATCAAATTGTACTCCTAGAACGAACATAAACGATAGTCGAATAGTTTTAACGTAGTGATACTTTTGTACGGCAATTTATTCTGATAATAATCACCACATTGACGCTACTAATTCCCTTACCATTTTCTTTTAACGTATTGTCATGCGATCATCATTTTTATTCGTGCTATATGTTTGTACTGATTTTTTAAATTAAAACAATCATTCATAAAGACACATTCTCTCTCCATGCATGATGATTTATTGAAATGAGTAAAAAAGAACATTCCAACATTTAAACTGCAATATTATACTTAATATAATAGAAATTAAATTTGATTTCAAATACGAAGTGAAAAATTCGAAAACTCATGTTGAATTAGTAAACTATTTTCACGAACAGATGTTTTTTTAATTATGGTCTCTATCCCGCGTTTAAAAACAACGCATTGATTCCGCCAATGTCAAGTGTTTAGAGAGACACGTACAGAAATGGTAATCGAATTGTTTTACATGCGCGGGACAGAGTCCATATTTGAAAAAAAAAATAAAATTAAATTGTTTTACGTAGTGACAGTTTTGTTTGGCAAATGACACATATTTTGTTAGGGGCAACTTAACTCAATAATTTATGGCAAACTATGATCTAATATGATATTCCGTTTGAGGCACTTAAACGTTGTAGTGTAATTTTTTACTCATTTTTATATGTAAACCTTACCTTCAAATGATTTATATATACGTATAAAAATATATATATAAATTCTTATATGTACACACTATCTATTTCAGCAGATTTCAGGAAGACATCGATTTTACACGAATAGTTTAAGTAAAGATATTAATGATAACAAGTTTAGCTAATTAGTTTCAATATAATAAAAATCTACAGAAGTTATGTTTCTATCATTATTAAAACAAACATTTAAAACACTTGAAAGTTATTTGCTTCTAATTAAAAGTAGGTAAAACAGGAAGAGATATTAATTTATTACAATTGTTTGTGCGCTAAAGGTACTCGGTTCAAATGTCGTATTATGATTCTAAGAATTACATTTATTTATGTAGCTATTAATCTTTATATTTTACAAGAGAACACCGAGACTACACGTAAGTAACATCTACCATCTTTGCTTTTTTTTAACCACATGAACTTGTTAAAATTGAAAAATTTAGGGAGCCGAAATCAAAGACATTTGGTTATGGATACGTTATATGGAACTGCATACTTTTTTTTTGAGAATTTAGACTCATAACTTCAAGATGTCAATTGTATTGCCTACATTTGTTTAGAAATATTAACGAATGAGGGTTTTCGCGTTCGAAAAATCCACCAGATGGCGATACGTAGGCGTGAGGTCCAACTGTTGATTGATTGGTGATTTAAATGTCATGGTGACATGTCTGTCAATGTCATGTAAACCATGACCAATCACAAAACAGTAGGACCTCACGCCTACGTATCGCCATCTGGTGGATTTCTCGAACGCGAAAACCCTCATTGAAAAATTATCAAACAAATTTTGCTGATAAATATTGTCAATTATTTAGTAGATTTTTATATTCAAAGATTTAGAAAAATATTTTTTTTAATTTCTTTGGTAAAGTATAGTTTAATGACGTGAAAATAACCATAAACGAAAACAATAACATATTTTGAAAGAAATAAACTCTACATGATGTTTTCAACTTTGAGATACCGCTGATATCTTGAAGTTAATAGCTGTAGCTTAAAGAACAAGGTCAACACATTCAAAATGTATAACGTATCCATAAATATATATCAATGAGTCGAAACTAATATATAATAATTGACTGGTTGGTAGGTAATACTTTTTGGGAAAAAAAATAAAAACACAAAATAAATGAAACCATAAGTTTAATAAATGAAAAACGAAAAAAATTAACGTAAATAAACAACATCTAAGTTACAATCTTAAACGAAACGGTTAATATACAAATACCGTTATTTTACGAATAAAATTTTACATTTTTACTTTTATATATTGTCGTTCGCGCAGTACTTAATATTATTTAAGCTTATTTATATTAAAAATATTGATTATTAAATAACAGTACATACCAACTACCTATTTACTGTTAACAAAATTAAATGTTTAATGTTCAAGCCATGTACTTAACCTATTTTCATTTATATTTACTCAATATATTCAATTACACATTAAATAAATGACTACAATCTGTTAGTGGTATACATATAATTATTATTTAAACACTCATCTATGTATGTACTACATTATTTTTTACTAAGATGTATCATTTTATGGGGACCATAACAACTCGATAATTAGAAATCTTAGCGCCTTCGAAATCATGTATCCTAAATTTTGCCGTAATTTTTACTCCCGAAGTTTCGGATCCAAACGAACGAACGTTAAACATGGCACTAGTGCGTGTGACGTATAAAAACGGTAATCGAATTACCTACGTAATACAAAATACTTTGTAGTAAATCGTAGGAAGGTTGCAGTAATTAATACAAAACCTCACTATTGAGACTGCTTGATTCGATTACGTAAATAATCGATTACTGTCTTTGAATGGAGTTTCAGTCACTCTTAAATGAAATTGAAGTAAAATTTTAAATTTGATTTTTTTAATTCCGGCCTCAAGCTTTTTATAATGCTTAACCTTATCTATTATCCATTAAATATAAATAAAAGTTAAGATTATATATTTTTTAATTGATATCAACTATAAATATATTTTACTGTGCAGGATTGTTCTGGATTAATACACGCATGAAAACTAACTAACGACAACTGTTTTTGTTTAAATAAAAACAAATAAATTACATATTGTATTTGTATATTTGTATATGTACGCCTACGCCTTTTAGTTGAAATATTGAGTAATCTGATAAAAGTATTCTAATATTCGCATGCAAAGCATGCTTTGTTGATTTTATCAGCGTCGCCATGCTCCTGCTAATAGCAAGATGTTTCACATATTCGACAACAGATGGCAGTGCAGTGGTTCAAAGTCAGGTAAAAACGGACTCGGTTACAGGAGCACGTCAGCATTTTGCGTAGCACGTCAGCGCGTTTAGATGTTTCAGCTTTTCAACCATAAATGGCAATGTAAAAAGTACAGGCGAATATATATTGAATTCCATACGTACAAGGTTGAAGTTGAACGCGGCATCAGCTGACGGGCGCATGATTCAGCTATTCGACAACAAATGGCGGTTGTCTGGTGGATGGTGAGCTATTGCAACTCATAGACAGATGTTTCAACTTTTCGACAACAGATGGCATTGTTTCAGAGTGCAAGCGAATGTGGAATCAATTACAAGGGAGCACGGTCGCAGTTGCAGGCGGCGCCGCCGTGGCCCTGCCGACATTGCGCGTTACACCACATGGCCCAACCTTCAGCGGTACTCAGAGTCCTGGAGGTGTGGAACTGAGCCAAGTGTAGTGGTGGAGCAGCAGTCTTGTCGCAGGAGGGACAGCCTAGGACAAAATAGGAGGAGTTAGCCATTAACTTCAATAAGGAAGTATGAGGGGTAGGGCATAGCGGCTGTCGCTCGAACTGGAGCAGCCCGACTGGTGAAATACCTCAATACTCAATACTTCATTGCATAATAATGTTTCATTTACAAAGTAACCTCCACCTTACAGAAGACCGCAGCCTTATAACAATTACTTCAGTGTTGTTGTGTTCCTGCGTGTGAGTAAGGTTTGCTCTTGGGGGGTGCTACATTAGCAGCAGGGGTCAAGCCTTCAGAGTAAGGGCGACAATTCCAGTAACAGCTATATTATGCTGTAGTTGACCTCATTACCACTTAACATCAGATGGGATGAGGTCAATCTTGAAGTGAAATATAAACAATAAAACTTCTGAATTCTACTCCCAATCCTTCACTGTTCAATCTATACACTTACGGAATTCTTTACCTTAACCTATCAGACTATCTCAGACCCTTTTCATTTTCAAATCCAGGCTTAAAACATCCATCCTCTCACTTAATTAGGTAATCATGCTAGGCATATTGGTTGTCAGTAAATTACAGACACTTTTCCTACATTTGTTTGAGTAATAATTAAATTGAAAATATAAAAAACACCCGATACAGAAATGTGTGAAAATAACCAATAATGGCGGCAATTTAAGATTTGAAATGTGTCGTAGTGTGCTAATTCTGATACTCAAGCCCCTTTATTTGATACTTAGGTAAATTAGGAAATCCGTCATTTACTGACGGCGGCCATCTTGAATTTGAAAATTTTCATCTACTATATAAAAATAAGTCGGGTTTTCCTTCCTGACGCTATAACTCCAGAACGCACGAACCGATTTCCACGGTTTTGCATTCGTTGGAAAGGTTTCGGGTTCCGTGAGTTTTATACCAAAGAAAATTCGGGAAAAAATTCAACAGAAAAGCGGGAACATCCTCTAAGGCGAAACGAAGTTCGCCGGGACCGCTAGTTATGAATATAGGTATTCTGCTTAAGAATATAGTCAAGACCCTTTATTTGATACCTAGGTATATTGTGGGAGTTGTGTTAAAACATGCAATCTATAATATTTTGACGGCCGTCATTTTGGATCGATTTTTATCAAACTCAACTAAGAACACTCTCGACTTATTCATCCTTCAAACGAAAAAAATAATAGTTTAAAAAACTAAAAAACACGCTTTTAGCTCGCACTAAAAATTACAAAATAATTCAGACATTTAAGAAAGAAAGCGTGGAGCGTTTATGTTATCTTTACTCTTTTTGGACAAAACGCTCCACGCTTTCTTTCTTAAATGTCTGAATTATTTTGTAATTTTTAGTGCGAGCTAAAAGCGTGTTTTTTAGTTTTTTAAACTATTATTTTTTTTTTCTACTTTTTAGTTTTCTCATGTATTAATAATTATATAATTCTTTTTCGTATCCCATTCAGCCAACCCTTTCATTTAATACCCATATCATAGGGGTGCATTTCAAATAGCCTGTCCGTTATCTTGGACGCCCGCCATATTGGATTTGAATCACGTGACTATTTTTTTCGTATTCCTGACAGCAAACCCTTTCTTTTGATACCCATATCATGGAAGTGCATTTCAAACAGTCAGTTCGCCATCTTGGGGAGGCCGCCATATTGGATTTGTAATGACGTTTCTTAGCTAGTCATGTATTGTCATCAGAACTCAGAGCGTGTGCAAAATTTCATCTTAATCAAAGACTGGGAAGTGGGTCAAATTAAGATTCAAAGATTCCGTTACATACATAGATACATACAACCCGAGCTAATAAAAGCGTGTTAAAAATCAAAATCGGTTCATTTGTTCGGGAGCTGCGATGCCATAGACAGGTCAAACTTATAACACCCCGTCGGTTTTTGCGTCGGGGAGTAAAAACTACTTTACGTGATTTTATATTTAATATTAAGTACATTAAATCACTTTACTACTTTTTACGCTAGAAACGGTAAATTCTAAAATACTTTCGATAAAATGTTTTTTTTTTTTAATATAACCTACTTTTTTCATAAATAAGTTTTAATAACGGTACTTTATGCCCAGAAACAAATCGGATAGTGATTAAAAATAACAGATATGTATGTATACTGACTCACCTCTAAGCACGTAGTTGTCAGACGCACAGAAGGACGTGCAGACCGTGGCCCAGTTCACCTCCCCCTCCGCCGCCCTCCCCTCGCACGTGCATAGCGGCTGCCCTGAGGACAAAGGGTTAAATATAAGTACTAGCCGCGACATTTTTGGTCGGTTTTACCCCTATCTCCCCTAATATTCGAAACAAAAATCAGTCTATATTATATCCAAGTTTCGAGTTATATATCTGACTTAAAAAATAGACATTTTCCCATATAAACTTTCAAGGGCGGTATTAGCCTCAACCTCTCTTTATTTTCAAAACAAAAATAGCCTATGATGTCCGTTGGAAGTAAGTTGGAAGAGCAGCACGATACGTGGTCGTGGGTTCGAGCCCGCACGGCAAGGGGAGATGAAATTTTAATTTTAATTTTACTAGTTTCTTTACAAAATTATAGAAAATCCGGCCCGCACGCCTCGGCTACGGAGGTCGTCGTCGGCGGTGTTTTTTATTTGTTTAATAAAAATATTTAGTTTGTTCACTCACCCAGCTGGTTCTCACAGAGGGATGGGCACACGTCTACCCTGGGCTCCCCGTAGACTCCCGCGGTCAGCTCCGACGACGTGGGGGTAGAGTTAGTGAGGACTGACTTCAGACCGACCGGCATGAGGTCCTCGCAGGTAGGGCCACATGCCTCCCCGCCGAAGCCTGCGGGAGGAAGAACAACTCTTGTGGTCTTGACAATCATCTTTATTTTTTTTTATAACGCACCTCAAGATTGACGATGGTGGGAGGAGCCCACCTGATGTTAGGTGGTAATGAGTTCCTAGTTAAGGGCGAAAAGTATAGCATAGTAAAACTGTTACTTTAGACTTGTCGCCCTTACCTTGATGGCTTGACCCCTGCTACTAATGTAGCACCCCCCAGGAGGTCTGTAAACCTTACACACACGCAGGAACATAACAACACCAGAGTGATTGTTATTTGGCTGCGGTCTTCTGTAAGGTGGAGGTGTTTCACCAGTCGGGCTGCTCCAGTTCGAGCGATAAATCGCTATGCCCTACCTTTCTTAATAATAAATATCTACATACTCGCATGAGACGTCAAAAGTTTCGATACTGTTGATTGGCTAATAGCACACCGCACTCGTATTTTCAGCCAATCAACAGCTGACGACGCACTGACTTCAATCGATTTTGACGTTTGTTAAGAGCGCGATAAAATGTTGTCGCGTGTCGCATTCTAGGCTTGATAGTGTTGTAAAAATAATAATCGACATGCCAAACATAAAGCAGTAGGCTATGATCCCATAAACTAAATCATAGACACAAAAGCTGGTTGCTCACGATCTTCGCTTAATCAGCACAGAATAGAATAGAATAGAAAATGTCATTATTCATGTAAACTTTTACAAAAGCATTTATGGATCGTCAAGTCAAGTAAACTACCACCGTGTTCGGAATGTTGATTCTATCGAGAAGAACCGGCAAGAAACTCGATAGTTACTCTTTTCAAAAACTGATACATATGGTAGATATAAATCATGCAAAAAAAAATGTATTAACAATATAGCTTATGTCTAATGTACATTTAATGCTATCAAGACCAAACATCTTTGTCGTTAATATAGTCCTCTATTTTATAATAGCCCTTTTTCATTAAACTATTTTATATCAGAGACTTAAATCTATGCATAGGTAATGCAGTGATATTTCTGGCAGCTTATTGAAAAGCTTCAGACTTAACCCCACAAAATAATAACTAATTTTATGAAGTCTTAGATGTGGAACAGCAAGCTTATGTTTATTTCTAGTGTTGAAATTATGGCATTCTGATTTCTTAGTGAAATAATGTAAGTTTTTGCGTACGTAAACAATACAGTCAAAAATGTATTGTGTAGCTACTGTTAAAATATTGATTTTTTTGAATAAAATAAACAAAGTCGCTTTTACTGTATGTATGTATGCTTAGATCTTTAAAACTACGCAACGGGTTTTGATGCGGCTTACTTTATTAATTAGTGTGATTCAAGAAGGAGGTTTATATGTATAATTTATACACATTAATGTACAGAAAAGCCGATTTATTCATTTTGTATTTACTTGCACCAGTGCGAAGCCGGGGCGGGTAGTACAAATAAAAACGAAACATCAAATTGTATATTAGAATATAATAATATTTATTGGATAAAAAGTGATTTATTACAAAAGGTATACCTCGAAAAATCAGTTATAGATTTGCACTCGCATTTTTTATTTAATCAATTGTTCTGCATTCAAAATTAACTACTTACTTATTCCAAATTAAAAATCAATTATTTATTAAATATACCTCTTCAAAATGTGTTTTTTTATATCTGACAATTAGGTACCATGTTCAAATTAACTAAATTATTAGGTTTTAAAATTGGAAAATAGATAGTTTTTGTTTGAAATGTATGGTCCATAAAACGCCAAGAGTGGTGTATAAAAAACACTTTTTCTTTTATTATAACAAAAAATACGTTAGTAATAATAAAAAAACTAACATATTTTAATAAAAATCTTGTTTTTTTTTATTTCTGCCGCGGTGCACTTGCCGTACCTATACAACGGACAGTTAAAAACTGTTAAAAATATGCCAAAAACAAATAAAAACGCGTATTTCTTCATTTGAATGTCGAAATGCCTTGTGCTTGTAAGTTAGAGCTATTTAATGTTACCAATTATAAAAAAAGCAAGTTTTCGGCTTTCGGTTGCTAGGTCAATAGAAAGAAAGAAAGAAAGAAAGAAAGAAATATATTTATTAGGTACTATTAATACATAGGTAAATAAAACAATGTGGTTGGTATCAACTAACATGGTAGGTACCTAAAAGGTCTCCGTTCAGCATATGTCGTGGTGACGCTGTGCGCACCACGACGCTGGTATTCTACGGAAACCTAAGGCAGAGTAGATACGGCGACCAGCGCTGCATCAAAATACGCTACAATTTTCTTATATCTAAAATAAACTAAAACACTTTTAGAAACAAAAACAATAGGTATTATAAGTGCTTCGTTAAGTACTAAAATAAAATAAAAGAACTTATACTTTGGAAAAGTGTAAATAAGGAGGTACGTTATATTTATATGAGTATACAGTAATAAATAATAATAATAATACTCATAAATTAATTAATATTTAGGTTTATTTTTATATCTTTAAAATATTTATTTTTTGTTTAAGCTAGTATATGTAGATCGATTCTAAAATAAATTGTTTAGCTTTTTTGTAATTCTAATAGAAATCTTTTATATTTTAACTTAAAAACATTTACGTTAGGTGAGGATCTGATGGGTGGTGGGATGTTGTTCCAACATTTAGTTGCTGAGTAACGGAAACTTCCTCTAAGCAAAGCTGTTTTATGTGTGTAACATATTAAGCGATCAGTAAGTCGTGATTCGCGTTGGGTGAATTTAAGTTTACAAAATAAATAAGATGGACTTTGATTTTTTATGACACCAAACAGTAACCCTGCAAAATGTAAAGCGCGCCGGGACTGCATGTTCATCAGATCACTTCTGTTCAGATAGGGTGTTACGTGAGCTCTTCGTGGTATTTGGAAACAAAAGCGAGCGCAGGAGTTTTGCACTCGCTGAATTAGTTTTTTGGTACGAGTCAGCAGGCACTCGCCTATGACTGTGTCCGCGTAATTTAGCTTCGATAAAACTAGTGACTCACAAAGATGAATGCGCATATCCACATTGAGATATGGCCTCACGCTGTATAATACTTTTATGTGCTGTCGAAGTACTTCGACCAGCCCTAAACCCTGATTGTTTTTCAGGTAAGATTTTGTTTGTGTATATGTATTCTGTCATTTGCATTAATACAATCTTTTCTATTATTTTTGACATAAATGGTAAAATACTTATCGGCCTTAGATCTTTTAGTTCCGAGGGATTATTTGTTTTAGGTATCGGCTTAACTATTGCTTGCTTCCATATTTTGGGAAAAGTAGCAGTTTCTATGGACTTATTTATGATAGCGGTGATAATAGGCAAGGTTCGTGGAAGTGTGAGTAAGATCATATTTAATGAAATTCCATCTACGCCTAGTGCATTTGTCTTTAAGTTGTTTATAATTTTAGAAACAGTGATCTCGTCAGTGGGTTTGAGGCTGAATACTGAAGAACTATGTTTATTACGACACCATTGGTTAAGTTGTGAACTACATATTTTATCACTGCCTGGCAATTGAAGAAAATGGTTATTTATTTGGTTAGGGTCACTAATGTTATTAGGGATATCGATGTTTTTTGGTCTGAAGTTGACTATGTTTTGTTTTATATTTTTCCAAAGCGTACGAGGGTTTTTTATATTTTTATTTATACAATAATTGAAATACGCAGTCTTTTCGTTATGGATTGCTACATTGACTATACTTTTAAGTTCTTTATAGTATTTTTTATCATATTCAAGCTTAGAGTGGCGATATCTAACGTGTGCGGCATCTCTCAATCGAATCATTTCTTTTATAGTTGGCGTAATCCAAGGATAACTATGCTTCTTGACAAACAAAGTTTTTAAGGGTGCATGGGTATCAAATAAAGTTACAACTACTGAATTAAATGCTGCGAGTGATACGTCTACGTTATCTGTTAAAATATTTTCCCAGCTTATTTCATTGACATCAGCATTAAAGTTGTCCATATTTATGGACCTCAGTGGCCTGTAAGTTATATATTGTGGTATGGGCTTGGGTTTTTTTAAACGGAACTCAAATGATACAAATGCATGACTACTCAGCTCTGGAATATAATCTACAGAAACATTGATTATACTTGCACTACAACTGACTATGTCTAGTAACGTTTCAGAGTGGTCAGTAAAATGTGTCGGTTCAGTTACGTATTGTTTTAAATTCATGCATTCAAAAAACTGAACTATTTTCTTAGAGTTCGGGTCATTGCACTTAAGTAAATCGATATTAAAATCGCCCATCAGAATAATGTGATCGTATGTCGAAAATGATGTCACTGATTCTGTAAGTGCGTCTATAAACAAGTCTACGCTTTGCCAAGGTGGACGATATGCTGTTCCGATGGCAAGTTTCAGGCCATTAAAATGGATTCCTATCCACATTTGTTCTACGGAGGGGGAGGGCGGATGCTGCAAAACGCGCGTATACATACCGCGTCGCAGGTAGAACCCTACGCCACCGCCACGCTCGCGCCGCCCGGGCGGGCGCGGCACGTGCCGCAACCGGTACCCGGCCGGCGCAGGCGCTCGCTGTTCTTCACCTGTTCTCAGCCAAGTTTCGTTGATGGCTAGAATGTCAACGTTATGCCTCTCTAGTGCTACAATGAACTCATCATGCCGAGTACCGAGTGAACACGGATTTAATAGACCAAAAGACAAATGTTTGAATTTTTTGAATTGTATTACGAAAGAGTGAGATATTTGTATATAATAGCAATTGGTTAAACACTGTTTTAGAATTGTCAAATGGCGTCTATTAATTTTATTTATTGCTAGTAGTTTAATTTGTGTTATTTTACTAATGTTGAGAACTGATTGCACATTACGTTTTAATGTACTTCGAGCATTAGATGGATAAGAATAGATGTTACAAGTAATATAGTATATTGAAGATATGACTTTACGATATATTATGTACGTACTAATTACACATATATATTTAGTAATACCTACGTTCTAAATATGTTACTAAAATATAACACAACTTCAGCATTCTTAATAGAAAGGTATAAAAGTATTCTTTAAGTATAACAAAAATAAATTCAAATATAAAATAAATATCAAAATAAAAACAAATTATAATTATATGGTTGATAAGCGTACTACAAAACGATTTATAATGTTTCGCCAGAAGAACATTGGTATGATGAGTAATTACTATCTTATCACTAAGGGTTGACACTAACATTGCTAATACCAAAAACCTTTGCTATATCTTGATCCGAGCGCACTCGATGACGCGGTTTCCCTTGATCTTGGCGAGCGAAAATCTTCCCATCGCGTGTCCACACGTATTTCCAAGTGCAACTATGGGCCGCTTCTCTAGTTTTCTGGAATAGTTGACGATTAGGTTTTGTAAGACGTTCGTTCACGTAGTAGGAGCGGACGCCACCTGGGAGGGCCAGCCCGTCGGTGGTAGTGCCGCGGCGGACGCGCGCCGCACGCAGCAGCTCGTCGCGCACGGAGCGGCGCGTCAGCCGCACCACCAAGGGGCGCGGCCGCGGCGCCGGGCTACCTTCGACGTACGCCCGCATGGGTCCAACTCGTTCCACGTTTACCACGTCACGTTCTTCTAATTCGACGCCTATCTTCTTGGCCACAGCAATAGCGATGTGTGTACAATTCTCGTTGGACGTCTCTGGCAGATTAGAAATCTCTATATCGTTCATTAAAATCTGTTGATCGCGTTCTTGAATCTCTAACTTTAATTGATGAATTGTATCTTCCAGGACTCCAGATTTATTATCTTTGGGTTCACGTAACGTACTCTCCAAAAATTCAACCCTCGTTTCCAAACCGTCTATGCGTATATTTTGCGCTTTAATGGTGGCTGTGAGGTCTGCCACGGTAGATCGAAATAAACTCATTTCCAAGCGAGCAGCTCTCATTTCATCTAGGAATAGCTTAATCTCTTCCTTGCTATTGGTGAGGTCACATTGGTCAGAGTCATTGAGTGCATTCTTGTCAAAAACTTTGGTATTTCTTCGAAGTGTCACGTTTTCGATATCGTCTGCCACGGGACTGGGTAGTTCAGCTGGTTCGCAGGTCTGGTGGCGAACAGGGCTATTCAGATTACCGCATTTGCGTTGTTTGCTCAGGCAGTGTGGGCATTTCCATGTACCTTTACGCTCTTTATCCAGTGCATAAAATGAATAATAACGAGTATTACTCATATTAATACACTCCAAATCATATGCAGAGTTGCAAACTGAACATCGCATAAATTCTCTTTGAGGCAGAGGTTTAATACAACCTGCACATTTTTCCATAATTACTGTGTTCGTAGACATTTTGACGGCCCTCTGTTGTCAAACACTGCTAAACTTCACTTAAAACTTTTTGACTTGTAGGTGCCCGGTGTGGAAGATTTTAGTTTTAACTCTTTTCACTAGATGGCGGTAGATGTCGTTCATTCAACCCAAGTACTGGACGCTTGGACCGAGCCTAGCTAGCGCAAACAATTTAAAGTTTTGAAAAGTAAACGGCTTTCTCACTGACGTATTTTACTGAAAGGAATTATTGTACTTAACTAACATTTAAATTTGCCTACGATTTATGCAACTAATAATTCTAGTGCACTATAACACATGAGTTAATCCTAAATTAAAGTTTTCACTTAATTTGTCCACATGTTACACTAAACTTTTCAAAACACTGTTTTACTGTTATATTAAATGTTTTTCGATGGATAACAATATCACACTGTAATCACGTACTGTTCAGTTTTTTAAACACAAATTCAACTGGTTTCTACAGTATATTCTATTTTTTCAAGATTTTTGTTTACGGAGCTGTATTTTGTCACAGAGCTAGCGCCCTCTGTCAATAAAAAGGATGCTTCAATTTTATTTGTTAAAAATGGTTCCATACATTTTATGTGTGAAATATCCTTATATTTAGTAAGGAGTAAGGTTTATTATATAAAAATGTTTGTATACATTTTATTTGCTACGAAAGGTTCCTAACATTTTATTTCTTAAATTCAAGGAAACGTATTCTTGAATTTAGGAAATAAAATGTGATTTTTGTAACAAATAAGTTACAAAAATGTGCGTAAATTTTATTTGGTAAATTGAAGGGTAAGATTTACTTGTTAGAAAAGGTTCCAAATTTTTTTGGTAAATTTAAGGGCAAGGTTTATTTGTTACAAAATGTGCGTAAATTTTATTTGTTTATTTTAAGAGTAAAATTAATTTGTCAGGAAAGGTTGCAATTTTATTTATAAAATTTATGGGTGGGGTTAATTTTTTAAAAAGGTTGCGTACTTACATTTTATTCGTAAAAGTTATCATAATAAAGAGCTAACATTTTGGTCACAATCCTTGTATATTCGTGTATTGTATGAGGATTTCGTAAATTCATAGTTCCACGCAAAAAAATGTGCGTCTATAAAATTTTTGATTGCAGTTGATCTATTTTTATTAAAAGTTTTTCTTTTTAAATTCAATTATAAAATTTAACCGTTAAAACATTCAACGAATATAAATAAAAAATAGCGTTTGTCTAAAAACGCCAAAAATAAAATTATCTGACTTTGAATTTGATGCATAAATAGGTTGGGACATTTTACTTTCAAACGTTGTTATTAAATATTTGTACAAATTTTTAAATGTTTTATATAGATAAATATATATCTAAGTATATTTCGGAATATTAAACAATAATATCGTTAATTTGAGTATCTACCTATTTGGTATTTAGCGACTGCAAAATTAGAACTATATTTTTTAATGATTGCGCCTTAAACTACAAGCAATTTTTGCGTATCGAGTTTTTTAAAATTAATTTCTTTCCGTACAAAACTCACAAATACACTTTATATAATTAGTATAATCATTTAAAAAACACATATATGTATATATTATATATTATGTACTAATAATGTTATGATATTATTAATAAAATTTTAAAATAAAATCACAATTTAAGTTGCACGGCCGTACCCATTATTCGTCATCTATTTCTCTACCTTAGGTAGTCTGAAAGAGATCACTTACTATCGATAAGACCGCGTTATTTGTACTATAATTTATCTCTAATCCCTTATTTTTGTAAATTTTTTGTGCAATGAAGTATAACTTAAAAAAGACTTACCATCACACCTCCTTGGCCACATTCAAAAACCAGCAAACCACACACAAAAAAAAACAAAAAACCACAGACACAAAAAAAACGAAAAAAAAACAAAATAAAAAAAAAATACTAGACCTGCGTGACACAGGTCCGTGCACAAGTTGCTACGATCGTCCACTGAAGGCGCCCAGACTCCATTCCCCTTCCTAAACTGAGCAAGATATATCCTATTCAGTTCCCCACGGTCGTATTTCAACTGGAGGACTACAGCAGGGGTCTCTAGCTGTCCCTTTCTCAGGCCGGTGCCCTCCATTTGTTCTTCTGGAGACAAGCCTTGCTCCGATTGGTCGGACAGGACAAGCCCTATCGCCACGCCCAATAAGAGAAATCTGGTGAAAGGCATCTGTGAAACAAAGATTTAGTGTACCTATACTGAAATTCAAAATATTTGTTGTAATGAGATATTTAAACAGTTGTTGATGAAATTATTGATAATTTTCAGATACGGAAATATTTTGCTCGAAAAGTATGGAGTATTCCATGAGTGAAATGTTTTATCCTCCTAATATGATATCTAAACTAGCTTTGCCCGCGTCTTCGTTCGCGTGGACTACTTCATTTTACGGTCGGTTTTACCCCTATCTCCGCTAATATGCGAACCAAACAGTAACATATATTTTAATCCAAGTTTCGAGCTATATTTGTGCCAAATTTCATATCTCTAACTTAAAAAATAAACATTTTCCCATATAAACATTCAAAGGTGGTATTACCCCTTATTTTGTAACAAAAAGTAGCCTATGTCCGTTCTTGAGGTTCAACCTATACCTATACCAAATTTCATCAAAATCGGTTGAGAGCACAGAACATTAAACAAGGTTGAGAGGTTTAAGCGGGAAAGCGTAACAGACAGACAGAGCTACTTTCGCATTTATAATATTAGTAGGGAAAGATTGAGGTAAGTTACCTACATGAATCATTTTTGAATCGTCATTGAACGCAATGCTAACTGACTCTACTCAACTCGGTTCGGAACCTATATCTACCGAGAAGACATCGGTAAGAAACTCAGCAGATTAGTTACAGTAGCAGTATCTAACTTGTTGCTATGTGTAGCACTTTGGACCGAGTCATGTAGTTTTGTTTTTATGAGACGAAATATTAAGTATTTATTGTTGAGAGGTAAGCTGGAGCAGACCAGTCCCCTGGCGCCTGGGGGTCTACTCCCAAAACGAAACGAACAAACGAAATGTTTCGTTTTTGAAGATTGATCAAAAGTTAGGGAATTAAAACGTGGTTTTTGATTTGAATAAATAATATTTTGTTTTTTGATAACGCTTTATTCGCATTCGAAGTGAGTTGGTTGCGATTATGAGCAATAAAAATTGCTAAACGTCATCGGATCCGACATATTTCGTTTTTGGGAGTAGACCATGGACTTAGTATTAGGTCCATGGAGTAGACGCCCTGTTCACAAGCAAGACGTAAGCAAGCCATCGCTTCACTCAACCATATTGAAGGGAATGTATCGACATAGGGTATTTATGTATGTATGTAATATACTTTATTGCCTTATCCCCTAATAACATCTCCCAGTGTAGAAAAACTTAAACTTTACATATCACGTTAGATATTGGAAAATGTTCTCTATAAACTTTATCAATTTATGTTGAGAGTTTGCCAAGACAGTCGCCTAGCAAAGTGTTAGCCTACCATCGCTGTAGCGTTCTCTATAGGCTGATACAGTAAATGCTGAGGCCGTATTTTGTTCACACTTACACGTTTAAATATTATTTTACAATCCATATAATCTTTTTAGTAAAAACCAATTAAAATTATGTAAGATAGATAGATAGATAGATATACACTTTATTGCACAGAAAAATTTACAGAAATTGGTTTTACAGACATAATTAAGTACAATTTAGGCGGTCTTATTGCTAGAAAGCAATCTCTTCCAGACAACCTTTAGGTAGAGGAAACAGTAGATATTGAGAAACGGGTGCAGCCGTGCAAAATATTTATTGAGAAAATATTAACAGGAAATATAAATACCATAATATGATAAGTAAAAAAAAAAACAAAAAATAATAACACAAATAAATAAATAAAAATACATACATAAATATATATCAATAAAATATAAAATATGTTAATAAAAAATGAAAAAACAATAATACGGATTGCTTAAAATTAGATGGCGTGTGCTCATAAACTATGTTTTGTGTATCCTTCCTTGTGTTACCAAATCCAGTGCTTAAAGATAGGACACGATGGCTTGTCTTTAAATACTATCAGGATGCTGTTGATTATTTTATTAATTAGTTCTTTGTTTTATTTTTAGTATTCTAATCTTAGGGTTCCGTAGCCAAACGGCGAAAAACGGAACCCTTATTGATTTGTCATGACGGTCTGTCTATCTGTCGGTCCGTATGTCACAGCCCCTTTTTTCCAAACTATAAGACCTCTCCTGAAATTTGTTATTTAGATGTATTCTGTGAACCGCATTGGCATTTTTCACAAAAATAGAAAAACAAACGACAAATTTTAGGGGCTCTACATACTTATAACTGAAACTCATATTTTTTTTCTTCAAACCAATATTTATGAAAAGGTCTTCAAAATGGATATCTGCTGCAATCTTAATCAAGGTCAGTACATCGAGAGTCTCATCTCATTAGCATCCAAAAAACTGGGGATTCTGAACAGAGTGCGTCGGTTTTTCACGCCGGACCAGCTTTGTCTTTTATATAAGACTCAAGTCCGGTCTTGCCTGGAATACTGCTCGCATCTCCGGGACGGTGCCGCCAAATACCTCATGGATGCCCTTGATAGGTTGCAGCGACGAGCTGTGCGCATAATTAACGATGAAGAGATTACTGGGAACCTTGAACCTCTTCAACTACGTAGAGACATTGGTTCATTAAGTATCTTTTAAAAAACTCAGTAGTTATCCTTATCTTTACAATATTTGAGACTAGAGAACTTAAAACTACGAGTATACCTACCTATGTTTGTCGTTTAAATATTCATCAAGTTTATAGTATCCTTTTTGATATATCTAAAGAGATTCATTCTACATAATTAATCTCATTATACTTTGAGGTAAGATATACGAATGTAAACGGTAATCGAATAGTTATCAGTGAGAACGCATCAAAAACATTTTAATACGGTCATTTGAAATACCTTCTTTATTACAAGTTTTTTTTCAAGTTTAACAAATATGAAACAACTAGCCGTGCCCGCGACTTCGTTCGCGTGGACTACATCCTTTCATGGTCGGTTTTACCCCTATCTCCCCTAATATTCGAAACAAAAAGTAGTCTATATTTGTGCCAACTTTCATATCTCTAACTTAAAAAATAAGTAGGGAAAAATAGGGATATTTCCACTGAATAATTCGATTCTTAAATTATTATAATTGTGGTGGTAAATAAAAACTTATAACGTTCAACATTAACTTGGTTTTATTCTTGCTTTAACTATTTTACATTTTTACAACATTTTATTTTTCTTATGAATTTTGACATCTAATCGTATTTTTTTCTTTTTTTTTATGGCGGCAAATTGCCAGTATCAGCAAAGAGGTAGACATATTTTTAAAGTTTGCCTTTTCTAACGTGAACATCCACTTCTGAGGATGATCAATCTATAACACTTAAATTATAAAGCTGAAGAGATTGTTTGTTTGAACGCGAAAATCTCAGGAATTACTGGTTCAAATTAAAAAAAAATATTTGTGTTGTTAGACCATTTATCGAGGAAGGCTTTAGGCTGTATGACATCACGCTGCGCCCAATAGGTGCGGAGAATCAGAGGTAATTGTGGTAAATACGGGGGTAGTACGTGGATCATCTCATCTCATCACTCATCAAAACCAAAACTATATGACTTGGTCCAAAGTGAGCTACACATAGCAATAAGTTAGATACTGCTACTGTAACTGATCTGCTGAGTTTCTTACCGGTGTCTTCTCTGTAGATATAGGTTCCGAGGCAGTAGAGTCACTTTGCATTGTATTCAATGACGATTCAAAAGTGTTACATGTAACCTAATTGAATAAAGAAAGGTTTGAGTTTGAGTTTTGAGTTTGAGTTTGATCGCTAGTGCCTAATACTTATCGCTATAACTGTACCTACCTACAGTTTGGAACGCGTCTGACGAGTTATGGAACATCGATGTCACTTTGGAACACAAGTTGGAACGCCAGCTGCGGAGTCAACTTGTTCCATTTGCCCTAGTTATAGGAACTTCGACTAAAATTAAGTACAAATAGGCATTTGTACTTAATTTTAGTCGAAGTTTCCATTTTAGTAGGGAGGGCCCTACTAATATTATAAATGCGAAAGTAACTCTGTCTGTATGTTACGCTTTCCCGCTTAAACCTCTCAACCGATTTTGATGAAATTTGGCATAGGTATACGTTGAACCTCAAAAACGGACATAGGCTACGTTTTGTTAGAAAGTAAGGGGGGGGGGGGGGTAATGCCACCTTTAAAAGTTTATATAGGAAAATGTTTATTTTTTAAGTTAGAGATATGAAAGTTGGCACAAATATAGCTCTATTAAATGGAGACTACTTTTTGTTTCGAATATTTTATAAATTTATATATAATATATTGTATATAAATTTCATATCTCTAACTTCAAAAATAAAAATTTTTCCATATAAACTTCCAAAGGTGGTATTACCCCCCCCCCCCCCCCTTATTTTCTAATAAAAAGTAGCCTATGTCCGTTCTTAAGATTCAACGTATACCTATACTAAATTTCATCAAAATCGGTTGAGAGGTTTAAGCAGGAAAGCGTAACAGACACACAGACAGACAGACAGACAGAGTTACTTTCGCATTTATAATATTAGTAGGGATTTTGTTTTCTTGCTGAGGTCGCGAACTTTTCAATCCCCCCTAGTATCTAACTTATTGCTAGATGTAAATAACTTTGAACCAAGTCATATAGATTTGTTTTGATGAGTGAATAAAACATTAAGTATTTATTTTAAGAGGTAGGTAAGCTGGAACTATAAAATGATCGCCTGTACCTACCTAATTTCAAGTTTCTAACCTTTATAGTTTTGACACTGCATTCATAAATCAGTCGGTCAGTCAGATTAAATATTAAGACATTTAGATTTGAAAAAAAAAATGTTTGAAAAGAGTAAGTGTCGAGTTTCTTGCCGGTTCTTCTCGACATGATCAACATTCCGAACACGGCGGTAGAATACTTAATTTGTACTGACGATTTATAAGTGCTTTTGTTAAGCTTACATGAATAAATAAATGCGCCAGACAATCACACCTATCACCTGGTTTTAAACTAAGGTTTTCCCTTGTACTATGAGCACCAGACGACGGATACTAACTGGGGGAAAAGAACGTTTTCCAAATTGACCCGACCGGGAATCGAACCCGGGACCTTTTGCGCTTTGGCCGTCTACCTTAGCCACTGCGCCACCGAGGTCGTCAAAATGAAGGTGTTTTCTATTCTATTCGATTAAGTTACACAACTTTCAATCATGTACCTAATTTCTTTGGATTTCATTGTAGATTGTCAGTTTGAATACGCCAGTCCAAAGAATAAGAAAAGCCAGGAGCAAAACCTAGTCCACAAAACGTAATGAGCCGCATACCATTAGATGCATTCTGATGCTGCATCTATGTGCATATACACAATATATAAACATACTGAAACAACTATGTACCTTATTACATAGCTCGGACGGATCAATACTTGATATCGCTGTCTCTTTCCAAACGTCCCTTTTCTGGGGGGTGGTAGGGGGAAGGCTGTGATGGTATGAGGCACTTAAAATATGAAAGGATTATTAAGAGGTGTTTTAGAGGGCCCTTGGGGTTTAATGATTGAAACAGCTTCGAAAAAGATAAGAAGATTGTCTTTTCAATTAACACTTTTTAGTGGAGTGTACCTAACGTCGGGTCATTACATTCCCTTCAATATGGTTGAGTGAAGCGACGGCTGGCACATACGTCATGCTTGTGAACAGGCGCCAGGGGACTGGTCTGCTCTAGCTTACCTCTCAACAATAATCACTAATGTTTAGTCACTTATCAAAACAAAACTATATGACTTGGTCTAAAGTGTTCTACACATAGCAATAAGTTAGATACTGCTGCTGTAACTGATCTGCTGAGTTTCTTACCGGTGTCTTCTCAGCTGATTCTACTACTACATCGTCAACAAAACGCACACTATTAAACAATACGTTTACGATGCACACTTTGAAGCGGGGCAGCTACGCGGCTAGGTAAAAATTATAATCAAATAATTATAACAGGGCTACCACTAAGTATATAGGATTATCATAAAAAGAAAAAAGACCCTGTATATTGATGGATTGATTGGAAGTCTTAACGGGACTCTATACAATACTATATTCAGACTCCGTTGTCGGTACGTCTGTCAGTCACCAGGCTGTACTAGTATTTTTTTTATATTGCACTTCAAGATTGACCTCATCCCACCTGGTGTTATTGAGGTCCTAGCTTAAGGGCGACAAATACTGCACAGTAAAGCTGTTACTGAACTTGTCGCCCTTACCTTGAAGGCTTGACCCCTGCTACTAATGCAGCACCCTCAGGAGCTCTGTAAACCTTACTCTCACGCAGCACAGCAACACAGAAGTGTTATTTGGCTGCGGTCTTCTGTAAGGTGGATTTTTCACGTTAACAATATTAGCAGAATACTTACCAGTGTAGCCGCCATATCTAGTTGTTAGCCGAAAACAATCTGATACCATAATAAAATGCTACTGCTGACGTTAAGTTCACACAGAGTAATAAATTTATTAGAGAGTCACCTAGCGTTAGAAAATATTGCACCTTCGGTAGAACAAGAGCACTATTGTCTTGTCAACTGTCTTAATAACAAACAAAATTAATTAAAAAAATAAAAGTTCTTGATTCTTGTAGAGCACCTGTCTAAAATTATTGTAATTATTGTTTTACACTTTTAATGGCGCCTACCTCTCCGTCATCATCAGGCGACCACTGAAAACCAGCGTCGTGGTGCCATGCAGTGGTATCACGGCATAATGCTGAGGTGGTTGCCTTTTTAGCACACTATTAGGGTAAGCAGAGTTAGATGTAAGCTGTTACCTGTTTAATTTGTAACTCTAAAATAATTCCTTGTAACATTGTTTTTTTTTCTTTTTTTATATCGTTTTATGTGTGCTGAATAAATACTTTTACTTTCACTTTCACTAAAAAGAATATAGTAGGTATAATGGTTTATGTCTTGCAAGGAGGACAACTTTAGAGTAATGATAGCACACTAAAGTGAAAAATATCTTAAGATGGCTCTCCTGTAAAATTGCAAAAACTGCAATTGTGCCCTTGATCTACCGAGGGTGCGATATTTTACTCACTCTATATATAAAAATAAATAAATATTGGACAACATCACATACATTGCTCTGATTCTGTGGTAAGTAGATTAAGCACTTGTGTTACAGAAATCAGAAACAACGACGGTACCACAACACACAGACCCGAGAAAATACAGAAAAGTTCGTTTCCCATATTGACCCGACCGGGGATCGTACCCGGAACCTCAGAGATAGCGCGAAGCCAAAGTCCGGCGCTCGCCTCTCGGCTACGGAGGTCGTCAAATCCCTATTTCCCAATGGTACCACAATTCCTAGACCCTAAATAATATGGAACAAATTCAAATTTTACCAAGGATCCCTAATTTTGTAGCCTATGTCAAATTGGAAGAATGTAGCATTCTATTGGTGAAAGAATTTTTTAAATCGGTCCAGTACTTTTTGAGCCTATTCATTACAAACATACAAACATACAAAAATAGGTACAAATCTTTCCTCTTTATAATATTAGTAAGTATAGATTACCGTTCTTTCTAAATTTTTCTGCTCTGTGCAATGGTCAAATCACAATGTATGATAGCGCTTATCTGAGAGCTTTCGGACGAAGCTTTTAGCCGGAGCTTTTATCACGCTTCCATGAATCAGCTTTTAGCAGATGTACTTATTATAGGTTTATTTTCGTTCATATTTACGTAATGGGTAATACGAGCAGGTATTTTAATCTTTACAGACCTACTACTTTGTGTGTTTTTTTGACGATTTTATTGTTAATTTATTAAACGAACAAATAAACTTAAGATAACATAAAGTAAACTATAACTAACCTTTAAGAGAGGCAGGGCAAAGCGATTTATCGCTCGAGGAACTGGAGCAGCCCGACTGGTGAAATACATTTACCTTACAGAAGACCGCAGCCAAATAACAATCACTTCTGTGTTGTTGTGTTTCTGCGTGTGAGTAAGGTGTACAGAGCTCCTGGGGGGTGCTGCATTAGTAGCAGGGGTCGAGCCTTCAAGGTAAGGGCGACAAGTCCAGTAACAGATTTATTATACTGTACTTGTCGCCCTTAAGTTAGGACCTCATTACCACTTAACGTCAGGTGGGATGAGGTCAATCTTGAAGTGCAATAAAAAAAAACTGAAATTAATAAAAATAAATATTTTGAATAAACAAAGATGGTCCCTGTGGTAGGGTACCCAAAATGCTGGCTGAATTACCTCGCTGCAGTGCGATTGAAAGACGCTGGGCGAGGTAGCAACCAGCCTTTGGGTCTCCTGTAAAGTTGATAAGTCTTTTAAAAATATCTATAAAAAAGACCATGCCTCGGGACACCATCTTTACTACTTTAATTTTTTTTTTATAGTAGCGCAGTATATTGTCTCTTCCCAGCCTGATGATAAGCAAGAGAGGAACCCACATCGCGATGACAACGGATTTGATATCGAAATATCCTATCCGTTAGCATCGCCATACCGGCCCGCAATGTTTCTTCACGCTCCTTTTGAAGGAATCCATGTCAAAGGAAGGAGGGAACACATGAGCCGGCAACAAGTTCCACTTCTTTATGGTCCGGCAAAGATAGGAGTTACCAAACTTTTTTGTTCGTGATGGAATATTTTCCACGGTGAAGCGATGACATCGTTGGCCGGCTCTTGTGGTTCTGTACAAATACAAATAATTTATTTGTAACACATAGGTGGTATTACAGATGTTGCTGAAGATTATTGTGTCACTATGCCTTGTCTTTCACGGACGTACAAATTAAAGATTCCAAGATTACATTAAATGTCGTAGGAAAGTATTATAATTGATGTCATAGTAAGGTAGTTCATAATAATTAAATTCATAACAGCGCATAATGTCCAAATTAATTAATTACAATAATACAAATGTCAATAATAATTAAATAATATTACAATGATCGAAATGCACATTAAATACTGTGAAGGAAATATAATACCTACTAGCGGCTTTGCATGCTTTCTGTCTCGGTAAATATACGCGTATCAGGTAAGTTAACAATAGTTTGCGGTAACTTATTAAGCATTTTAATGTCTAACTCAAATAATTAACTTCGTATTTTATAGTGCCTACGATTTGGAACAACAAGTTTATGTCAGTCAATAGTCAAATAGTTTTATTCATATATATTACATTTGTTACAATTTTCGGTACTTTAAATCAATGCACACAGGAATGCAATGATCTTTACTTGCAACTTATTAAAAATATTCAGACTTAACTCCACAAAGGAATTACTTATTTTTTGAAGTCTTATACCCACTTCCGATATTTTACAATTCGTAATGTGTCTAAAATGACTTCTTCTGTTTTTCTTCAACCTACTACGAGTCGTTCAAAACGTTACATAGTTTACTGTCCATCAGGCCTATCATACGTAACGTGACCATTTGTTCTTTGACTCAAAACGGAGCATCAGTTTATTTAGGTCATATAATTTGTCGATAAAGAAAAAACACTTATTTTATTTAAAGTTATTTATTCAGAATAAGTTGGTTTGATTAAAAGTTACAAACCACAAAATGTAGGTACCGAAAATATTTCATTGTATTTATTTATCAGAGGAATAAATTTGTTTTAATAAAGGTGGTGACGATTTTACTTGAGAATGAAACTCAAATCGCGGCGGCGGGCTGTATCCGGCCGTCCGCAACTTAAATTTTCTCTCTGATTCTGAAAACAGGATAATATTGCGTCCCACTGTTTGTTTCGGGGACACCGGGACTCGTAATTGTAAAAACGGACAGTCCCGTTCAAAACGGGACGTCTGGTCACGTTAATCATACGCAATATGTCAAATTTATCGCATGAGACGACAAAAGTTTCGATACTGTTGATTGGCAAATAGCATACCGCACTCGTTTTCAGCCAATCAACAGCTGACGCACTGACTTCAATCGATTTTGACGTTTGACAAGAGCGCGATAAAATTTAGTCATCAAGGTAAAGGACCGCTCATTGTGTGAATGTGGTCTAGATGAGGGTACCCCAGATCATATTTTTTTCAACTGTCAGAAGTACCCTATTTCCCTTTATGATGTTCTTCCCAAAAATTTTCCCCGTCCCTTTAATTTTACTAATCTTTTAATTCTATCTTCGCCTTCTGTTGTAAAATTATTATGTAAATATATTTATTTTTATGATATTAAATTATAATGATTAACTCTCTTCCTCACTATTCCACTACTAATGTTGTATTGTATATATTGTGTCGTACTTCTTTGTTTTAGGTGTTGTGAGAGAATGAAGATCTCATTTCAGAAATGAATTAGCTCTCACCACCGCGAGTTCTACATAAAATAACGTGTCTCTCTAAACACTTGACATTGGCGGAATCATCGCGTTATCTAGAGACGCGAGATAGAGGCCATTATTAAAAAAAAAAAATATTTAGACGCGTTGCGTATGCTAGGCCTGCAATCAGCTGTCATTAGTGTTGCCGGATAATCGATTATCGATTATCCCCCCCTCAAATAATCTAATAATCGATATGACAATCGATAGTATCGATACTATCGATATAATCGATTATATCGATACCTATTTTTATTAGATATAATCGATTATAATCGATTAATCGATTATAATCTAAGTCAAATACAATATAATCGATATAATCGATTATATCGATATCAAGTTGAAAGCAATACTATCGATATAATCGATTATTTCGATATAATCTATTAATTTGCAATTATTTTTAGATAGTATCGCCACGACGGTACAGTTCAGGTAGGTACCAAGAAACTTAGCTATCACGTTTTATGAATAAAAAGTAGGGTATAAATAACTTTTTCACGGTTTCATTTTGAATGTGTTATGTCTAAGAAGACATTATATGAATGACGATTAAATCTAAAAATAATTGCAAATTAATCGATTATATCGAAATAATCGATTATATCGATAGTATTGCTTTCAACTTGAAATCGATATAATCGATTATATCGATTATATTGTATTTGACTTAGATTATAATCGATTAATCGATTATAATCGATTATATCTAATAAAAATAGGTATCGATATAATCGATTATATCGATAGTATCGATACTATCGATTGTCATATCGATTATTAGATTATTTAGGCCTCTTTTGGAATAATCGATTATAATCGATTTACAATCGAATCGACGGCAACACTAGCTGTCATCAGTCGTCCGTCGTTCTTATTTAGCTTACGTCTCGTATGATTTATTACGTAACTAGAACTGATAGTTTTTCAAATATTGGATTCGGGCATTAGAGGTGGAACAGTGGACACATATACTAACTAGTTACCGTAAATTTATCTACCACCCGTCCGGCAATTTTAATCAATACGCGAAGGGGCGTGTCGCGCTGTCCCCGCCTCCTTCACCCCTTGAATTAGGTGGGGGTGTGTGGGGGCGAGGGGGATGATGTGCCGCGACTTGTGTAGCCCAGATTTGTGCAGATGGCAGGAGTTTGGTGTTGTTCTGATTGATATCTCGTGTTTGCAAAGAAAATTTGGTGAGGTTTTCCCTGGGAGGTACTTTTTTAAACGAGTTCAACAAGGAGGTTGGTTCTCGATTCGTTGAGAACTTTCTTTGTATCCCTACTAATCCCTACTAATTTCCTACTTAATATTATAAATGCGAAAGTAACTCTGTCTGTTACGCTTTCCCGCTTAAACCTCTCAACCGATTTTGATGAAATTTACCATAGGTGAAAGTGAAAGTCAAAGTATTTATTTAGCACACAAAAAACGATATAAAAAAAAAATACAATGTTACAAGGAATTATTTTAGAGCTACAAATTAAACTAAACAGGTAACAGCTATACGTATACGTTGAACCTCAAGAACGGACATAGGCTACTTTTTGTTAGAAAGTAAGGGAGATAGGGGCAAAACCGACCATGAAAGGATGTCCACGCGAACGAAGTCGCGGGCACAGCTAGTAAGAAATAAATAAATATTGGGCAACATCACACACATTGATCTGATTCTGTGGTTAGTAGCCAGAGCCGAGCTAATATGCAAAAGTTCGTTTCCCATATTGACACTACCGGGATTGAACCCGGGACCTCAAAGATGACGCGACGTCAAAGTCCTGCCCGTCAATTATGATCACAGATTACTCGAAGATTTCTGGACCTATTCGCATTTTTTTGTTGAATAATGTAAAAAGGGCATTATATTAAGGTATTATTTATAAGTTCTCCCATATTTTTTAAATTATTGAATTTGGTTCAAAATGTTTATCTATATTGATAATTTCGTAAAAAGTGTGTCATTCTCTCACTCAAAAATACACTGAACTTTACATTTTACAAATAAAAAAAATATTATTATAATAATTTTAATCTAATTCTGTTGTTGCTCCCATTGAATGCTGTGTACGCCTCTTATTGGACTAGAATTTATATCTATAGAATAGAATAGAAAACATCTTTATTCATGTAAGCTTTACAAAAGCATTCATGAATCGTTAGTACAAATTAAGTATTCTACCGCCGTGTTCAGAATGTTGATCATGTCGAGAAGAACCGGCGAGAACACTCGACACTTACTCTTTACAAATATACCATGTTTCCTTATACTACTTATAGTACTTCAATAAAACAAAATTATTATAACAAAATTAATTACCTCACATTTGCAAGTCGTGGCAGCCTGTAAATGAATCTGCACTTAGACTTTATTTCAACTTTGTATGTAATGTTATTTTTAGTGTAAGATTTGTTGGTTGTCCTATATAAATAATTAAATAAAAATACACAATGCCAGGTTATTAAGAATTGAGGATATTCTAGATTCATAATTTTTGTCCTTTTTAATAATCATCTACTTTGTAGTAGCCCTTTTATTAAAACATTTTTTTATGAGACTTAAATCTATGCAAAGGCCACGGGATAATATTTGCCACCGTGATTCGTGATGCCACCTTTGAAAGTTTATATGGGAAAATGTTTATATTTTAAGTTAGATACAAAATTTGGTACAAATATAGCTCGATACTTGGATTAAAATATAGACTACTTTTTGTTTCAAATATTAGGGGATATAGGGATAAAACCGACCATGAAAGGATGTAGTCCACGCGAACGAAGTCGCGGGCATAGCTAGTTGTAGGTACATAAAATCCGAATAATTAATTAGTATTTAGTATTAGTACATGGTTTATGTAAATAATGCAAGGTCTAATATTTATTTGTATTATCGATCTCTAGATCAACTAAAGATATGAAAGAAGGTTCCATTTTATTCTCTACTGTTTTTTTTTATAAAGGAGTGTAATCTAGCGTAATGCGATGATTCCACCAATGTTTAGAGAGATTCGACGTGAAATGCGCGGTGGTGAGATCTAATTATTTTCTGAGATGAGATCTTCTCTCAAAACACATAAAACAGACAATTGCAACCAATATAGTCAGCACCGCATTAGTAGAGGAATATTTTAAAGAAACTGATTTTTTTGTCTCCCCTCGCGATGCGGGAATCGAACCCACGTCCTTCACGTATCGTGCGTGCTGCTCTTCCAACTGAGCTAACCGCAAGTTGTCGTAGGCGATCAATCAACCCGTTAGCATACGGTAAGTGCCCTCTGCCGAATATATTCAGAAATGGTTCTATTTAAAGTTTGTTAGTGTGGCGTAATTCACTACATATTAAAATTAGTTGAGGAATAGAGAAAGAGAGAGGGTTTATCATAATATAATATCATAAAAATAGAGAAGGCGAAAATAGAGTCAAACCATTAGTAAAATTAAAGGAACGAGAAAATTTATTGGGAAGAACATCGTAACGTGAAATAGGGTACTTCTGACAGTTGATAAAAATATGATCTGGAGTACCCTCATCTATCACTCAATGTCTGTCGTTTACCTTGATTTTTTTCAAAAAAACTGGAATGCACCCGGGACCTAGTAGGCGGCAAATGGTTGATAGTACACGTTATTCGAAATATCTTTCTATTTAAAAAAAAACATGGTTTGTGTGGTATATCTGTGGTTTCATTCTCTTTTTTTTAATTGACTACATAAACCTACCTACACACACACACATATATTACGAATCATAAAATATTGTTACCGGGTATCAATCAAAGCAATGATTCCGCCAGTGTCAAGTGTTTAGACACGTTATTTTACATTAAATGCGCGGTGGTGAGAGCTACCTAATTCATTCCCATGAAGGTCTCATCTCAGAAACGAAGGCTAGAATAAGATCTCTCTTATTCTCTTGAATTAGCTTCAATTTTCTTTGACATTTGGCTGATGCTCAAATGTCAAAGTTGACGCGTGCCAAGTGTGGGAAGACAGCGTGGGAGATTACGAGTGGGTGTGCGCTGTAGCCACAGCCTAAATGTTGCTACAGTATGGAACTAACAAGAAAAATTCAACTTTGTTAGTAATATAATATAATAGAAAATATATCTATTCATGGAAGCCTTATTATTAAAGTACTTGGGGCTGTGTAGTTCTAGTGAACTGTGGTCACTGCGACCTACCAGATCTACTGTGACTCGCCACCAATTTAAAGTATGTCCCTCAGCCGGATTTTTTTAAATATTTCACTTCAAGATTGACCTCATCCCACCTTATGTTAAGTGGTAATGAGGTCTTAGCTTAAGGGCGACAAGAACAGCATAATAAAGCTGTCGATTTTACTATTTTTATAGAACTATACGCCGTACTAGCGAACTTTAAATATTAGAAACAGAAATTTTTTATCTCCCCTTATATTTTATCCTCCCAAGGTGTCTTCGATTCCGTGGTTTTCAAACATTTCTGCAACAAATGTACCACGAGCCGATAAGTATGTTGTTCTAAACATATTCGGCAGAGGGCACTTACCGGAGGCTAACGGTGGATACAGCAGAAAAATTTCTTGCGGTTAGCTCAGTTGGTAAGAGCAGCACGCGCGATACGTGAAGGTCGTGGGTTCGATTCCCGCACCGCAAGGGGAGATAAAAAATTTCTGTTTTTAATATAATAAAGATGTTACTGGACTTGTCGCCCTTACGTTGAAGGCTTGACCCCTGCTACTAATGCAGCACCCCCAGAAGCTCTGCAAACCTTACTCACACAACAACCCAGAAGTGATTGTTATTTGGCTGCGGTCTTCTGTAAGGTGGAGGTATTTCACCAATCGGGCTGCTCCAGTTCGAGCGATAAATCGTTATACCCTACCTCGTCTGAGGATCAAAGATGTTTATTTCTAGTATTATAGTTGTATCAAAAGTTAAAACAAACTACAAAGACTTTTATAGCATGTTGCTTCTTTGTACGAAACTCTTTATGGGGGAATCCAACTTTCACTTGGCCAATTTTCTACTAACTCGGACTTTGGGATCAGGTCAATATGGGTGTCTGGATGTATATTTCTTTTTCATTGACGTAAAAACTACAAAACTATTTTTAATGAAATTTAACAGGAAGAGTGATGACATTCTTTCTGATTTATTTTTTTAATCTATTTAACACATTGGATGCTCTAATTAAACAAAAACGCGGTCGAATCCACGGACAACAGCTAGTTTTAAAAACCGTTTTAAACGCGCTAAGCAGTGAACGAAAAAAAACATAGAAGCATTTCTAACTCTTGAAAATGGCACTATGATAAGTAAGGCATGGTGGGCGTGGCTTAAAAAAGTGAGCTAGCGCCGGTACGAATACCGTTTACACGGACGCCGCGAGTCGTAGACGCGGACCAGTCACAGCGCGTGTTCAATCCCATCCTATGAGTAGACGTAACTAACGACATAAATGTATTAGCCTTAAAGTTTTTTTTTCAAGTGTAGATAAGTAGTCTATATTTTAATCTAAGTTTCGAGCTATATTTGTGCCAAATTTCATATCTCCAACTTAAAAAATAAACATTTTCCCATATAAGTTTCAAAGGTGGTATTATTTTTTTCTAACAAAAAGTAGCCTATATCCGTTCTTGAGGTTTAACATATGCCTGTACCAAATTTCATCAAAATCGGTTGAGAGGTTTAAGCAGAAAAGCGTAACAGACAGACAGACAGACAGAGTTACTTTTGCATTTATAATATTAGTAGGGATTGCGCATCTGTTGCTTGTTTTTTTTACATTTGTGTGTCTTTTGGTACTAATATTCGATTGAAGTTAATATGACATGTATTCTTCCATGTTTTTTTCGTGCAGTGGCGCTAAGTCAGAAATGATCCTGACTGCTTTAATATTTATATTGTGTTAATATTTAACGTGGGCGATTTCTGTGTGGGTAGACAATTTGTGTGGGCACATTTAAGGGGGTACGTGGCATTTTAGGATTAATTTTGACCCCATAAAGTGTGTGTAAAATACTATCTTTGCTCCAACTTAGTATAAACTAAACATTTAAAATAATTTACCGGGTCAAGACGCGACACCATTTTTATTAAGTAGTTAATACGAACTACTGCCCGACGTTTCGGTTCATGCAACCTGCAAATTATAATAAATGTTTAAAATGGAACGCGAAAGTCTTAAAGTTTATATTACTTTAAACTACATACTTAATTGCCATTTCGATCATAAAAACTGTACATACCTAACACATACCTACTACCTACATAAAAAACGTTTGCTGTCTCTTTAAAGAGTATAAATTTTAATTGTTGTGGTCTACCCCAACATATATTATGATCTGTAGATGTCCACAGGCTATTCAAAGTAATTTTATTGGTATTTTGACGCTAAAGTACAATTCCGCAACAGATTTATTATTTTACGATTCGTAATGTGTCAAAAATTACTGTTCGTTTCTACGAGTCGTTAACTTTAATTCCAATTTTAATTTCAAGAGAGGTAGGGCATTGCGATTTATCGCTCAAACTGGAGCGGCCCGACTGGTGAAACACCTCCACCTTACAGAAGACCGCAGCCAAATAACAATCACTTCTGTGTTGTTGTGTTCCTGCGTGTGAGTAAGGTTTACAGAGCTCTTGGGGGATGCTACATTAGTAGCAGGGGTCAAGCCTTCAAGGCAAGGGCGACAAGTCTAGTAACAGATTTATTATGCTGTACTTGTCACCCTTAAGCTAGGACCTCATAACCACTTAACATCAGGTGGGATGAGGTCAATCTTGAAGTGCAATATAAAAAAAAATATCAGCTGTCATCACCCGTCCGTCAGTTTTAGCTTACGCCTCGTATAATTTATAACTATCCGTAAGTAGAAAGGATTGTTTTTTTAAATATTGGAATCGGGCATGAATAGTTTTCGCGTGTTAGTTATAAATATCCATATTAGTGGATGTACTACACCCTGCTTGAGCACCCTCAGGATTGGGTGCAGTGATTAGGAACAAAACGCACGACGACCTCCGTAGCCGAGAGGCGAGCCTACCGGACTTTGGCGTCGAGCCATCTCTGAGGTTCCGGGTTCGTTCCCGCTCGGGTCAATATGGGAAACGAACTTTTCTGTATTGTCTCGGGTCTGGGCGTTGTGGTACCGTCATTGTTTCTGATTTCTGTAACACAAGTGCTTTAGCTACTTACCACAGAATCAGAGAAATGTATGTGATGTTGTCCAATATTTATAAAAAAAATAAAAAATAAACCGGCCAAGTGCGAGTCGGACTCGCTCATGAAGGGTTCACAACATAAACACACAAAATAAAAAATCATTTTGGAGTTGATAGAATTAAATGTAAATTGCGGTTTAACATTCAGGAGGTATTAAAAAAAAACTACTTACTAGATCTCGTTCAAACCAATTTTTTGTGGAAGTTTGCATGGTAATGTAATGTAGGTACACCATATATATTTTCAGTTTTATTTTAAAAGTTAGAGGGGGGAGACACACATTTTACCACTTTGGAAGTGTCTCTCGCGCAAACTATTCAATTTAAAAAATACATATATATTAGAAACCTCAATATGATAGCGAGCAGGCTAGACTGTCGGTATTGGTATGAGGTATTGTAGCACTACTTCTGCTGGAGTTGTGCATTAATCATTATGTTTTATAAACGTATGTACTAACATAGGTTAAGTCTTTTATAACTAACTAAAATGAGTCTTGTTACTAGAATAAATAAATAAATAATCCTGCCTTGAGTTGGCGACCAATGGGGGGCCCATGACAGTGAGATGGCGAGTCACCACCTGCCCATTTTATTCGTGTTTTTAAACATTGATCGGGCAGATGCCATAGTACTTCCCATAGTCCCGGTTACCCAGTCCACTAGCACCTCAACCTAATAGCCCAGATCCTTTATTTTCCTACTCCATTCCATAGCCCTGCACTGACCGGGGTTTGTACTTGGCTGCATTTTATAGTGTATACAGGGATAATCGTCGGTCGGTGTCACATTACATTAAGATCATACTTGTTTTTTAAAGGGCCTCTACGTGTTGGCTTCGGCCCCATGCACGCCTCCCAAAAGTCCGGGACTCTGTAGTCCCGAGATAGTGGAAAAGAAAAAAAAAATAATATGATTTTTTAAGACCTATCTACAGATACCCACACGTATTGGTTTGAAGAAAAAAAAAAGGTTTAGTTTCAGTTTGAAGTATGGGGAGCCCCTAAGATGTATTATTTATTTTGTTTTTCTATATTGATGTTAAATATTAATGCGTTTCACAGAATACATCTACACACCAAGTTTCAACAGTATAGGTCTCATAGTTTCGAAAAAAAAGTGGCTGTGACATACAGACGGACATGACGAATCCATAATCCGTTTTTCGCCATTCGGCTAAGGAACCCTAAAACCACAAATCCTTTTTTTTCTACCTGATTATCGATGATGGCTGCGAAATCTTATCATCTTCACAGAGCTTTCGTTCGGGGGAGCGCACATGGCTCTCACTAGTGTTTTCAATGGAACCCTTCGCTAAGCCTAAGGCTTTTAAAACGTCCACAAACAAACCTCATAATCATTCCCCAAGCTGTATTTCTGAACAAATAAAAAAACAAATCAGAACTAAGATTTGTCTTTGCTCTTAAATCCGATGGCTACCTACGTCATTCAGGCGACCCAATACCATCCCAACATCGATATTCCCTCGGGTCACTCCCCCTCCACAACCCCGACGGCCTAGTTCCACCCCCCCTTTGCCTCGTGACCTTTGAACGGCGCATGCGCGAAGAACAGCCCCTGAAAACCACCCTGGAGCCTTCAGTCTACCTCGAGCCTTCCAGAAGCTTGCGAAAGCTGACTCTTTAAAAAAAACAACTGAAAACTTTCATTATATATGAAAAACATATATAAAATCACCAAAATACGCGAAAACTCTTTATCTATATACAATTTCATCCACGACCCGATCCGGCATATACTTATCTGTTTCTCAACGAAAAATATATCATACAAGTAGTGTTCCAACTTAGTATCTACATTTAAATATAACTTGTTAAACTATTTCTAAGGAGTACTCATAAGGTGCGTATAATTTATCGTTTTGAATTATTATTCTTAGCCGTTAAAAGTAGTTTCTAGATTATTTTTTTTTCAATTGTCGTGTCATGGTTTTCGTATCTTTCTGAAACTGCATTGGTCGTTGTAAAATTTGCTCTTTTAAATGTAATTTTGACTGTGAGAGAAATTCTCTAAAGGCAAGATTTTTTTTAAATAGTGTTGTTTTACTTGTCAAATGTAAAATGGTTTCCGATTATATGATTACAAATGTCAAATATACAAATTAAAAAAAAATGTCCAGCCGTTCTTTTTTTTTTATTTGAAAAATTACAAAAAAATGTCATAAGAATTAACAAAACTGTTTTTGTTTTCAGAATAGAATAGAAGTTAGCAAGTAATGTCAAAGCTAACTCTGGACGGCTTTTTTTCATACTGCAAGCAAATTGCCGAACATATCCAGTTGGTTAGTTCAATTCATTCTTACCCGCCATACCCGCCATCTTGGCAGCCATATTGATTTTCCGTTTCCGCCATTTTGTTTTCCACTGTTCTTTGTTCGCTTCGCATGATTATAAGTAATATTTTAATTAAATTTATTTGGTAATTGTATTGTTTTATGTTTGCATGTTTATATGTGTTATATATTTGTGTTGTATATATGTATTAGTGATTTCTTCTTAAGTGTGAAGCCTATTTAGTTAGCGATTGTGGTGTGTTTTAATTTATACCTAATTTAGATTAGTTCAAAGTTATTAAATATTAGATTGTAGAATCAAAGTTTTAACGTAAGTACCTATTAATTGAAATCACTTTCGATTTTTCAATTAACTTTTTTCCCTTGAAAGGTTTATAATAAACATTTAAAATAATTTAACGGGTCAAAACGCGATAGCATTTTTATTTAGTAGTTAATACGAACTACTTACTGCCCGACGTTTCGGTAAGGTTGCACCAATCGTGCTCGCGAGCTGACTTAGTCAGCTAATTCAGTCGTTAAAATGGAACGCGAAAGTCTTAAAATTTAGGTTTATAATAACTTGTCTAGGGCAGTGTTTCCCATTTGCCGGGTCGCGACTCGGTACCGGGCTATCAAAATAAAATACAGGGTCGCAACAATTCCGCCTTGTTTTAAAAATATAATACATATTATCGATCGACGCAACGTAAATGATTGCACTCGAAATACCCTAGCACCTAGGGTGACTTTAATTACTAAAAATACGATACCGAAACATGATCATAGTAATTAATACTAATAATAAATGTGTATTATTTAATCGAATAGAATACCTATTTAATATTAGGTGGGTCACGAAAGAGCAGTGTGAAAATTACCGGGTCATGACAAAACAATAATTGGGAAACACTGGTCTAGGGAATTATAAAGGGTTGAACTGTGATTTAATCGAAAATATTTTTTTCAATTTGATCCAGTAGTTCCTAATGCCAATATGTGGTAGCCCTAAACCGATCTCATGACCTTGGGCGTGAGCTATTGTGCTAATTGATAATGCAATCGTTACCGAAACAATCGACTTTCTTATCGATTATATCGATAGAATGAATCATCAGAGCCGCACTATACTCCGTTTTTAACATTACATTTTTAACACGTTTTTTATAATATTTTAAAGAAATTCTTATATTTTAATTTTCGTCTCTCCTTGCGGTGCGGGACTCGAACCCGCGACCTTCACGTATCGCGTGTGCTGCTCTTACTGACTGAGCTAACCGCAAGTTATCGTAGGCGATGATTTTTTCTGCTGTAGCAACCTGTTAGCCTCCGGTAAGTGCCCTCTGCCGAATATGTCCAGAACTACGTACTTATCTGTATTTAACTATAATTAAATATTAATTTAAAGTTCGCTTGTGCGGCGTAAATCACTAAAAAATTTTTGTAAAATGCTTTTATAAACTTGTGTGGTTACTAACTATGAAGGTAACAGAATCTTTGAGCACAATTTACAAAGGTTTCCAAACATCTGATCAACTTGAAACATTGCATACGTCTCAAGGACCGATGGCAATACAATAATTTGATTAAAATGGTTTTATTATATTCAATTAACTATATTAACAGAAAATTTGACTAAATTATTATTAAATTTTCAGTTTACTTTCAAGGAATTATGTACATAAAAAATATTATAAAGTTATTATTATAAACATACAAATAAAAAAATTGTTCTAGTTCACTGCCAAGGGGCATGGTGCCAAGAAGGCTGGCTGCGTTTCCTCTTTGTATAGCCAGACTTATTTTCTGGCCTAGGAAAAAGCAAGCCCTTTGGTCTCCCGACGCTTCTTTAAGCCGTTTGCCTAAAGCGTGGAAGAGGCCGTGCCCGGTCTCCACGGCCCCAGAGTTTCGACTCCAAACGGCTCAAATATACAGGCGTTAGTAAGACCTGAATATTTACGCCGTTTGTTCGATTCAGCAGCTGCAGCAGATCCAGCCTCCAACAAAGATTTTGAAAGATGGGACGGCGCGAGAGTGTCGACGCAAGTAGCGTCCCACACTAAAGGCCGTCCCATCTTCCAAGGTATCAAAGTCACACCGTCGGGCCTCTTGCTATCGCTACTTACCAGTCCATTCGGTTCAAGAACGGCTGGTATGAACAAACTGGCAAGAACCCGACGTATGATATCGTTGAGGCTAGCATGGCGGGGGATTCCCCCGGCGCTTCTACTGCAGGAAAGGCCGTGGTGACCAAGCGCATTAAAAAAAACTTAAAATACACGCTTTTATAGCTAATCGAACTAAAAAGTAGAAAATTTATTATTTAATTACTAATTAATAATTTAATTCAGAGATAAAAGTGTGTGGTAACAAATCATAAATTAAATTAATCGTAGGACTTATACCCTGTTCCAATATTTGAAAAATGATCCGTACTAGATACGGATAGTAATAAATTATACAAGTGTTAAGCTTAAAACGACCAACGGACGACTGATGACAGCTGATATGGAAAGTAAATTTGAAATTAGAATTAACGACTCGCAGAAAAACTTATAGTCATTTTTGACACATAACGAATCGTTAAATATTGAAACCGGAAATTAAATAAATAAATAAATATTGGACAACATCACATACATTGCTTTGATTCTGTGGTAAGTAGCTAAAGCACTTGTGTTACAGAAATCAGAAACAACGACGGTACCACAACACCCAGACCCGAGACAATATAGAAAAGTTTGTTTCCCATATTGTCCCGACCGGGGATCGAACCCGGAACATCAGAGATGGCGCGACGCCAAAGTCCGGCACGCTCGCCTCTCGGCTACGGAGGTCGTCAAAATTAATGAAGTTCTTTCGATGCCAGCCACTAAATGCCCTCGTTTCGGCTCCGTGTGACATGTCATGAACTATAAATATAATAGAAACAATGAATCATAAGGGAAACAGTATTCAGTTTGATGAGTGACGTTTATGTATCTACTAGTGTGGCCGTCGATTCGATTATATATCGATTAATCGATATGACAATCGATGCTATTGATAATATCGATATAATCGATTATATCGATACCTATCTTTGTTAGATATAATCGATTGTAATCGATAAGAAATGCGTAAATGCGTAGTCAAATACAATATAATCGATTTATCGATATCAAGTTTTCAAGCGATACTATCAGCGATATAATTGTTTATATTAGACAACTAGCGACCCGCCCCGGCTTCGCACGGATGTAATGTAAATACTTAGAAATATTGGCTTTTCTATTCTTTATTACACATAAAAACCTTCCTCTTGAATCACTCTATCAAAAAAACCGCATCAAAATCCTTTGCGTAGTTTTGAAGATTTAAGCGTACAAAGGGATATAGGGACAGAGAAAGCGACTTTGTTTTATACTATGTAGTGATACTAACGATTATATCGATGACATTGATACTATCGATTGTTAGATTATTTGGGGGGGAGGGGGGGTGGCGTTAATCGACATCGGGCAACACTATTATGTATATTTGATGTTATTATATCAAATAAGTAGAGGCCCAGCGAAGATTCAGTCTACAATTTGGCAATAACGGGTATAATACGCTGACAATTCATTTAAAACTAAAGTGTTAATCCGGATAGTTATTTGACCACACACTAAAAGTTTTAAATAATTTAACGGATCAAAACGCGACACCATTTTTATTTAGTAGTTAATACGAACTACTTGCTGCCCGACGTTTCGGTTAGGTTGCCCCAACCGTGCTCACGAGCTGACTGGTCTTGCTCGCCTTCGTCTGTTCGGGAGCTTGCAAATCTTCATCCACCCTCACATTGTCACATAACAAAATGTTATTGAAGTCACTTCGACACACTACACTGACAGTGTCCGGAATTGTTTTTACACGAGCTGATTCAGAGCTGAGTGCGTTTTGACCCGTTAAATTATTTTAAATGTTTAAAATGGAACGCGACTCTTAAAATTTACACAAAAAGTGGTGAAAAATATATTTTAACGTAACAAACAAGTGGTGCACTTTGGCAGAGCCCTTATCCACTTTTAATATATCATGAACCATATTTGAATACTAGCGACTTCGCCTGCGTACAGTCTCGGTAAATATAAACTTTTGTAATTATTCAAACTCAAACTCAAATATTTCTTTATTCAAGTAGGTTACATATAACACTTTTGAATCGTCATTGAATACAATGCAAAGTGATTCTACTTCCGGTTCGGAACCTATATCTACCGAGAAGACACCGGTAAGAAACTCAGCAGATCATTTACAGTATCAGTATCTAACTTATTGCTATGTGTAGCTCACTTTGGAGCAAGTCATATAGTTTTGGTTTTGATAAGTGATGAAACAAATAAGTACTCAAGTAAGTTTTTACTTTCGAGAGGTAAGCTGGAGCAGACCAGTCCCCAAAGGTGGCACCTGTTCACAAGCATGACGTATGTGCCAGCCATCGCTTCACTCAACCATATTGTAGGGAATGTAACGACCCGCCACATAGCGCCACCACCTCAGTGACATTTTAGTGAGCATGACTACTCCATCTCCCCATAATTTTTAAGTATTTATTATCTAAATTATATAATAATTTAAAAGGCTTAAAGGCTATATATAATAATAGGATTAAACTCAGTATTAGTTAATACTCTTTATAGTATAAGTTTTATACTAGGAAGAGTATTCACAACACACGATTACGCAATTCTAAAATACTTAGTAATTTTTGCCGGTCTCCGTAGCTGAGAGGCGTCGCGCCATCTCTGAGGTCCCGGGTTATATTCCCGGTCGGGGCAATATAGGAAGTTTCTTTATTTTTTTTTTAATTATCGCTTTTTCCATTATCAGTAATTTTACTTTAAGAAGTACCCCGGTTGGTTAGTTAAAAAAAAATATTAACAAATTTTGAGTAAGAACACTAAAGATTTATTTAGCCTTAAATTTCGGTGATTTAAATCCGACTCTGCCTCTTGGTATCAACGGCTAAGCTGAACTAGCTCTGAAAATGTAGTGTGGTAGGACGATTTCACAAATCGATTTTTCGCAAACATTCTAGAAATTTTGCAAAGACAACAGCCTCCTGAGCCTCCTGTGACACTGGACTTAGGTCCAACTCGCCAAAGACACTTAAATAAATTATGATCATCATTATTACTCACTAACATAGTTTTTGAGATCTTTTGTCACTAACACATATGGACTTATGTTTACGAAATGGGCTCATATCATTTTACCGAATATTTTTCAACTGCCGCTACTTTTCACCGAAAATCGTTTCGCCGAATTTTGTATGGTTCAACGAAACGATATTCGGTGAAGAGTAGGGTCGTTGAAAAAGATTCAGTAAGATGGTATGAGCCTTCTCCTCCCAGCCTGATGGTAAGCAAGGAACCCACATCGCGATGACAACGGATTTGATACCGTAACATCTTATCCGTTAGCATCGCCATACTGGCCCGCGAGATGTTTCTTCACGCTCCTCTAGAAGGAATCCATGTCATAGGAAGGAGGAAACCTACGAGTTAGTCAAATAAGATACTTTCAAATACTTGAAAATACATTTCTTTCTCATTTTCTTAATTTGTTTTCTACTAGCTGTGCCCGCGACTTCGTTCGCGTGGACGACAGGATTTAGATTTTTTTTTATAAAATCAAATTACATTTTTTTTTTATAAAATCAAATTACATATTTTCCTAAAATAAAAGTAGCCTTAATTACTCCTTATTACATTAGCTACCTACCAGTAAAAGTCCCGTCAAAATCGGACCAGCGATTTCAGATTTCAGAGATTAGCCGGAACAATGGCTGGCACATACGTCATGCTTGTGAACAGGTGCCACCTTTGGGGACTGGTCTGCTCCAGTTTACCTATTAAAATAACTTAATGCTTTTGTTCACTCATCAAAATAAAACTATATGACTTGGTCCAAAGTGTTCTACACATAGCTATAAGTTAGATACTGCTACTGTAACTGATCTGCTGAGTTTCTTACCGGTGTCTTCTCGGTAGATATAGGTTCCGAACCGGAAGTAGAATCACTTTGCATTATATACAATGACGATTCGAAAGTGTTATTATATGTAACCTACTTGAATAAACAAATATTGAATTTGAATTTGAATTTGAAAACTAACAGACAGTCAGACAGACAAAAAGTGATAAAAGATTTTGATAAATATACTGTATATATATTCATATGCATGTAGTAAAAAGCGGTTATTTTAATATTACAAACTGACACTCCAATTTCATTCATATCTTATTCTTATTCTTACATTTGTTATAGTTTTAAAATAACCAACCAAGGTTATTTTAAAGTAAAATTCCTGAGAAAAAAGCAACCAAATAAAAAAAATGCTTCGTTATTTAATATGTAGAATTTCCCACATTTCTGATTGAATCTTCGCTCCTTTTAGTTGCAGCGTTATGTACATAGCCTAAAGCCTGGCTCAGTATATGGACTATCTAATACAAAAAAAAATATTCAATTCCAATAAGTAGTTCCTGAGATAAACGCATTCAAATATACAAAGAAACACATCATCTTAACTATAATATTAGTTTAGATTATCACGGTTTTGAACCTATCGACTAGACTACTATTATCAGTGTCTCTGCAACATTCCTAGACATTTTGCATTATGTCCGATTTATCATATCGTCATACAACTCAAGTTTTATAATATACTAAAATACTATTATCGCTGTCTCTGCCATGCCTAGCATACGCAACGCGACTAAATTTTATCGCGCTCTTAACAAACGTCAAAATCAACTGAAGTCAGTGCGTCAGCTGCTGATTGGCTGAAAATACGAGTGCGGTGTGCTATTAGCCAATCAACAGTATCGGAACTTTTGTCGTCTCATGCGATAGATTTGACATATTGCGTATGCTAGGCCTGTGCAACATGCTTAGACATTTCGCGATAAGTCCGATTTATCATATCGTCATACGACTTAAGTATGCTTACCTCGACATTGTCATAAAAAATTGTGGTCGAGTACAAAATCGAAGCGCCAAAATAGTATGGTAATAGTTGTGGCGCCACAGCGGTGTGTAGCGGAAGTAATTATATTGTCATACAAGTGCAGTTAACAGCATAGATATTGAGGTAAATAAATAAATATAAATAAATAAATATTGGACAACATCACATACATTGCTCTGATTCTGTGGTAAGTAGCTAAAGCACTTGTGTTATAGAAATCAGAAACAACGACAGTACCACAACACCCAGACCCGAGACAATACAGAAAAGTTCGTTTCCCATATTGACCCGACCGGGATTTCAACTAAGCTAACCGCAAGTTATCGTAGGCGATGATAAAAAATCTGTTTTTTTTTAAATATATAAAGCTCGCTAGTGTGGCGTAAACTGGGCGTAAAGCACTACAAAAATCATAAAAATATATATTTGTTGAATATTTATTCGTTGATGACCTCCGTGGCCGAGAGGCGAGCGGGCCGGACTTTGGCGTCGCGCCATCTCCGAGGTTCCGGGTTCGATCCCCGGTCGGGTCAATATGGGAAACGAACTTTTCTGTTTTGTCTCCGGTCTGGGTGTTGTGGTACCGTCGTTGTTCCTGATTTCTGTAACACAAGTGCTTTAGATACTTACCACAGAATCAGAGCAATGTATGTGATGTTGTCCAATATTTATTTATTTATTATTATTCGTTTAATAGTGGAAGTGTAGGGGGAGGCCTTTGCCCAGCAGTGAGACAGTTTATAGGCTATGAATGTAATTTATTTATTTATTAGTAGAATATGTGGGAAAAAGCTGGGACAGTGGGTACGCGTGTGAAGCTATGGCGGGTCGCTAGCCATCAAATGTACATATATGTATATATATGTATGTTAAAATTGCTAATATATTTTGTTTTGTCTATCAGGGCGAGAGGATGGCGTCTCTCTCCGGCCAAAGCACCCCTAAACTGACATCTTCCGTGGGAAACCTCTACTATGACTGTAAGTAATAAACATATTATTTTTAACCCCCAACAGGGTTAAAACTTTCTGTCCTTTTTTATGTGTGTGAAAAGAATTAATTTTTGACGCGCGTAAGGATGTTACGTTAAAATTAATTTCTTTCCAGCTCAGCCCCGGATTAAATAAATTTAACCCCCAACAGGGTTAAAATAAAACTTGTTGATAAAGTGATAATTTTCAGTTTGGATATTATGTTGTAAGTTAGTGAAAAGGTTTGCCAACTTGCGAGAACAAATTAAAGATGACGACCACACTAATACAATCCAGGGATTTGTGCCGAAGTACGACATGACCTACAAGTCGACACAAATACAGCGTCAGCAGAATTGTCATAGTAAACAACGCTCCATACGTAATGCACGATAGCCAATCAATACATCGATATCCTACATCGCGATGTCAGAGTTATCGTCGCCACTAACTATATATACAACAAACCAAGATTGGTAGTAGGACCTTGGTCCCCGAGCAGATAACACCTTTTTTTTTTTTTTTTTTTGACGGGGGGAAATGCGTTGATGCACCGTACCGTCACCCCGAGGGAGGGTGACGGCGTGTGTGGGACTCCCTGCCCTGAAAAGGGCAGGACTACCCACTAAAACCCCCCGGTTGGACCCTCATCGCCTACGTGGCGGCGCTGTGGGAAATCGGCTCAGCCTTTACTTCCACAGCGCCGCCGGCGGAAAAGCCGCTTAAGCGGCACCGTCTGCTCCCCCCACGGTGTTCGGGGGGAGACTGGGGATGGCCGGTCCAACGGGACCATCCCCACCTCGCTGTGGAGACCGGTGCAATGCCAGCTGAGGTGCCCTCACACCATCAGCCGGCCGGCCTCCACGCGGTAACTGGGCGCGGTCATACTGCCGCCGCGCCCTCAGCCGCCGTCTTTTGCGGCAGGCGGGAGCGGAAGGGTCATCCTCCCGCTCTCTCTCTGCGGCCTCCTTCTGCGACATGACGTCCTCGCAGAAGGAGGCCATCCCGTCCCATGCCGTCTCACTCCCGAGCATAGCCTCGACTATGCTGGGGAGTGAGAGATTCGGCCCCACTGAAGCGCGCAAAGCCGCGCGCTGCGCATCCCAAGCGGGGCACACTAGCAGTGTGTGCCCCACTGTGTCCTCCGCCGCGCCGCAATGGTGGCACGACGGAGACTGCTCCCTACCGATGCGGTGCAGGTACTGCCCAAAACAGCCGTGGCCGGACAGCACCTGCACCAGCCGGAAAGAAAGATATCCCGACTTGCGCTCGAGCCAGCGAATTATTGCTGGCCCGAGCGCATCAAGAGTCCAGCGACTGGCTGGACATTCCCGTAGGCTTTGGGACCACTCTTCAAACATGTGGTCCCGGGCCTCCCGCCGGACGCGCGTCAGGTCCTCCGGGTAGAAGTGCTCCCCGGAGGCCTTCTTAGCGGCTTGCCATTTATAGGCCGCTGCCAGCACCTGGGCTTCCATCTCCCAGGGCGGCGTTTCTGCGATCGCGCACGCAGCGGCAAAGCCGACCGTGCGGTAGGCGCGTGCAGCCCTTTGGGCGATCGCCCTTTGGGGGCGGCGCAGACATCTTACATTCTCCGCCCTCTGCAGAGACTCTGCCCAGATGGGGGAGCCATACAGGGCCATACTGCGAAGAATGCCGGCGTAAAGCCGCCGGCATTTGGCCCTTGGCCCCCCAATATTCGGCATGAGCCACGAGAGGGCGTCAGCAGATCGGAGGAGGCGAAGTGACAGGGCCCGGAAATGTGGGCCAAACTGCCACTTCGCGTCCAGGACGAGGCCCAGATATTTCATCTGGGCCCCAACCACGATGCGCACGCCCCCAACAAAAATATGGGCGTCGGGTGGGCAGCGCTGCCGAGGTCCCGGGAAATAGACGGCCTCGGTTTTCTCCAGCGCCACCCGAAGCCCGAGGCGCTCAATGCGCCGGACCACAAACGTCCCCCCCGCGGCAGCAAGACGGGCCGCCGAACCAAAATCCTTCCCCCGGGCAGTCAGCAGGGTGTCGTCGGCATAACAGATGACACCCGTGCCCGGGAGAAGGGCGCCCCGAAGAACCCAGTCGAACCCTATGTTCCACAGGAGCGGACCCAACACCGACCCCTGTGGAACCCCAGCGTGGACGACAAAGCTCTGCAGGACCCCATCCCTACCGACGCAGGACACACTTCGACCCGTCAGGTAGTCCTCGATTAGGCCGACCAAATAAGGGGGGACGCGGTGGTGACGGAGAGCCCCCAAAATAGTCGAGTGGGGGATGGTGTTGAAGGCGTTGGCGATGTCAAATGACACCGCCACAACACCCTCCCCCCTCTCCCGTGACTCCGCTACGGCGGATTTTAATTTGGACAGGGCGTCAATTGTAGATCGCCCTGTCCGAAAGCCGAACTGAGCATCCGAGAGGTCCGGTCCAACCTCTCGGAGATGCTCGTTTACCCGCTGGGCAATTATCTTCTCGAACAGCTTACCGGCCTCATCAAGTAGCACTATGGGCCGGTAAGCTGATGGAGAGTCCTGAGGCCTCCCCTCTTTCCGGAGGAGGCAAAGAAGGCCCTCTTTCCAGATTTCTGGGAACTTCCCGACTCGGAAACAAGAGTCGAGAAGTTCCCTCATTTTGGCCTCCATGGCCACAGCGGCCAAGGCCACAATTTTAGCCGGGACCCCATCCGGTCCCGGCGCCGTCTTCTTAGCACGGAGGCAGAGTGCCACCGTGCTAAATTCCTCCTCCGTGGTCGGAGGGCAATGCTCATCGATGGGCCCAAAGCTGCTCGAAAGGCCCATGGCCGGCGGGACGAAGCCGGGGTCACTGTCCGGGAACAAAGCCCGGACGATATTGGTGAGTAACCCCGGCTCGAGGGTCTCGGTTAGTGGGGGACCAATTGGGCGCAACTGGTTACGTGCGGCCCTGTACGGTCTCCCCCACGGATCTCGGTCGAGACCCTCTAACATCTCGGCCCGGGCGCGGTCCTTGGCGGTGCCTATCTCCGCCTTGAACCTTTTCTTGACCTCGAGGTAGGCCTCGTACAGTCGGGCCTCGCCTTCGAGGTCACGAACTGCCCGGCGCCGGCTCCGAGTGTAGGCCCTACGAGCTGCGACGGTCCTGGCCCGAAGAGCAGCGAGCTCCCCCGACCACCAGAAACAAGCGCGCCGGGGGGGCGGACGACGGGACCGAGGCATGCAGGAATTGCACACCTCGGTCAGAGAGTTGCGGAGGCTCGCCGCAGAACTATCGACGTCGGGGCCGGCCAAGGGAGGGGAAAACCAGTCCTGAAGTAGGACCGCCTCCCTGGCCACGTCGCGGTCCAGGCGGGACAAAGCCCACCTGGGAAAGGGGGAAGACGACGATGGAGGGCGGCTAGAACGCCCCGGGGACACGGCCGAGATCTCAAACCGAATATATTTGTGGTCGGAGAGAGTCTCGGCCGGATCGACGCGCCAATTGCGGACACGTGCGGCGAGAGCAGGGGTGGCGAACGAAAGGTCCACCACAGACCCCCCCTGCTGTCGCACGCACGTTTGCGCAGATCCCCGGTTTAGCAGGGACAAGCCCGATGATGCCGCCCAATATTCGACCAGCTGCCCTCGCATGTTGCACCTGGCAGCTGGGTTCCCCCATGTCGTGGCCTTGGCATTAAAGTCGCCAAGAACCACGACCTGATGACCAGAACTGACCCCGCGTACGACAGCCCCTTGCAAGGCCCCCAGAAATAACTCAAATTCCTGGAGTGCACGGTTCGGAGAACAGTACACTCCAAGAACAACAATGTCCCCCCATATGCCCCCGACGAAGCCGGCGCCCCTCTCAAAAAGGGAAAGAGGGGGGGAGGACGACGAGGCCCGCCTAAAAATGGCCACTGTGCCGTCCCGGTCCCCCAGCCAACTATTGGCGACCGAGTACGGCTCGGAAACAACAACGACGTCGGCCAACCACTCCGCTGCGGCTTGGGACAACAGGTCCTGTGCCGAGCGGCAGTGGTTGGCATTGATCTGGAGGAAGTTGAGTTGGCCCATTATTTTTCGGACATCTCAACTTCCTCCACAGCCGGATTGGCTGCTGCGGCGGCCGGCCGGGTCCTGACCGTCGCCTTTCCTTTTTTGGGGGGAGGTCTGCAGCTCCTGCCCCCCATTACGTGACCGGACGGTCGTCCGCTGTCGGCACACACCTTGCAGTGCACCTTTTTCTCGGTGCAGGCCGGTGACTTATGGCCGGTCTGCCCGCAGCGGTAGCACATTTCGCTCCGGTTCGAAGTGGAGGGGCACATGGGGCGAGTGTGCCCAGTGCCTAGACACCTAAAGCACCGGAGGGGCTGCTCCTCCAGTACCCGGACCGACGCCGAACTGAAACCGACCAAGAATCGGCCCCCCTCCACTACTAATTTGGCTGCAGCCACCGGGCATTGCAGCCGAATGGTGCCCATCCCCATGCGGCCGGAGCGAATTTCGCCGGCCTTTATTTGGTCTGCCGGGCACTTCCCGATCCCGGCGACCTTCTCGACTATTTCGGACTTGGAGACCGAGTCGTCCAAGTCCGATATGACAAGCCCAGCGTACTTGACGGGCCTTACTATTTTAGCAAGGCCCTCATCAACCGCTTGCCGCATCTTTTCGGCAAAGACGTCAGCTGTCTTCACCGAGTCCACACCCGGGAACTCAAACAGTCGCGCCCCCGCTTGAGTGGGGCGCATACGTATTGACGACGCGGTCGTTATGCCTATCTCCTTTAAGTCCATGCTGCCGCGGGCTTTGGACAGCACGGACTCGTAGGTCTCTCCCTTTTCCGTGGCCTCAGCGGTGAGAGTTATAATCACCGCTGCAGTTTTAGGAGGGGTCAACTTTGGCTTAGAAGCCGGAGAGACCTTCTTCGATGATGACGACGGGGCAGAGGCAGCCGCTCTTTTTCTATTTCCCGTCAAAGGTGACGGGAGAGACGCAGACTGAGGGGGAGAGGAGACAGCAGGGGACTTCTTCCCCTTGCCTTTCCCCTTTTTGACCACAGTTGACCACCCCTCGTTTGTTGGGGTGGTCGACGGAAGTAGTAGGTCCTCTTCCGGAACAGGTGCGACCTGACGTGGCGCTTTGGGCAGAGTGGATTGCTCCACAGCCTTGGAAGGTCCAGGCACAGCGACTGGGACGGAGACAGGTGTTGCCTTAAGTGCTCTGGACCTTGTGGCCCGCTGAGGCTTCGGTGGCTCCGGGGTCTTGAAGGGCTCAGGCAGCCTTTCAAGCACCACAATTGGCTCCCTATTTTTATCTGCCGCTAATGGTGGGCGGAGCTGCCTGGCAGGGAGTAGGCGGTCTTGGATGCCCTCGAAACGGGCATCCATTCGGGCACAAAATATTGCGCGCTCCTCCTGCATCAGCCGGCGGAAAAGCTCCTCCATGTTGGCTAGTTCTGGGGCCTTTCCAGCATCCGCCTTCTTTTTTGGCTGAGCCGGAATCAGGGCCGGAGATCTGCGACCGGTCCTGGTTATCTCGGCTACAGCCGCCTCCAGCTCGGCGACTCGCCTCATTTGAGCAGCCAGTTCGGCCTGGAGACGGTCGACGGTGGCCTGTAGTCTTATCGTCTCCTCAGAAGACGAGCGCTTAAGGGACTCCTGGCAAATCTCCCTCATGTTGCCAATGCTCTCCTTTAGTGCTTTTTGAAAGGTCCCCTTGAGATTAGAGGACCTTGACACCATGGACGAGGAACCATTTACTTCCTCGTCCATCATCCGTTGCAGTTCAGATACTGATTTGCTCTCCAGGATGGAGCCAAGGGGGACACCATAACCCGCAGCACTCCGAGCCTTACGCAGCTGTCGTTCCTTAGCCGCCGCTTGGGCCTCGAGCTCCAGCTCCAAGGCGGCTTTCTTCTCGGCATTTAACTGCCGTTGTGCCTCAGCGCGACCCACATAGTCGCCAGTGGTGGCGGGGCGACCACGACCTTTCTTGGTCTTACTTTTGCCTTTGGTGGACTGGCATTTCCCTTCTGGAGCTTCCGACGATGACCCTCGCTCCACGTCCTCAATCGGCCTTTTGCGTGACCTAAAATATTTGGACCTCTCCTGTGTTGCTGACACGTCCGCTGACGTATCAGATATGTAGGTCAAAGTGTCAGACTCATCGCCTGACATGTTGACACCCGGCTTGGCAAAAAAGCCACTAGATGCCGACGCTATTGAGGCCACAGAAGGCGCGCGGCTCCTCACATCAGCATTTTTCGTCTCCGACGCAACTGCACAATCGGCGTCATACACAGCGTCCAAGGACGCAACCACGTCTACCGGCGCAAAAGAACAAGCGGCGCCCTCCGCATCCGAAGATGCCACAACAGCAATAGGGGTTTTTTGGTTTTGGTTTTTAAGTTGAGAAGTATTCATATTTATTCCCACGAGTCATGCTGGAATATTCAGTCACCCCGTGCAGAGCCAGTTGCACGGGGAAGCCTATTACACGCCCGGGGTCGGCCGGTGCCGGGCGGTGGGGTCGATCAGAGGAGCTTTAACCCAGCTCCTCACCATCCCTCCGAGGGAGAGATGGCCCCGACGTCTCGGGCCACGCCCAACGTCGGGCTTAGGGGGTTTTTTAGTGAGGTGTCCTTCCTCTTGGGCCGGCCAATTAAGGCAAGCCCCCTACCCCTCCCCCCTCCCCAGGCCTACCTGGGCTACAGAGGGAAGGAACAGGTTTGCCGGTGGTGGTCCTGAAAAGGACCGCGTCTCCCCAGCCACTTTGGCCAGTTTGACCCACCGAGCCCTAACGCCTACACGCCTCGCCCTCAACTGCTCTTCTCAAACCGAGAATAGCAGAGAGGACGGTATTCCCCACCCCCCCATTCCCCATCCCCAACCCGCCTACCCCACCCCCCCAGTGTGTTTGGTCCGCGGGAGCTAATCTCCGACCGCCGACTGCCGTCCGCAGGGCATCCCTGTAAGCGGGAGTACCCTCCGGGCGGCAGCCGACGGCTTCCCCTATCCGCCGGCCGGGGGACGCGCCAGGTAGGGGTATCACCTCCCCCCCTGGAGCAGATAACACCTAGCTCAGCGGAAGTACTTACACTTTTAGTAAAATAACATACGTTCCTTACAGGATTAACTGTAAATCCACAAAAGGGGATGCCAATTAAATAAGTAAAAGCGTTATGTTACCTGTTGTAAGAAACACCCCCTCCCGGCCCTGTAACGCATCGTATTTTACTAGTCAAATATACACAATAAAATATGTATTTTACTGAATATTTACAAATTTTGTTTATTTTCAAAGAGCGATACATTATTTTTATATTTTAATGATTATTAGATGCAATTTTTGACATTCGAAACCCTTTTTTTATAACATAGACAATGCATCCTAAAAGAGGTTCAATATCATTTTAAACTGTAAGCACTGGGTGTTGAGGTACCGTCGTTGTTTCTGATTTCTGTAACACAAGTGCTTGAGCTACTTACCACAGAATCAGAGCAATCTATGTAAGAAAGAAACAAATATTTATTACTTAAAGACATCACAACATTGTCATATAAGTACACATATACAGAGAGGAGACAAAAAGATAACAACAAAAAAAAATTAAAAAAAATATGTGAAGTTTTCCATTATTATTATTATATTACTTATCTCAGCTAACAAGCAGAAAATGGCGCTAACTTAAACTAATAACGGCTCTTATCAACGCTTCCGGGAGGGCGCCACTTCCGCCCGGAAATGACGCGGGTTGTGACGCGTGCGGGTAGATCAACATGGCGATGTGAGGGTAATCTGATATTTGTGGGGTAAACATGAATGGGTGCTAATGAGTAACGTTGTGTTTGTAACTGTGTTATAAGAGTGTTTGGGAATTTTGTCACAATATGGACTTACTCTAGCCCGCGACTCCTGTCGCGTTATTCGGCATGAAAATACTAATAGTACAAATGCGAAAGTAAATCTGTCTGTTTGTTTGTCTGTCCGACTTTTACTAGTTGTGTTACACCCCTATATCTACTAATATCCAAAATCAAAACTAGTAGGTACATATTGTAAATATTAGAAACAGAAAAAATTGATCTCCCCTTGCGGTGCGGGAATTGAACCCACGACCTTCACGTATCGCGCGTGCTGCTCTTACCAACTGAGCTAACCGCAAGTTATCGTAGGCGATGAAATTTTTCTGCTGTTTCAACCGCAAGGGGAGATAAAAAAAATCTGTTTCTAATATTTAAAGTTCGCTAGTACGGCGTATAGTACTATAAAAATAATAAAATAGATAGTCCATATTTTAATCCAAATTTATTGACTTTGTGATTTTTAATCGAAAAAAATTGGTTCGCACGTTTACATTTAAGATCGTTTCCTACATTCGTGATTAAACTTTTTATAGTAAATAAACAATATTCCTGTGTTTGTGCCTTTTTTCATATCTCTAAATTTAAAAATAAATATATTATTAAATTCCCATATAAACTTTCAAGGGCGTTACTATCACCTCTCCACCCTTTTTTGCAAAATAAAAAGTAGCCTATACCCGTTCTACAGGTTCAGCGTATACCTATACCAAATTTCATCAAAATCGGAATCGTATGTAAACAAATAAATAAATAAATATGGGCAACATCACATACGTTGCTCTGATTCTGTGGTAAGTAGCTAAAGCACTTGTGTTACAGAAATCAGAAACAACGACGGTACCACAACACCCAGACCCGAGACAATATGGAAAAGTTCGATTCCCATATTGACCCGACCGGGGATCGAACCCGGAACCTCAGAGATGGCGCGACGCCAAAGTCCGGCACGCTCGCCTCTCGGCTACGGAGGCCGTCAATCGGTTTAGTGGTTTAGGCGTGAAAGCCAGACAGACAGAGTTACTCTCGCGTTTATAATATTAGTATAAATATTGGTATGTATTACTATTTTATTTATACTATTTTAACAACGTCCTCTCTCTCATTGTAGTGCCCTAGCGGGGTCTATAATGATCTAATACTAAGAATACCATCTGTACTGTATCTACATTATAGCAGCTATAAATGATTGAGTACTAACTGCAGAGATGACACGACAGAGTTCCAGGTGAGAGAGACCTCCGTGCAACCTATGCGTGCCTGGTACCTATTATTAGATAGCGTCCTCTCTCGTAGTGCTCTAACGGGGTCTATAATGATCTAACTATAAGAATACCATCTGTACTGTATCTACATTATAGCAGCTATAAATGATTAAGTACTAACTGCAGAGATGACACGACAGAGTTCCAGGTGAGAGAGACCTCCGTGCAACCTATGCGTGCCTGGTACTTATTATTAGATAGCGTCCTCTCTCGTAGTGCTCTAACGGGGTCTATAATGATTTAACTATAAGAATACCATCTGTACTGTATCTACATTATAGCAGCTATAAATGATTAAGTACTAACTGCAGAGATGACACGACAGAGTTCCAGGTGAGAGAGACCTCCGTGCAACCTATGCGTGCCTGGTACTTATTATTAGATAGCGTCCTCTCTCGTAGTGCTCTAACGGGGTCTATAATGATCTAACTATAAGAATACCATCTGTACTGTATCTACATTATAGCAGCTATAAATGATTGAGTAAACTGTAGAGATGACACGACAGAGTTCCAGGTGAGAGAGACCTCCGTGCAACCTATGCGTGCCTGGTACTTATTATTAGATAGCGTCCTCTCTCGTAGTGCTCTAACGGGGTCTATAATGATCTAACTATAAGAATACCATCTGTACTGTATCTACAATATAGCAGCTATAAATGATTGAGTAAACTGTAGAGATGACACGACAGAGTTCCAGGTGAGAGAGACCTCCGTGCGACCTATGCGCGCCTGGTACCTATTATTAGATAGCGTCCTCTCTCGTAGTGCTCTAACGGGGTCTATAATGATCTAACTATAAGAATACCATCTGTACTGTATCTACATTATAGCAGCTATAAATGATTGAGTAAACTGTAGAGATGACACGACAGAGTTCCAGGTGAGAGAGACCTCCGTGCGACCTATGCGCGCCTGGTACCTATTATTAGATAGCGTCCTCTCTCGTAGTGCTCTAACGGGGTCTATAATGATAAAATCCTCCGTACCTCCGTAGCCGAGAGGCGAGCGGGCCGGACTTTGGCGTGCGCCATCTCTGAGGTCCCGGGTTCGATCCCCGGTCGGGTCAATATGGGAAACAAACTTTTCTATATTGCCTCGGGTCTGGGTGTCGTGGTACCTTCGTTGTTTCTGATTTTTGTAACACAAGTGGTTTAGCTACTCACCACAGAATCAGAGCAATCTATGTGATGTTATCCAATATTTATTTATTTATAATTTTTAATACCATATGTACTTACGATTCTAACCCTCCCGTATTGTCCGAGAGACTCCGGTAAAAGTGATTAACCTCCCGACCTCCCTACGAGCTATAATTTCTCCGGATTTTTCCTAAAAATTAAATGCAAACGTTGATCGCTCCGACATATATGATAGATAGATATACTTTAGTACAAAAAAACTTTACATATAGGTTTTACAGATATAATTATAGTACGATTTAGGCGGTCTTATCGCTAGAAAGCGATCTCTTCCAGACAACCTTAAGGTAGAGGAAATAGTGTGCCGACATACTAGTATATGATGATTGATAATGTTTTTTATTCAATCACATACCCTCCCCCCCCATGATAATTTTCTTAAACGTACAATGCTCCCGGGTTGGTCTTTTCGAGAGCTGGCAACCCTGTCTGTACTGTATCTATATTATAGCAGAAATAAATAAAATGAATTAATGCGCCAGACAACCACACCAATCACCTGGTCTCAAACTAAGGTGTCCCCTTGTACTATGAGCACCAGACGACGGATACTAACTGGGGGCGTCATCCCAGCACACCCAGACTCAAGTCAATTTAGAAAAGTTCGTTTTCCAAATTGGGGAGCGTTCATGTATTACGAAACGCAATTTGGGGGGAGGGGGGGTCTCGTAAAACGTTGCGATGCGTTACAGGGGCGGGAGGGGGTGTGTCTTACAACAGGTGACGTAATATTTTTACTTATTTTAAATAAAAATTAAGAAATTAAAACTCCTAAATTGGCAACCTCTTTCGTGGGTGTAAAGTGAATCCCTGGATTGTATTAGTATGGTCGTCATCTTTAATTTGTTCTCGCCTTGGCAAAACTGTTCACTAACTTTCAACATAATTTCCAAACCCGGAAAACCCGGGACCTTTCGCGCTTTTGCCGCCAACCTTAGCCGCTGCGCCACCGAGGTCGTCAAATGATTGAGTATTGACACAGCAAAACCTGAACGTAAAATCTGAAAACAAAAAGCAATTTTATCAAAAAAACTAATTCATTCGTAATTTGTAATTTGGCACTGTGCCGACCTACGACATTACCTACAAGTCGACACAAATACAGCGTCAGCAGAATTGGCGTAGCAAACCACGCTCCATACGTAATGCATGACATAGATCCTACATCGCGACGTCAGAGTTTTCGTCGCCACTAAGTATATATGTCGTAGTCATCTGGTTGAAACAGCTATTTGATTGAATCACTAGCGTGTTTATTAAATGACAACGTTTAATTGAATGACTAGGCCAAACGTTGAATGAATAAGACTCACTGAACGTCCAACAAGTTAGCGGATTGTAACATAGCCCTTTGAACATAGCGGACGTAATCAGTCAGATGATTGTAATTTAGTTCATATTTTTTCCACTGCGGCGTTAGTGCTCATCAAAACAAAGATGGCGTCAAACAGCTGGTACAGATATAATCGAATAGCACTGTGTTGATAATTTTTAGAGTGAAATTGAGATATAAAGTGACTTATTCGTAAAAAAATCTTTTTTTAGCCTAATTGTCTTAAGACTTAAAATTGTTAAAACATATTAAAAAATCTTATTAAGGTGTGTTATGTCATGTCTTCAGTTTTTTTATCTAAATTTAGTTATCTTTTAAGTGGCGAACTTATGGTCACCCTAATGAAACATTACAAAGTCAGCTATATCCCATTCAACGACTATGCTAAATGACGTTCAGTCAAGAAGTTGAACGTTATATTAAACAATATGACGAGTTGTCCTTTAGTCATTCAATTAAACGTCGTCATTCAATGAACGCGCTAGTGATCCAATCAAATAGCTGATTAAACCAGATGACTGCGACATATATACAACAAACCAAGAAAGGTAGTTGGGCCTTGGTCCCCGAGCAGATAACACCTAGCTCGGCGGAAGTACTTACACTTTTAGTAAAGAACATACGTTCCTTACAACACAAATTATCCTCCAAAATGCAAAGGCTATTTCAACGCCATCACTGGCACAAAAAACGCGCGTCTAAATTAACGACGCAATACCATTAGCGACGCATTCAGCGCAATGATTAATTAACGGTTTGACTTTAGACCGCAATTTGCGTCGGTTCAATTGATTGTCGCGAAAATGCGGTTTGTTGTGAACGAGTTTATTGAATTAGGCTTTTAGCGTGCCCGAGGCTGATGACTAGCTAGTTTAAATATTTTAAAGAAACAAAAAATCAGAACGCTCCCAATTAATCATTTTAAGAGAGGTAGGGCATAGCGATTTATCGCTCAAACTGGAGCAGCCCGACTGGTGAAATACCTTACAGAAGACCGCAGCCAAATAACAATCACTTCTGTGTTGTTGTGTTCCTGCGTGTGAGTAAGGTTTACAGAGCTCCTGGGGGGTGTTACATTAGTAGCAGGGGCCAAGCCTTCAAGGAAAGGGCGACAAGTCCAGTAACAGATTTAATATGCTGTACTTGTCACCTTAAACTAGGACCTCATTACCATTAGGTGGGATGAGGTCAAACTTAAAGTGCAATATAAAAAAAAATACCTACTCTTATTTCACGTGACACTGGCAGAGATAGACCTCGCAAAAGAAGCTTGCCATAAACTAAAAGAAGATGTCGATAATAAAACGACTATATCCTAGGATTTAGCCGCGAAATAGAAAAGTAATGAGCCTGCGTCTAACCGAGTGCGACAGGAGGGGAGTGTGTTCGACCATAGACACGAGCGAGGCGTAGAAGTGGCGAGGCGATATTCAATAGACGACCTCCGTAGCCGAGAGGCAAGTGGGCCAGACTTTGGCGATGCGCCATCTCTGTGGTCCCGGGTTCGATCCCCAGCCGGGTCAATGGGAAACGAACTTTTCCATATAGTGTTGGGTCTGGGTGTTGTGGTACTGTGGTTTCCGCTTTCTGTAATACAAGTGCTTAAGCTACTAACCACAGAATCAGAGCAATGTATGTGATGTTGTCCAATATTTATTATTATTTATTATTTATAATGCCAAGCTTTTACCAAATTCGTAGAAGTGACGAGGCGATATTCAATGCCAAAATTTAGCAAATTTGTAGAAGTGGTATTCAATGCTAAGATTTAAGCAAAAGCTTAGAAGTGGCGAGGCGAGGTGATATTCATGCTAAAACCCTGGCCAGTATGAAACACAACCCCTGGATTCCACACCAGTAGTAAGAATCCTTAAATAAATTTAACACAAGCCAACATATTTATGTTCCCAAATATACTTTATACTTTATATATTTGGGAACATAAATATGTTGGCTTGTTGACCCTTTGGTCCACTGCAATAATTATAAATATTTAAAATAAGTTCAGTTGGTGCAACCTAACTAAATTATTGGGCGGTAGGTAAGCAGTTCGAGCAACCACAATTGATTACCTCTTCCAACAACAGCCGGAATTTCACTAGGGGATGTCTCCACGTAATGCATAGAAGCGGTGTTAACTACAGATTTGGCCTAAAATATCGTGGCTGATCTTGAAATTTATACAAAATATATTTAAAAAACAATGTTTTGAGTACATATTATCAAATAAATATATAAAACTAGCTGTGCCCGCGACTTCGTTCGCGTGGACTACATCCTTTTATGGTCGGTTTTACCTTTCTCCCCTAATATTCGAAACAAAAAGTAGTCTATATTTTAATCTAAGTTTCGAGCTATTTTTGTGCCAAATTTCATATCTCTAACTTCATAAATAAACATTTTTCCATACAAACCTCCAAAGGTGGTATTACCCCCCTTACCCCCCTTATTTTCTAATAAAAAGTATCCTATGTCCGTTCTTGAGATTCAACGTATACCTATACCAAATTTCATCAAAATCGGTTGAGAGGTTTAAGCAGGAAAGCGTAACAGACACACAGATAGACAGACAGACAGACAGACAGATAGATAGACAGACAGACAGAGTTATTTTCGCATTTATAATATTAGTAGGGATTCAAAGCAGAAAGCTTACATACTTACATACAATTCTAAAATGTCAACTCTAAAAGCTCTAAAATCTATGCTCTAATATATTCGGGGATTACCCGGCCATTGCGCAGGCTCACTCCACTCCATAGACAACGATTGTTTTCTTTTTATTTACGGGCATAGAGTGCGGAGATTGCGGTTATTTGTCTATGGAATTAGGGGGATTTACTTTATGATTATTTATTTGCATGGGTTCGAGAGTGGGATTGAGATAATGGCTTTTGAGATTTTGTTGGGATGAGGGCGTGGGGCGATAAAATTTTAAAGTCATTTGGACGAAGAATTCCAATCATCATTTTGATTCAATTAATTTTCTTATATTTTAAAATGCTAAAGCGTAATTACTTTTGTAATTACGTTTATTGCAAATTGTTAATACTAAGTCTGAAGATGTTCATTAAGCTGACAGATAAGATCACTGCACCTATGCATAGATTTAAGTCTCTGCTCAAAAATTGCCTGAAGAAAGGCTATTATAAAATATGAATGACTTGATAGCATTTTTTATGTTCACAATTCGTAATACTGTGTGTATGTTTTTTGCAAATTTTTATAATTGTTAACGATAACTTCTGTCAAGTCTCTACGATAAGTACCTATGTTATTCTAAACATAATCGGCAGAGGGCACTTACCGAAGGCTAACGGTTGATACAGCAGAAAAGTTTCATCGCCTACAATAACTTGCAGTTAGCTCAGTCGGAAGAGCTGCACGTGCGACACGTGAAGGTCGTGGGTTCGATTCCCGCAAGGGAAGATAAACATTTTCTGTCTGTGTGGGTATTTCACCAATCGGGCTGCTCCAGTTCGAGCGTTAAATCGCTATGTCCTACCTCTCTTTAAAAGGGCTTACCCTTAATTTAAATATCTTCTATTGTAAGACACTGTAGCTGTCGAAATACATCGGAAACACTATGACATTATTTCGTACATTTATTAAAAGTACACATTACGTTATAGATAAGGAAAATAAACAATTGTCATTACTGATAACGTACTATTGAATTTGCTATATGATACTACAGCATACAAGATTATTTAGAGGATATATTATAACGAAAATAACATAACTACTATTAATTTATTTTATTATTCTTATAGTACTATACGCCGTACTAGCGAACTTTAAATATTAGAAACAGAAAAATTTTATCTCCCCCTGCGGTGCGGGAAATGAACCCACGACCTTCACGTATCGCGCGCGCTGCTCTTACCAACTGAGCTAACCGCAAGTTATTGTAGGCGATGAATTTTTTCTGCTGTATCAACCGTTAGCCTTTCGGTAAGTGCCCTCTGCCGAATATGTTTAGAACTACATACTTATCTATATAACTTGCGGTTAGCTCAGTTGGTAAGAGCAGCACGCGCGATACGTGAAGGTCGTGGGTTCAATTCCCGCACCGCAGGGGAAGATAATTTTTTTCTGTTTCTAATACTATTAATTTATACCTATGAATATAATTAAATCAAGTTAAACTCCTTCGTTATCCTAAGACTATCAACAATTTGTTACCAAAGAATCTTGAGCTATTTTGGTCAAATCGCTCGCCGTCAACCGGACAACGTTGACAAGCTGGTTGTGGTGGGCAAAGTAGAGGGGAAGAGACCCCGCGGCCGGTCTCCTAGTCGCTGGTGTGACCAAGTAACGACGATCACTGGACTTCCCGTTGTAACCGCCCTAAGGACAGCCGAGAACCGGAACAAGTGGAGAAAGCTGGTGCACGAAGCTACGAGAAACTTTCAGGGACACGAGCTTCAGAATTGAAGAAAGCGATCACACATATTCTACGTGCCCAACAGGAATATAATAGAATAGTATAGAAAATGTTTTAATTCATGTAAACTTTTACAAAAGCATTTATGAATCGTCAAATTATGTAAACTACCGCTGTGTTCGGAATGTTGATTCTATCGAGAAGAACCGGCAAGAAACTCGATAAAATAAATAAAATAAATGCGCCAGACAATCACACCAATCACCTGGTCTCAAACTAAGGTTTTCCCTTGTAATATGAGTACCAGACGACGGATACCAACCGGGGGCGTCATCCCAGCACACCCAGACTCAAGTCAATTTAGAAAAGTGCGTTTTCCAAATTCGGGAATCGAACACGGGACCTTACGCGCTTTGGCCGCTTACCTAAGCCACTTCGCCAACGAGGTCGCCAATATAGTAGTACCTAATTTGTATTTCAAAATCAACTTTTGAACATCGGCGCCCAAATTTCCCAACACGGATCCCTCTTTAAATTCCTCCCTGGCTGGGACTCGAACCCAGGCGTCGTAATGAGCACCCTCAGAGGATTAAGGCTTCGTGTTTTATGGCTAATTGATAAGAGGGTGACCCCATGTGGGAAGAGAGGTTCGTACAGGGGTGATTTGTCAGTTAGACTCATAATTCATTCATTGACTTGACTTAAACTTTTAATGTTTATAAGCTAAGATATTTTACATGAAAATAAACTTCAGAATCATTTATGTATGTTTAGATAGCACAACATCCAGAACTGAGATGATATAGAAAACTTTGTTACCCATACAATTTTACAGTATTTCTCGGCATCACATTAGACTCTAATTGCAATGGGGACCCCATATTGTTGCCCTGGCAGGAAGGCTTAGTTCAGCTGCATACGCTGTAAGAAAAATTCGTAATTTGACTGATATTGAGACGGCAAGGCTGGTTTATTTCAGTTACTTTCATAGTGTTATGTCATATGTCCTTTTGTGGGGAACAGCTGCTGACATTCATACTATTTTTGTTTTACAAAAGAGGGCTATCCGCGCCATATATGGTCTTAAATCACGGGATTTTCTCAGAGACTTATTTAAATAAATTAACATACTTACCGTTGCATCTCAATAGATTTTTGATTGTATTATGCACGTACGCAAAAATTATTATCTACTTTTTTAAAATCTGACTTCCATAACTTTAACACTAGAAATAAACACAAGCTTGCTGTTCCATATCTAAGACTACATAAGAAAAATAATTCCTTTGTGTGTTTAAGCGTTAAAATATTTAACAATTTACCTGAAAATGTTATCCAGTTGCGTAAGAACAGAATTAAGTCTCACGTTAAAAATTGTTTCATTGAAGAATCAGTGGAAATTGTGGAAAAACGGGGATAGTGTGCTCTGCCGCCGTCAGCTCAGTTGTAAGAGCAGCACAGATACTTTAAGGTCGTGGGTTCATATACCACATTGAAAGAAAGAAAGAAAGAAAAATATTTATTAGGTAGGTACATAGGGACTGTTTACACATAGTTAAATTAAACAAGGTGGAGGAACTAACATAGTAGGTACCTAAAAGGTCTTCGCTCAGCACATGTCGTGGTGACGCTGTGCGGTAGGTCATACCTTATTTTCTTACATCTAAAATAAGAGAGGTAGGACATAGCGATTAATCGCTCGAACTGGAGCAGCCCGACTGGTAAAACACCTCCACCTTACAGAAGACCGCAACCAAATAACAATCACTTCTGTGTTGTTGTGCTCCTGTGTGTGAGTAAGGTTTACAGAGCTCCTGGGGGGTGCTACATTAGTAGCAGAGGTCAAGCCTTCAAGGTAAGGGCGACAAGTGCAGTAACAGATTTATTAAGCTGTACTTGTCACCCTTAAGCTAGGACCTCATTACCACTTAACATCAGGTGGGATGAGGTCAATCTTGTGAGACAAGTTGTAGCTCAGACTCCTGGTCTGAGCTACAACTTGTCTTACAAGTTGGTTTTGACACTGTATTCTCTTGGTTGAAAAAACACACGCTTACATTAAATACCACCAAAACAAAATTTATTCAATTTTCAATAAGCTCCAGAACACAACCTTTAACTACTCTATCGCTAAGAGCGCATACCTGTTCAAATCAAAACACCTCAATATCGTGTCAGTGCCCTATGATTGCATCAGTAGACACAATTAAATATTTAGGTATAACACTAGACAGGTTTCTTGACTTTAAGACTCATATTACTCATCTCACGTGTAGAATGCGAAAACTTATTTATATATTTAAAATCTTAAGACATGTTGCAGGCCCTAAAGTTGTACAAAATGTATACTATGCTCTTTGTCGCTCAATTCTTGTTTATTGTATTTCGTGCTGGGGCGGAGTCCCTAAAACTATATTGAAACCTTTAGAAATCGCACAAAGAGCAATTCTCAAAGTAGCCACTTTTCGTCATATTCTCTTTCCTACAAAAGAACTCTATGGGTCCTGCAATGTGCTGACTGTACGACAACTTTACATACTGGAAACAATTCGTATCCAACATCGAAAAACTCCCTATAAGCAAATAACTAAACGTCGTAAACATAAAATCTGTACGGTACCAACCACTAATCACTCTTTTACACATAGGTTCTTCTATTATCTAGGTCCGTTCTTATATAATAGAATAAATAATGTGCTCCCGTTATATTCCCTATCTTCTTATGATTGTAAAAATAGCCTGCGTTCCTTCCTCTTAAACAAAACTTATGATGAAACTGAAACATATTTATGTATAGACAAATGAAAGTCAACTCACACACGAACACACACATACACAAACTCTCACACACACACACACACACACACACACACACACACACACACACCCTCACACACTCACTTTTACACACCCACCTGCCCATCTTTTTCCTAAGTTTAAAATAATCTTTATATTTTAAGCATGTATTCTTAGACAGATGTTCATTATATAGATGTTTACTCTTCCGTGGTGGTTGGAGCCTGATGACCTGTATTACAGGTATGCTACTCATACCTATCACAGGCGTCAGTCTCTCACAAACTTTCACTGTGTCATACATTCATTGTGTATTAACAAGAAAAAATTGTAACTTGTATTGTAACCTTTGTTTGTTTGTGTTGAGAAAATAAAGATTATTATTATTATTATTATTATTATTATTTAAAAAAATCTTGAAGTGCAATAAAAAAAAACACGTTTAGAAACAATACCATAGGTATGTGCCTCGGTAAATACTAAAATAAAAAAAAGCTAGTGTAGACGCTTGTTAAAATGGTACGGGATCTTTCAAGCTCGAGTCCGAAGCTTACTTTTCCCGTTTTCAGTGTTTATTCCATCAATTATCCGTCGTTATGTTTCCCCCGACCGCAGTCTTAGACGCGCAGCCCTTGATCCGGCTCCTCAAATAGCAGGCAGGGCTTATTACGGATTTGGGAGAAAATGATGTTTGTATTTAAAAGTTCGCCGGAAAAAAAGGAAGCTGGCAAGAAAAATTTAAAAAAGAAACCTTTTTTTAACGTGATCTATTTTTATTTTTTGTTTTACAATTAGCAAACTGACTGTATGTCTTGGTGCAAAATCCCTACTAATATTATAAATGCGAAAGTAACTCTGTCTGTCTGTCTGTCTGTCTGTTACGCTTTCCTGCTTAAACCTCTCAACCGATTTTGATGAAATTTGGTATAGGTATACGTTGAATCTCAAGAACGGACATAGGTTACTTTTTATTAGAAAATAAGGGGGGTAGGGGGGTAATACCACCTTTGAAAGTTTATATGGAAAAATGATTATTTTCAAAGTTAGAGATATTAAATTTGGCACAAATATAGCTCGAAACTTGGATTAAAATATAGACTACTTTTTGTTTCGAACATTAGGGGAGAAAGGGGTAAAAATGACCATGAAAGGATGTAGTCCACGCGAACGAAGTCGCGGGCACAGCTAGTGACTAATAAATTAAGATTTCTTTTGAAAAAAAAACGGAGTTTTTCAAATCGTACTAGTACGTAGTACCTATAATCAAACCCTTGAATTAAAAGACTTAAAATTTAAAATGTACTCAAAATGGTGTGGAGGTGAATTTATATTTTAATCTTTCCTATTTTTTACTTTTGGATATTGAGCTTCTTCGTATACAACTTAACTAAAAGCTTACTTTAGTAGGTATACATATTTTTTTATCCTTTATCCCTTAATTAGGGAATAGGAAAATAGTTTTCACCTTAAATTGGACCTAGAATTAAAAATAGAACATATCTTATTTCATGTAAGCTTTGTACAGGTTTTGCAGTATGAATTTTAATAAAATAAACTCAAATTAGATTTCTTTTGTAATAACTATATTTTTTTTCAAGTATTACCTTACATTACCATTGACACACACGAGAGAAAGCGCTACCAGTGGCCGAAAACTTAAACTTATAAATACATTAGTCGCCCCGGCTTCGCACGGATTTAATGTAAATACTTAGAGAATATGGGCTTTTTTATTCTTTATTGCAAATAAAAACCTTCCTCTTGAATCACTCTATCTATTAAAAAAAACCGCATCAAAATCCGAACACTCGACACTTATTCTTTACAAATATTACAATCATCCCTAACACTAGGTAATTAAAGATAATATACGATGCTATATTTATATGAAAATTGAAATTAGATAGTTTTTTTAGATCCTTACTTTCTAATTAAAAAACGTTATATATTAAAAAACCCGCGGAAACCAATAAAAAATTTCGATACTCCAGTCCTGGTTAAGGATTAAATACCTAAAACTCCTTAACTGAGACGCCATTGAAAATCGCTACGTAAACTCATACCGCAAGCAAAGGAAACAGATAAAAAAATCCATTTCCCGGCAAATCCCTTCATCCGCACTCTATCAAGTTGGATGGGTGCGCGCTAAGCCCCGTAATGGTGATGAATGAGACCAGATACGCGTTTGATAGACAGGAGATATATCTTTTAAAAGATGGAGTCGGCCTTTTGCTTATATAAATAAATAAATGCGCCAGACAATGACACCAATCACCTGGTCTCAAACTAAGGTTTCTCCTTGTACTATGAGCACCAGACGACGGATACTAACTGGGGGCGTCATCCCAGCACACCCAGACTAAAGTCAATTTAGAAGAGTTCGTTTTCCAAATTGACCAGACCGGGAATCGAACCCGGGACCTTTCGGGTCGTCAAATATGGAGATCTATAGATACTAATATTATGGAGCTGAAGAATTTGTTTGAACACGCAATCTCAGTAACATCTGGTTCTTGTTGAGAAATTAATATTGTGTTGGATAGTTTATCGCGAAAGGCTTTTTTATTTTATATTACACTTTAATATTGACCTCATCCCACCTGATGTCAAGTGGTAATGAGGTCCTAGCTAAGGACGACAAGTACAGCATAAAAAGCTGTTACTGTACTTATCGCCCTTACCTTGAAGGCTCGACCCCTGCTACTAATGCAGCACCCCCCAGGGTCTCTGTAAACCTCACTTACACGCAGGAACACAACAACACAGAGGTGATTGTTATTTCGCTGCGGTCTTCTGTAAGGTGGAGGTATTTCACCAGTCGGGCTGCTCCAGTTCGAGCGATAAATCTCTCTTTATACCTCTCTTTATTTATAAATAAATAAATAATTGCGCCAGATAATCACAACAATATTTTTCCCTTGTACTATGAGTACCAGGCAACCGATAAAAACTGGGGGCGTCATCCCAGCACACCTAGATTCAAGTCAATTTAGAAAAATTCGTTTTTCCAAATTGACCCGACCGGGGATCGAACCCAGGACCTTTCGCGCTTTGGCCGCCTACCTTAGCCATTGCCCCACCGACGTCGAAATTTTATTTATTCATTTTTCCCAAAATAAGCAAACAAGGCCTAGTATTACAAACAACAATTAAATACCTTCTTTTTGAACCAACAATTTTTATACCCCAACGAATTACCCGCGCAAGAATGTGGAAGTTATCCCGTCAAAGCGTTTTTATTAAAATCATAACCCTCGCCCCCACATCGGTCTCAGAGACCCGTTCGAGAATGTGAGGAATTTCACTTAGAGTTCCCCTCTGCGCGATTTGTTACACTCGAACGATGTAGGGTTAGCAACCGTGTTGGTATTTGGAGGGAATTCGTTTGAAGAGACGGATTTCGGAGACCACAGATTACCAAAAAACTATTTAAAAAAAATAACCAATGTGGAATTTAAGACGTTCTATTTCAATATTCGAAATAAGTTGATGGGTCAAACAAAATGTATCAGCATATTTTTTTGTAGTGTTAAATATGATCCGCCATTTTGTGTTCCAGTTGCCTCCAGAAGGATTGCCACCGGTGGCTTATGGGAATCAAAACTCCTAGTTGTCACTTTTTCTGATTTAAACAAAATATATTATACTATTTTAGTACATATAATCCAAATAGAACATTGCCTTGGTCTTAAAAACAAAATGTGGATGGCGCTTAATATTTGACACTTCAGAAACTAGAAAAAAAAATAAAAAAAATTCTTCACGTAATTTATGGGCGCCCCCTTTCAAGCTCAAGCTGGCCGCCATCACATATAATATAATAGGTACGGTCAACATAACAGTTTAAACTTTGACCGTTCTTATGCCTTTTTTTTATAGAAGCGCAGTATATTGGCTCTTCCCACCCTGATGGTAAGCAAGAGAGGAACCCACATCGCGTAACAAACCATCTTGTTTTTTGTTCTTTTAAATTAAATAATTCTTTGCTTGCAATATTCTCAACATGGCGGCCCTACACGCCACGTGCCTTCACACTCCTCCGCCACTTCGTATGAGGGTGGACGAGAATGTAATCTCATCTACTACAAACACACTCCACCCGAATCCTACTGTCACCCTTATAACAACGAATTAAGGTTCAAATCTAGCTTCGTGTTTGTAAACAGTAGTTAAAACACAATTTATCGTGTACCGTTGTAACTCTCAAACTGTAGGTACTGCTGTTCTCAGCAGTATTAGTATTGTAGAGTCTTCGTTTTAGATCAATGACGGTGTTCGCATACGAAAAATCCGCTAGATGGCGATACGAAGGCGTAAGGTCCAACTGCTACGTGATTGGTTACGGTTGACATGACACTGACAGATATGTCACCATGACATTTAAATCACCAATCAAATAACAGTTGGACCCCACGTCTACGTATCACCATCTAGTGTTTTTTTTTCATGCGGGAACAGGAACACCCTTATTGACATCATAAATAAGAGCTGAGGTTCAAGTTTAATGATGACAAAAAAAATTATTCAACTCATCACAAATCGTAATTTAGACACAAAAGAAAATATTTTTTTGATAGACTCGAAATCGAGTAATCCGGTTGTGAAAGGGTTAATCTATCTATTAGAATAACCAGTCAAATTAAAAAGTCGCAGCGCAGTTTTTGAATTGTTCGGCTAATGTTTATTTTCCTAGCATCATATATTATAGGTTCTTCCCGAAACGTACTAGCTTAAAATTGTTATGGTCGTGATTGGTCGCTCATACAATAAACCGACCAATTAGGAAGAACTTTTGGACAGTTGACAGTTTGACGCGGGACAGATTACAATTTAACGGTTTCACTTCGATAGATTACAATATAGCGAACAATAATGCGTTAAATTGCAAATTGGGCCTTGGTCCCCGAGCAGATAACACCTAGCTCGGCGGAAGTACTTCCACTTTTAGTAAAGAACATACGTTCCTTACAATATATAATTTTATTTATTATAAGTGTATGTGTAGGTCACTTGATCTAAGCTATATTTTAGTATGTTTTTTTTCTTGTTTCATTTTGTAAACTTTGAAAAGAGTAGGTAACTATCGAGTTTCTTGCCGGTTCTTCTCGACAACATCAACATTCCGAACACGGCGGTAGTTTAACTTAATCTGACGATTCATAAATGCTTTGTAAAAGTTAACATGAATTAATATATTGTTACGAGCTTCGGGTTCGTGACAATAAAAACAGCCGATAAAAATTACCAAAAGTCACACTTTAATTGAACGCCACTAATTACAACCTTAAAACGCACTAATTAAAACAACAATCGCTCCCAAGTCGCACTTCAAAATCGCTTTCGAAGTAATCACTTGTATCGCTAATTCAATACTGTCCCGGTCGCGGTGAATCCCGGCCTTTTATATTGCCGCGGCCGTTCCCGAACCTTCCAACGCAGAAACATCCGGAACATTCGCGCGCAGTCCGGCCTTGACCGGCCGTACGCTCGGTCAAGGTCATAGTTCTAGTAAATTCTGGCGTACGCGTCTCGACTCTCTGTAGTCCCGCCTTTCCACACTAGATGGCGCTGGTTACTAAGACACCATCGATCGTGGCGCGTAACAATATTTTATTCAATTTTATTGCTACAAAAATGTTGGGGGCCGGTGTCCTGGGGTAAACCAACAACACAGCTGCAGTTTAGGGTTGTCGGAGTTTTAATTAACGCATTCCGCGCGGTCGTCGGTTCGCTGCCCGGCGAAGCTGCGCCGAATTGATTTTTTTATTGCTTTTACTCTTGTTTTTATAAAAAAAAAGTTACCAACATCGCATCAACATTGCTCTGATTCTGTAGTAAGTAGCTAAAGCACTTGTGTTACAGAAATCAGAAACAACGACGGTACCACAACACCCAGACCCGAGACAATATAGAAAAGTTCGGTTCCCAAATTGACCCGACCGGGAATGGAACCAGGAACCTCAGTGATAGTTAATAGATATCTATGGTAACTTCCATCGTTCACAGTTTTCTGTAGTGTATTTAGAAACAGCGAAGCCGGGGTCGCTAGTATTGAAATAAATTTTAACAGAGGTAGGGCATACCGATTTATCGCTCGAACTGGAGCAGCCCGACTGGTGAAACACCTCCACCTTACAGAAGACCGCAGCCAAATAACAATCACTTCTGTGTTGTTGTGTTCCTGCGTGTGAGTAAGGTTAACAGAGCTCCTGGGAGGTGCTACATTAGTAGCAGGGGTCAAGCCTTCAAGGTAAGGGCGACAAGTCTAGTAACAGTTTTACTATGCTATTTTCGCCCTTAAGCTAGGACCTCATTACCACTTAACATCAGGTGGGATGAGGTCAATCTTGAAGTGCAATATAAAAAAAATGCATTACAAATAACGGTAATATCATGTAGACAAAATATAAATCTTGTCCCTAACGCTAAAGCACTCTCATTCACATCTACAGACATCGAACAAAGCAAAGAAATGTGCAACTAAGCTGCAATCGGCTTACAACGTCGAAAACATACGTTTCCCTCCCATATTCCCACCACCCCTTGCCTCTTATATCAACGGAGTAGAGTTCCATTTAGCTTAACACCGTTAGAATACTCAGCTTTTCAAGTATGATGTAATGCTTGACAAATAAATGCTTCTGCTACCATTTGAGGGTTACGTTTTAGAAAAGTGTACTCTATCACGGTTGAATAGGATTTAAATTTGTTATTTTTTCTAAATGTATTAATATTTGCGCTTGGATTTGGCGTTGATAAATACTTTTAATGGCGAAGGATTTGTACGAATCGGTAATTTGTAGCAAATGGGAATACAATGTGGTGAATGTAAGAAACAATTGCAAGCAAATATATTTTAAACTTTAAATAATTGCTTATTAAAATGCTAGGCCTATTGTTACCTACCGCATACAAAACATATTTTATACTATTGTTAGTGTTCTAACCGTGTAGATTTGCAAAAGACTAAAAAGTATTATTAAAAAGATTTTTGATGCAGAAACTATTTGAAACGTAACAAAATGACAAGTAGGTTTTTTATGTGGGATAAATTAAAAAAAGATTTAATGAATTTAAATTAGTAAAACAAAACGCAGTTCGTTTTATGAGTAATATGGGAATATAATGAAAATTTCAACTAAGACGGTAAAAATAAAGCTTTCTCTTACTACTAGACATTCATTTAGTCATCGCGTTGTCTCCAAACGTATCAGCATACAAAAGAAATAGAATAATGTATGCACAAATTTTTTACCGCGCTTCACGCCGTACTAGCGAACTTTACATATTTTAAACGAACAGAAAAGTTCAGTTTAACGTCGCTGCATTATTTTGTAAAAAAAAAACAAATGTCAAGATAACGTCAAAGAATTTCAACCATCAGCGACCGCACGCGTGCGTCTGACAACCCGACAGATAGTATTAACTGCGATTATAACAGCTGGGGTCAGTCCGACCCCACGCTCCGAGCGAGGGTTGGAAGCTTACGGTGGGAACACTTTGGATTTGGGCAAGTGAATTTCTGTGTCATGTAAAGTAGTTGGCAAATAGGAACTTAAAGTATTTCGTATTAGCTACTTAATAATTTTTAACAACATAAAAACCGACTTCAAATGGGAACTAAAAAGTTAAAAATAACGTTTTGGTAACACGAAGTAATTCGTATCTTGAAGTCGGTGCCAAGTAAAACAATGTTATGGGAATTGAGAGAAATATTGATAACTAGCTGTTGCCCGCGACTGCGCCCGCGTTATTCGGGATAAAAAGTATCCTATATGTTAATCTAGTATGTCATCTGTCTCCCTACCAAATTGTATCCAAATCCGTTCTGTAGTTTTTACGTGAAAGAGTAACAAACATCCATACATCCATACTTACAAACTTTCGCCTTTATAATAGTAGTAGGATATGGCTTACTGAAAAAAGTCAAAGTCAATCTTTTTTATTCTCATAGATGACATTAGTAATACTTATGAATAGTCTCTATATAAAGCAAATGAAGCTACCTCCGGTTCGGAACCTATAACTAAAGAGAAGATACCGGCAAGAAACTCAGTAGTTTTCTTTTTACAAATGAAAGCTAAACTTATTACTAATTTTGCACTAATATTTTAACAGAGGCATGGCAAAGTGATTTAGAGAAAGGAAATTAAAGAAGGAAGACCAGCGTCGGGGAGTCCTCGGCCCCCCGACACATGCTGAGTATGTTCCTTTTCAGTGTTCTGTACCTATTGTTCTTTTTTTGTTTTCTCATGTAACTAATTTTAAGCTTACACTGAATAAATATTTTTCTATTCTATTCTATTCTATTTATCGCTGGAACTGGAGCAGCCCGACTGGTGAAATACTTCCACCTTACAGAAGACAGCAGCCAAATAACATAACAATCACTCCGGTGTTGTTGCGTTCCTGCCTGGGTAAGGTTTCCAGCCAGAGCTCCTTGGGGGGTGCTACATTAAATTACAACAAGGTAAGGGTGACAAGTTTAGTAACAGTTTTACTATACTATACTTGTCACCCTTAAGCTAGGATCTCATTACCACTTAACATCAGGTGGGATCAGGTCAATCTTGGAGTGCATTATAAAAAAAAAATAACCAATAATAAAAATAATTATATAATTATATAATTTTGTTAGCAGAAAAGTGAAGTAGACATTTTGATAATAATATTTTTAAGCTGAATTTTGTGTTTGTTTGAATGCGGTAATCTCAGTAACTACTGGATCGAATTTAAAATATTTTTTTTGTTGAATAGTTTATTAATTCAGGAAGGCTTTAGGCTATATAACATCACGCTGCGGCGAATAGGAGAGCAGAATTAATTGAAAATGTGGAAAAATCGGGTATAGTAGGCGTGGGAAGAGTCGGCTAGCTCAGTTGGAAGAGCAGCACGCGCATTACGTGAAGGTCGTGGGTTTGAATCCCACACCGCAACGGAAGATTGCATTTTCCTGTTTATCTTAAATTAAGAATCGCTAGTGCGGCGTGCTTCATTACTAAAAACATTTTTCGAAATCGGTTCATAAACCACGGAGTTATGCCCGAACATAAAAAAACGAGAATTGAGAACTTCCTCCTCCTTTTTGAAGTCGGTTAAAAAAAAGGAAAACATAATATGTACATAATGTGTGTATGCTGAATAAAAAGACATAGATGCAGGCCTAGCATACGCCAAGCGACTAAATTTTATCGCGCTCTTAACAAACGTCAAAATCGATAGAACTCATTGCGTCAGATGCTGATTGGCTGAAAATACGAGTGCGGTTCTTTTTTTCTTTTAAAATGCACTTCAAGATTGACCTCATCCCACCTGATGTTAAGTGGTAATGAGGTCCTAGCTTAAGGGTGACAAGTACAGCATAATAAATCTATTACTGGACTTGTCGCTCTTACCTTGAAGGCTTGACCCCTGCTACTAATGTAGCACTCCCCAGGAGCTCTGCAAACCTTACTCACACGCTGGGACACAACAACACCGAAGTGATTATTATTTGGCTGCGGTCTTCTGTAAGGTGGAGGTATTTCACCAGTCGGGCTGCTCCAGTTCGAGCGATAGATCGCTATGCCCTACCTCTCTTAAAATCGGTGTGCTATTAGCCGATCAACAGTATCAAAACTTTGTCGTCTCATGCGAGAAATTTGACGTATTGCGCATGGTAGCCTTAGTAAAAACAAAAATAATCGAAGACTCCATTTGCACAGAACTTTTGTAAGAAAAATCATCCCATTTTGACTTAACATATGAAAACATCTGCTGCCCTTCAAGTCAAAGGGCAGGCAATCCTTCACAGGAACAAAACATTCATCAAAGCACAATAGTATGACTCTCAACAATACTCTTCATTTACAAACATACTTATTCACTTCCTAATTTACTTTTAAAACCTTATTTCAATAGCAGTAACGTCTACAATATAAAATCACGGCTATAAGTGACAGTAAATTTTTGTTGGTAGCGCGTTTATTGAAAATCTGCGCACATATTGTTATGACTGATATATGCATTTTCTCCACCTTGTATGTTTGATTTTCGTTTTTATTGTGTGAGGATTAAAGTCGAAAATACGTAGCTTCAGTTTAGCCCTTTGTAATTTGGGACAAAATATCTGGAATTTAGGTATCAATTCGTAAAAATGATTTTTAATGTAAACTGAATAAGTTGTGGCATTAATAAGATATTTGAAACGAGGCGTACTCGGTTGGAGAAAAACGGATAGTTATTTTTTACATTGCATTTCAAGATTGACTTCATCCCACCTGATATTAAGTGGCAGGAACACAACTATACCGAAGTGATTGTTATTTGGCTGCGGTCTTCTGTAAGGTGGATGTATTTCACTAGTCGGGCTGCTCCAGTTCGAGCGGTAAATCGCTATGCCCTAACTCTCGTAACACGTAATCTTTTTGACACATAACATAACGAATCGTAAAATATTGGAACGGGTATTGGTAATTAACCAAACTTCAAACAATACCGTTCTTAACCCTCCAATTGCTCACACTCGGTCCCGAAGACCCGCTAGCACTTTTGTACGAACCCACCCAGCTTCCGATCTGCCAAAGTCGTCTAGAAACGTCAGTGTACACGAACAATGAGCAACCCTCCTGCGCTGATTAAAACGCGGGGTATAATCGACCCTTGTGTCCAGGAATGTGGGGGTTGAAATTGAAAGTCTTTTGAGGAAAATTAAAAAGCGTGCGTGGATAGATACAGAGTCAGCAAAAATTGTTTCTCTCATTGATTTTTGTAGAACATTGTACTTTTTTTTGTGGACTTATTTAAAAACAACGCCAATCAGGTCTAGCATGCGCCACGCGAGTAAATTTTATCGCGCTTTTAAGGAATGACAAAATCAATGCGTCAACTGCTGATTGGTAATCAATCAATGGTATAAAAACTTCTGTCGTCTCATGCGATAAATTTGACGTATTGCGCATGCTAGGCCTAAATGTCAAGTGTTTAGAGAGACGTCAAAAAGGAGACTGCGCGTAAAAAATATTGTTTTAAAAACAGTTTCTAACTGTTTTATAATAGCGTTACTTCGATTTGCATTCGTCATAATGAATAGTACTATTTATGCCCTTTCATATGATACCTATATTGAGGCAGTTGTGTCAAAATACGTAATCCACCATTTTGTGGCGGCGGCCATCTTGGACTGATTACCATCAAACTTAAAAGAACACTCCAGACTAATTAATATTTCAAACAAAAATCAAATCGGTTCTTCCGTTTGGGTTCCATCTACGATGCAATAGACAGACAGACACGTCAAACTTAATCCCCAGCCCCCTCCCTGTCGTCGTCATTTTTGCATCGAGTAGTAGTATTTTTATTGATTGATGACATAAAAAAGAGGTATAACCATTCGAGCGAATACATATATATATTTTTATGTGTTTTCGCTAGTGTTCGCCGATAAATAGGTATGTCGCTACGAACCGGTTTAGAAGATTTTTTTTTTGGAAAGGAGGTATTTTCTTGTTTGTACCATGATACGGAGACCAGGTTCTGGTGATGGTATCCCAAAAAAATCTAGGGAAAGTTGGTTGTTATTTTATCAAAATGATTTATCTTTAAAATTTTAGGCCAGTAATGTTGAATAAAGATGATAATGTACCATTTTTGTTGCAGCGATCCTGCCATACCGCGAGGACGCCCAGCCTCAGACGCGCGAGTTTTTGGCGCGCGTCGTAGATGTCCTACTAGACTACATCCACCAGGTCAACGACCGGAATGAGAAGGTGAGGCAACCTCTACCGTACTCCTGATGCCCTGGTTGTTCAAACCCATCACACGTGTGTCGTGGAAATGCTGTTTAACTTTATATATAAAGAAACATTTATTACTTAAAGACATTACAACATTGTCATATAAGTACATATATACAGAGAGGAGACAGAAAAAGAAAACCACAAAAAATATACAATAATACGTGAAATTGATCTCCTCGCGATCTCCTCGTCAAGCGGGCGCCGCAGACCATGACAAGTCGTAATGTCCTAAATAACAGGGCCTCACTCAGCATAAGTCATGGCCCACGTCGCAGGCCACGACGCTGGTGCACAGTGGACCCTGCCGAGTGATTATACACGAACGCCAGCGAGTTTGCACAGTGACATACCTATTCATTTTGGGTATGATAAACAAAAATGAAATAAAAAAGAAATAATAGTATTTGTACATACATATTTAATATACCTACACAAAAAGAAATATGAAAGTGGGTAGTATCAATAGTGTAAAATATACAGCAGCATATAAACAAGCTCGATTAGCAGAAGATAAGGCCACCTCTATGATATTCCTTATACCCTGGTACTTCAGTCCCTGCAGAGGCGTGTCGTGGATGTGCTGTTTGGCTTCTTCCACCAGCTTAACAATTGAAATGGAAATGTTTCACAATTTCCCTGGTACTTCTGATGCCCTGGTACCATAGACCGCTCACATGTGTGTTGTGGAATTGCTGTTTTACTTCATCCACTAGCTTGAGGAGTAAAATGAGAAGGAGATTTCATATCTACGGTTCTTCTAATACCCTAGAACCTCAAATCCCTCACAAGTGTGATGTAGGCGTGCCGTTCCACTTCATCCACCAGCTCAAGGATCGAAATGGAAAGGCGAGACCACCTCTACCGTGCTTCTGGTGCCCTGGTATCTCAAATCCCAAACATGTATGTCGTAGACTTGCTATTCGACCTCTTCCACCAGCTCAAGGATCGAAATGGAAAGGCAAGACCACTTTTACGGTACTCCTAATACCCTGGTACATAAAACCCCTCACAAGTGTGACGTAGGCGTGCCGTTCCACTATATCCACCAGCTCAACGATCATAATGAGACCACCACTACGGCACTTCTTATTCCTAGTACCTCAAACCGCTCACTGGACACCTAGTTACAAGTTGAAATGAACATAAACCAATATTGAAGCTACAGCCGGTTCGGTACGTAATCCTACCGAGAACAATCCGGCAAGAAACTCAGTAGTTCTCCTACCCTTAACCAAATTTAAGACTCGAGCATTAGTAAGCATTTTCCATTAAGTATAAGTGGAACGCGATAGTCTTAAAGTCCAAAATTAAATACATCCTTATCTCCCTTAGATCTTGGAGTTCAAAATGCCGGAAGAGATGGTGAAGATCCTGGACCTAGAGCTGCGCGAGGAACCGCTTCCGTTGAAACAGCTGCTAGAGGACTGCAAGATCACGCTCAAGCACCAAGTGAAGACAGGTCAGTGAATAGCTTTTACACCTCCACAGTTCTTATGGTGGCCTGGTACTTTCGCTTGCGTAGTATGAAAATCTTGGAGGAAGGATTTCTGATATTTCCACACCGACGCTATAACGACAGTGTGTTAAGTTTTAAGTGTCTGTCTGTCTGATTGTCCGCCATCTTGTTGGTCGACCGATTTACGTTTGAAAAGTGAATTAGCTGGAAGTGTTCTGCTATGTTTAATGTAAATGTGTTCAAGATGGTAGCCATCACAAAATGTCGTATAACATATTTTGATAAATCTACTTGAAAATCTATATCTACTAAGTTTGTTTGAACGCGTTAATCTAAAACATAACTTTTGTGTTAGATAGTTTCTTTATCAAGGAAGGCTATAAAACATCACCCTCCAACCAATAGAAGTGAAGAATAAGTAAAAAATGTAGAATAAACGAGTATAGAACACGTGCCAAGCCGCAGCAGGCCGCAAGTTTTAATATAAATTTCGTTCTCCTCCATTTTATTTTCAGGTCTGTCTTCAGAGAGTAATAGAGGCATTGCACTAAGCATTTTTAAATACGTGCAATGAAGTTTACAGTCGACAACACATCAGGGTTAACACTTTCAGACCACATTAGTCCATATATCGGCGAAATAAGTGCAGAAAAAATTCAAAACTGTATGACGTGCTTTTGTCTATCGCAGCTTTCATACTGTAGGGGCACAATTCGAAAAAAATGTTTGTTGGGAAAACACGTTTAAAAATTTTTGAGACCCTGTATTTTTAGAAAATCTGTCATAAATAAATTAAACTAATAATAGCAAAATCATGAAACATCATAAGAGTAGGTATGCCAATTAAATTTATCCCAGCACTTTTAATGTTGATAAAATAACATTCATTAAACGTGAAATGGATTTTGTTTTTGCTACATTTCTGTCACGGTTTTTTTTTTTATAGTAGCTCAGTATATTGGCTCCTCCCATCCTGATGGTAAGCAAGAGAGGAACCCACATCACGATGACAACGGATTTGATACCGTAACATCCTATCCGTTAGCATCGCCATACTGGCCTGCAAGATGTTCCTTCACGCTTAAACCGTCTCCTCATTGTAATCCAGCAAACACCAGCCAGTCGACTATTAATTTAACAGTCGGAATGCAACTGATCTCTCTTGTAATGGCCGAATCATTTCCACCACCCCCTTAGAACAATATAAATAACATTCCAGTCCAGAAATTAGTTAGGAGCGGCACGTACCGAGACATTTATCGTTGGATAAAGAGTTCTAGCCTTGTAAGTAATATTTTTTTTTTCAAAATATATGTTAAATACTTATATTGCAAAAATTTAAAATATTGCATTAAAAAGGTTTTTTATTTCAAAGTTGCCGACATAAAAAAGATCGCCTTTAAGAAGGGTTTACTTTTTTCTTAATATATTTTCAACTAGCTGTGCCCGCGACTTCGTTCGCGTGGACTACATCTTTTCATGGTCGGTTTTACCCCTATCTCCCCTAATATTCGAAACAAAAAGTAGACTATATTTTAATAGAGCTATATTTGTGCCAACTTTCATATCTCTAACTTTAAAAATAAACATTTTCCCATATAAACTTTCAAAGGTGGCATTACCCCCCCTTACTGTTTAACAAAAAGTAGCTTATGTCCGTCCTTGAGGTTCAACGTATACCTATGCCAGATTTCATCAAAATCGGTTGAGAGGTTTAAGCGGGAAAGCGTAACAGACAGACAGACAGAGTTACTTTCGCATTTATAATATTACTAGGGATTTAGATTTTTATCATTTTTTAAAAGTACGACATAGGTAAATGTTGTGTAGGTTGGAAATTTTGTTGTTGATAATTTTATTTTGATTGGTTTTATTTAGCCAACGTTATATTTGACCTTATGATGGCTGGATTTCTCAATTGTAGGATAGGAAATGTAACAGTTTTAAAATGGAAGTTCGTGAATGAAGTATTCACGAACTTCCATCGTACCTCGTAATACGTAAATCAGAGTCGTGAATTTGTCAATTGCTTAATCTATTTACTTTATTTATACACTTAATGTACTTTTTATTAAATACATGAGTAAGCATATAATTCGGCGATTTATTTTCATTATTACTAACTGTTGCCCGCGACTTCGCCTGCGTTATTTCGGGGTTAAAAGTATCCTATATTTTAATCTAGTATGTCACCTCTCTTCCGACCAAATTTTATCCAAATCCGTTCAGTAGTTTTTGCGTGAAATAGTAACAAACATACAGACATCCATACTCACATACTTTTACATTTATATATATAAAAGAAAGTCGTGTTAGTTACACTATTTATAACTCAAGAAGCCTGAACCGATTTGGCTGAAAATAAGTGGGGAGGTAGTTTAGAACCAGGAGAAGTACATAGCATACTTTTTTAGATAGATATATAGATAGTTAGACACTTTATTGCACAGAAAATTTTACAGAAATTGGTTTTACAGACATAATTAAGTATAATTTAGGCGGTATTATTGCTAGGAAGCAATCTCTTCCAGAGAATCTTTAGGTAGAGGAAATAGTAGATATACATATAGTAGTTTTTATTATTATTATTTTTTTTTAAGTCTTCTCATCTATTGCCTTTAAGGCGAAACGAAGTTCGCCGAACCGCTAGTTTATAATATAAGTAGGATATATTTTTTATCCGGACTTGAGTGTTACTTGAACTGTGTGCCGAGTGTGTCGCAATTACGTGTGATCATTCCAAGCCATTTGTGAGGCTGATTGCTGTGTTTGAAGCCACCCCTATCGGATTGTCCACCCAGAAAATAGTGAGGGTATTTGTGGAGACATTTAAAAAGATTATACTTGCGTTCGACTAGGGGTGTTCTGATTTTTAGTTTTGTAAGGAACGTATGTTCTTTACTAAAAGTGTAAGTACTTCCGCCGAGCTAGGTGTTATCTGCTCGGGGACCAAGGTCCGACTACCAATCTTGGTTTGTTGTATATATAGTTAGTGGCGACGAAAACTCTGATATCGCGATGTAGGATCGATGTTATTGATTGGCTAATCGTGTAAAGTTTAGAATTGAAAAATATTTCAAACTATACTAAAAGGTTCAATTTTAACAAGGTTTAATATAAGGCCTCTAATAAACAAAAAATAAGGTTTAAAACGTCAGAAACAGTAAGTTTCCTGCCAATAACGCAATATATAGAATCCAAATCCGATAACTATTAGCAATTTTTACATTCACATTACACTTATTTCGAAGGTGATTAAAGTTTATCCAAAAAATAAATATGATTTATCAAAAAAATCAAAATCATAAGAGAGGTAGGGCATAGCGAAGAGAGGTAGGGCAATTTATCGCTCGAACTGGAGCAGCCCGACTGGTGAAATACCTCCACCTTACAGAAGACCGCAGCCAAATAATAATCACTTCTGTGTTGTTGTGTTCCTGCTTGTGAGTAAGGTTTCCAGAGCTCCTGGGGGGTGCTACATAAGTAGCAGGGGTCAAGCCTTTAAGGTAAGGGCGACAAGTCCAGTAACAGATTTATTATGCTGTACTTGTCACCCTTAAGCTAGGACCTCATTACCACTTAACATCAGGTGGGATGAGGTCAATCTTGAAGTGCAATATAAAAAAAAATCAAAAAATCAGAAAGCTTTTATTTCTCTAAATTTTCAAATTCATTTTAATATCTCCACAATAGTCTAAAATAATTAATTGCTTTCGAACAAACGTTTTTTTTTTTTTTTTTTTTTTTTTTTTTTTTTTTTTTTTAAATATCAGTTTATAATAATATTAAGAATAATAAAATTATAATTAATTACAATGGGAATATAAAAACTATTAACAAAAACTAATTAAAAACACAAATTTTGCTATCCGAACCCGTTAGTCCCCGGCGCAAAGGTGCCCATCACACTGGCCGCATTACCACGCTGAATAGCAATGGCCAGCCTCTGCACCAGGAACGAACCAGAACGTGAGTCGCCTGAAGCATCACTCAATCTACGGCCTATTTCACGCACAAAGTCCCTCGCCTCCGACCCCCAACAGCCCATGGTCTCCACTGCCACGGGCACAAAGTAATAAAGAGGCTCTAAATTGGCATACTTAAGCCTCTTCTTCAAACATGCATCTTCCGCAGCCGCTGCCGGGTAGTGGATAGTGCGACTGAGATGGCTAGCGGCTACAGTGCTGACGCAAGTAGCGTCCCAAATTAGGCACTTTCCGTTCTTCCAAGGCACTAAAGTCAGCCCATCTGGCCTCTTACCATCGGATCTGCTCAGACCGGGAGGTTCAAGCATGCATGGGATATTTGCCGATATAAGGGCTCTGCGGATTATATCATTTAGGGCATGGTGCCGCGGAAACCTCCCCGCACACCGGCGACAACTTAAAGCGTGATGGCCGTCAGCCCCTACCATAGAACCGCAAGTGCATTTATGAGGTTCGCACACCTTGCAGCCCAGGCGCAGAGCCACCGCCACACGCAGGGAGTCATCATCAAGCAAAGTACCCAGATGCGGCGAAGGCAGTGCATGCAACCATGCCCCTGATTCTGACTGCGATACGGCGCGCAGTCTAGCCATATCAGCTCCCGCAGCCTCTTCGAACAATCCCTCTAGGATACGCTTCACCCGAACATCATCCCACGCTCTTTGGACATGAGTCGCCTCAGGGATTGTTGCGCTCGGGCAAAGGGCCGACCACGCGGATATGGCCACAGATGCAAAAGGTATACTCACCTCGCCACCATTGGAATTGAGTAAAGCAGTGACAAGGCTCGCAACCCCATGCGCTGAAGCCAGAAATGCCGGCAGGCCCACATCGCTTGCGCAACGTATCCCAAGACCTCCAAACCGAACTGGCAAAGCCGCTTGACACCATTGAGGGTCCCCAAGGGAGACGTTAAGGATTGACTCAACCACCGATTTCAATACCCCGTCAAAAGAGATAACCTCCCTTGGATAGAGCCAAGTAGGTGAGGTCCGTAATAGATAGGTGATCTTTGGGAGGGCAAAACACATTCGTAATAAGACAATTGCAACATGAGCAGAAAGGTCTTGAAGACGTTGCCGAACTGTGATGAGGAACTCTGTACTACGAGTAATGGCCTCTGGTATTGCAATTGGAAAAATTGGAGACCCTAAAAGGTAAAGTTCCGTACAGCCCACCTCCTTGAGGCCAGGTAATAAATTACTGAACTGTGTGAAATAGGTATGCGCCACATCACTGCAGGGAAAAAATTCACACTTCGAGGGATTCACCTCAAAACCCATGACCCTCAGACGGGGTATCAGGGTCTCTAAATCCTGAAAAACCTCCCCTGGCTTACCCCCAATAGTCCCATCGTCGAGATACCACACGTTTAGCGATGATTTAAGCCCAAGGATCGCTTTATGAATGGCCAAACAAAATATCAAAGGCCCAAGGGGATCCCCCTGTTGGGCCCCAACCTGTGATAGAATGAGTTTATCCTCATAAAATAGATTAGTGGGGAGTTTGTATACCTGGTGAAGGAACGGATAGAGAGAAGGAATATTTTCCTTCACCTCATTTAACAAAACGTCTCTTTCCAGAGTGTTGAATGCATTGCGAATATCGAGCTTGAGTAAAATGCAATCTCTATTCTCTGGATCCAACACAAATGCGCGTGTGGCATGAATGGCCGCTTCGCAACCCAAGCGAGTTCCAAAACCCAATTGATGCGGCTGCAAATACCGGGCCATATCGTCCCTAATGGCACTGCAAGCGAGTTTCGCAGTAAGGCGGCGGAAAACACTACCAATCGCTATTGGTCTTACACCACCATCCTTTTTTTCAAGAGCGATAAGGGACGCCCCGTAGAGGTATGGACACACTAAAGGGTTCAGCTGGCCACTAAGCAAAAAGTTTGACAACCTGGTTAGGCAGCCCAAAAGCCGCCTTCCATTCTCCCCAGCTGACATAGAAGTTAATTCTTTTAGGTGCCCTGGCCGGATCCCATCCAAACCCGCTGCCGAACCACTATAAAAAGAGCCAATTGCCGACACCACATCATCCACTATAACCGACGTCGCAGAGAACGAAGCGTCCGGATCTGACGGAAAACTAAGAGGACGTGAAGGGTTAGGGTGTTTTAATTTCAAGGCAGCAAGTGTTTCGGGGTCTCGCTGTGCAAATGAGTCATCCGACATCAGAAGGCGAACTGCACCTCGTAAATCTCCCTCAAAGACCTTTGACTCAATACTTTTTTTTTAGAACGAGTCCTAGGTATGACCCCCGATGCAGCTATGTCAACAATATAACCCGGCATCGAAGACCCGACATTAGCTTTAACTTTGGCAGTCATATTACCGGGACTTTCTTTACCCGGAACCCTTAATGCTGTATACGCGAAAGAAAGAAGCACGCTCCACTCTTCCACCCCGTTGCCAGACACACAGGAATCTATAATGTCACAAAGCTTTCCAGCCGCTTGATTCCGGGCACCCTTAGGTACATGCCTGAGAACTGGTATACTTCTCTTGTAGGTTGCGAGCCTATCCAAGGGGCAATCAGCTGGCGAAGGCGGAGGCGTCCCTTGGCTCACCGATACAGCGGGAGTCGTGTCGACTGAAACAGCCTGCAAACTTCTGTTGGGGTTCCGCACATCTTTGTGCATACGCCCGATATGAACCTTTAGTCCGTGCGCCGAAAAAGCACGCGTACGTAAAGACACAGGACAGTGTGGGCAAGGCAAGTGCGTAGGCAATACATTAATTGAGGACATTATTTGCCAAAGGAAAAAAAACAAAAAATAAATAAAATAAAATACGAAACTACGTATCGACAATAAGTAACGAACTTTAAAAATACTAATACAAATTCAAATTCAAGTCATTAAGGATACAATGATATAATAAAAAAAAATATATAAAAATTAAATTAGAATACTTATCGACTTTCAGAAAATAATAATTTTAAACAAAGGCAACATTCAATAATTCATCTAATACCTTAAAATTAAATAAACTAAGTTAAAAGTCTTAAAGTTATTAAGACTAGAATATTAACAACTATCAATTACAATCACACCAATGAGACAATTTTCAAAGCTCCTTCCTCCGTGGACACCAACACAGTTACAAGGTAGCTAACGACTTGTTATCATAACAGAGATATAGCAGAGTGTTGTCCTCGGTTTGTAAGATGTGAATATAATTTACAGGTAGCTCCATCTGCATGGATGTGAGTGCAGGTTCCAGTAAAAGTTTTAGTAAGCATGCTAATAAGCGTTGATAAGCTCTCTCTAGTGCCAAGCGGACAAACTATCTTTATTTCCGTCCATATGATTGGTCAGCTGATCTTTGTTTACAATCGTTTGAATGTCACAAGAAAAATAACAACCAGGAATGATAACAAAACAGATAAATCACTGTTTCAGATCGTTTACTTGCCCATAAAGAAGGTGTTCACATATTCTTCCTGTTGATATACGATGTCCTCAGGCAAAGCAACTGTTTCCAACAAGATAATTTGCATAGATCACTCAGCATATAAACCCATTCACAGCTCCGTACAAAATCCGTTGGTGGTATAGAAAACACTCTGAGCACAATTTTATTTATTCAATATTGTTGTAAGTGTCGGCAATAACAGGCTTTAATTATTTTTAATAGAATAAATAGATTTTAAAACCTTTGGCAGGTAATGTCACTCATGTCATAATCAAAATAAAATATAAATCTTTAATATAAATTAGATTGATATTTTGACCAATTTCAACTTTTTACTTCTTTACGTGTGGAACACCGAGTAGATGAACGATCCGATGATCTCTGGTGTCAGAGTTTTCAAACCACCTACTACTAGCAGTAGGCCTCTGTCTGACATGATTGTGTATCGGCTAAATCATTACTGGTATTTCTCTAAATTATAAATACCAGTTTCGAAACGAACCAGGAAGTAATAAATACTTGTGTTGGGGTTGCCTCGCTCATACCCATTACATTTCCTGTTCTAAGAGATTTAAAAGTAGCGTGCCTACTAATATTATAAATGCGAAAGTAACTCTGTCTGTCTGTCTGTTTGTCCGTCTGTTACTCTTTCACGCCTAAACGGCAGAACGGATTTTGATGAAATTTGGTATAGGTATACGTTGAATCTCAAGAACGGACATAGGCTACTTTTTATTAGAAAATAAGGGGGGATGGGGGTAATACCACCTTTGAAAGTTTATATGGGAAAATATTTATTTTTGAAGTTAGAGATATGAAATTTGGCACAAATATAGCTCCAAACTACTTTTTGTTTCAAGTATTAGAGGAGAAAGGGATAAAACCGACCATGAAAGAATGTAGTCCACGCGAACGAAGTCGCGGGCACACCTAGTATAATATAAATTAAGGTTTAAGTAATTAATTAATAAAGTTATAGAATTTACTGAGTCGTTAGTGTGTGTGTGTGTGTCGTTAATGTGTATACAAAACAAACAACGCGTTTAATTCCCGAACTTTCCGATCAAACTTCAAAAACATAACATTTCGTTTCATTTTTAGTAGTGTATACGAATTGCTTACTACTGAGGGTTGCCAAAGCCAATTCATCCAAATCCCCAAAAATCCTAATCGAATTCCCCAAATTTGGGGATAAAAATCTGCTGATTCCCCACAAATTCCCCTCAAAAGTTTTTTTTTTATAAAATGGTCGTAAAATCGCTACTTTGACAGAAACAAACACAACTTTTTAAAACTTGGATCTACTAATTAACTACAAACAACAGCGAACGAAGCCAATGCATGCATTACATGTTCAATCATTCATTTATCAGTCACAAAACAAAACATTTAATAAAGAAGAAAAGGAAGGGATGTGCCGTCATATCATAAGTACTTGAGCATACTTAATGATTAAAAAAAATGTTGTTATCCCTACTAATATTTTAAATGCGAAAGTAACTCTGTCTGTCTGTCTGTTACGCTTTCCCGCTTAAACCTCTCAACCGATTTTGATGAAATAATAAATGACGAAATATTCTCCGATGAGAATATGATGTCAAAATCCCCGCATTTTCCCCACATAATGCCAATCCCCAATAAATCCCCAACCATCTTGAGATTCCCCGCAGTTTGGGGAATTCCCCACAGATTGGCAACCCTGTTACTACCTGACGTTTCGGTTAGATTGCACCAACTGTGGGCACGAGCTGACTCTGAAGGGCAGACATGAATGCAGGATGGCCGAATGTGGGATATGGACGTATCCGAGCGTGTTGAATGTGTGTACGAATATCCGAACGGTGTAAGTGATACAGAATGATGAGTGAATGAGTAAGAAGATGAACAGAAGACTGTGCATTTTGACAGACGACGCACAACGAGAAAGACGATGTGTGTATTTTATAATTGGTTTAATGAAGTGATTTAGTAAATATATTTTGATATAACTATTTTTATTAATTGCTCTCATTACATCCCGACCCACTACAAACTTATTTTAAACTAGCATTCTCATTTCCACAGAAAAATCTAAAAAGCGCGATGTAACGCTGGATACGATTAGTTGTTCAACAAAAACTGAATGGTACACTATATTATATAAGAAGATGAAAAAAAAAACAAAAACAGTTTAGACGATAAAACAAATTGTACGTCATCCCTCGGGAATTCCTCATTTTCAGAGATTCATTATCGTATCATTCAGCGTCTAAATTTACATGTTTATATTCGTTTGCAATATTTTACCTTGTTTTAAACGACACACAGCGCCATCTCCAATCCATCCATTAAGCAAACTATATTTTTGTTTTCCCTCGGAAATATCATTTTTTCCGGGATAATAAGTATCCTTTTATTTAATCCAGACTTGTAACTTTATGTCTGCAAAATTTCAAAGCAATCGGTTCAGTAGTTACGGCGTGAAAGCGGAACAAACACACAAACTCACTTTCCGATTTATAATACTAGTAAGGATGTTTAAAATGGAACGCAAATGTCTTAAATTATATATTTCGTTTGTTCGTTTTGTGTATTTTAGTTGAGACAAGAATTTTCCCCATAAAACTGCAATCCTATTCAAAGTCCAGGGATTAGAGCTGCACTCGTACAATGGCGTCATATCACACGCTCGGCGTAGCGGACGAAGGGCGACCACAGACAATACACTTCAGTCTGGAAGCAAGCGAAGGTCGGACATAAAATAAAAAGAAAACACCCCGATACAGAAAAGTGAGCAAATGAAAATATATACAAGGAGAAACTGACTGACTGAATAGAATATAATAGAAATCATCTTTATTCATGTAAACTTTACAAAAGCACTTATGAATCGTCAGCACAAATAAAGTATTCTACCGTCGTGTTCGGAATGTTGATCATGTCGAGAAGAACCGGCGAGAAACTTGACACTTACTCTTTTCAATGTATTAATATTCCTTTACGCTAGGTACTTAAATAAAATATACAAAGCTTATATAAAACATTTCCGAAAATAAAAGTTATTCTAGACCCATACATTTTTGTCATTCATATAATCATCAATTTTGTATTCTAATAATATTTTTGAATTTCGGTGAATCGGTCGAAAAAGATTCGGTATAATGATATCGTCCACGCGCGTGCAATAACGCGTATGTACATTTTTGCGTAAGTTCCAATTTAGATTGAAATAATATGAAATAGCAGATAAAATTAATCTTTATGGCAAACGGTAGATACGCGGTATTGCACGTGCATCGACGATATGAGCCCATAAAAATGTAACTTCAAAATACCTTCGCGACTGCGTTAATATGTATACTGTGGTAGATCGATCTGTTTGACGTCTGTCTGTGATGGGCCCATGAGTGCAGACAAGTGTGAAGCTCGGGGATTATTGCTTGATGTGAGTTTAAATCTATCTGCATTACATATCTATACTAATACTAGCGGTCCCGGCGAACTTCGTTTCGCCTTAGATAATTTACTCGCTTTTCTGTTGAAATTTTTCCTGAATTTTCTTTGCTATAAACCTAACGGAGCCCAAAACCTTTCCAACGAACGCAAACCGTGGAAATCGGTTTGTGCGTTCTGGAGTTATAGCGTCAGGAAGGAAAACCCTACTTATTATACTATAGTAGAAGATTACAAACCTGAAGAGTTTTTTTTCACGCGCTAATCTCAGAATCTACTGTAAATCAAGTTTCTGTGGTAATTTTGGCTGAGCCGAGTTTCTCATAGCGTCACCATTAACGGCGATGAGGTCCAATCGGGGGGTTTTAGGGGGTAATCGTGCCCTTCTCAGGGCGGGGAGTCCCGCACACGCCGTCACCCTCCCTCGGGTGACGGTACGGTGGATCAATATATTTACCCTCGTAAAAAAAGGCTAAATATAGGTGTAACTGACCACTCCATACATTAATCGATTAAAATACGAACCACGCCACCTGTGTTTATTGATTTTTAATCCGTAGTAATATTTTAGTTTAATTTTTTGTTCGTTATGAGTAGTAGCGCTAAAATTAGTGGTATTGCTTCGATTTGGAAAATAGACAGCTTTTGGCTTATGAAAAGGCTTATTACACTTTTTTAATGATAAAATTATGTAGATTAGTTAAAATGTCCATCTGCACCTAGGTAATCATTATTGTTAATTCAAAAATTTTATTGCTCTAATGTCATGTTTGTAATTTATTTTAAAAGAGGATATCTGTCGAGTTTGTTGCGGCGCTTCTTCTCAACAGAACCAACGTCGAGGCGCTGGTAGGAAAAATAATTGACGTGCAAAAGAGTTTATTGTACATCCACTTGCAGAAACCAATTAGTTCATTTCATTATTTATTTGCTTACGTTACTACATACAAAGTTTTTTTTTGTATTTTGTACTAGCTGTCCCGGCGAACTTCGTAACGCCTATTTTTTTAGTTTCTAACCTTTTAAACCTTCCCTGGACCTCCACAATTATTTCAGAACCAAGATTAGCCAAATCGGTCTAGCTGTTCTCGAGTTTTAGCGAGACTAACGAACAGCGATTATTTTTTATATATAAGATTTATATTTGTTTATACTAAGTCATCATCGCTATTCCTTAAAAAATGCTTGAAGCACGGATTTATATGAATTGTTATTTTTGAATAGAATAAAGGAACAAAATGGCCGGCTATTGTATTTTGACGGCAGCTGTCAAAGAGTTGTTGAAAAATCATGACCTGCTATAAAAATTGCAACGGCCTTTTAATTTTGTAGTATTGGATTATCAACCATTAGTTTATAATAATAAAGACTTTGTACTCGTTGTACATACAATAATTAATACTTTTTTTACTCAGTCATCGCTATTCCTCATAAAATCCTGGCTCTCTTTCCTATTGTGTCCGTCGTATTAACGTTTGATGGATCGAGGCTCACTCGACCGCTATCAGAAGGTTATAGATTGATTTTATTGGGGATTTGGGGTCCATTGTGGGTATGATAATGTTATGGAGGCTCCTTCCATTACGCAGGCGGAGGTACGCTGCGTCTGTAAATATGATAAGTACGATGAAAAGCAGTGTTGTAATAGGGCTCCATATTCGTAACCGAAACGATCGGATATCCAAAATAAAATAAGATCCGTAACCAATTTATTATTAGATAAATTTACAGAAATTGGTTTTACAGACATAATTAAGTACAATGAAAATATTAAAAAAAAAGAGAATACCTACCTATATACAAAATATTTACAAAAGATAGTCCGCTCCAGTGTTTAGGGTGCCCAGGATGCTAGCAACATCCGTAACCTATTTTATATTTAGTTCGTTAAATGATATCTTTACCTACCTTTCTAAACACAATAATTCCTACATACACACTAAAAATTGAGAATCACTAATCGTAGATTGAGTGATGCAACAGGCGACTCACGTTCTGGTTCGTTCCTGGTGCAGAGGCTGGCCATTGCTGGCCAGCGTGGTAATACGGCCAGTGTGATGGGCACCTTCGCGCCGGGGACTAACGGGTTCGAGTAACCTCTCAACCGATTTTGATGAAATTTGGCATAGGTATACGTTGAATCTCAAGAACGGACATAGGCTACTTTTTATTAGAAAATAAAGGGGGAGGGGGGTAATACCACCTTTGGAAGGTTATATGGAAAAATGTTTATTTTTGAAGTTAGAGATATGAAATTTGGCACAAATATAGCTCGAAACTTGGATTAAAATATAGACTACTTTTTGTTTCGAATTTTAGGGGAGAAAGGGGTAAAACCGACCATAAAAGGATGTAGTCCACGCGAACGAAGTCGCGGGCACAGCTAGTTCTTTATAATTTGTGTGTTTTTGTTTATTTTATTTTTTATGTTAATTAGTTATTGTGAATTTTTATAAATTATTAGTGTAAATTTTAGTGGTTAGTATCTAAGTAATTATATTCCTATAAGTTAATTATAGCATTATATGAAATATAGATTTATTTAACATACACACTTATATTATAACAAAATTAATTATCTCTCATTTGCAAGTCGTAGCAGCCTGTAAATGAATCTGCACTTAGACTTTATTTCAAATTTGTATGTAATGTTATTTTTTAGTGTAAGATTTGTTGGTTGTCCTATATAAATAAATAAATAAATCCGTAACCGAATCCGATAGAAGGGTTTCAGATAGTTTCGAATAGTCTAACTATATAGTGTTTGTAAATTCAACGCGTTTTTGAATAGTAAGAAATTATTATATACTAAATCGAATAGCTGTAAAAAATAACTACCTACAATTAACGTTAAATCATTTATATTCTTATTTATATTACACTTCCATAAATACAATAGTATCCATAACCGATATTATCGGATAATCCGAAATAATTTCATATCCTTAACCGTAACCGAAACCGATATAACATTTTACATATACCCGTATCCGAAATTATATATCCCTAACATCCCTGATGAAAATAACGCCGTAAGATATACTTAAAGAGAGGCAGGGCAAAGTGATTTATCGCTCGAACTGGAGCAGCCCGACTGGTGACATACCTCCCCCTTACAGAAGACCGCAGCCAAATAACAATCACTTCTGTGTTGTTGTGTTCCTGCGTGTGAGATAGATAGATATACTTCATTGCACAAAACTTTACATAAATAGGTTTTACAGATAGATTATAGTACAATTTAGGCGGTTTTATCGCATAATCATAATCATAATCAATTCATTTATTCATGTTGGTTACAAGTAACACTTATGCATCGTCAAAATGAATACAAACCAAAATTGAAGCTACAGCCGGTTCGGAACCTAATCCTACCGAGAAGAACCCGGCAAGAAACTCAGTAGTTATCCTAATCTTTACAATATTTTGGGCTAGAGAACTTAAAAATATGGTGTGCTAGCGAGCAAATAATCATGTCCATACATGTTTATCATTAAAATATTCATCAAGTTTGTAGTACCCTTTTTTCATTAAACATGATTTAACATAGACCTTAAATTTATGCATGGGTAAGTCAATAATACCTTGCGGTAACTTGTTGAATATTTTTATCCTTAATCCAACGAATGTTTTACTGGTTTTGCGGAGCCTATGGTTTGAAATGGCGAGCTTATGTTTATTTCTTGTGTTAAAACTATGTATATCAGATTTCTTATAGAATAAATTAAGATTTTTACGAGTATACATAATGCAGTCAAAGATGAATTGAGACGCTACAGTTAAAATATCAATTTCTTTAAATAATTCTTTGAGTGAATCACGCGATCTTAGGCCGTATATAGATCGAATAGCTCTCTTCTGCAATACAAAAATAGTTTGTATGTCAGAAGCAGAGCCCCACAACAGTAGACCGTATGACATTAAACTATGAAAATAGCTGAAATAAACCAGTCTCGCCGTTTCAACATCAGTAAGATGCTTAATTTTTCTGACTGCATATGCAGCCGAACTAAGTCTTTCTGCCAGAGCACCTATATGAGGACCCCATTGTAGTTTAGAATCTACAGTGATTCCTAAAAAAGTTGTTGAATTAACGAGTTCAATATGTTCATTATTCATAATAATATCAGTATTAATTTGCCTTACATTAGGCATTGTAAATTTAATACATTTAGTCTTTTTTGCATTGAGGACTAGGTTATTAGTAGAAAACCAATGCAAAACTTGTGAGAGAGTATTATTTACAACGTCATATGATTGCTTATGCCTGTCAACTTTAAAAATCAAAGATGTATCATCTGCGAACAATACAATCTCACATAGATTTTCGGTAAAGTGAGGAAGATCATTTATATATATTAAGAACAGAAGAGGTCCTAATATAGAGCCCTGGGGCACGCCCATAACAAGTGGTGCGCCGGAAGAATTGGCTTCGTTAACATTAACTTTTTGTATTCTACCAGTTAAGTATGATTGCAATAAAGATATTGCAGGGCCTGAGACACCATAGTGTTCCAATTTTAAAAGCAAAGTTTCATGATTGACACAATCAAACGCCTTTGACAGATCACAAAAAATACCAATGGCATCTTGCTTTCTCTCCCACGCATCTAATATATGTTTGATAAGTGCCACTCCCGCATCAGTGGTGGATCTACCACTGGTGAAGCCAAACTGTTTATTATGTAGCAAATCGTTTTCATGAAAATGTGTTATTAGTTGATCGAATATAATTTTTTCAAAGATCTTATCATATCTTATCGCAAGAAAGCGATCTCTTCCAGACAACCTTAAGGTAAAGGAAATAGTAGATGGCGAGAAATGGGTACGGCCGTGTGGTGTGAGTATGGTTTCCAGGGCTCTTGGTGGGTGCTACGTTAGTAGCAGGGGTCAAGCCTTCAAGGTAAGGGCGACAAGTCTAGTAACAGCTTTACTATGCTATTCTTTTTGCCCTTAAGCTAGGAACTCATTACCACTTAACATCAGGTGGGATGAGGTCAATTTTGAAGTGCGTTATAAAAAAAAAACTTTGAACTTTATAACGTTACGGTAATACATACGTCAGGATTGAGTGATCCAATGAAATGGTTTAACATTTTTGATTTGATTTACGTTGAAATTTCTTGATTTTTTGTAAAAAAAAGCGAGTAATTTTTAACAAATTCCTGATATGAAGATTTCATTCACAGCGTGAATATTTCCCGAGGTTCAGCATAAAGCTGTTGTTGCCTGATTTCTGAACTAAGTGATCTTCATATAGGGCAATATCCTCGTTTGCTTGAGAGTGACAACTTTTTAATTTCGCCTACGACTTTTGACAATCTAAATATATAAAAGGAGAAACTGAATGACTGACTGACTGACATATCAACGCACAGCCTAAACGGCTAAACGTAGGCACATGAAATTTGGAAGGGACGTAGCTTAGGTACCGTAGAGGTGCACTAAGAAAGGAATTCCCGAAACTTCCACGGGAACGGGAATTAGCGGGAAAATCATTTTGTATGAAAAATCTAAACCGCTTAAGTTAGACGCTTGAAATTTGGCATGCAGGTACCTTAGGAAACTTAAAGCTTAGTTGCAATAGGATATTGCAAAATTCCCTCGGAAACGGGAGTTAGCGGGGAAAAAACTAGAAAAACCCTGTAGTCCACGCGAATGAAATCGCGGGCACAGTACTTTACTAAACGTACTGGTTTAGTTTAAAACTATGAAAAGATCACTCAATCTAGATGCACATAACTCATTCATATTCCACCGACGCCCGGCACTTGATAAATTGATTTGTGTATTCACAACCGAATTAGCCGTGTTTGATCCCCGCCACCATTGAAAGCCGCAGCTAACTTCATTATGGGGGGACCATGAATGCCGTGTCAACAGTACGTGCCCCGCTCACTCACTCGGTCACGTCGTTCATTCAATTTGCTTACTTGTGAACCATTCACATAGTACGGAAAACATAACAGTAAACTGAATCAAAAGGGTCTGTGGCTTAGTCTTCAGTGGTCGAGGCACCTGTGGGCCCTGTGGCTGACGCTCCCGATTCAATGAATTTAATATTGTTACGAGCTTCGGGTTCGTGACAATAAAAACAGCGTACGGCCATAGTTCTAGTAAATTCTGGCGTACGCGTCTCGACTCTCTGAAGTCCCGCCTTTCCAAACTAGATGGCGCTGTTTACTAGAACACCATCGATCGTGGCGCGTAACAATATCTTCTCTTTTTTTGTGTTGTTTCACTTAGTACAGTATATGAGAAAAGTGTTTCACCATAATACGAGTAATAAAGTATTTTTCCTTGCTAAACAAAAGGAACTATTTTCCCGTATCCCACCCTCTCCTTTCCTACACAGAACCACAAGAGCCGGCCAACGATGTCATCGCTTCACCGTGGAAAATATTCCATCACCAACCAAAAAGTTCGGTAACTCTTATCTTTGCCGGACCATAAAGAAGTGTAACTCGTTGCCGGCTCATGTGTTTCCTCCTTCCTTTGACATGGATTCCTTCAAAAGGAGCGTGAAGAAACATCTTGCGGGCCAGTTTGGCGATCAGAGTAAGCATACTGCTATTACGTGCACTGTGCCACTGTATGCAGTTGATGAATGCTTTGTAGAGTTAGTTTGCAGGCAATTGTTGTTTCACTTCCTATGGAATTATTAATTAATGTCATTCATTGTTGACGACCTCCGAAGCCGAGAGGCGAGCGGGCCTGACTTTGGCGAGCGCCATCTCTAATGTCCCGGGTTCGATCCCCGGTCGGGTCAATTTGGGGAACGATCTTTCCTATATTGTCTCGGGTCTGGGTGTTGTGGTACCGTCATTGTTTCTGATTTCTGTAACACATGTGCTTTAGCTACTTACCATAGAATCAGAGCAATGTATGTGATGATGTCCAATATTTATTTATTTATTGTGAAGTAATAACATCCATATCTATGATAATTGGGGGCATGTGGCTTCGTTTAAGGCACCAGTAAATTAAAAAAAATGTACAAACCTTGAATTGAATAGAATAGAAAATATTGTAAGCATTACAAAAGCAGTTATGGACCGGCAGTACAAATTCAGTATTCTGTCAATTTGTAAAAGCTTTTGTAAAGCTTACTTGTATAGACCACCCGCGGTCCCGGCGAACTTCGTTTCGCCTAAGAGGATTTACCCGCTTTTCTGTTGAAATTTTTCCTGAATTTTCTTTGCTATAAACCTCACGGAGTCCGAGACCTTTCCAATGAATGCAAAACCGTGGAAATCGGTTCGTGCGTTCTGGAGTTATAGCGTCAGGAAGGAAAACCCGACTTATTTTTATATAGTAGATTACGAACAATATTAACTAAAATAATTTAACGGGTCAAAACGCGACACCATTTTTATTTAGTAGTTAATACGAACTACTTACTGCCCGACGTTTCGCTTAGGTTGCACCAACCGTGGTCACTTTTAAGTACTAAATAAAAATGGTGTCGCGTTTTGACCCGTTAAATTATTTTAAATGTTTAAAATGGAACGCGAAAGTCTTAAAATTTATAATATTAACTAAATTTGGTTCAGTTATTCAAAGGCTATGTACATAAATACATTTCGGCGATATTTTTTGTCTATATTGATAGATATGTTACACGTGCGACTTGATACCTTTGTAATGAACAAAGGAAACTAAAAAAAAAACACAGTAAGAACTCCTCAAAAAATAGTTTAGACAAAGACATAAGTGAAGATAACACAACGAAAGTATTTTTTTAGACTAATTGATTTTTATCTTTTTTTTTTTTATATCCGCCCTTACCTTGAAGGCTTGACCCCTGCTACTAATGTAGCATGCCCCAGGGGCTCTGTTAACCTTACTCACACGCAGGAGCACAACAACACAGAAGTGATTGTTATTCGGCTGCGGTCTTCTGTAAGGTGGAGGTATTTCACCAGTCGGGCTGCTCCAGTTCGAGCGATAAATCGCTATGCCCCACCTCTCTTAATAACATATATCTTAATTTAATCTATTAAATAACAGAAAAAAATGGCGTAACTGAACAAAAACAAATACCAAAATCGGTCTATCAACACAATGTGCATTAGGACTTTTGTTTTTTTAATTTAATTTTTAGTTTGTTTAGTTTAAATATATATGTTTTTAAATTTTTCTTATTACTTTGAATCAATTAAATTATTTTTTACAATTTACTACATTATTTTATCTAATTACTACACTGTATGTCTTAGTGCAAAACTAGTTATAAGTTCAGCTATATTTGTAATATGAACGACAGAGTTTCTTGCCGGGATCTTCTCTGTAAGTTATAGGTTCCGAACCGTAGGTAGCGTCATTTGCATTATATAGACGTTTCATAAATATTACTGGTGTAATTTTACATGAATAAAAGAATATTGAATTTGAATTTGAAAATTTGAATTTGGTCAAGTAATCTTCGAGTAATCGGTTAACAAACCTTTATAAAAAAACTTCTAATTGATAACCTTCTTCCTTTTGACGTCTCTAAAAATCGGATCTTCACTAAACAAACGCCAGTAACCTAACTTAAAAAAATACAATCTCGTCCCCCTTGATCTAAACCAACAAACATCACTATTATTCGTTCCGTAATCAATCTCCAACATTGGGAGCGATTCGCGCGAATAATTCGCAGCCCCAGTGGCGCCCTCTAAAATGCAGATTAAACCGGGATTATGGCAACACCTGACTCGAATTAATTGGGGGTAGGGTTGCCGCAATTATATTCATAAATATTTTAAATTTAATTTTATATGAATTAAAAGATTACTCATTCTCATTTAAAAACAAAAAATCAATTCCTGTTAGAATTTATTATAATCGTAAAAAGGTTACATTATAACACTTTTGAATCGTCAGTAATATAATACAAAGTGACTGGTACAATGCAAAGTCAAAGTCAAATTCAATCGATTCAGCGGTTTAGCAAGCCGTACAGACAAACAGATGGACAGACAGATAGAGTTACTTTCGCATTTATAATATTAGTATGAATTTACTGTGCCGACCTACGACATTACCTACAAGTCGACACAAATACAGTGTCAGCAGAATTGGCGTAATAAACAACGCTCCATACGTAGTGCGTGACATCGATCCTACATCGCGATGTCAGAGTTTTCGTCGCCACTAAATATATATACAACAAACCAAGATTGGTAGTTGGGCCTTGGGCATATCGAAGTTATTAACTCGACAGTATTTCTTGGCATAACTTTAGACTCAAAATTACAGTGGTCTCCCCACATATCTAACCTAGCTGGAAGACTGAGTTCGGCTGCTTATGCGGTCAGAAAGATAAGGTACCTAACAGATATGGAAACAGCAAGATTGGTTTATTTTAGCTATTTTCACAGCGTCATGTCTTACGGTCTGCTATTATGGGGATCTGCGGCCGATATTCAAACTATATTTGTTTTACAAAAGAGGGCCATCCGAGCCATGTACAAGCTAGGACCACGTGCCTCGCTGAGAGAATTGTTTAAGGAAATTAACATCTTAACAGTCGCATCTCAATACATTCTCGATTGTTTAATGCATGTATACAAAAACTTGCATACATTTCCTAAAAAATCAGACAATCATAGCATTAACACCAGAAATAAAAATAAGCTTGCTGTTCCTAAGCGTAGACTACATAAAATAGGTAATTCATTTGTTGCTTTAAGCATAAAAATGTTTAATAAACTCCCTCAAGTTATTGTTGAGTTACCTTTGTACAAATTTAAGACATTTGTCAAACGTTGTCTTTTGAAAAAAGGCTACTACAAAGTAGAAGAGTATTTGAATGACAGGAACGTGTGGATCAGTGACTAGTGTGCTCGCCTGTACCTACGTGTTTTATATTATTTTACAAATATATATGTAACGCATTTTCTCAATCAATGTCAGAATTGGGCCTCGATGACGCATGTGAGTCATACAGTTAATTTAATTTACAAATACCTTTGCTTTATTATTATTATTTTTTTTTTAATAATTGATTTAAATTTTTTATTTTACCATTGACAAACTAACTGTGTGTCTTAGTGCAAAATTAGTAATAAGTGTAGCTTTCATTTGTAAAAAAACTACTGAGTTTCTTGCCGGTATCTTCTCTTTAGTTATAGGTTCCGAACCGGAGGTAGCTTCATTTGCTTTATATAGAGACTATTCATAAGTATTACTAATGTAATCTATGTGAATAAAAAAAATATTGACTTTGACTTTGGCTTGGTCCCCGAGCAGATAACACCTAGCTCGGTGGAAGTACTTCCATTTGTAGTAAAGAACATACATTCCTTACATTGGTGACCCCGTGATAAGTAGTACGTGTGATTGTACCGACCTACGACATTACCTACAAGTCGACACATTACCATTGCCTACAAATATCACACAAAAAATAAAATGATATTAATAGTAAATTTCGTAGAGGACAGCCCTATAGCGGCCCCATCTGTGCATACATCAGGGATTATTCTGACGTATTAATATTTCGATCGGGCAACATTACTCCAAAAAGTCACACGCTAATTTCGACCTAAAAACTTCCACACTTAAACCCAATATAGCTTAACGTGAGTACAACGAAGTCTGTTGTAGTTTTTAACAACACATTCACTGCAATTAAGGTTTTAATATATTTTGTATAAGGTAGTTTTTCGCTTGTTGATGAAGTTGTGGTGTCAGATGTTGGGAAATGCATTGGATAATAAAATGACTTGTAATAACAGTAAATTGTTTGACATTTTGTGATAAATCAAAATGGCGGTGTTAGGTCAAGATTTATTCAAATAAAAAGCTAATTAAAACATCGAAAAATAAGGCTTATTATTGAATGCGTATTTTATCTTCGAAATTGAGAAGCTATGGCTGGCACATACGTCATGCTTGTGAAGGCGCCAGGGGGCTGGTCTGCTACAGCTTATCTGTCAACAATAAATTCTCATTGTTTCATCACTCATCAAAATAAAACTATATGTCTTGGTCCAAAATGGTCTACGCATAGCACTAAGTGAGATACTGCTACTGTAACTGATCTGCTGAGATTCTTACCGGTGTCTTCTCGGTAGATATAGGTTCCGAACCAGCAGTAGAGTCACTTTGCATTCTCAATTACTGCTGTAATGCATATTTTGCTATACGTAAATAACTACATTATCAACCGTATGTTGGTTTTTATATTCATGATGTTATGCAATAAAAGAAGTAAGAGAGGTAGGGCATAGCGATTTATCGCTCGAACTGTATCAGCCCGACTGAAACACCTCCACTTTGCAGAAGACCGCAGCCATATAACAAGCACTTCTGTGTTGTTGTGTTCCTGCGAGTGTTTAAGGTTTCCAGAGCTCCCGGGGGTGCATAAGTAGCAGGGGTCAGGCCTTCAAGTTAAGGACGACAAGTCCAGTAACAGATTTATTATTATGCTGTACTTGTCGCCAGCTAGGACCTCTTTACCGCTTAACATTAGGTGGGATGAGGTCAATCTTGAAGTGTAATATAAAAAATAAATAAAGAATTTGTGTTTGAGTTGGTCAAGAAGAATAAACTATCCCTAGAACCGTTACTATCAGTAGGACAGTCTTTTTCACGTGAAAACTGTCCAAATCTATACAAATGTTATAAGAAAGTTTTACATTTTTGTTTGTGTGTGTATGTTTGTACTGAATTAACTCAAAAAATACAGCACCGATTTCAATAATTCTTTCACCATTAGAAAGCTGCATTCACCCTGAGTAACATCGCCTACATTGATTGCTAGAAAAGTTTAAGTATCCTTACTAAAACTTACTAAATAATTAACTCCACGCGTACGAATTTGCAGCGATATTCCGGCTACACTTCGGAGCCGCATTTCACCCAAACACTTCGACAACTACGTCATAAAAAACAACAATAAACTGTCAAAAGCCATTTATGACGTCATCGGCACACGCCGGCCACTTATCAGTCCTCTGGGAGGCTCCCACCCTCCCAACTGTCAGATACAATGTTCCAGGATGGATGCTGTCGACTTGATAACATTGCGGTATAGAAATTGTGTTCTTAGCGCGAACAAAAATGGTATCAAATAGTATTACGTAGTGAGAAAACTAGACTTTATATATTTTTGTGCTCAATCTATATTTCTTGAGAAACAAAAATAAGGCAAATGAAAATATTTGGGTGTACTCCACCCAAAAGCAAAACGAACTGACGAATAGTTTCGTTTTAGAAAATTAACCAAATGTTTGGGAGTTTAAACGTAGTTTTTTAATTGCATAATTAATATTTTTTTTATGAAAACGTCTAATTCGCATTCGAAAGGAATTGGTTGCGACGATTAGAATTCAAATCTACCCGTCATTGGATCCGAAATAATGTCGTTTTTGGAAGTAGAAAGTGAAAAGTTATTGAATTTTTTATAGTATTCCACGGCGCACTAGTGAACTCTAAACATAGTTGTATGACATTAACTAAACTCATTAACTAACAACCAATCACTACGGCCTCGGTGGCGCAGTGGCTAAGGTAGGCGGCCAAAGCGCGATAGGTCCCGGGTTCGATTCCTGGTGAGGTCAATTTGGAAAACGAACTTTTCTAAATTGACTTGTGTCTGTGTGTGCTGTGATGGCGCCCCCAGTTAGTATCCGTCGTCTGGTGCTCATAGTACAAAGGAAAACCTTAGTTTGAGACCAGGTAATTGGTGTGGTTGTCTGGCGCATTTATTTATTTATTAACTTACTATTAATTAAGAGGGGGTACCATGCCAAATTGTCGATTTTAGATTCGATTTTTACACTTGAAAACAAGCTTTAAATAATTTGAGTTTTTTAATATGAATATTAGACTATATTTAGCAGGGACTGGTCTGAGCAGAAACATGAAATTGTAATATTTTCTCGATAGAAAAATATCACAAAGTTAGGTCTAATTTTTAACTAGATTCGATTTGTTTTCAAAGCTATTCATTCAACTGAATTTATATTTTAATACATAATAGAAAAATATATTTTCGAGGGACTGTACTAGCGGTTTTTGAAAATATAATTTATTTTGCGAGATATTTAAAAAAAACTAGTTCGGCGTTTACTACGTTTTTATTCCGCGTAGAAAATTGTCATTCTATTTCACCTGACACATGCATGTCAGCATGTTTTGTTTCATCAATCAGTCGTGGCTGCTCTGTTGAGACGGGAGGTCTATGTCACCATGCTCCTGCCCAAAAATATTAAAAAAAAATGATAGCAAACAAAAATGATAAAAGAAAACGTTTTAGAGGCGAACAGAATAAGTTAAAACTTCAATTTATGACGTATTTCCGAAGGTTTATATTCATTTATTGTATTTGTTTATCTTTGTGTTGTCAAAAAGCGTTGAAGTTATGGCGGTGCATGCAGTACATGTAAAATAAATCGATACTTCAACCACGTGACACCACGTGATGATGTCGATATGAGTTTCTATTATGTATTTGTTTACATAATAGTAAATACCACCATAGTACTAGTAGGAAAATAAAATGTGACAATCTATTTTTATTGAATTCTTCGTACAAACCATTTTTTACATAGATATAATAGTTTATATCTTTTAGCTTTTAATATCACCAAAGCCATGCGATTAAAGCACTTAAGAAACACCTTTCAACAAGAACTTTGTAAGTTTGTGTCTTTTTTTATTTTGGACTAGCTGTGCCCGCGACTTCGTTCGCGTGGACTACATCCTTTTATGGTCGGTTTTACCCTTTTCTCCCCTAATATTCGAAACAAAAATTAATCTATATTTTAATCCAAGTTTTGAGCTATATTTGTGCCAAATTTCATATCTCTAACTTCAAAAATAAACATTTTTCCATATAAACTTTCAAAGGTGGTATTACCCCGATTCCCCTCTTATTTTCTAATAAAAAGTAGCCTATGTCCGTTCTTGAGATTAAACGTATACCTATACCAAATTTCATCAAAATCGGTCGAGAGGTTTAAGCAGGAAAGCGTAACAGACCGACAGACAGAGTTACTTTCGCATTTATAATATTAGTAGAGATTTCAAGCGTAAACGAATAGAAGTAAACAGAGCTATGTCATTATTTTTCTAGATAAAAAAATAAATTTCTAGTCTTACAAAGTATGATAGCTTTCGAGTCATTAATAAATTATAAATTCCACTTTGAAAGGTTACTCGTACAATAAGAAACATGCCTTACCCAATAAATAGACCCAAGGCAAGCATTATCCGACTATTTGTTACGCTGAGTTGGGCGGCATATGCTGTAACTGACTGATTTGTAGACGGCAAGATTGGTACATTTTGCCTATTTTCACAGCGTCATGTCGTATAGTCTGATTTTATGGGGATCTGTGGCCGATATCCAGTAGTATCTTTGTGTGACAAAAGAGGGCAATCTGAGCCATTTACAAGCTAAGACCACGTGACTCGTTGAGAGAATTATTTAAGGAATTCGAAATCCTAACAGTTTTATCTCAATACGTTTTCAACTGTTTAATGTACGTATACAAAAAAAAATTGCATATTTTTCTTAAAAAAATCAGACTCTCCTAGCATTAACACTAGAAATAAACACAAGCTTATGGTCCCTAAGCATAGACTTTTAAGATTGGTAATTTATTTGTTGGTTTAAGTATAACTTTTTTAAATAAATGGCCTCAAATTATTGTTGATTTAACTGGGGACAAATTTAAGACACATGTTAAAAGTTGTCTTTTAAAATATATTTTACAAAGTTGAAGACTATATTAATGACAAAGTTGTGTGGATCACTAATGTTCGCCCTCACATTTTCACATTTTTACACATTTCTTTAAATTGACAAATACTCACAAGTTGGTAAAATTCAATTCAATTAAAAATTCAACTGGCAGACTACAAAAATTAATGTTAATGGAGCCAATTCTTCTGGCGCAGCGCTAGTTATGGGAGCATTCCACGGCTCTGTATTAGAACCTTGATCTTATTAATAATATCCCTTACTTCACCGAAAGTCTATGTGAGACTATATTACTTGCTTGCAAATCTCTGATTATTAAAGCTGACGTTAACAATTGTATGACGATGTAAATAATTATTTCTCACAAGTTATGCATTCGTATAAAGATGATAATATTGTAATTAATATAAACAGATTAAACTCATTTATTTATAATTTTTTTTAGGAATCACTTTAAACTAAAAACTAACAATGGGACCTCATATCAGTGCGCCTCAAGCAAGACTTAGTTTGGATGTATTTGCAGTAGGAAAAATAATTAGATTAGATTAAATACAAAATAGTTTTGTATTACAGAAGAGAGAGCTATACATATTATGGCCTTAGATCTCGTGATGACCTTAGACCGTGTAATTCACTGAAACAATTATTTAAAAAAGTCGACTTTTTATTCGTTACTTCATCGCTCATCTTTGAATTCATAATATGTTATTAAGTTTTTAAACAAATTTCAGAAAAAAATATTTATGTATGTTGGGTTAAGTATAAAAATAAATTATCGTTATTTAAAACTAGGTGACTACAAACTGATAAATGAATTTTAAAATATATAGACATGACTGATATCCATACGGTCTGCTCACACACTATATTTATAAGATGTCTATAGTCCTAAATTGTAAATAATGGAATAACTACTTACCAATAAGAAACTGGTGGTAACTTCATTTTGTATTGTATTTATTTTAACGATGCATAAGTATTACTTATAACCACTATATTTGTTAAATATAAATGCAATATACCTAATATGGATACAGATGAAAACTTAAATGATTATTATTATTATTTTTGTAATAAAAATCATGTCCGCTATCTTGATTGGTCTTGCCAAATTTTATCTCAGTCATATTTTATTATTAGTAAGTATTAAAAATAACTGGTAGAACGCAAAGTACACGTTTGAATTCTTTATGATATTATTTTGACATAATAAAAAATGCATTAGGTCTCAACCTATTATTTGTACTTAAATATCCGTTTATAATAATATTAAGAATAATAAAATTATAATTAATTACAATGGGAATATAAAAACTATTAACAAAAACTAATTAAAAACACAAATTTTGCTATCCGAACCCGTTAGTCCCCGGCGCAAAGGTGCCCATCACACTGGCCGCATTACCACGCTGAATAGCAATGGCCAGCCTCTGCACCAGGAACGAACCAGAACGTGAGTCGCCTGAAGCATCACTCAATCTACGGCCTATTTCACGCACAAAGTCCCTCGCCTCCGACCCCCAACAGCCCATGGTCTCCACTGCCACGGGCACAAAGTAATAAAGAGGCTCTAAATTGGCATACTTAAGCCTCTTCTTCAAACATGCATCTTCCGCAGCCGCTGCCGGGTAGTGGATAGTGCGACTGAGATGGCTAGCGGCTACAGTGCTGACGCAAGTAGCGTCCCAAATTAGGCACTTTCCGTTCTTCCAAGGCACTAAAGTCAGCCCATCTGGCCTCTTACCATCGGATCTGCTCAGACCGGGAGGTTCAAGCATGCATGGGATATTTGCCGATATAAGGGCTCTGCGGATTATATCATTTAGGGCATGGTGCCGCGGAAACCTCCCCGCACACCGGCGACAACTTAAAGCGTGGTGGCCGTCAGCCCCTACCATAGAACCGCAAGTGCATTTATGAGGTTCGCACACCTTGCAGCCCAGGCGCAGAGCCACCGCCACACGCAGGGAGTCATCATCAAGCAAAGTACCCAGATGCGGCGAAGGCAGTGCATGCAACCATGCCCCTGATTCTGACTGCGATACAGCGCGCAGTCTAGCCATATCAGCTCCCGCAGCCTTTTCGAACAATCCCTCTAGGATACGCTTCACCCGAACATCATCCCACGCTCTTTGGACATGAGTAGAATAAATAATTAGAGTCACGCAATAGCATTATAAACTTTCTTACCTTTTCGAGTTATTTACCACTATCAAAATTATTATGATTAATATATTTATTTTGTGTGCAAACTTTGGTTAATCCGACTCGCACTTAGCCAATCCTTATCAGATTTATCTAAATTTTTTGCGTATACTGTGCCAGTGCAAAACATGACGCGGTGATGATTTCGATGCGTGGGACGAGTGCGGGGCGTGTGAGGTGCGCGGGTGAAATTCGACATTACTCCGGCACCATACCCCCTCTTAAGGAAAACCTGTCATTGGCCTTATTGTAATTTGCTTGGAAAAACATGTATCGTTATCGCTGTTGGTTTTTTGAACAAATCCATACTTCCATACTAATATTATAAATGCGAAAGTAACTCTGTCTGTCTGTCTGTCCGTCTGTTACTCTTTCACGCCTAAACGGCTGAACGGATTTTGATGAAATTTGGTATAGGTATACGTTGAATCTCAAGAACGGACATAGGCTACTTTTTATTAGAAAATAAGGGGGGGATGGGGGTAATACCACCTTTGAAAGTTTATATGGAAAAATGTTTATTTTTGAAGTTAGAGATATGAAATTTGGCACAAATATAGCTCGAAACTTGGATTAAAATATAGGCTACTTTTTGTTTCGAATATTAGGGGAGAAAGGGGTAAACCCGACCATGAAAGGATGTAGTCCACGCTAACGAAGACGCGGGCACAGCTAGTAAATAAATAAATGACTTGTAGTGGACCGCGCTGCTTCGCACGTATGCTGTCTTTGTTTTTTCCGTATTATTCCACTGATTATTCGTTCCTATTGGTCGCAGGCTGCGACTCGCAGCGTTTTATTATAAAGGCCTAAAGCCTTCATCAATGAATGGATTATCCGAAACAAAAATATCTTTCCAAATCGAACTAGTCGAGTTGAGTAGTTTTTGAGGAGCGCATTCAAACAAACTCTTTAGGTTTATAATATTTTTTTCAATGAATGAATGAATTTATTAATCAAGTAACAATGACTCATGTTGTTAGTAGTACTTATGAAATATGTTTGTTACAATTTAAAAAGACAATACACAAAATAAAAATATTATAACTTAAAGTGGCCATTCCTGCACTACTCCCCCCGAAATAGCGCAAGAACGGTTCATATAAGAGCAATCTAATCTGCCCGCGATCATGTTCAGGATGCTGTTGTTCAATGTCCAAGTCGAATCTTTTTTATTCACATAGATTACATTAGTAATACTTATGAAGTAAGAAAACAATTCACTAACCGGAGCACTCGGCGCGCAAGTTTACTCGTAGTACCCAGAGTAAGGACCAATTACGGCAAAAAGATGATCACTTTTGCTGGAGCGCAGCTATATAACAAACTACCCCCAAATATAAAAAGTGTAAGCTCACTTAGTGCATTCAAAACGAAACTTGCACAACTAATTTTAAAACAAAATTAAATATCTACCTACTTGAGAATGCTAGGGGAGTATTTCCTGTCTACCATACAATATCCTCGAACGACGCACTTTCCTCATAACTACCCATAACATATTTAACCCCTAACCTACCTAATTATTATTATTATTTTTAACATTAAGATAAATGATGTTCTCATGTAAGTGACTGTAATTGTCTTTTTTTGAGAATAAATTTCTTTAACCCAAAAAGAATAGTATCTATATAAAGCAAATGAAGCTACCTCCGGTTCGGAACCTATAACTAAGGAGAAGATACCGGCAAAAAATTAATTTAATTCGTGAAAGTGCCAAGGGACGGGCCTAATTTGAATGCCCTCAAACGGCGCCATTTTAAATCTATTTACAGTTGGCGGTTGCGATAAAGAGTCCCCAGAGGGAATACTCCATCAGATCATATGGTTTTGTCACTCCTGAGAGGGGAAGGACAAAACATATTCTGGCATTGATTTATTTTTTAACCCCTAACACAAAATGAAAAGGGGTGTTATAAGTTCGATGTGTCTCTCTGTCTGTCCATATTGTCAGAGTGGACTAAATCACACATGTCATTGCTCTGAGTCTGTGTTATGTAGAAACAACGACGGTAACACAACACCCAGACCTGAAAAAATATAGGAACGTTTTTCCGAATAAATATTTTCCCACATAAACTTTCAAGGGCGATATTATCCACATTCCCCTTTATTTTCAAAACAAAAAGTAGCCTAGGTTCTAAAGTTCAACGTATACCCATGTAAACCAAATTTCATCAAATTCGTTTCAGTGGTTTAGGCATGAAAGCCGGACAGACAAACAGACAGACAGACAGAGTTACTTTCTCATTAATAATTAAGTAAAGATGAATCGCTGTTCGTTAGTCTCACTAAAATCGACAACGGGTTTAAATTAAATTAAATATTATGTTAATTAGCTATTGTGATTTTTTTAACGTGTATTGTTGTTTTGTTTTAAATTAAATGTTATTTCTTAAATTTAAATATTGGATTTGTTGATTATTATTTATTGATTATTGTGTTACATTACTTTGGATATCTATAAAAAATAAAAGTCTTTAATCATTTAAAAAATAATAATAAATAAATAAATATTCTTTATTTCAGACTAGTGTCCATAAGGGTTAGTAACAAATTACTTAGAGACATAACAATTGGTAAAAATAATAAAAAAGAATAAAGAATTAAAAAGAATTTGGCTGTGTTAGTTTTCATTTAGCGTAGTGACTAAGGTAGGCGACCAAAGCGCAAAAGGTCCCGGGTTCGATTCCCGGTCGAGTCAATTTGGAAAACGAACTTTTCTAAATTGACTTGTGTCTGGGTGTGATGGGATGACGCCCCCAGTTAGTATCCGTCGTCTGGTGCTCATAGTACCTACAAGGGAAAACCTTAGTTTGAGACCAGGTGATTGGTGTGATTGTCTGGCGCATTTATTTATTTTATTTTTTTATTTTATTGATTGTGGAGGTCCAGGGAAGGTTCAAAAGCTTAGAAAATTTTGATCAAAAATAGGCGTTACGACATCTGCCAGGACGCCTAGTCGTAAATAAAAAGAGGCGCGCTATCGGCGCAAGTTTGTTGATAAAAAACAATCGCCTCCACTCACCCTCCCCCGGGAGTGCTGGGGAGACACCACACTGTTTTTGTTAAGAGGATATTTGGCATTATAATGGAAAGTAAAACTATAACTACAATTAAACTTTTTTAAATAAATTAAGGGGTCAAAACGCGACACCATTATTTATTCGTTAATACCCGTTAACTTATTTTAAATGTTTGAAATGGAACGCAAAAGTGTGATAGATTTGAAATGTGTTATTATGAATATATTCTGTTAGCCAAGCCCTGTTATATGATACCCATATTGTGGGAGTTGTGTTAAAACACGCAAAAAATAAATTTGTGACGGCGGCCATCCTGGAATGATTTCAATCAAACATAGCTAAGAACACTCCCGACTTATTCATCTTTCAAACAAATAAATCAAAATCAATATCGGTTCATTTGTTTGGGAGCTGCGATGCCATAGACTTATACACACAGAGACACGTCAAACTAATAACGACCCGTCGTTGCGTCGGTTGTAAAAAAAGTTTACTAAAAAAAAAACAAAAGAAAAAATTAGTTTGTCTGTAAAGTCGGTTTGCGAATGGTAGTCTGACGTGTCAACGCTGAGCCGATCTCTTGCTTGTGGAAAGCGTCAATAGAGTATAACGGGATAATGACGTCGTATTTTTCGTGCATGCAGCCCGGTATCCATTGCGAGGCAGGGTTGGTTTAGTTGGATCGGCTAGCCCTGCCCTCCCCTCGACCAACCCGGGGGGAAAAGACGGTGCCGCATGACAGCGGCTATTACGCCGGTGGTGCTATGTATGTGCTAGTTATGGCTGAGCCGAGTTTCCCGTAGCATCACCATTAACGGCTATGAGGTCCAGTCGGGGGGTTTTAGTGGGTAGTCCTGCCCTCCGTCCTCAGGGCGGGGAGTCCCCCCCCAGGAGTCCCCAGGGGGGGAATTTTATCGCGCTCGTAACAAACGTCAAAATCGATCGAAGTCAGTGCGTCAGCTGCTGATTGGCTGAAAATACGAGTGCGGTGTGCTATTAGCCAATCAACAGTATTGAAACTTTTTTCGTCTCACGCGAGAAATTTGACGTATTGCGCATGCCAGGCCTAGTTGTCACGCCAACGCATTTTCGACCTTCCTCTTGGATTAAAATATGAATACCATAACGTGAAAAACCACAAATGTACGAGTATATTACAGTGCGCTATCATAAAGGAATTGGCTACTTGACAGTGATAACAATAAAATATGAAAAGTGTTAGATATGTTAGCTTATTAGTAAAGTAATAATTTTACATTTTTATTTTATAATTAAAAGCATAGTTAGTATTTTAATTTTGCAACATAAATTTTACTTTTTTTATCTGTGGAACAAAAGAACCGAAACGGAAACCACAATTGCAATTCGGAAATGACAGCTGTCGGCGAAAATAATTTATTTTAATGTGGCGAAACAATGATTATTTTACCGATTAAATTGAATTATTGTGTCTTTAATCGTATTAAGAATTTATTGAAACATTATTCACAATATTTTCCGTTTATCTAAATGAAGTCGTTCCTATGCGTATCGGTTCGTTGTCTACAACGTTGACGTCATAATTTCAACAGTGACATGACTTGGCGTTTTTGCGCGCTTTTTAAATGTGTTACACAAAATCTTATTTTTCTCTGGTTATTTACATTTTTTCCAGATAAATCGAATTGCTTGGGATATAAAATGAACGGGCGCACATTTTGCAATACTTTTTCAAAAACTGTCAAGTAGCCAATTGTGATTCAACAAGTATACTTCTGAAGTCTCTCGGCTAATTATCTAGTTAACATCCCTATTTCCCACTTTGTCCTTCAATCTTCTAATCAAATGTCACCCTAATCAAGTACGTTTCCCGGTGTCCCTCTTTTGCAGAGCGGCGCAGATAAGCTTCCCGCGTCTCCCGCGGGACTATTAGCGACACTTGAGGGTAGTTTATCAAAAAAAGAATATGACGAAGAGGAAATTAAACTGTTTGACGGAATGTTTTTGAGTGTTTTTGTTTTAAATCTTACTAATCATAAACATCAATATGTATCAAACTCAAACTCAAACTCAAATATTTCTTTATTCAAGTTGGTTACATGTAACACTTTTGAATCGTGATTGAATACAATGCAAAGTGACTCTACTGCCGGTTCGGAACTTATATCTACCGAGAAGACACCGGCAAGAAACTCAGCAGATCATTTACAGTATCAGTATCTAACTTATTGCTATGTGTAGCTCACTTTGGACCAAGTCATATAGTTTTGGTTTTGATGAGTGATGAAACAAATAAGTACCTACTCAAGTAAGTTTTTACATTCAAGAGGTAAGCTGGAGCAGACCAGTCCCCGAAGGTGGCACCTATTCACAAGCATGACGTATTTGCCAGCCATCGCCATATAAAATCAACGTCACTTTTCTTTGTAATTTTATAACTCAAGAACGGGCTCACGTACACAAACCAAATGTTTAGGCTTTGTTCGGACTATTTATTGGATGGTTTATGTCAAGTTTGCACAATCATCAAAATACAAAATCGATCGAGCGATTCTTCATTTAATTATTTTTCATAAAACCAGCGCTGCAGCAGCCTTGCGTCGCAGCATAAAGCTGTGTGGCCTAGTTTACCGCTTACCCATTTGGTATTTTTAATTATTACATGTTTGCTTTTGTTTTACTTTTTCCCGTACTTCTCTTGTTTTTTGTTTTTATTTTTATTTTATTTGTCGTGTTGTGTTGTAAAGTGTAAGCATGTATCTTGTGTGTAGTGGTCAGTAAATATATTTTCTTTCTTTCTTTCTTTCATTTTCCACATTTTTTGTTACAAATGAATATGCGTGCAAAGCCACAGCGGACTGCTAGTTATATTAAAAAGCGAAAGTTTGTGAGAATATACCTAGGGATACCTATATCTGAGTTTATGAATGTTTGGATGTATTTTTACCCTTTCATGCTAACACTGCTGAATGGTAAAAATGGAATGTAATAGAAAGGAAGATGAGATTAACATATTGCTGAGTATCTTTCCAAACAATTTGAAAGCAAACAGAAAATCCTAGCACAGTAATAGCGACTATAGTATGGCGTCAGCATAATGGCGTCCACTAATATAAGCAAAATGGCGGATTTATAGCTACCTGTCGTGCCCTTGTTTCGACAGTTACATAGTTCCATAATGCCAATTCAGGTAAATTATTAATGAATTACGAATTAGGTTGTATTAGTTACAAGTCACAAATGTTAGTATAGGAACGTTTTTTTTCGGATCCCCTTCCAAACAAATTTAAAAGCAAACGGAATCCTAGCTTAACGGTAATGGCGACCGCAATATGGCGTCGGCAAGATGGCGTCCACTAAACGAGCAAAATGGCGTTTTTATGGCTAATGACGTCATAAAGTAGATCGGCCTCGACTACCTTGGACAGAGACAGATGATACGAGCGCTGTGGATGGACCCTAACGTGAATTTTATTGGATTATGGCTTTCGACATTAACTTGTACAATTAACAGCTCGTTAGACTATAAATAATCATTATGCCGTGCGCATAAAATTTAATATCGTACTAGAAGTGTTTACATTGACTTGTGTCAATGACGCTACCTCCGGTTCGGAACCTATAACTTACATAGAAGTTCCCGGCAAGAAACTCTGTCATTCATATTACAAATATAGCTGAACTTATAACTAGTTTTGCACTAAGACATACAGTGTAGTAATAAGATAAAATAATGTAGTAAATCGTAAAAAATAATTAATGGATTCAAAGAAATAAGAAAAATTTAAAAACATATATATTTAAATTAAACAAACTGTAGGTCCTAATGCACATTGTGCTTAATAAGAATCTTGCCAACTTGCGAATATTTGTCCACGTAAAGAAATAGGTACCTCTTTCTGAGTTTGTATAAAAAGAAATAACTAAGTAACTATCATTAGTGAAATTTTCATGTGAAGGCGAACAGATATAACGGATAGGACGTTACAGTATCAAATCCGTTGTCATCGCGATGTGGGTTCCTCTCTTACTTACCATCAGGCTAGGACAAAACAATATACTGAGCTTCTATAAAAAAAACCTATGTTACATCACGCGGAGGCCAATAAGAGGAGAAGTAGTCTAAAATGTGTAAAAAATGGGAGAAAGACACGTGTGAAGCCAGGGCGGGCCGCTAGTTGCAATATAATATTACTGAATCCATTCCCTTTGCATTCCTGTCATGAACTGAAAAACAAACAAGAGATCCGGTCTGACGTCACGTCCGGCCGCGACCGGAAACAATCTTGCGGCGCAATGGCGCGCGCTATTGCTTCCGGTGTCGACGCATTCAGCCGCGGGATTGGTTCGTTCGAATGTTCTGACAGGCGATTGGTCTATTAACTGTTGACACAGATTGTATTGTTCTTGTGATGTTATGAAACAGAATAAATTCATCACCCTTGCGGTATGGGATTAAAACCCACGACCTTCACGTATCGCGCGTGCTGCTCTTCCGACTGAACTAACCGCAAGTAATCATAAGCGAAGATTTTTTTGTCTTTATTATTAATCAATAAAGCTACCTCCGGTTTGAAACCTATAACTACCGAGAAGATACCGGCAAGAAACTCAGTAGTATTTTTACGAAAGAAAGTTAAACTTATTACTCTTTTCGAATCAACACCCACAGTTATTTTGTGAAATTGTGAAACAAAAATATAAGAGCAATTATTTTAAAGCAACAGAAAAATATAATCTCCCCTTGCGGTGCGAAATTTATTGTTTCGGTTGCTAGTGCGGCTCTAGCGAACTTTATATATTTTAAAGAAACAATAAATTCAAATTAAATATCTATATCAGCGGTCCCGGCGAACTTCGTTTCGCCTTAGAGAATTTTTCCCGCTTTTCTGTTGACATTTTTCAAATTTTACCAAGGATCCCTAATTTTGTAGCCTATGTCAAATTGAAAGATTGTAGCATTCTATTGGTAAAATATTTTTTTAAATCGGCCCAGTACTTTTTGAGCCTATTCATTACAAACATACAAAAATAGGTACAAATCTTTCCTCTTTATAATATTAGTATCGATAAGTTTAAAGAAATGAAACCCGTTTCCCGCTGTCACGCCAAAACATGAAAACGGCTTAACCGATTTGGCTATATTTTTTTTGTAGTCTTCTAATACTTTGTACTAGGTTTTTACGGAAAAGAATATAAAGAAAATCTCTCAGAAATTAAAAAAACGCTTGTAACGAATGTCAACGTCATTCACAGCCATAGACTATATTATTGAAAGAGCATCGTTTGTTCGGAAACGCGGCTACTTAATTAAATTCTATCGCACTAATTATAATTTTTGAAAACAACTCGCCACGGAATCGTTTTTCACTTGCTAAAGCGGTACGAAGTTCGCCGGGTCAGCTAGTATTAAATAGAAAAGCACTTTAAAAAAATGGATAAATCCAATTAAGTTAAAAAAATAAATGAATCGTAAATTAAATTAACTGTAGGAACTGTGGAATATATATATAATTAGATAATTTTTTACATAATATTGGCCTACCTACATGCGTTAGTGGTACGAAACTCTTCGTGCACGAATCCGACTAACACTTTGCTGGTTTTTACATTGTTCGTTGTAAGCCACAAACCTTTATTTCTTTATTAATTACCTGTCTGCGGCATTTACTTAACTTTTATGACTGTTGGTTGGTCCATTAACTGGCTGTCAGTTTTTTTTTCAACAATTTGACAAATGTCTAGTAAGGTTGTCACTTAAACGATTTTATTATTTTTATAGTAGGTACTTTACGCCGTACGAGCGAACTTTAAATATTAGAAACAGAAAAATTTCATCTCTCCTTGCGGTGCGGGAATCGAACGGGTCCCACGACCTTCACGTATCGCGCGTGCTGCTCTTACCAACTGAGCTAACCGCAAGTTATTGTAGGCGATGAAATGTTTCTGTTTCTAATATTTAAAGTTGTCACTTAAACTCAAAAATTGGGGGTTATCTATAAATGTGCCAATTAACATGCCTTACTAACATGGTCCTAATTTTACAGGAAGTGAGAAAAAAGGTTTTTTTCTTGAAAATATAAAACCAAGAAATCAATAATGCAGTACATTTGAACTTAGAAAGAGATTTTGTGATTTTTTTAATATTGCTTTTCAAGATTGACCTCATCCTACCTGATGTTAAGTGGTAATGAGGTCCTAGCTTAAGCGACTATTACAGCATAATAAACCTGTTGCCTTGAAGGCTTGACCCCTGCTACTAATGTAGCATCCCCCAAGAGCTCTGGAAACCTTACTCACACGCAGAAGCACAGTAGATTAATATATATAATAAAAACTATCCGTTGATAGTCATGTTTGACACAGTACGAATCGTAAAATATGGGAACCGGGCATATTATTATATATAGACGTTTCTTTCCTCTTCCTTTCTAACCCCTCTTTTCTTCCCCCAGGCCACCCCCACTTCTTCAACCAGCTCTCCTGCGGGCTGGACATCATCTCCCTCGCCGGGGAGTGGCTGACCGCAGCCGCCAACACCAACATGTTCACCTACGAGATCGCGCCGGTCTTCATTCTGATGGAGAATGTTGTGCTGGAGAAGATGCGTGACATGATCGGGTGGAAGAGCGGAGACTCTATACTGGCGCCTGGTGAGTCTTGGTCTACCGTGGTCTACTGTGGTCCACTGCAGTCTACTATAGTCTACTGTGGTTTAGTGTGGCCTATTGTGGTCTACTGTGGTCCTTATTCTCATAGAGGCTTGGTGTGCTGATGTTGACTGTAGTCTACTGAGATCTGCTGTGTTCTACTAAGGTCTACTGAAGTGTACTGTGGCCTATTGTAGTCCTATGCTCATGGAGAACGTATTGCTGGAGAAGATGCGCGAAATGATCGGGTGGAAGAGCGGAGATTCTATACTAGCGCTAGGTGAGTCGTAGTACCCTGAGGTCTACTGCAGTCTACTATGGTCTACTGTTGTCAACTGTAGTTTAGTGTGGTCTTTTGTTGTGTACTGTGGTCAATGTGGTCTATTGTGGACTGCAGTGGTCCTCATCCTGACGGAGAACGTAGTGCTGGACAAGATGCGTAATTTCATCGGATGGAAGAGCGGAGACTCTATTCTAGCTCCAGGTGAGTCTTGGTACTGCAGACTTCTGTGGTCTACTGCAGTGTACTATGGTCTACTGCGGTGTACTTTGGTCTACTGTGGTCTACTGCTGTCTACTCTGGCCTACCATAGATTATAGAGGTTTACTGAAGTCCATTATGGCCTACGGCGGTTTACTGCAGTTTATTATTGCCTACGTAATCTACTGTTATATGCAGACTTCTATTCTAGTGTACGGGCGTTTACTGTAGTTTTTAATGACCTTTTGCAAATAGTGACTGATCTACGATCACTTTCTAAAAGACTCATTATTCCTCCAGGTGGCTCCGTGTCAAACCTGTACGCGTTCCTGGCGGCTCGTCACCACAAGTTCCCTCAGTACAAGGAGAAGGGCCTCACCAGCATCCCTGGACAGCTGGTCATGTTCACCTCAGACCAGGTAAGCAAGTACAACTTGTGTTAGATCCTCTGTTCCCTGTTGGGGGCCTGCTTTCGTCCGCTTCTTGGGATACGGACCCCACCACTGGCGCAGAGGAAGACCTGGAGTTTAGAGTCGGTTCGAGTCCGACACACCACTCTCTCACTAGCATGCGCAATACGTCAAATTTATCGCATGAGACGACAAAAGTTTCGATACTGTTGATTGGCTAATAGCACACCGCACTCGTATTTTCAGCCGATCAGCAGCTGACGCACTAACTTCAAACGTTAAGAGCGCGATAAAATTTAGTCGCGTGACGCATGCTAGGCCTGTCTTTCTCCCCGTGGCAGAATGACAGTTCGTTGGCAAGTCTTCTGTTCCCACGGCATTCCCATCAAGGTGATGAGGTCCACCTGTAGGTTTTAGTGGGTATTCCAGCCCTTGTCTAGGCAAAGCTTGAAAACCTACCTTCGGTGGTGTTCACATTCGTTAAAAACGGATTTTTCGAAACTCCACTCTTAAGTTCATAAAAACCAGATTTCCTATAATACCACCACTCAGGCGATGAGGTCCAATCGTCAGATTTTAATCGGCAGTCACCTCCCGCGGATGACGTCAAAATATTCCCACATTTTTAACATCCTCTGCACAACATAGAATATGATATAGAAATGAGTAGTTTCTTAATTAGTACTTAACTCAATAGCGCTATAATATGTGTTAATTATATAATCTTCATCATAATAATATGTTGGTTTAGTGTAAAGAAAACCTAAATAAAAAAGTAAAAAAAAATACAAAAATAAATAAAATATTTATTGTCTTTAACAAAACATAAGCACTTAGAATACATACAACTTCCAGTGTCTCCTTTTAGGCTTTATTTGCCTGTGCCACTGCTCTTCCATTAGAAAGCTTTTCATTTGCTTACTGGACAAGTAGAATAAAATAGAAAATGTCGTTTTTCATGTAAACTTTTACAAAAGTATTTATGAATCGTCAAATTAAGTAAACTGCCGCCGTGTTCGGTATGTTGACTTTATCGAGATTGGAGTAGGTATACATGGACAAAAAGATTTCTGATTTTATTCTTCCAATGCCGTCAGCACTGACCAATCTCTTCTTTCCTCAGTGTCACTACTCTGTGAAGTCCTGCGCATCAGTGTGCGGTCTGGGGACCGACTACTGCATTTGCGTGCCCTCGGACGAGCGCGGGAAGATGATCCCCTCGGAGCTGGAGAGACTGGTCCGGTACCACAAGGATCGCGGACACGTGAGTACACCTGCTGCAGACTAAGAGAGGCAGGGCATAGCGATGTACTGCTCGAACTGCAGCAGCCCGACTGGCGTACCTCGCCCTTACAGAGAACCGTAGCCAAAAACAATCACTTCGGTGTTGTTGTGTTACCACGTGTGAGGTTTCCAGAGCTGCGGGGGTGTGCTACATTAGTAGCAGGGGTCAAGCCTTCAAGGTATAGGCGACACGTCCAGTACTCCTGTACTACTGTGGTCCCTGGTCCTCCTCATTACCACTTAACATCAGGTGGGATGAGGTCAATCTTGAAGTGCAAATTAAAAACCTTTTATTATATTCAGTTTGTCAGTTAAAACAATGATTTATTATTTATTTAATTCGTTAGTTAAAGCAATTATTAAATTTAGTCTGTCAGTTAAAAAACATATTTCATTTTTTGCCCTGAAAAGGACAGTGAGTCCTACGCACGCCGTCACCTCCCTCGACGGTACGATGCGACAATGCCTTTCCCCCCACGTTTAAAAAGGGGGGATAGGCTACTACTTCAGGGCAAGGGCCCAATGTGCCAGTGTGAAGAGAGAAGATGGGCATATACATTATTCTAACCACGGTATATTGGTTTCGTTTATTAGAATGTAGTATTTATCTCGAAAAAAAAAGGTTGAAGTATCAAGTACAGGTCCATTAAATAAATTCCTCTTCCTCAGGTCCCGTTCTTCGTGAACGCCACGTCTGGTACAACGGTGCTGGGCGCCTTCGACCCCCTCACGGAGATCGCTGATATCTGCCAGAAGTACAACATGTGGATGCATGTCGACGTGAGTATATATCTATATTATAATATAGATATAGTCTGTTCGTTCAAGTGGTTTGCGTACTTTGTCGGCGCTCGGCGGCTTCGGTAAAAGGCTACCTCAAAGGTAGCCGACAAGTGCCGGTTGTACTTCAAAGGCGCACCGCGTATATTGAAATAAAATATATATTATAAATGAAATAAAAATACAGGAGCGTACAGATGCTTCTGTTATTCAATTTTTATTTCAATTCCATAAGTGCGTGCGGGTCTGCTGGAAACCATTTGCGCACACGAACCGCAATGTTCAGCGCCATCTTATGTTGCCGCTCGAGAGTCAAGTGAAAGACTTAATAGAATAGAAAATGTCATCAGAATAATCAAAGTCAGAATAAGTTAAAGACTCGATTCTCAAAATATATCTACTAATATGGAAAAAACTATAGCTATAAAGATGCAAGAAATAAATAAATGATTAATGATAAATAACGCTATCAAGTTCAAATATTTTTGTCAAATTCTATTTAGCTATTTTGTGATAGCCTTTTTTCATGACCTTGACAGTCACTACGACATTACATTAATTGGCTACTTGACAGTTTTTGAAAAAGTATTGTAAAATGTGCGCCCGTTCATTTTATATCCCAAGCAATTCGATTTATCTGGAAATAATCTAAATAACCAGAGAAAAATAAGATTTTGTGTAACACATTTAAAAAGCGCGCGTAAACGCCTAGTCGCGTCGCTGTTCCAATTATGACGTCAACGTCGTTGACAACGAACCGATACGCATAGGAACGACTTAATTAAGATAAACGGAAAATGTTTCAATAAATTCTTTATACGATTAGAGACACAATAATTCAATTTAATCGGTAAAATAATCATTGTTTCGCCACATTAAAATAAATAATTTTCGCCGACAGTTGTCATTTCCGTATTGCAATGGTGGTTTCCGTTTCGGTTCTTTTGTTCCACAGATAAAAAAACTAAAATTTATTTTGCAAAAATAAAATACTACCTATGCTTTTAATTAAAAAGTAAAAATGTAAAATGATTACTTAACTAATAAGCTAACATATCTAACACTTTCATATTTTATTGTTAACACTGTCAAGTAGCCAATTCATCATAGCCTACTATTAAAAGTGCAAAACATATCGGTACTTCTCAACGATGGTACCATGATAAGGTACGGGGATGGAAGCTCATGTGTTTCCTCCTTCCTTTTACATGGATTCCTTCAAAAGGAGCGTGAAGAAACATCTCGCGGGCCAGTAAGGCGATGCTAACGGATAGGATATTTTGATATCAAATCCGTTGTCATCGCGATGTGGGTTCCTCTCTTGCTTACCATCAGGCTGGGAGGAGCCAATATACTGCGCTACTATTAAAAAAAAAGCTAGGATCCTGATCATCATCACGTCCTGGATTCCATTCCATAAAAAGGGAATTCGGCTTTCTTTTGTTGAAAATTACGACATCATTCAGGTATCTAGTTAAAATGCTGGTTCTCGATATGATCAACATTCCGAACACGGCGGTAGAAAGCTGAATTTGTTTTGACGATTCATAAGTGCTTTTGTAAAGCTTACATGAATGAAGATGTTATGATTTTCTAATCTCTTCTATTCTATGTAGCTTTAGTATCTTTCTTACCATCAGGCTGGGAGTAGCCAATATATTGAGCTACTATAAAAAAAATCACTTATGTTCCTTTTATCCAGCTTTTTTAGTTGTCATAGTTTAAGTTTAGAACATAGAGTGAGACATTTAGTTTTTTGGAGGAAAATAAACAAATATTTATTTTATTTATTATTTATTGTTTGTCGCAGGCTGCCTGGGGCGGTGGTCTCCTGTTCTCCAAGAAATATCGCCACCCTCGTCTGACCGGCATTGAGAGGTAACTAGTTAGCACAGCTGTAAGATGATGATGATGTGTTTGGAAAACTGACTTTTTTATATTGTCTCGGGTTTGGGTGTTGTGGTACCGTCGTTGTTTCTGATTTTAATAGTTTAGTCAAGTGCTTTAGCCACTTACCACAGAATCGGTGCTATATATGTGATATATACATATAATTCTACTAGTATTATGAAGCTGAAGAATTTGTTTGTTTGTTTGAATGTGCCAATTTCAGTAACTACTGGTTTAAATTGATAAAATCTGTCTGTGTTGTATAGTCCATTTATCAAGGAAGGCTTTAGGCTATATAACATTACGCTGCTGATAGCAGCGAGAAATCATTGGGGTATGTGTAAAAAAAGGGAAAAGTACGCGTCGCTTTTTCTGTATGCGCCTATGTATGCTTAGATCATTACATAGTATAAAAGAAAATCTATTTTCCTGTATGTATGCTTAGATCTTAAAAACAAGACAACGAATTTTTAATTATTAGAAACAGAAAAATTTTATCTCCCCTTGCGGTGCGGGAATCGAACCCACGAATCGAACCACGTGGTTTTCAAACATTTCTGCAACGAATGTACCACGGGCCGATAAGTATGTAGTTCTAAACATATTCGGCAGAGGGCACTTACCGAAGGCTAACGGTTGATACAGCAGAAAAATTTCATCGCCTACGATAACTTGCGGTTAGCTCAGTTGGTAAGAGCAGCACGCGCGATACGTGAAGGTCGTGGGTTCGATTCCCGCACCGCAAAAGGAGATAAAAAATTTCTGTTTCTAATATTTAAAGTTCGCTAGTACGGCCGTAAAGTACTATAAAAATAAAAAACGATTTTTACACGATTTTTTATACATATAGTGATGTACGAGGGTGGGTTATATGTAGGTGTAATCAATACAATATATTATTAATGTACAGAAAAGCCGAAAACATTATTTGTATTTACATGCACCCGTGCGAAGCTGAAACGGGTCGCTAGTCCCTACTTCCATTCCATACTAATATTATAAATGCGAAAGTAACTCTGTCTGTCTGTCTGTCTGTCTGTCTGTTACGCTTTCCCGCTTAAACCTCTCAACCGATTCTGATGAAATTTGATATAGGCATACGTTGAACCTCAAGAACGGATATAGGCTACTTTTTGTTAGAAAATAAGGGGTAATACCACCTTTGAAAGTTTATATGGGAAAATGTTTATTTTTTAAGTTAGAGATATGAAATTTGGCACAAATATAGCTCGAAACTTGGATTAAAATTTAGACTACTTTTTGTTTCGAATATCAGAGGAGATAGGGGTAATACGGACCTTGAAAGGATGTAGTCCACGCGAATGAAGTCGCGGGCACAGCTCAAACTCAAACATTTCTTCATTCAAGTAGGTTACATGTAACACTTTTGAATCGTCATTGAATACAATGCAAAGTGATTCTACTGCCGGTTCGGAACCTATATCTACCGAGAAGATTACATATAAAACCGTATGTTTACTTAACGGGTAAGTTATAGTTATGTGTAAACTAATTTGAATACTAGGAGCTATCTCGCGCCCGCATACTGCTAGGGTAAATAAAGGCGAGTGCGCACGGCCGCGCTATCAGCTGTTGACTCAGGCTGTGTGCACTGCCCTATCTGCTTTTTAAAGTTTAGGGTTGTTTCGGGGGTATATCACACCGAATTGAATTCTACAAAATGTTGTAGCGATGTGACAACTGCGAGTAAGCTTAACTTATGTTATTTTATTTAGTATTTAATAATAAACAAAGTATTTTTTTTATATTGCACTTCAGGATTGACCTGACCCCACCTGATGTTAAGTGGTAATGAGGTTCTAGCTTAAGGGTGACAAGTACAGCATAATAAATCTGTTGCTGGACTTGTCGCCCTTACCTTGAAGGCTTGACCCCTGCTACTAATGTAGCACCCTCCAGGAGCTCTATAAACCTTACTTACACGCAGGAGCACAACAACACAGAAGTGATTGTTTTCATTTTGAAAGGTCTCGGACTCCGTGAGGTTCATAGCAAAGAAATTTCAGTAAAAATTTCAACAGAAAAGCGGGAAAATCCTCTAAGGCGAAACGAAGTTCGCCGGGACCGCTAGTGTACTTTAAATTTCATAAAAGCTTGTGCTTCGGTGTGACCTTCAGTCGGCTTTAAACAGCTTGATGAATGGGTTCGGGAGTGTTCGGGAATGTTGCCTTTTTTGTTTTTTATCCATTTGAGAGGAGACGGGGGAGGGAGAAGCTTAATTAATAGCTCGGGGATGAGGGCGGCCGCTGGCTTTGAGTGACATGGAGTATTTTTGTAGGAAATAAATCACTTGGCGCGAATAAGTGTGGATCAAATTACTTTTTACGAGTTTTTAAACTTTTTTGAGCTTTTGACCGGTAACACTTTCGCTGTATGAGGTTTTCCCCCTTTTTCCCCATTAGGGGGTGACTTTACAGAAATCCCTTCATAGTGCTTCCCTACGCAATAAGTTTTTTTTATATATTACACTTCTAGATTGACCTCATCCCACCTGATGTTAAGTGGTAATGAGGTCCTAGCTTTAGGGCGACAAGCACAGCATAATGAAACTGTTACTGGGCTTGTCGCCCTTACCTTGAAGGCTTGACCCCTGCTACTAATGGAGCACCCCCCTGGAGCTCTATAAACCTTACTCACACGCAGGAACACAACAACACAGAAGTGATTGTTATTTGGCTGCGGTCTTCTGTAAGGTGGAGGTATTTCACCAGTGGGGCTGCTCCAGTCCGAGCGATAAGTCGCTACCTATCTTAATTTCAAGTTTCTAGTAAGCCAGTCAGTCAGCTTTTGCTTTATAGATATAAATACAAGAGAAATGTAAGTGAAACAGGAATCGAACCTAAGCCATACGAGCTCAAACTAGCACTTACTAAACTACTAAGGCATTTACACAGAGTGGCGACCCACCGCGGCTTCGCTCGCACCGTGATGTTATATAGCCTAAAGCCTTCCTCGATAAATAGACTACCCAACACAGGAATAATTTTACAATTAGATCCAGTAGTTCCCGAGATTTGCGCATTCAAACAAACAAACAAACTCTTTAGCTTCATATTAGTACAGATACAACCTTTTGTATCTGTAGGAGGCACTTTTGCCTATAATCTGAAAAGCCCCTTAATTGCAGTAACCATACACTCGGGCGTGGGTGTTGCGGGATTAGCCGGGGTGCATTAGAGCCATCAATCAAGGGCCAGATGCGCTAAACGCTGGGGTTCGATGCGCGGCGGGCCGTGTGACAAGCCTCTAGGGGTGCCACACGCCCTTTCAGATTTTTTTATTTGTTTTATTTGTTTTTTATTAAATCTTAGAACCAATAGTAAAACTTTAAGGCCCAAAAATGACAAGTTTTTTTTAAATGTTTTATAGTACTTTACGCCCGTACTAGCAAACTTTAAATATTAGAAACAGAAAATTTTTATCTCCCCTTGCGGTGCGGGAATCGAACCCACGACCTTCACGTATCTAATAATAAGAAACTTATTTAGCCCATTTTTATCATCATATATAGATACACTTTATTGCACAGAAATTGGTTTTACAGACATAATAATATACAAAAATTTAGGTGGTCTTATTGCTAGAAAGCAATCTCATCCAGACAACCTTTAGGTAGAGGAAATAGTAGATATCGAGAAACGGGTGCAGCCGTGCAAAATATTTATTGAGAAAATATTAACAGGAAACAGAAATACCATGACATCATAAAAACAATTAAAAAAAACAAGAGTGTTTATAATAAAAAACAAAAAGTTTTAAAATAAAAAATACGTACACGTGTATTAGAATTGAAAATAAACATTTAAAAAAAACATACGGTTCAAATATTTTTAAAGAAACAGAAAAAAATCATCTCCCCTTGCTGCGCGGGACTCGAATCCGTTTTTCTGTTTCTTTTAAAATATTTAAAGATCAAGTGCGGCGTAAAGCACTTTAGAGTATATTGTTGTTTTATTGGCAATAGAAATACACCATCTGTGAACATTTCAACTGTTTAGCTATCACCGCTCTTGAGTGTAGCCTGGTAACAGACGGACAGACAAATCAGCGAAGTCTCAGTAATAGGGTCTTTGACCTTTTACGTACGGAACTCTAACAATCCAATGTATTGTGAACCCATGCTTTTTTTTTCAGTCTGTGAAAACAATGTAATGAAAATCTCCGCCTTTTTTTAAGTCTGTAAAATATCGTTCAAAAAATTTCTTTATCGAGTCAACCCTAAGGCGATCAAAGATTTAGCCTTCTGTAGCAGCTTGTAGCACTCTCGTAGCGCGTAGCAGGGCGCGTGTTCCCACGTCAATCCGTCGCTACGATTAATTGCTACGGAGAATTAAAAGCAAAGTTATTACCAAAGTAGTCTTTTTTTATACATTGCACTTCAAGATTGACCTCATCCTACCTGATGTTAAGTGGTAATGAGGTCCTAGCTTAAGGGCGAAAAGTACAGCTTAATAAATCTGTTACTGGACTTGTCGCCCTTACCTTGAAGGCTTGACCCCTGCTACTGATGTAGCACCCAGGAGCTCTGTAAACCTTACTCACATGCAGGAACACAACAACACAGAAGTGATTGTTATTTGGCTGCGGTCTTGAAATAAAGTGATTTGTTGTTATTATTAAATCAATAGTTGCACCACTGATCGCTGCGGCGCCACCAAAATTGCCATACCAAAGTGTTTCATAGATTATGACATATTTTTCTTTGTTCCTAGGGCTGACTCCGTGACATGGAACCCCCACAAGCTGATGGGCACCCTGCTGCAATGCTCCACCGTGCACTTCAAATACGAGGTAAGGGTCCATAGAATAATACTGTGGCCTGGTGCTGATAGGGCCAATATCAATAATCAATACTAATGTACTTTGACCCTTGTAGCACCAGGTCACAAAGCATAAGATCACTGCTGACACTCTTACAAAAAGTTATCAATCTTCGCTGTTTCACAGTATTGGTATCTTTTCTGTAGTTATAGGTTCCGAAACGGAGGTAGCTTCATCTACTATATAAAAATAAGTCGGGTTTTCCTTCCTGACGCTATAACTCCAGAACGCACGAATCTATTTCCACGGTTTTGCATTCGTTGGAAAGGTCTCGGGCTCCGTGAGGTTAATAGCAAAGATAATTCAGGAAAAATTTCAACAGAAAAGCGGGAAAATCCTCTAAGGGGAAACGAAGTTCGCCGGGACCGCTAGTTTGTAATATATGGAGACTGTTCATAATTATTACGGATTTAATCTATATGAATACAGCCCGGTTCCAATATTTGAAAAACGATCTGTTCCAGTTACGAATAGTAACAAATTATATGAGACGTAAGCTAAAAACGACTGACGGATGTCTGATGATAGCTGATATGGAAAGTAAATTTGAATTAATTTTGAATTAACGACTCGTAGTCGGTTGGATAAAAAAGGATTGTCATTTTTGACGCGTTGCGAATCGTAAAATATTGGAACCGGGCATTAAAGAAGATTGACTTTGACTTTTACAATAAGGTAGGGAATAACTAAGCTAAAATACCTCCACCTTACAAAAGACCGCAGCCAAATGACAATCACTTCTGTGTTGTTGTGTTCCTGCGTATGAGAAAGGTTCACAGAGCTTTTGGGGGGTTCTACATTAGTAACAGGGGTCAAGCCTTGAAGGTAAGGCAAGTCTAGTAACAGTTTTACTATGCTATACTTTTCGCCCTTAAGCTAGGACCTCATTATCACTTAACATCAGGTGGGATGATAATCTTGAAGAGCAATATAAAAAAAGAAATTTTCCGAGTAATCATAAAGATTTAACTCCATAACGTCATACAAATTGCCTCGGCCGTCTGCGTCAAACGCACTCTTTAGGATAATGGCGTCTGCAAGTAATAGTCTTTTTTATTACACTCAGCCTCAGGCCCTCTGACTTTGTAATAGAATCAGTGAAGATGACGCACGAAAAGAATGAAAGCATTTTTAAACACGCTTTTATAAGCTTAAGCTGTACCTAACTATGGATGTAACAGAATCTTTTAGGCCTAAAATGCGCAACACGTCTAATTTCTCGCATGACTCGACAAAAGTTTCTGTACCGTTGATTGGGTGACAGTACACCTTACTCGCATTTTCAGCCAATCAGCAGTTGACGCATTGATTTTGACATTTCTTAAGAGCGCGATAAAATTCACTCGCGTGGTGCGTGCTAAGCCTGTGTAAGCACTATTTACACCGGTTGCTAAACGTGTGATCAACTTGAAACTTTGCATACGTCTCAATGACAGATGACAATACAATAATTTAATTTAAAAAATTTATTATTATAGTAATTAACACGCTTTTAGAAGCTTGAGTTGGATCTAACGGGCGCATATCATTTTACCGAATCTGTTTCGACCGACGTTTCACCGAAAATTGTTTCGCCGAATCATTGCACTTTGTATGGTTCGGTGAAACGATTTTCGGTGAATCGTAGCGTCGTCGAAAAATATTCGTTAAAATGATATGAGCCCTTATGTATGTAACAGAATTTTTGAGCACTACCTTATATAGAATCAGTGAAGGTGACGGTAAATAATAAAAGTATTTATTGATAAAAAAGTATCGCTGTTCGTTAGTCTCGCTAAAGTCAAAGTCAAAGTCAAGATTTTTATTCATATAGATTACATTAGTACCTAATCCTTATGAATAGTCTCTATATAAAACAAATGAAGCTACCTCAGCTTTGGCTGGACCGAACTAAGACATGGGCTATAACTAGTAAAATGAAAATGATTTCGAAAGCGCCATCCAAGCTCAGTCCATCAGAAATTAAGTAAATGATATAATAATATTGGACAACATCACACACATTGTTCTGATGTGGTAAGTAGCTAAAGCAATAAGCTTACAGAAATCAGAAACAACGACTTAACCACAACACCCAGACTCGAGACAAACGCCATACAATCATATGGCGTTTAGCTGCCTTTGCTTTTATAGACTTCAATAGAAAAGTCGGATTTATATATTCATCTGACCGGAAATCGAACCCGGGACCTCTCAGATGGTTCGACGCCAACGCCCAGCCCGCTTGCTTTATATTTTTATTCCACAAAAATCTAAAAGAACTTCCAAACTGTAACTTCGTTTTAAACAAAGCTTTTAATATTGCTACAACCCAAATCGTTTACAACAAACTGACCCTTAAAATCGATGGAGCAAAGTCGACATTTAGTTGTCTGCTCACGTATCGAGGGGGAAGCGTCCAAATTGGCAACATATGTTCGCAAGTGTTGCCAGGAATTTAATTAAATATGCCACGTGCTGGCTTAGTGATGGGACATTGATATCGATTTAAATCAAACACGTAGGAATGAAAATATTATGGTTTAGTTTTAAGTACAAGACAGTTTTTTAGACAAACTAGCTACCCGCCCCGGCTTCGCACGGATATAAGTAAACACAAATAAACTTCTCGGCTTTTCTATACATTATTCATATTCATATTATTTATTGCACTCCATAAGTAAGTAATGATGTTACATGTAGTTTCTTAAAAACTAAAAGTACAAGTTATTAACCCTGGTGGGCGGATATATATGGATTATAGATACATATAAACCTTCATCATATATTACTCTATCTATTAAAAAAACCGGCCAAGTGCGAGTCGGACTCACCCATGAAGAGTTTCGTAACAACAAGTAATATAATATAAAAATCATATTAGAGTTCATAGAATTAACGGTAAATGATGGTTTACCATTTCATCATCATCATTTCAGCCTGTTACTGTCCACTTCTGAACATAGGCCTCTCCAACCGATTTCCAGCGCGACCGGTCCATTGCCACCTGCATCCAACGAGACCCAGCACTTCAGCTTACTAATCCTACGGGTCAATAATAATAATGGGCTTTACCATTTACGACGTATTAAAAACAACTACTTACTAATTATTATATATTAGAAACAGAAAAAAATTATCTCCTCTTGCGGTGCGGGAATCGAACCCACGACCTTCACATATCGCGTGTGCTGTTCTTACCAACAGAGCTAACCGCAAGTTATCGTAGGCGATGAAATTTTTCTGCTGTATCAACCGTTAGCCTCCGGTAAGTGCCCTCTGCCGAATATGTTCAATGAACTACTTACTAGATCTCGTTCAAACCAATTTTCGGTGGAAGTTTGCATGGCAATCATAATTTTTTTTTGTTTTATCATTCTCTTATTTTAAAGGTTAAATGGGGGGAGACACTTTTTAAAACTTTGAAAGTCTCACGCAAACTATTCAATTTAGAAAAAAAAATATTAGAAACCTTTCCTATTTTTGTGCTAAATCTGAATGCGGTTCACAGCATACACCTACATCAAGATTCAAAAGTATAGTTTAGATAGTTTCGGAAAAAAAGTGGCTGTGACATACGGACAGACAGACATGACGAATCCGTAATCGCATAAAAATCCGTTGCGTAGTTTTAAAGATCTATAGGGGCATACAGAAAAAGCGACTTTGTTTCATACTAAGATAGATAGATAGATAGATATACTTTATTGCACAAAATCTTTACAGAAATAAGTTTTACAGAAAAATTATAGTACAATTTAGGCGGTCTTATCGCTAGAAAGCGATCTCTTCCAGACAACCTTAAGGTAGAGGAAATAGTAGATGGCGAGAATTGGGTACGGCCGTGCAACATAAATACAGTTTTTATGTTAGAATTATTTCGTAGTATAACATGATAAACATACATAAACACATAAATATATAATATTATAAATATATACATTAGTAAGTACTGATAAATAAATTAATCTGTCACTGTCATTATAAAGTAGGATGTAAGGCGACATCTCATTACAATAGGATTTTTAGGCTGTCTTATCGCTGGAAATCAATCTCTTCCAAACACATTCAGGTTTTCGAATCATAAAATTATTTACTAAGTAATAAAAAGTAGAAAAAAATATTTATCGATACAAAATAATTTAAAACCATCGACACGTTCCCCTCCCTACCCCAAATGCGGGGGCGGAGTCACACAATTTATTACTTAGCATACTGCGTTGACGTTCACAAGCCTAATCTCATTTCAATAGACATCCTTACTGCCATTGCCTTAAGGTTCAAAACGGCATTCCATCCAAATATTACATTAAGCCTTAGGGATTAGAAAATAAGGTTTCTTTTGCATTTCAGTTTGTTAGTGGAAGAGGTTTTGGTGCGTGTCTTATTGGATTAGAATTAAGGTTCAGTTTTCCTTGTATGTAAAGTTGTGTTCAGGAATTTCTAGTAGGCTGTAGGGATGGGGTGGAATTAAGGGCTGAAAAGCGGGTAGACATTATTGGAATGTCTTGTCCGTTTGTAATCTGTCTATCAAATACGTAAACATAAAATACCAATTGTGTGAGTGAAGTTTAAGGAATTTTGAAATGCAAACATTAAATAATAAATAAATATTGGCCAATATTTAATATAGAGAGGTAGGGCATAGTTAGAGAGGTAGGGCATAGCGATTTATCGCTCGAACTGGAGCAGCCCGACTGGTGAAACACCTCCACCTTACAGAAGACCGCAGCCAAATAACAATCACTTCTGTGTTGTTGTGTTCCTGCGTGTGAGTAAGGTTTCCAGAGCTCCTGGGGGTGCTACATTAGTAGCAGGGGTCGAGCCTTCAAGGTAAGGGCGACAAGTCCAGTAACAGCTTTTATGCTCTACTTGTCGCTCTTAAGCTAGGACCTCATTTCCACTTAACATCAGGTGGGATGAGGTCAATCTTAAAGTGTAATATAAAAATATATATATATATTGCTTTGATTCTGCAGTAAGTAGCCAAAGCATTTGTGTTACAGAAATCAGAAACAACGCCGGTACCAACACCCAGACCCGAGACAATATAGAGAGTCCGTTCGTTCGAGGGGTGTTATCGTCATTAATTCGTAAAAACTGTGCGAATTGGTGACGTCTCGCAAAATTTCACCAGTCAGGCTGCTCCAACGAGCAATAAATCGCTATGCCCTACTTCTCTTAAATATCTAAAGCAATAATAATTAAAAACAGAATTAATAAAGTAAAACCTAGTCCCACGTGGATTCATATGATTGTATGCGTGCCACCAGTCTCTTTCACCAGTCGAACTGGAGCAGCCCGACTGGTGAAATACCTCCACCTTACAATAGCCGCAGTCGAATAACAATCACTTCTGTGTTGTTGTGTTTTCTGCGTGTGAGTAAAGTTTCCAGAGCTCCTGGGGGGGAGGGGGGGTGCTGCATCAGTAGCAGGGGTTAGGCCTTCAAGGTAAGGGCGACAAGTCCAGTAACAGATTTAATATGCTGTACTTGTCACCCTTAAGCTAAGTCCTCATTACCACTTCCGATCAGGTGGGATGAGGTCAGTCTTGAATTGCAATATAATGCAAATTCAAATTCAATATTTGTTTATTCAAGTAGGTTACATATAATAACACTTTCGAATCGTCATTGTATATAATGCAAAGTGATTCTACTTCCGGTTCGGAACCTATATCTACCGAGAAGACACCGGTAAGAAACTCAGCAGATTAGTTACAGTAGCAGTATCTAACTTATAGTGTAGTGTAGAACACTTTGGACCAAGTCATATAGTTTTATTTTGATGAGTAAAAAAAGCATTAAGTATTATGTTATTTTAAGAGGTAAACTGGAGCAGACCAGTCCCCAAAGGTGGCACCTGTTCACAAGCATATACGTTACACAACGTTACTGTTCACAAGCGTATAAGTGTATAAAAAAAAATACGACGTATTCATTTCTCTGATGAGCAGAATTTTCAGTGTCTTTAACCCTAGAACCGTACCCTGGGGTACATCTGTTAGTGTTGCTGCTGTAATTCTCATATGGGTTATGTTTTACGGTTGAAACATTTACAAAGCATCCATTTCTCTGATGATCAGGGCATCCTGCTGAGCTGCAACGCCATGTCGGCGGAGTACCTGTTCATGACGGACAAGATCTACGACCCTCGCTTCGACACCGGCGACAAGGTGATCCAGTGCGGCCGGCACAACGACATCTTCAAGCTGTGGCTGCAGTGGCGCGGGAAGGTGAGCTGATTATTTATAACTACCCACTTATTCCACATTTCCTACTGTTCCTTCTCTCTTATTGGTCACAGCGTGATGTTTTACAGTAAAAGCTCCATATTCATGGTTCCTGTATTTGCGTTTTCACCATTCGCGGGTTTAAAAATTTGTGACAAATTTTCCATATTCGCGGTAAAAAAATCATATTTGGGGTGTAAAGTAGGTGTTCAGTAAATGCAATGGGCGAATCTCAATGTTTTTTATGCACTGAAAAAGTTATCATAAAAAACCTTAGCGAAGGTTTATGGCTATCCCATAGCATGCATCTTGGAAAATGAATATAATTTTTTGTGAAAATTTACTAATTTTCTCTTTTCAATATTATTTTTCTATGGCAAACTGACCATTTTGATTGAAATAAATAAATAAAAATGGAGACCTGGAACGTGATACATTGATAACAGGGGGCATTGGAAATGCAAACAAATAGGATACTACGGTATCAAATACGTTGTCGTCGCGAAGTGAGTTCCTCTCTTGCTTACCAACTGGGAGGAGATAATATACTGTGCTTCTTTAAACATAAAATACTAGGCCGGTAGTATACATTTGCTTGTCTGTTTTATTGACTGTTAACTTGTTATACATTTTATGACTTTCGCGTTCCATTTTAAACATCTTCTTATATATAAAAATGAATCGCTGTTCGTTAGTCTCGCTAAAACTCGAGAACAGCTAGACCGATTTGGCTAATCTTGGTTCTGAAATAATTGTGGAGGTCCAGGGAAGGTTTAAAAGGTTAGAAACTAAAAAAATTGGCGTTACGAAGTTCGCCGGGACAGCTAGTTTAAAATAATTTAACGGGTCAAAACGCGACACCATTTTCACCTCATGACCACGGTTGGTGCAACCTAACCGGAAGTTGTTCGTATTAACTACTCAATAATGATGGTGTCGCGTTTTGACCCGTTAAATTATTTTAAATGTTAACTTGCTCCCAGGGAACCTCAGGCTTCGAGCGTCTGATGGACCGCATCATGGAGCTGTCGGAGTACATGGTCCGCCGCATCAAGGAGCAGCCGGACCGGTTCCACCTCATCCTGGAGCCGGAGATGGTGAACGTCTCCTTCTGGTACCTGCCGAAGCAGCTGCGCGGGATCCCCCACGACGCTAGCAAGGAGATCAGGCTTGGGAAGGTGAGGCAGTGATTGTTGATGATAACATTTGATGGTATAACTATAATATTGATGATATGAGAATTGATCAAATGGATTTAGACGGTACAGCTATTGATGGTATAAAAATTGATGGTTTAACTAATGATGGTATAACTAATAATGGCATGAGGATTAATGATATGAGAATTGATGGTATAACTACTGATGGTATGAGCATTGATGGTATTGCCAATGCCAGTATGACCATTGATGCCATTGATGATGTAACTAATGATGATAAGACTATTGATGGTATGACAATTGATAAGATAATGGTTTATATTTCTCATACCAGCGGTAAAGCGAGGGTATTCGGTATCGTTTCCAATATTCGTATTAGGCCGAAACATTCGGTTTTGGTACCGACCGATTAAATTCTGTTTTATTTTCTTGGTTACTTTGTTATAACTTGAGTATGGAAAAAAACATTTTTATTTAGTATTTTTTTGTATAAATTGATTTAGGTTTAACGATCTGATAATAAAGATCTGAAGAAAAAATATTTTAGTCAAATATATTTTAATTAAAAAAAAAAATATCGATTTTTCTCCTCCAAATCACTCCACTAACATTTACCACCTACCTTCATTCTAGGTGTGCGCCAAGCTCAAAGGCAAGATGATGCAAGCGGGCACTATCATGGTCGGTTACCAACCGGACGACCGCCGCCCCAACTTCTTCCGCAACATCATCAGCTCCGCTGCCGTCACCGAGAAGGATGTGGACTTCCTTCTAGCGGAGATGGACAGGCTGGGGCAGGACATCGTCGTGGACTAAGCAAGTTTCAGTTGATGGAAGCCGGAGTAAAGGTTGAGGAATGTGAAGTGTTGTTTTGGGATTAGATTTTAACATCCGATGCAAAATGACGGGGCTTTATAAGTTTGACGTTCTTGTCTGTCTATGTGTGTGTCTGTTTGTGGTATCAAAGCTCGCAAGCAGATGACCCGATTTTGAGTTTTTTGTTTGAATCCGACGACATCACTATGTTATTACTACATATATGTATAAATAGTGATACTCGGTGATTCTTACTACACCCAAAACAGTGAAGCATTCAAGCAAATATGGGAAAGCTAAGTACCTAATCTTCTGTCTCTCTCTTCGTGTGTGTGTGAGTGAGTGGGTCTCTATGTGTGTGTGTGTGTGTATGTAAGCGTGTGACTGGATCTCCTTCTTTTTCAATCTTCCGCTCTCTACCAATTTATTTAGTCTCTTGAACCTTACTTCTGTAAGAGAACATTGGTCTACCTTAATATTCCAGCTGAAAATGAACTCTAAGCATTAGACATTTGGTTGAAATATGGTTGCAGAAGTTTGTCAGATAAGAGTAGGTCGATGTGATCGCTTACTGTATAAAAAAATTAGTATCACGTTATCAGCCAATCAATAAATCAGTTGATGAACATTTTGTTGATTCATCACGTGGAATGTCAATTCTTTACACTGTTGCTACTTGCCCACATAAGGAACAACATCGTACCAAGTTCTTACAACAGATAGCGCTGCTTTATATTTTCTAAATTCGCAATGAAAGTTATTCGGTCGGTTGTATTAATAACACTACTTCACATTCCTCTGATGCCAGACCGCAATTCAAGTAGCTACTTAGATTTGTATAAAGTAGACATTTTGTTATGAATATGCGCGAATGTGTGTTACACTTGAAAATGTTTGTAATACTTCCATGTTCCTTCACAAAAGGCCTCAAGATGGCGCTACTGTGCTGAGGAACAGCGCCATCTATTACCGAGCAGTTTGACTTATCTCGCCAGTAGCTCCATCTAGTGCCCGGAGCCACTATTATTCGGCGAAAAATCTTTTTGATGTATTGGTATGCCTGATCGAACGAAAGAGTTTCAGTGTCTATAAAACATTTAAAAAATATTATTGATGTTTAGATAAACAATATTTAAATAAAAATATTTTAAAGTACGTAAGAGAGTGAAATAATAAAATCTACGAAAAGATAATTTTAGCTATGGGTGTTTCATAAATGGCATGGTCTCTATCAAAGAGTTTGTTTCATTGTTAAACTGTATAAGGAGTTGACATTTTAAAACATGATGTGTCTAGTAGATGTTATAATCAAAGGTATCATGGAAGTTATATGAATTAATCAAAATATATACTTGTTTGTATGTCGTGGATGGAATTGAATACTTTTTAGGTTAAAATATAGTCGTAATAACCGAGATGAAATTACATTGATAATTAAAAGAAAGCAACGAGTAAATATTTTATTAGCTTTTATTGAAGTGAATTATTTTTAGCAAAATTTTAATTGTTTGGAAAAATATATTGCTAAGTTTAACAGTAGTACTTATATATAGTATATATTTATAGTTATTGCTTCGACAAAACCAATATTATTTAATAAATAATTAATTGAAATGAAAGTACATTATGTATGTTTATATAGAAAGTCCAAATTAAGTTTGACTAAAAAAATACTATGCATTGACTTCATAATATTCCTATATGGTATAATACCAGTTAATTGTTGGAATGGTGTCCTTGACGGACATAAATGTTAGCATTTGACAATGAAAATATATTTTCTAGATTATTATAGGTAAGTTCATCCATTCTTTAACTAAAATATTCGTATTATCAATAGAAACGTTAGTAATTTAATTCAATTTCAGCTGACGATTGCAAGAATGGTTATTTGATTTAGACTTTGTAACAACTTAGATATTTTCTTCAAAGAATGGATGTTGATGTTATAGGAAAATATATATAAAATACTAGGTAAATAAATTATATATACAAAATATATATGGGCATTGTGGTAAACATCCAGTAGGCCTAATCTATTAGTAATAATCGTGCATAAAATTTGTGAGCGTAATTAATTAATTGACGAGCATGTTGAAATATATATATATATATATATATTTCAAAAGGAGTCAAAGAGGCTGCCAATGGCCAAATTTCATATTATATTCTATTCAATAGTATGGCTTACACATGTTTTCAAGTCTCGGAGTATATAAATATATTTATATGTTAATTTTAATAATATTTAGTATAATATTGTTCATATTAGGCTAATGTAGCCGATAAATCTTCAAATTATGAAATGTGTTCTATATTCTTCAAATAATATGTATTTTCTAAAGAAATCACTTACAAATTAAATTATAATTAAAGTATGTCTGTTATTTAATATAACAGAGCTTTCTTATGTTTTAAATCCTATTATAAAAAATGTAACATCAAAGAAGTAGGTCTCTACGACTATATGTGGAAATAATAATATAACTTTTAGTTTTTACTATTCCATCTTTAGTTAAAGTTTATGACGATTTCGTTAATTATATTGCACTGCAACATATTTATCGCTTGAGAATTTACTATGAGCTAGCTAGAAGCAGTCCATTTGCCAAATTGTTGATATTTCTGAAAGAAATAGATGTGTATTTTTGCTTAAAGCTATTGTTGTGTGGTATCATTGAATGTCTAGTTAAATTAGGCACGCATAGCGTTTAATATTAAATCTTAATATATAAAGTAAGTAAGTATGAATAAGTATTTCTAAAATTCCAATGTCAATGTAGGCATAATGGTCCTGAATAATATTCAAATTCAAATTCAAATAGCCTTTATTTCGGATATTAGATTACTTCTTTACAATATTATTTTGGATTTGATTAGTTACCATACAATGATACTTAATTCTACATGTTATTTAAATAATATTAATTAATTATAATAGTTATATTCCTCGACATCAGTAACATCATCCGCTTGCCCTTTGGCATAGGCCTCCCCTAAGGCTTTCCAGTTGTTTCTGTCCCTGGCTTGTCTTTGCCATGTTGCTCCAGCTACTTTTCTGACATCGTCTTCCCATCTAGTTTTTTGGCGACCTTTTTTTCTTTTTCCATCTCGTGGACACCATTCCGTAATATCTTTTGTCCATTTTTTCTTCCCGTTTCTGATCATATGGCCTGCCCAGTTCCATTTGAGTTTTCTAACTATGTATGTGACATCTGCAACTTTTGTCATCTTTCTTATATCTGTGAGTTTGATTTTGTCCCTTAATTTGATGTTAAGGATGCTTCTCTCCATTCTATGTTGACACACTCTAAGTGCTTTACTCTGCCTGTTAGTAAGGGCCCAAGTTTCAGCTCCATATGTTAAACATGGTAGTATGCACGAATTGAATATTGTCGTTTTGTCTTTCAGGGGTATTTGAGGGTTTTTCATTACCTCTTTTAGTGACCAGAACCTTTTCCAAGCTTTACTTATTCTGATGTTTATTTCTTTTTGCATTTGGTTTTCCGTTGAGATAGTTTGTCCTAGGTATGTGTATTCATCAACATATTCTATTTGGTTCGAATTTAGTAATATAGGTGTTTTTACGTGGTTTGTTATTAATTTTGTTTTATCTAGGTTCATGGTCAAGCCCACCTTTTTGCTTTCATTTTCTAATTGTGACAACATTACTTCTAAGCCTTGTTGGTTTTCGTTAAGTAGTATAAGGTCATCTGCGAATCTCAGATGGTTGAGCTTTTCGCCATTTATATTTATTCCATACGCATCCCAGTTAATTTTCCTAAATATATGTTCCAGTACCGCTGAAAATATTTTTGGCGAGAGCGGGTCTCCTTGTCGTACTCCTTTTCTTATTTTAAATGCTGGGCCTTTCTTTTCAGTTTGAATTTTTGCTGTCGAATCTTTGTATACATTTTTTATTATTCTGATGTACTTTGGATGAACCCCTTGTGATTTTAGAGCTTCCCAGATGTGCGAGTGTTTTAGAGAATCAAATGCCTTGCTGTAATCTACGAACGCCAAGTAGAACGTTTTTCCATACTCATTACATTTCTGTATAACTTGCTTTACAACATGGATGTGGTCCATTGTTGAAAAGTCGCTTCGAAATCCCGCTTGTTCTCTCGGTTGATTTTCGTCCAGCACTGAACCAATTCTGTTTAGTATTATCTTTGAGAATACTTTGTATAAGTTGGAGATGAGGCTGATCGGTCTGTAGTTATTCATTTCCGTTTTATCGCCTTTCTTATGGAGCAGTATTATGGTCGAAGTTGTCCATTGTTTAGGTATTATTTCTTTAGTTAGAATATTATTGTATAAGTTTGTAATGAATAATAAGTTGGCCACAAATTTAATAAGTGAGCCATTTATTTTTTTATTTATTTAAAAAACTTTATTGCACAAATAAGTACAACAGTTGGACTTAATGCTAGGGACATTCTCTACCAGTCAACCCTTGGGTCATGCAGAAGTTTGTGTATGGGTGCAGTAATAGTGGAGAAAAGAAAATAAATCATTATAAACGATAATAAATTAAGCATTTTAATGCAATGCAATAGCATTACGGTATCTTTTAAATTTACAGTGATAATACACATACTATTTAAATTAAATATAATTTATATTTAAAATATGAAGGTATACTTAGATTTTTTTTATTTACTTAGGCTTAGATGACTTGTGTCTCAGTCAGTATTTCTGTCACCCAAATTAATAAAAGGGTACCTGTGAAATTATTTCTCTAGCTTAAATACAAATTATGAATCTGGTTGAATATAATTTTTGGTAATTAAAATTTAAACATGTCTCGACAGTAATAAGAAAAACACTACATAATATAATACCAAGATGGATGCGAAATTTACATACATAAAATAATTGATTTTCCAATTGATACTTGGAACCTATTTATTGACATTGGAACATGGCGTAGTTGACATTTGTATATAAAACGTTGTATTAAATCATTCACAAATAAATATATACGACATATCTCCCGTTTTGCCAATTAATTACTATTCTATATGTTGTGGTCAAATGTAGTCTACTTATATTAATATATTTTATGAAAATGTTACGCGCCAAGGTGTTCTGTGAAACTAAGTTAATTTGTAACCTTTTAAATAAATTGTTTTGGACAAACTTTCATCTTCTTATATTAAAACTTAACTAAAAACCCTTGCTCAATGAATACATTTAAGATTCATAAAAATATTCTAAATTTATTGATTTACATAATTTCATAGAACACCTTTTAATTCTGTATTTTTCTTAGTTTAATTTATTTTAAGTAACTAACTTAATCATTCTTGTTAGGAGACGTTGCAGAGGCTTGCATAACAATGTAGGACAATTAAAAAACACTTTTCTATATTTTTACGTCGTTTACGATAACTTTTCTTTTGCATAAATATTACGTTTTTAAATAAAAATAATGTATCGCATGAACGAACGAATGATAAGAGTTTTAAGCGGGTGAGCGAAAATTTGAACGGGAATGTAGCGGCGCAGTTCATTCGGTCGTGGCCGGGTGCAACTCGCTGTAACTTCGCTACGCTTGGTGATACCGCATTTGCGTCAACAGATGGCGTTAAACAAATATATTTGTGCATATTTATTGGTACGTTTTTTAAAAACTTTTATTAGGCCTAAACCATAATAATATTAATTGTGAAGTAATGTAATTAATGATTATTGTGTATGTACGCAATAAGTAGGTAAATAAATCGCATATTCATATACGCTATGGTAATTTATATTGTCTTCCACTTTAACTAATAATTTTGCATGAAAATATCTCTATGCAAAATTATTTTTTAATATTTTAAGGATTTTCATCATTCATTCATTTTCTACACTAAGCTAATAAATTAAGGTAATCTAATGTGACAATGACAATAGCACAAGTAGAATAGTATAGAATTAATTAACATTTAAATGTTGTCTGCGTGTATGCCCCCTAGTGGAGAGTTGATTATATATATTTATTTTAAAATAAAAATTGTGTCTGCAATACAATTTGGGTGAAGATATTTTTTTAGTTACCAGTATAATTGGATTGAACATTTTGTAGATGCACACAGTTGCTACTTAAAAATGGTACCAGAAAACAAGGCTTCAAAAAGTATTAGGCCTTCTTTCACTAATTCGCCTCATGTTCGCGCGCGACATTGATTTCAGAAATGATTAGTTACCGTACTTGTCCCAGTCAAATAAGGTTTAAATTAAATAAGACGAAAATGATACTTGAGGCCTTTTTGCAAAGCTTGTGTTTACATACAGACGCCTAATTTGAGCCTTGACGTTGGGAGAATAATTTATTTATACATCTTTGGCATGTTACTGTGTAGATCTACAAAAACTATAGTTGGAGATAGCACAGCATTCATTTTTACTGCTAAGGACGTTTTGACAGTTGTTAATTTTCTTATAAATGTTTATCATGTTTGACAGGTATAACCTAAGAGTAAAATAATGTTGGATTGATTCACATAAATTGAAAGTGATTATATTTCTTCTATGTAAAAGTTATATCTATTAATGCATAATTTTGTACAAACTCTTCTGTTTTAAATTTTAACCTAAAAAGGTTTTCCTTTTTAGCGCCATCTAGCGAATATATGAAGTATTACTATTTTTATTTTATATCCGCAATATGTATTTGACAATTGTAAATTTTTATCTATTTGTTCACTTATATCTTCGTAGATATATTCTAAAGTAATAATAGCGGAACATAGCTATAATTACACGTCAACTCAATAATCGAAAATGGTATCGCATTTATATATTTTATTTATTATTAAGTCTCGTGTAACAATTGATTTGCAAAATAGATGATGTTTTTCATATGCTTCTTTCGCGCCAGTAGCAAATTTAACCGATAGCGTTATTTGTTTTGGATATTAAATTAAAATGAAAACTGTCTGTCAAATTATACAATGATAAATGTAAATATGTAGCGTGCGTGTTTAGTGAGGATGTTATAAGACTGCGTTTTGCAAATTTTATCTGACAAATTACGAAATAGGAAGCGGTAGTTAGTTTTGGGCTATTCGATAATAGATGGCGTTAACATCGTGTTATTTAATTCAACCGCTCAACAATAGATGGCGTTAACATCGATTTTACACCTCGTTGTTTCGATAAGTTTGCAAATCTCAGTCAATTAATTTATTTTAAAATAAAGTATAACTCTAATGATGTCTAAAAGACAATAAGACGTTACCATAATCAACGTGCTTCCATTTTAAAACTTAAGAATTAATGTAAGAAAATATATTTTCGATGTCAAAATGTAATGAAAAGTCTTCCAATCTCGATGTCTTCCTTTAAGAAATTAACCTTAATGTTTAAAACATTAAACAGTGTCGTCATAAGAACTAAAAATAATATTTCAAATATCTACCTTATTACGAAATACATACGACTTCAAATCGTACTTTGCAGCCATCCTGACACAGTTTAATATCTATGAATATATGTAAATGTACGTACATCTTGTAAAATAGGTAAATCAAATTAGAATTTTGAAAGTATAGCGTTTAGATGCAATATACCGTTCACTTTTTGATCCTCTTATAACCGGATGTGTATTAGTCAAAATTAACTTACATTGTTGCTCTGTGTAAAGAAATGTATAACCAATAAATGGTATTGTTGTTAGTTTCGTGTCTGTTTTATTTTACCAACTTGTTCTGGCGAGGGTGAAGGGTTCTCAAAGAATTTACCTTTTACTCCATCAACGCCAATATTAACTTTTTTATTATGTTATTTGCTGCTACGGAACCCTTCATGGGCGAGTCAGACTCTCACTTGGCCAAGGTTTTTTATCTACACTAATATTATAAAGAGGAAAGATTTGTACCTATTTTTGTATGTTTGTAATGAATAGGCTCAAAAAGTACTGGGCAGATTTAAAAAATTCTTTCACCAATAGAATGCTACATTCTTCCAATTTGACATAGGCTACAAAATAATGGATCCTTGGTAAAATTTGAAAAATTTCAACAGAAAAGCGGGAAAAATACTCTAGACCGCTAGTTTTTCATTAACTTGACCAATTTAGTTCGGACGCGAAAAAAGCGTTTTAAATAACGAATCAAATCATTATCTATGCTAGATCAAAGGCTACGTTTTAATACCCGAACTTTCGAATTGTCTATAAAACGAAACATTTCGTTTATTCGTTTCATTTTTCAGGTCAGGTAACAGGTCTGCATTCTGATATTATTGAGAACAGCGGAGAAAATTGTCACCCAGTTGACAATTGAGAGGATTTTTTTAAACACTGACAAACAATTTGGCGCCAAATGAAAAACATGTTCGATTTTGATAATTTTATTGGAAACAAAATAATAATTATGCTATATATTGCACGTGACTCACAAGTCGCTTGATTTGCACCTTTGAGCAATACCCACTTACACTTACAATATCTTGTCCAGTGTCTTGTTTGATGTTCGCTGGGCACCAAACTTAGTGCTCAATGAAAAGTTTAGTGCCATTGTAATTTACATGAAAATTACAGATCCCAATGTGTTTAATTACAGATTTACATTATTTACTTATTTAATACAATGTTCCCAGACGAAATATCCCAGACCATTTTCCGAGAATAAAAAAGGAGATATGATGTATTTCATTGACACATGTAAATTAAAGCGGCACCAATATCGTGACGGCACTAATATGACACCCAAAGAACAGTTAGGTTCGGCGTCTTAGTGATATGTCTTGTGTTCTGACTAATAACACTATAGTAAAAATAAAATGCTATACATAAAAAAGTGTACATACAAACTGTAGATGCTTAGCTGCTTTTGTTTCAAATGTATGCAAACAATGAATCTATATTATAGGCGTAAAGAATTATGAATACCATTCATTACCAAGTAATTAAAATTGACAATTGTTGGTCTACTCGATGAAATCCCTATGGATTTATTGGATATTGTTAAGATTTTATATTAATAACCTGCTACGCAGAAGCCTACATTTTTTATATAACACAAAATATTTACAGAAATTGGTAATTTAAATACATAATACAGCAGCTAAAGTCAGAAAACAAGACATTTCACTAAAAAGGCTTGAAAATGTTGTTACAAATCGATCATTTTACCAAAGAGACGAGGCTCAAACTCGCCCTGGACGCCTCGCCTTACACTCATCGCATTCAACATGAAGATATGCACGACTTTAAGACTATTTAGAACATACATTATTGCGACAGATAGGAAAATATCTTGTAACGTTTTTGTACATCCCACAGATTAATATTAGATCGATTACTAAAGAATATTACGTGTTGAACAGGCGCGGAGACTAAATTGTGTTTTTTTTACAGTTTCAGACACATTTAAAATAAGTTAACGGGTAAAACGCGACAACAATTTTTAGTACTCAATACGAACTACTTACTGCCCGGCGTCTTGAACCGTCAACTTATTTCGAATGTTTAAAATGGAACGCCTTAAATTTTTTTAACGTTTTGGTGCCGAATGAAAACTTTAGTGCCAAAGTAATTTTACACTGTTTTAATGCACATGTATTTTATATCTATTACAGATACAAAATCTAACGTGTTTAGGCTTTTTTTAATCAGAGCAAAAACAGCATCAATCATAAAGTCTCCGCGAACGTTCACACGCTTTTTTTACAAATTTATCTAATGTTGCATGCAAATCTCGACACAATATTGGCAGTTACATACATGTTACGGAGATTCTCTTGAACTTACACGAACGTATTGCAAAGCGAACCATTTTATAAGTTACTAGAACCAAACCTCAAAATATATATAATCGGTCGAGCATTTTAAATATATAATTATAACCGCATTATGTCTGTTATGATTACTATTACTTTTCAAACGACAAAATCTATGTAATTTACATATAAAACTAGGAAAACAAGTATTTTTTGACTGATTCACGATAAACGATACGTTTATAAAATGGCCGTTTCGCAAAATGTTGCGCATATTTCATTTATCAATGTGTACAATTACAAGGTCATGTGTACAATTACTCGCTCTAAGGTTAAATTACAGTAAAAAATATGATTTGCATAATAGTAGGTAGGTATTTAAATCAAATGAGTTTTTTACACGAGAAAATTGGAGACGTTCGTAGCATTGTCATCGAAGTGATATTAAAAAAATATTGTTCTCAATGAATTAATTATGAACATAGTCACAAAAGAGTTCGGAATGAAAAATATGTTTAGAACCAATACATAACGACAATATTTTCTCAATTCAACCTTCTAGACATTGTAAAGTTCGAAATATTTTTTATTTCGGAGGCGGCATCATCAGAGTGCGTAATAAAAAGTATTTCCAGAAATACCAACACGGCTAGCGCATTCAACATCGAGAAACGATGATAATAATAAAGTGAAAAAGTTCATTTATTTCAGAAAAAGTTCATTTATATCAGCCCGAGCTAAATCGATTAAATGAAGTCAACATAACAAATGAATTCTGACTTTTGATTTTGTCAAAGTTTTCAGCGCAAACGCACTGCTTACATCCAAGCATTATATCTACAAGTTCTAGTCTCAATTTTGAATGCGCTATTCACGTTGGGCATTGTAAGAGTTAATTTCCTTCAAAAAATTCTGGCGCTACTGTTTTTACTTATAAAAACAAACGAAAAATCATACATCTCGACCGCAGAATAGGACAAATGGTATGACTTAATACTGTAGAAACATATGTAATGAATTAATGCTTCGTTTGGTATGATATGAATGAATCTGATGGGTCCGTGTTTAATTAGAATTATTGAACTAGAGGATACGATTCTCCTATTCATATATTTTTTACGTTTATGGTATAAAAAGTATATTATTATAATATCAAATTAAACATGTATCATAATTAAAAAATATAGTAATTACTTTCCATTAAACAGCATCCTTAAGTGTTTCAGATTGGTAAGGGTCGTTTTGAAATCGGATCTAAGACTAAAAGAGAAAACTTAAAATTTTACTGAGTCACCCATCTGTCCTATTCTTTTCACCCCAACTCTTACTAAACCAACCTTTATAATCAAAGCGACAAAAACTAAGATCGAATGGCAATTAGGATTGATAATTGTACAGTCTTCAACACCAATTGCCAGTTCAATCGTCGACATAGGTTTATATTATTATAGATTCGCTCTCAAACAAAATGTATCTATGCCACGTGCATAATGTATAGTTCAATGCACTCCCATATTTGTATCATCGTATTTATTTTTTAATTTTTTCATAGTTGTATCTTTAGTCTAATGTGAATACCAATAAACGATAGTCGTAAAGAGTGTTTGAATTATCTCGCACCTATGAAGATTAGACCGCCACATTACACATTACGTGGCATATATCTAAAGACAGGATTTGAGTATTTCTAGCACATAAGTTATAATTTTCACATTCCATTATCAACTCATTGTGTAGATAAGTGCTAACTAAACTGTTTACTGAAGTCGTTTAGGAACCAAAGAAATATAACTCGAATTACGTCGACAAAATAATAAATGTTACTGCAAATGTATGATTTTTTTTTATGTTTTCGTGGAAACCATATCAAAAAGTATGTTTAAATTATATCATGTCCATAATTATATGACACTCAAGAAGCAAATCTATCTGTAAATAATATAAACCTATTTGCAACACATTTATTCCGTATGGTCCCTACACCTCCTGGGAAGTTACGAAATGGCAAGTTCGCTTTGAACAATAATTATTATAGATAGAGCACGTACAGCTTAGCGACTGCGCTAACGAGGTCAATTTGTTTTTAATTTGCATTCTTTTTATTCCTTGGTAAAATTGGAAGGAAGGAAGTTAGCATATTTACCTGATAGTATTCATTTCTATAGTAAGACTACTGCTTAACACAGTCTCTTTAAAAATAGTGTCATATATGTCAAAATACCAAAACAATACAGTGCTCCATCTATAATATAATTGATCTTAGACGTATCATCGCGACAAAACAAGATGGCGCCTCGTACTTCCGCTCAATACACGACCACTCAACAACATGATTCGTTCAACAAATGCAATATAATAAAAAATCTCTTACAATAAAAACTAGTAAATACCGAGTGGTTGGCCGACCAACATCTATTCATATTAAATTTAAATTAAGTTCATGTATAAAATGAAACGTTAGTTTGAAAAGTTCTTATAGTCGTGAAAGTTCATTTACTCAGAGAAAACGAACTTTCAGGATTATTGATAATTTTTTTTTTTAAATTAACTGAAAACTCGTGTGATTTTATTTTTTGATTAATGAAAGGTCAAATTAACGGAAGGGGTTTGGTAACGGTGGTCGGCCGAAAACGTACCTAGACAATATTTTATTTCGATTTTTTCCTCAGATCAGAGTAGACCATAAGTGTTCTTGAATATTTTGGCGTGGCTTTATAACAAGGCTGACTATGGTATGAGAAAAAATTATTTGCAAGAGACAGCACTACGTTTATTTCTGATTTTGAGATTATTTAAAATGTATTATCGAATCGGAACTATTTTTAAATTATTTATCTTGGATTTCAGGGCCAAATATTTGTAGGGCCGGTGAAATTAACGTAGAAAAATGTATTTTTCGATAACATAAGTCAACCTAAAGTCAGTTTGTTCAAACTTTATTACGAAGGCATCGAACCTAAATCTCTAATGAGATTCCAATATAATCCATCTCTCTCACTCATCAAAATCAACATACACATTATGGATGTCACGTGAACCAAATATTACAGGAGTATTTTTAACAAGAAGGCATATGATTTATTTGACATTTTTATGCCTAAATTCTACATTACATTGATATCGGCTAAGACCTCTATAAGACCAGTAATACACCAAATAGTTATTTTAATTCGTCTCTTATATAAAACAACAATTAAAACAAAATTGTGTATCCGTTGTCCATAAAAGGTCTAAAGTGGTCTACACATAGCAAAAAATTCCATACTGCTACTGTAACTAATCTACTGAGTTTCTTACCGGTGTCTTCTCGGTAGATATAGGTTCCGAACCGGCAGTAGAGTCACTTTGCATTGTATACACTGACGATACAAGTGTTATAATGTAACCTACTTCAATATTTGATTGGATCCCAAATTGAACCTTATCCGATAGAAATATGCCACATTATCTTATTGAGAGTAAAATGATCACCCCTTTTTGTTTTAACATAAAATGTTCCACAATTACCAAAAGTTTCATATATTTTGCACCAAAAAAAGTTCATTTAAAATGGCAAGAATATTTCCGAATTGAGAACCTCCTTCTTGTAACCAAATTCAATTTCCACGTGACACACAAGACTGAAACTCCATCCAATTATACATACATACATATGATACAAAACATAATATAAACATCAGCCATCGCTGGCCCACACAGCGCCTCACACACACACATCACGCACAACCAATTTATATTTTTTCATTTATATAATAACTAGAAAACGGTGCGTTTGTCTGTCCACACATTAACACGGCACTGGTCATTTGAATTAACTGGTAAAATCCACTAAAATGATACGTGTCTTGAAGTAGGTACTATTGATCTTTTATAGCAGGGGTAGCCAACTTAATTAGACCTAAGATCTACTGTTTACTAACGAAACCCTGTGCGATCTATCAAGTGTTCAAGTTCTTGAAATCTTAAATGAAACAGTGGATTTTAGTACACATTCATGTATTTCTTATTAACCAGTCGTCGTAGTTTCTTATTCCGTGACGAAACAGCGATTGAACAATGTACATCATTGTTGATGTGTATGATGCTGCAGTGGTTGATATTTACGTTCCGCAGTCTAGTCTTTACTTTCAGTTTATATTTTTAGCCTGTCCACGATCTACTGGGCTACTGGCTAAGCGTTGGCCACCCCTGTTTTATAGTGTCAAGGGTGTGACGCATATAAACATTGGACAATATCACATACATTGCTCCGATTACTATAGTAAGTAGCTTAAGCACTTGTGTTACAGAAATCAGAAACAACGACGGTACCACAACACCTAGACCCGAGACAATAAAGAAAAGTTCATTTCCCATATTGACCCGCGGGGATCGAACCCAGGATTGAGATGGCGCGTCGCCAAGTTCGGCCCGCTCGCCTCTCGGCCACGGAGGTCGACTGACTTGATACAAAGTGCTCTACCACATAGCAATAAGTTAGATACTGCTACTGTAACTAATATGCAGAGTTTCTTACCGGTCTTCTCTAAAGAAGCTTAATTACTATTAATTACAAGAAGAAAAAGAAGAGTCTATGTTTTGCCTCATTCCAATCGAGGTTATGAAAGAGAAAGAAATATTGCGACTGGTTTAAAATCATAAAGCATGTTTCCATTGGTCTACGAATACGACATAGCCCGTTTAGAGCTCAATTTTAATAGTTTACTAGCAGGTATACAGACAGACGCACCGGTTTTATATCTAATCGTACATGACTCCTGACTCGACTATAATACTATAGCGTTGCGAACCGCCGACAGGGAGTCGACCGACGTCCTAGCTTCAGTGTCTACTAAACGTTTAATTTTACTTGAAACGGTCCGAAATGGCGAGCTTACTATCAAAAACAAAATATGTCTGATCCTGAAGTTTTGAAATCTTATTATAGTAAACCACTTACTCCGAATGCAATTAAAGCAAAAAACACAAGATTATGTGTGCAAATCAAAATTCGCTTTAAAATTCGATTGACATTAAATAACGAAACCATTCGTTTTTTGTAGTTTACTGTAAACGAGTGCGAATTGAGAATAAATTGGCCCATGCAAGGTTTTTGGTTATTGTAATTTCTCAACTGATATCTCGGTTTTAAATAAGAGGTATTTAAATAATTATCTCGGTTGTAAATGAGAAATAATTTTACAGGTACCTTTTTATTAATTAAATCAATTTGGGTGACAGAAATACAAGTAGCCCGAGCACAAGTACAAGTGGCTCACTTATAAAACTTGTGGTCAACCTATTATTTAGGTGAGGTTAATATTTTTCTAATACTCGATTAAACATAACCCTTCAGTTCGGGTAGTTAAAACATTTACCGATGAAATCGTTTTTTACACTTTGCAGGCCTTATATTTAAAACTTGTTCGCATAAGCATATATACAGCTTATATAATCACCGAAACCTATATTCGATAACAAACACTGAAGCTCCGACGTAAAGACATCACAGTCAATACAGTAATGGGCTATGCACCGACACAGCCCAGCAGGGTGACGATTAATAAACATGACGGCGAAGTGAACCTCAAGTTTTTAATAAAAAATACAATTAAAAACCCCGATATTAGCGTATCTAGTGTATTTTAAATTTGTCTTAATTCACGTATAAAAAATATTCGCATATTGAGTGACATAATTTTATTTATGAGTGGATTTTCTTCAAATGCTCTAAATAATATTTTTTTGTCTTAATTTTTATAAACAGGTGGATTCAATACAAGCTCATTCTCTACCAGTCCCTTGAGTCATGCAGAGAGTTTGTATATGTAGTAAACTCAAGCCCTTTTATTTAATTCATATATTATGGGAGTTAAGTTAAGATGTAAACCGCTGCGCAGGTATTATAATATGTAGTAATATATGAATGAAACAATTAATCGAACAGAAGTATTTCTATAATGTAGAAAATACTAACATCTGTTGAAATAATACAGCTGTATTTGAAGCTGGGTGTTCATTTAATAATAAGTGCTATTTTAAAAACCATATGATTCGACACGTTTATCATTTAATTTCTTAATACGGTTATCATTTTTAAACATTATATTAATATCGCCACCCTGCTTGAATATAAACTCGACCTACAAGTTTTTAAACGCCCTCGAAGAGAGGCACATTTGTTCACCTAGTTCATTTTTATTAGAGTTCATTTAATTTCATTTATTTTTATTCTAAGAGTTCATTCAAATATTTTGTTAGCACACGGACGTAAATAAAAAATAGCCGTTCAAATTGTAAATAATAAACATTTAGAAGACTTTTTTTCGAAAAATAAAATACTCAAAATATCTTTTTTTTTGTAAAATATATGAAACTTTCGTCTTTAAAAATTACATATATTCCATTTTTCACAATTTCATTAAACAACATCGAAACATCAAAAAAAGGTCTTCCAATGAATAAAAAGATGATAATTTAAATATCAAATACAAAGATAGTTGATATTCACAATACCAAAAAATCTTTTACTAATTTCCCTTACATTTCTTGTACGTTATTTTAATATGTAGAATAATTTCACGCATATAAGTTGAAGGGGAAAATTTAAGCACTACCATTTACTTTTACAGCTACAAATTCCAAATAAAACAAATACATTATCCCACATATTTGAGTTAAAGTGAATTTCCCTTAACGAAAAATTAGGTTGTTAACGCCTGAAAATTCCGCTAGGTGGCGATACGCGAACGTGAGGTCCGACTGCAATGATTGACAATTTAAATGTCATGGTGACGTGTCATGTTAACGATAACCAATCACGTAGCAGAACCCCATGCCTAAGTATCGCCACCTAGCGGATTTTTTTGCAAACTAAACCGTTGTCATGGACAGAAGTTGCTATTTCATTTCATAAACTAAATTTCGTAATTAATGCATAATAACAAATACATTAGGCAATTCGTTAAAGATGCTTTAATTATAATATGAATTAAATCCTTTGGACTTACTTCAGCGAGAGCGAAAGTTAATTTCGCTAGGATATTGCTAGCACACTCACACAAGTACTACATGCGCGACAAAGACGGCAATACTCTAGCGAAGCGAACTTTCGCTGTCGCCTTACAAAAACTTCATTAATCTAAGCAGTCACTTATTACATTAAAGCGAACTTTAACCAAATCCTAATAAAAATTGCTATTGAGATCTTTTAAATAATAGCAAATTCTAATTTTCAGGTCGTATCAAATTTTTCAATTTATTTTCTCCAGTAAGTCAAGATCATAAGGTTTAATATCAGGTGGTAACTTTCCCATTGCCTGTATAGGGGTTAATTTTTTTTATATTGCACTTCAAGATTGATCTCATGATGTTAAATGGTAATGAGGTCCTAGCTGAAGGGCGACGAGTACAGCATAATAAAGCTGTTACTGGACTTGTTGCCCTTACCTTGAAGGCTTGACCCCTGCTACTAATGCAGCACAACCCAGCTCTGTAAATCTTACTCACACGCAGAAACACAACAACACAGAAGAAATTACATAAGCAAAATATAGAGACTGTTATTTTGACTTTTGGTCAAATGTAGCTTGCATCAAGGCGTTATTAAATTTTCCCCATACAACTACAGCGTACACCTAATGATATTACTGTCCGCATGTTTGTAGTGTATTACGTAACCTCATGTGTCCCGGGCCGTCGGTGCAGAAGGAAGAATGCCCGTTGTTAGATGTTAATTTAACGCCATCTGCAATTTAAAAATGAACATATCATTTAAATATTAGAAACATAAATTTTTTATCTCCCCATGCTATGCGGGAATCGAACCCACGACCTTCACGTATCGCGCGTGTTGCTCTTCCAACTGAGCTAACCCCAAGTTACTATTATTAGTACTTTAAGCCGTATTGTTTTTATGGAATGCTACATATTATTTTGTTTTAGATGATGTGAAATGGTCAATAAATTGCAATCAAGCCAGATTGATATACGGGAAATTCGTTCTTCAGCTGTTTTATTATTATTTTTCCATGAAAAACCTTTGAAAAGTACCACAGTATCATCTGCGTAACATATTGTTATTGCGTTTTCTATGGGCATATTAAGAAGATCATTTACGAAAATTATGAATAGAATTGGACCAAGAATACTGCCTTGAGGAACACCAATCCTTACGACAGCGCTTCACTGGTGTAGTTACTAACTCTTACTGTTGGATTTGGTTGACTAGATAACTCTTAAACCAGTTGTATGGTGTTTCTCGTATACCAAGACATTCCACCTTTCTGAGTAAAATAGGCAAAGACACGGTATCAAATGCCTTAGCTAGATCCAAGAAAACACTAATACAGCAGTTTTTATGATCTAAAGAAGTAGAAATTGTATTTACAAGGCGCGTGACTTCATCTTCCGTGGAGACTCCTCTACGAAATCGAAATTGGGAGTACGCAATTAAATAAAAATTTTCTATATAATTTGTAAGACGCTTATTGACAACTTTTTCAAGTTTAGAAAATATAATACAAAGCGATATGGGTCTATAGTTAGACGAAATAGTTTTATCGCCATCCTTGTAGATTGGTGAGACTATAGCTTGTTTCCTATATTTTACCTAAATAAACTGATGTCCCATTTTCAGTCAAAGAATAAATGGACACGTTTAATAAAAGTATCCAGAAGAGCCAGCATAATCATCGCGTGACTAAGCAAGACAGTGCCTTAATGTGACAAGGTGCAAGTTGTTCATGAACTAAAGCTACAGACTACAAGTGTAGAGTGTAGGTGAGGTGGGGGTGTCGTACTCACAGCACTTGGTGCGGCTGCAGCGCAGCGAGGTGCGCGGGCGACGGCGGCACGGCGGGAGGGGCCGGCGGCAGCAGCGTCTGCGCCAGGCCCTCGAACCGACCGCCCGCCTCGAAACCGTTCTGAGGCACACATACACCGTCACACATACATATCAGGTGGACTGATCCACGTGGACTGATCTTCAAAATTCATACAATATATTCTACCCCAGGGTCGATTGGCTTTGTCTGACATACGATCGACATGACGTCGAGGTAGACATGCAGTTCGATATTAGACTTTATGAGCACAACATAAGGACGGTGCCAAGTCCAAAGTATGTAGTCTGACGTGCTTTCGTATGTACAGGCATAAACACACACTCACTCTCTTTCACACACACACACACACACACACACACACACACACACACGCGCTCTCTCTCAGACACACACACACTCCCACACACTAACTCAATCTCAAACACACACACTCACTCTGCGACACTCACTCACTATCAAATACACCCACTCACCATCACATATTCTCTCTCGCTCCCACACAAACTCACTCACACTAACTCACTCTATATCTCACTCTCACACACACACACAAACTCTGTCTCACACACACTCACATACACTCGCATTATCTCTTAAACACACACACACACACACACACACACACTCTCTCTTACATACTCGCCCACACACACTCACATTCTCTCTCACACACGCACACATACACTCACTCTCACACCAAACTTATAGGTTAGTTATTTGCGTGGGGGGTATGGGGTGTTGTGTAAGACTGACCGGTATCATGATGGTGGGCCGCAGCGGCTGTATAGAGGGCTGCACGGCCGCCGCGGTCGGGTAGTACGGGTAGTACTGCACCGGGTACCCGATGTAGCCGGGGTAACCGGCCGCCGCCGCGTACATAGCAGCCGCTGGGCTATACATCTGGGTACAAACAAACACACCAAGTTATTAAAATTAACAACATCTTGTTTTACAGAAATCAGAAACAACGACGGTAACACCAAGAACCGAGAAAGTATAAAAAAATGCGTATCCCATATTGCGGCTGGGGATCGAACCCGGAAGCTCAAAGAAGATGCGAAATCTCGACTACAGTGGTCGTCAAAGTTAGTGTTGATTTGGACACTTGCCGTAGGCTAACGGGTTGATACAGTAGAAAAATTGTATGCCTAATAACTTGCGGTTAGCTCAGTTGGAAGAGCAGCACGCGCGATACGTGAAGGTCGTGGGTTCGATTCCCGCACCGCAAGGGGAGATAAAAAAAATCTGTTTCTTTAAAATGATTGTTGATTTACTTTAAAATTGTACGTTTTAATCAGCATTAACAAATTTAAGCATTTTAAATTGCGCGGAACTAATCTCAAGCGAGTGATTTCATACTTGCTTGCTAGTTTATTTCACTCACCGGAAGTTGTTGGCTCAAGGCTGGAATGGCCTGGTGATGCTGCAGCTGGTCATACGGAGGCGGCGCGTACACACCCCCAGCGCCGGCGCCGGCACCCCCAAACGTCACCCCGTAAGGGGACCCACCGGCCACTGTCAAAAAAAAATAACATCACATACGGCACTCTAATTCTGTGGTAAGTAGCTAAAGCACCTGTGTTACGGATATCAGAAGCACGACGGTATCACAGCACCCTTAGGGCTGAGTCAAAAAAAATTTCAACAATTGGCTACTTGACAGTGTTAACAATAAAATATGAAAAATGTAAGATATGTTAGCTTATTAGTTAAATAATCATTTAACATTTTTATTTTTTAATTAAAAGCATAGTTAGTATTTTATTTTTGCAAAATAAATTTTACTTTTTTTTATCTGTGGAACAAAAGAACCGAATTGCAATTCGGAAATGACAGCTGTCGGCGAAAATCTACTATATAAAAATGAGCCGGGGTTTCCTTCCTGACGCTATAACTCCAGAACACACGAACCGATTTTCACGGTTTTGCATTCAAAAGTTCTCGGCCTCTGTGAGGCAAAGAAAATTCAGGAAAAAAATTCAACAGAAAAGCGGGAAAATCCTCTAAGGCGAAACGAAGTTCGCCGGGACCGCTAATTATTTATATTAATGTGGCAAAAAAAAATGATTATTTTACCGATTAAATTGAATTATTGTGTCGCTAACCGTATTAATAATTTATTTAAACATTTTCCGTTTATGTAAATTAAGTCGTTCCTATGTGTATCGGTTCGATGTCTAGAATGTTGACGTCATAATTCCAACAGTTAAGTGGCTTGGCGTTTTCGCGCGCTTTTTAAATGTGTTACACAAAATCTTATTTTTCTCTGGTTATTTAATTTTTTTCCAGGTAAATCGAATTGCTTGAGTTATAAAATGAACGGGCGTACATTTTACAATACCTTTTTTAAAATACTGTCAAGTAGCCAATTGCGTTACGTAATACTTGAGCGCTCCCAAGAGGATGTTATAATTTTTTAATGGTGCTTCATGCTGCACTAGAGCGAACTTTTAACATTTTTATAGTATTCCAACTGAGCTATTGTTACTAAATAAACAGTTCTTTTTTTCTTTCTTTGTTTTTTATATATTACACTTCAAGATTGACCTCATCCCACCTAATGTTAAGTGGTAATGAGATCCTAGCTTAAGGGCGACATGTAGAGCATAGTGAATCTATTACTGGACTTGTCGCCCTTACCTTGAAGGCTTGACCCCTGCTACTAATGTAGCACCTCCCAGGAGCTCTGTAAGCCTTACTCACACGCAGGAACACAACAACACAAAAGTGATTGTTATTTGGCTGCGGTCTTCTGTATGGTGGAGGTATTTCACCAGTCGGGCTGCTACAGTTTGAGATCGCTATGCCCTACCTCTCACTCTTTCTATATACTCAACTAATTGTGGTAAATTCGTTGCAGAAGTGTTTAAAAACCACGGAATTGAAGTCACTTTTAGGTCTAGCATGCGTAATAAGTCAAATTTATCGCATGAGACGACAAAAGTTTCGATGCTGTTCATTGGCTAATAGCGCACCGCACTCGTATTTTCAGCCGATCAGCAGCTGACGCACGGAGTTCAATAAATTTTGCGATAAAATTTAATCACATGGCGGATGCTAGGCCTGTTTGGCATCTGAATAAAAACAATTTTTACATGCTTGCTTCAAATTATTAAAACAATACTTTTTTCTGTTTCTTAAAATCATTTCAAGTGCGTCGTAAATCACAAAAACATTTCAAAAATCTCCGAGTAAACTGTCCTTAAGCAGTTAGATCCTTGTAATGACTCACTCGCTAAGTCAAGCTTATAACATTTTTAATATGCACAAAAACGCATGGAAACATTACGAAACCGTTTGTGTGTAACCAGACGAGTGCATTGGGTGAACCAAACAAAAGGTGACTGACTACATATTATGTAATGCCACGTTCCAATATTTTACGATTTGTAATGAGTCAAAAATGATAATCTGTTTTTCTGCAACCGACTAAAAGTCTTGTTGCGTTTTCTTAATCAATGTCATGTAGGCCTTTTTTTTTTGCGGGGGGAATTCTTGGCGCACCGTACCGTCACCCGAGGGAGGTGACGGCGTGTGTGGGACTCTCCTGCCCTCAAAAGGACAGGCCTACCCTAAAACACCCCCGGGGACCTCATCGCCTTAATGGTAATGCTGTGGGAAAATTTTTAAGAACCACCACAACAATGTCATGTAGGCCAAGATGTATAAAATGATAATTAAATAATATCGCACATTAAGACCAATGGTATTTTTTTAGGGTTCTGTAGCAAAATGGCGAACGGAACCCTTATGGATTCGTCATGTCTGTCTGTCCATCCGTTTGTCACATACACTTTTTTCCGAAACTATAAGACCTGTTGAAACCTTGTTTGTTGCCGGAAGCACAGAATAAATAAATCGGTAGTTATAAGTTCCAAACCGGAGGAAGCATCGTTTAATAAATAAATAAATAATAAATAATAATTAAATAATAATAAATAAATAAATAAATAATAAATATTGGACAACATCACATACATTGCTCTGATTCTGTGGTAAGTAGCTAAAGCACTTGTGTTACAGAAATCAGAAACAACGACGGTACCACAATACCCAGACCCGAGACAATACAGAAAAGTTCGTTTCCCATATTGACCTGACCAGGGATCGAACCCGGAACCTCTGAGATGGCGCGACGCCAAAGACCGGCACGCTCGCCTCTCAGCCACGGAGGTCGTCGTAATAAAGATACTATTCATAAGTGTTATTGTTGATGAAGTGTATTCATAATTTATATGAATAATATTTGGCTATTGACTACCTAATTTAATCCAATTATGATCAGTAGTTTCAGCGTGAAATACTAACATAAATTCGAACTATATTTTGAGAGTTGGGGCAAAAACTGAAAATACAGAATTATATTCTGTGAAAACGCATTAAGTTTTTTCACAAAAATATTACAAAAAATACAATACAATTTAGAGGCTCCCCATACTTAAAAACTGAAACTCATATGATTTATCATTCTCATAAAACTAAAAAAACATGTGATGTACATTACCATGCAAACTTCCACCGAAAACTAGTTTGAACGAGATTTAGTGAGTAGTTTTTTTTAAATACATCATAAATCGTAAACCACAATTTACCTTTAATTTAATCACCTCCCATATAAACTTTTATATTATGTTATTTGCTGCGGAACCCTTCATGGGCGAGTCCGACTCGCACTTGGCCGGTTTTTGTTTACATCATAAAGAAAAAAATATGTTTCTAACATTTTTTGCATTTTAACTGTACTAAATATACATTTTCAGTCATCTACTCTTTTTTGGTGATGGGTGGCCGAGATTTAACTAACCTCCATACTGAGGCTGGGCGTGCTGCGGCGGCGCCGGCAGGAACGGCCCCTGCGGCGGCTGCGGCTGCGGGTAAGCGCCCAGCGGCGGCGTCACTGCAACAACTAGCCACGTGAGCGCGGGACGTGCACACCGCGCGGCGTCCGGCGGCCGACTGACGCGCCGCGTCGAGGTTGGGTGCGACTACCCACATTTATTTAATTAAAAAACAAGTTTTGAACACTTTTGTAAACTGAGTTGTCATGTGCTTCAGAATCGCCGGAGTTCCTTCGATTTTCCTAAATATAATTGCGTTTATTTAGTAACTTTTACATACTTTTCCTGAAAATCTGTGTAAATACTTCCATATAATGACATTTTAAATATTAACACGAAAAAAAATCCATATTTATAGATTTTTTACATAGCAATAGGCAAAGTAATTAAAAATCACTACAATACTACAAAAGATTTTGTGACAACGACCAATGAGACCATTTTTATTTTTTTAAGGGTTGTTTCTTAAACTTTAACTACTTATCGCGTACGGGTTTTAAATTTAATGTTTATATTTTTTACCGCACGTACAAAGGAGGTCCCAAATCTACTAAAACAGAGTAAGTATCACATGGGTTTACAATACAACCGGGATTCAGCCTAACTTCAGCCTAACTGCCGCCAGTATAACTTATATTAAAAATATAATCGTGTGGACGTAAGTCACAAATTTGCAGGAAAGGTACGTAAAAGTACATAGAAGGTACCAAATAACAGCAATTATGTTAAGGAGAATCAAAAATACACTCAAAATCCAGATGCACATGATTTGTTGAGTCTTGGTTTAACTTTAGCACGCGTTTTTATTTTTATAGAAGCTAGCGATTTAATATGAAATACATTCATAGTACGATTTTAAATATATATTTTTTTAATAAAAACAATTTGAAAAAAAAACCTCGACGCGACGTAAAAATCTCAAAAAAAAACTAACAAAAAATATTTTTTATTGTTTTTTTAGAAATTCGTCAGTCGCATTAAGCCGGACGCGGCCTCTCCGCAACCCAAGCCCGAGCATTCACGCTTGACGCAGCGGTGTTGCCATGCTAGACAATGTTGCAATGACTGTACATTTTTCGTGCAGAATTTTGAAAAATTAAAAAAAAAAATGTGGCCGGAAATTTAAAAAAGAACCATTGCGACATAATTCAGCACAGACTTAGCGTGCACGAAACGATTTTTTTTTAATTTAATTATTATATATATTTTTTAATCATAATTTTGACAATTACATCGTCTCGTCCGCGCTTTCATCACTTACGTCAGTGTTAACGACAAGCGATGCCCATACAACGCGTTACATATCTGCCAATAACGAGGTTTTCCCAAAAAAATGACAAAAAAAGAGAGCCCAATTTGGAAAAACCTCAACAGTAGCTTGAATCACCTTCGGTAAAAAAAAAGAAAAATTCGACGTATTTTTTTAATCAGTTTTTTTTTTCTTTTTTTTTTAAAGTGCCGAAGGCGAAAATACAATGATTTGGTTTGGTTAAGTCGACGTTTCAACACAACGTTGCCTACCAAACGTTATTTACAAGGCATTCCTCGCATAGTCACACTAACTAAAACTGACTATACGAAAAAAAAAATTCCGTATAATCAGTCAAAACGTTTAGGAATGTGCAGTGTACATGAGAAAGTGTGACTATTTTCTTGCAGCTCTCGTTTATTTTTTTAATAAAACTCTTAATTAACAAAACAGTCATCACACGATGGACCTTTGTAAAAAAAAAAGACATTAATTATTCATTAACGACCGTGAACTTTGGAATTAATTATTATTAATCGCATTTACTTCCAAATTTCAAAGTCCTAGCGACCACCTTCAAAGGCGACCAATTAAAACGTGGATACATCTCGTGAACATTCCTTGAGAAAAGTAAAAACATTATATAAATCTATTCAAGTAACTAACTATTAGCACTGTACCAAGATTTTCGATAAAAACATTAATACATTACTCGGAAATTTCGAACATTTTCATATCATTTTGCTGTTTTACTATAAAGCGTTTATGCATGAAAGCGGGAAAAAAAAAAACAAAATACTATGATGAGTGCGTTGAAGGACATAGAAACATGCATATCGAAAAAAAAAACAACAAAAAAACAAATTCATGCCTTAAAAATCACTTTTAAAAAACTATCACTACAAACTACGTAAGTCAAATTATAACGAAGCGATTTCTTAAAAAGAAATCATTTAATAACCATGCCAGACAACATAAAAACAGCTGCATAGAACAGCAAAATATTTTATGAAAAACTCTCGTTTAGTATACAAAAATCCTGGCAGCGAGCTCCCTCAAACCACATTTATTACTAATACTTATATTCCACTACTAAAAAGACGCCACATAGGACTTCAATTCAAACTGGCACTCTTTTCAATATGGCGGACACAAAATATGTAAAGCTTATAATAAGCGACGATTTGTTTATATATTTCGGAACAATACAAAAACAAATCCATAAAGACGAGAAAATTTATTCGTTATTGAAATTAGGAGTCCCGAAATCTCTGGATCCCTGTAAAACAACCTGGACCAAAAATAAAAATAAAACGTCAAAAAAAATGTTGTGTTTAAATAGGTGGACCCTAAAGGTGTATAATAAAAAAAACTTTTCTGTGGTTACTCCGTACCATAGACTAAAGCTCCGATCCGTTCAACTGACATACTTCCCTGTCCTTCAATAAGCTGGTATGCATGCATTGTCTATGACAATCGGAAAATTGTCATTGACTTTTCAATCAGAAGAAAATTAACACATTTACATAAATAAAATAAAAAATATCGCGATTACCGCGCTTGTTTAATTATTTAATTGTCTTTTATTAATTTGCTAATAAAGTAAAGTGTGTAAATTTTCTTCTGAATTATTATTCTATTCACACACGCACTAACATTGTGTCATTCCTGTTTTTTTAACAATCCTTAATTAACTACCTTTTTAAAAAATAAAATATTTTATTTAAAAATGGTCAAATATTCTTTAATGCAACTATCATTTTTTTATGTTCAATCTTGTTTTTTTAAAAGGTAATTAAATTCTATGTTTGTACAGTATTAAATAAATAAAATTTTAATACTATACAAACCATTATGTTAATCTTACATTAGTGTAATTAAACATATAACTTGCAAATTGGCACAAAATATTATAAACTCATAATTTGTTATCTGTTTCAAGTGCCAATTTTACCATCACCTTACATACGAAAAAATGTTCACAAAAATAGATAAAATAAAACCTATTTTTGTGAATCATGAAACCAAAACAATATGTTTTCAAGGGCATATTTTATATAAATAAAAAAACATATTGTTATGTTTTCATTTAATTGTTAGTATAAAACACACATCATAATATTAATAAGGGATTCATCTTCTGATTTTAATATTATAATTGCGAAAGCTACTCTGAATTTTTTTTTTCAAGATGTGAAATAGTATTCATATAAATTTTTTACTATTAACCAGAAGCTGAACCTAAATGCACAAAATTTAGAAACTATTACAATTTTGTGCTGGAAAACTTAAATATCATGGGAAAATACTTAAGATTTCAAAACATAAAAAGGTGTCATCTTATAGTTGTATGCATAAAAAGAACTATAAAAAATAATTAAGTGTTATTAAAATACATTTACAATTGATCTTTATCTGTTATGAATATAAAATTCAAGATTGAATGACACCCCTTTATTTATTTAGCTTGTAAATCTAAGAAGTTAGCTTATACTATGTAAGACAAACATAAACAACTCAACGATTTTGCACCCCATAACCTCACAGTTAGGGAGCTAGGTACTAGACAAAGAGGCAAAATTATCTGTATTGTTTATTTAATAAAAAAACTTTCCTATATTTTACGTCTTTGTCAAAAATTAAGTGCAATAAATTGCTAGCAAAATAGCTTTGATAATTTTCTTTAAACGAGAAAACAATATTAAAAAATGATCATAGCTATGTGGTCTTAAAATAAAGTGTTAAAATAAAAAAAAACTGTTAAAAAAATAAGCTGTGAACTTAACTTCGAAAACAAAAACAAATTGTAGCTGTAAAAAAAACATTGATTCCATATTAAAATATGATTTTATGGATCCTGTTTATTTTTTACATTATTTGTTTTATTTTTGTGTAATAAACAGCATCCAACTCCTTAAACAACTTATTTTTTTAATTAAAGTGTTAGCTAAAGAGCCTATTAAGTGTATATGTTTATTTAACATTTCTTGTACATTTCTGAGAGGACTTTTTCAAATTACACTATACAAAATAACTTCAAGCAAAAACATCTACTGTACAGCCAACCATTTAGCTTCCAAATTAAATTTGTCCTCTTTGAAATATAACTTTTGAACCAAAGATAAAATTATGATTAAAATTTTTTTTTTTTTTATTATTAATCATATAAACTTATCAGGCTTTTATGAAAATAATACGTACAATCTGATCGTTATTCATGTATTTTCCAAATAAAAATAATCGCAATCAGTGATTTTAATCAGTTTTTTATTTGTTGAAATTCAATTCCTTCTAATTTGACGACTTTGATTACAGAAAAAAGTTTTACCACTAGTTAATTTTAACTAACATTTTGAGACTATGTCATCATAAATATTATTTTTTAATTATTTAATATTTATTAATGTAAAACTAATCTCTTAATAAGTAAATCTCGTATTACACATGAATGTCAAGGCAGGAGTGAACATTGCAATTACCCATAGTAATTTTTTACAAATTGGTTGATTTTTCCCTGATTTCTTCCTTAATGGATCAGTTTCCAAAGATTGTTCCATTTCAGTTGTCTATTTATTTCATTATATGACCAGTATATGATCTTAGGGGAGCCCCTAAGCTTCATAACCAGTTTGAGCAAAGTATGTTCAAAGCACATTAGGTTTGTGATCACCAATGCACATTTGGGAATTGTGGAGACAAAAGTTCCTCTCCCCTATAGTAGAACCATTAGCCGGATGAAATCACAAAATTAAAAAGTAAGTTATTTAAGTCATAACCTTGTTGCAAAACAATGGGGTATTATCCGTTTGACGTTTGTCTAGGAGGTCAGTTACGATTTTGATCTTGTAATTTTGTTTTGAAAATTGAATTAGTCAGGAGTGTTCTTATTAATGTTTGATGTACATCTGTCCAAGATGGCCGCCGCCACAAAATGGCGGATTACATCAACTATAAAAGCATGAGTAGATAACACTATGACAAATTTCAAATCCAAGATGCGTCATTAAATACAATATCGATACAAATAAACACGTTTCATGAACACCAATCAGATTGCGGGGGTTACAGTTCAATCAATAACACATACGTTCGTCCACACGCCGATACGCACATATCATATTTGTCTCTCTTTAACTATGTTTCCAAAAAGAAAAAAAAATAAGGAAAGAAAAATTCTATATGGTGTGTCATTACATGATAGCGAATAGACGGCGGCCCGCGGAGCGCCCACTTCGTCGCCGCAGACTGACCGCGGCTGCTGGTACCAGGAAGGGTCATTATAATCATACAACTGACAACAGAGACAGCCACGCACTTCAACGGTGCGGCCCGACCTTCGCACCTCTTAAGACCGAATGTCCTTTCAAATACCCAGCACAATAGAACCTCATTGTGCTCGGTATTCTGGTCTTTCGACCTTGAGGCGACTTCACCAAACCTCTTTGGTGTATTCGTTTGATTTGGTGGCTGTATCTCGCTTTTGATAACGTTCAGATGTGATGTTTTAACGCTTTATGAAACGGGGGAACAACAGAACATACCTCAATTTGAATTTGATGCCCTTTTTTACTTGAAATTTTGTTTTGCCATTGAATGGGGCATAATGTCTTTACTTCAAAAACTTAAGGTTAAAATGCATTGTAAAGTAATTAGGACTACGTAAAAGTGACCTTTGTTTGGGTACATTTTTTTAAATTGATAGAAAACCAAATGTTTTAGGTAGTAAAGACAAGGAGTTTTTTTTTACTAACATGATCACAATACAAATAACCTTATGATGTGTTAGAATAATGTTTTTTCTTTCATTAAAATAATTACATGTTTCAGTGTAAATTTTCATAAATCTGATATAAGTTGTAAAATTCAAATAGCAATTTCTTTTTATATACTGATGATATAAAATACAAATAAGATTTTTTTTTATTTGTGTTACATGTTGTTCACAAATTATGTTATTAATGTAATTCACAATTACAACAAAGTCGCGATTAAATTGATGTGGGAAAATTGAAAATGTTGTTTTGAACAATCAAATCACATTTCAAGAAATATATTGTGATCACGAAAATCTTTTCAATTTTACAACAATTATTTTTAAGTAAAAAGTCATACGTACATCACATCAGAACTGTAAAAATTTCATTCTAACCAAGCTTAGAGATTTAAATGGGCTATCCGACATCTGTAACGTCACACTTAACGTTAATGTCATTATGAAATTTGCATAATTTTCTGAACATCTAATTAACATACAGTGACAATTCATTTTGTTCATTGAGCATATTCTTTTACATATTCGTATGGTAAAATAGATGTTTGACAAATTAGGAAAAAAAATCCAGCATTGATTTAAATATTGCCGTCGTTTTTTTCTTAGCATTCGAAATATGTGGCTTCTGCCCAAATCCTCCTAGCTTAAATATTTATATAGCCTCAAGGACCTAGGATACAATATAATATTTAAATGCTTATTTATCAGTGTGTAAGCTTTTGCACACTGATTATCCTACCCTATCCATTTGGGAGAAGAATTCAGCTTTATTAGATGTAAATCATTAAATAAAAATGTATAAGTCTCAAAAATTTTATTCATTTGAGTCTCTCAAAAGGAGTGAAGTGACCTAATTTCCACCATTGGTTAATCTTCATGACCTAGTTACAGATCACACCTTGAAATACATATTACTAGACCTTAAAAACAGTTTCAAAAGTAAAAAATTGTGTTTAAATGGATTTAGTTTTTTTTTCTGAAGGTAGTTATGCTTCCTCTTTTATTGAGAAACAAAAAAAAGTGTAAAAATCGTTAAACCCTATGATCCGAAGTGGCGGTCGCTATTTTAACAAATATTCAGGTCAAATTAAGCAAATAATGGGTAAATGAATCAGCCTTAGTGATGAATGGACCTAAAATTAGATTGAGAAGTTGAGTAGCAATATTGTCAGACATCTTGTATTTTCTGTAGTATCGATTTACGACGGTCTGGCATTTACAATACGTTTATACATCTATACTACTGCTATATCTTGCAAATTTCATAACGACAGCCTCATTTAGGCTCGAAATTAGTTAAAAATCCGTTTAAAGTCGAAATAAAAAGCCTAAAATTGACGTTACATATGTCAAAACGTTGTAGCAAGAAAGAACAAAGAAAATAGTAAAATAAGCGTATAAATACCTTTTTTGTCTGCCATTTAATAAACTACAAGTTAATTAGAATGTAAAATAGTTTGCACTTTGCGTCTCGTTGCAAATTTTACAAAGATATCGCTTTGGTAATGCAACGCAGTCGCAGAAACAACGCAGCTCAAACGATTCTTGCAATCATACTAGTGTTGGGGCGAGTTGCGTGCTATATCGAATCGAAAGTGATACCAAATCGAGTTTGATTGTGTTGATTCTGAATCAAGACAAAAAGTTTATTTAATATATTTAGTACCGTATTGTGTATAGAAATACAAACACATCTTTTACTAACCCTGTACTTAAATTTTTATCGGTGATGAGTTATTGATACAAATGTTTCGATAAAAAACGTAAATATTCAAACATTTTTGTGATCTTCAAATTAACTTTCTTGAATTTGATTTACCCAAATTAATCAATCGATTAGCTCTGATCAAATCCTTCCAAAAGAATACTTCAACCAGGTACGAAATTAAATTAATGCAAAGCAAAACATAATCATAGTTCACCGTTTGATCAGCATATCTATTCACCAACGACAGGATCGGATCAGAAATTATATTTTATCTCTTTTAGTATACTTAAAAACGATTTAACAGACAAACTTACTTGCCAAATCAAAATCATCTTCTACGTTGGTGAATCGGCCGCAGTTATAGTAATAATATAAACATTTATATTGTCTGGTCTTCTGATATCAACTAGGATCGATTATCATCAATCAATGGTGATTTGATCTAAAGATTTTAATATCTGACGTATTAGTATCTGTAAGCGACTACGTTGGAGGCAATTAGATCAATAAACTCAACAGCAGAAATTGTAGCTATTTTTCTTAAAATATGAAATGCTTATAATTCTGTAATGGTTGACAATACTAAGCCATAAATAATATATGTTGAGGTACTAACTATGCTTTAAAACCTATCAAATAAAAATTTAGGATTTTTCTTTTGCCATTTGGTAAACTGCAAGTGGTTACGCCCTCCTGATATCAGGATGGCTGACCCCTCGCAGGTGCTTTATTTACCTAGCTCGCAATTTCTCAACTAATTTTGGAAAGGAAATTGCCTATTAACAGTTGTTTACGTATTATTCAACGCATTGTTTTGTTTGCTGGTTTAAAATGAAACTTTACTTCACATTTAACAATTAATTTTTTGAAAATGAATCATTTTAGGCATAGACAAACTTATTATTTTTATATAATATAACTTGACAGATTAATTTTATTAACCATTTCTTCAACGTTATAATCGTACCGGCGAGTATTGACCAACAGGTTTTAATTCTACATTAATACTTAAAATACCTAACAACCGTCGTTATGGATTTGGGAAAAGAGAACATGCACAATAATTTCAAAAAATATTTTATTTACAAATAATTAAACTTATACTTAAATGCATTGAGATTTAATTCATACATTAGAAAATAACGACCATTTTCCGCCGCATCTGAAACAATTACAAAAAATTAATAAGATAAAAAACAGCCTCAAACATAAAAAAACGTATAATTTGAAACCACACTTAGATCACAGATTAAGTTGTCAACATGGTGAAGAGAATAATATGACTGCAGGACTTCTGCAAGCATAATAAGTGACGCTCCAGTAACACAACAAACAAAAAATATTTATGACATCGACGTGCTATTGGAAAGGCAAAAATACTGCAATTAGCGATAACCAGTGAACGAAAAAAACATAGAACCATTTATAATGCTTGAAAATGCCAACACGAAAAGTAACGCACGGTGGGCGTGGCTTAAAAAGTGAGCTAGCGACGCTACACATACTGTTTCCAAGGACACAGCGAGTTACGGGCGCGGACTAATTACAGCGCTTGTTCCACTTCATTCTATGTAATGACGCAACTAACGAACCCTGTCTAATTGTGGACCCAAACGCCTTAACGTTTTTTTCAAGTATCCATTATTTTTTACTATATTGCATATCTATTGCTTGTATGTGGTCTGGTACCGATATTCGAATGAAGTTAGTACGACGAGAATGTTTTGTCGGCGGAGTGTCGCTGCCGGGCGGGGGCGGTACCTGCAGGCGAGCAGGAAGCGCGCGTCGTGAGCGCGCTGTGCGGCGGCGCGCGCGGGCTGTGGCGGCGACAGAGCGCGCGCGCCGCAGCGCCCGCAGCGCCTCCACGCCGCGGGGCGCCAGCCGCCGCCCAGGTACATGTACCTGCCACGAACAGATTACACTTAAATACGTTGCAGTGCTCAGAACGTGTATTTGACGACCGTCGATAGCAAAAGCAAGCGGGCCGACTTTGGCGTCGCACCTTACTGAGGTCCCGGTTTGAATTCCCGATCGGGTCAATATGGAAAGCTAACCTTTCTATTTATGTCTAGTCTGGGGGTTGTCATACAGTCAATGTGTCTGATTTCACATGAGTGCTTACTACAGATTCAGAGCGATGTAAATGATGTTCAATTTCGTTCAAATCTTCATTGGATGTCACATGGGGTAAAAGTTGACATTCTAACGACTAAATTCACGTGACACCCTACAAGAAGGCGTTGTTATGATTTAAAATATTATATACACATTATATTTACTCTAATCAGTCTACATACATTTAAGGAGACTTAACCATATTAAATTGTATTTATAGTAAGTGTTATATATTTTGCACACATAATCGTAGGGAACCTGTCCTTCAATTCAAATTATTTTTCAAAACATGTGTATCTTCTATAATACTATCTATGTAACGGTTTTTAAAATTTGACACAAACGTATGAATTGAGTTGAAAAACTCAGAAATTTAATTATGGCATTTTGTTATAAGGTCTATGATTTGTTCGATATTAAAACTATACTAACCTTATAGAGTCCATTGCCAACGTCGGACTTGTGTCAAAATGCGTGTAGGGTGGTTCAGGCGCGTATCGCAATGCTTCAGGTTCAACACCGTATTCCAACTAAAAAAAAAAGTAAAAAAAAAATTATAACGAGATTTTTTATCGCAGCGTTGAAAATTGTGAGCAAAGTTATGCAGAACATAATCTCAAGTGTAAGCGGGTGACGATATTATCCATCATATTGTACACGAGCCGTAATGAGATTAGATCGATCTATACCACTTGAAAAAGTTCGATTTGTCATCACAATCGAGAGATGCGAACATCACTAAGGTCTAAGTAAAAAAAGATTTTTGACAAATTCCTTGCTTATGACAGGGCATTGATCGATGCGCAATAAATTATTTATTTTTAGAGGGAAACTTGAAATATTTTAAGATTGAAATTTTTCATTTATGCTGATTGAAAATTAAAAATAAAGTATTGAATGGCATTCGTCGGCAGGCACTGTGTTCTCAAGAGTTCTTCCTAAAAGAAAGCATGTTTTGTTTTGTAATTCTCGAGTTGCGATTTCGTAAGGTTTGTGAAACCAATTTTATCATTCAGCGAAATAGTTGTCGGACATTATTTATATGTATGTATTTTCTTTGGATTAGTCACGAGATAGTATTTATGTTTTCTGTTAATATTTTGCACAGGCGTACCCGTTTCTGAAATAGTAGATATCATCTACTATTTCATCTACCTAAGGGTTGTCTGGAAGAGTTTGCATTCTAACAATGAGACCGCCTAAACTGTACTTGAATATAAATTTTAAGACTTTCGCGTTCCATTTTAAACATTTAAAATAATTTAACGGGTCAAAACGCATTAACTATTCGTATTAACTACTAAATAAAAATGGTGTCGCGTTTTGACCCGTTAAATTATTTTAAATGTACTTGAATTTTTTTATTTTTTATATTGCACTTCAAGATTGACCTCATCCCACCTGATGTTAAGTGGTAATGAGGTCCTAGCTTAAGGGCGACATGTACAGCATAATACATCTGTTACTGGACTTGTCACTCTTACCTTGAAGGCTTGACCTCTGCTACTAATGTAGCACCCCCAGGAGCTCTGTAAACCTTACTCACACGCAGGAACACAACAACACAGAAGTGATTGTTATTAGGCTGCGGTCTTCTGTAAGGTGGAGGTGTTTCACCAGTCGGGCTGCTCCAGTTCGAGCGGTAAATCGCTATGCCCTACCTCTCTTAAAAATATGTCTGTAAAACCAATTTATGTAAATTTGTCTGTGCAATAAAGTGTATCTATCTATCTTTATACACTTTATTGCTCAGATTTTATTTTTGTGCCCAGAATATAAGATTTTTGGAAAAAATAAAATATTGTATTTTTATTATTATCTATATGTACTCACATAGAGCGGTCGCGCGCGTCCGTGAGGCGCGGACACTATCTATATGTACTCACATAGAGCGGTCGCGCGCGTCCGTGAGGCGCGGACACTATCTATATGTACTCACATAGAGCGGTCGCGCGCGTCCGTGAGGCGCGGACACTATCTATATGTACTCACATAGAGCGGTCGCGCGCGTCCGTGAGGCGCGGACACTATCTATATGTACTCACATAGAGCGGTCGCGCGCGTCCGTGAGGCGCGGACACTATCTATATGTACTCACATAGAGCGGTCGCGCGCGTCCGTGAGGCGCGGACACTATCTATATGTACTCACATAGAGCGGTCGCGCGCGTCCGTGAGGCGCGGACACTATCTATATGTACTCACATAGAGCGGTCGCGCGCGTCCGTGAGGCGCGGACACTATCTATATGTACTCACATAGAGCGGTCGCGCGCGTCCGTGAGGCGCGGACACTATCTATATGTACTCACATAGAGCGGTCGCGCGCGTCCGTGAGGCGCGGACACTATCTATATGTACTCACATAGAGCGGTCGCGCGCGTCCGTGAGGCGCGGACACTATCTATATGTACTCACATAGAGCGGTCGCGCGCGTCCGTGAGGCGCGGACACTATCTATATGTACTCACATAGAGCGGTCGCGCGCGTCCGTGAGGCGCGGACACTATCTATATGTACTCACATAGAGCGGTCGCGCGCGTCCGTGAGGCGCGGACACTATCTATATGTACTCACATAGAGCGGTCGCGCGCGTCCGTGAGGCGCGGACACTATCTATATGTACTCACATAGAGCGGTCGCGCGCGTCCGTGAGGCGCGGACACTATCTATATGTACTCACATAGAGCGGTCGCGCGCGTCCGTGAGGCGCGGACACTATCTATATGTACTCACATAGAGCGGTCGCGCGCGTCCGTGAGGCGCGGACACTATCTATATGTACTCACATAGAGAGGTCGCGCGCGTCCGTGAGGCGCGGACACTATCTATATGTACTCACATAGAGAGGTCGCGCGCGTCCGTGAGGCGCGGACACTATCTATATGTACTCACATAGAGCGGTCGCGCGCGTCCGTGAGGCGCGGACACTATCTATATGTACTCACATAGAGCGGTCGCGCGCGTCCGTGAGGCGCGGACACTATCTATATGTACTCACATAGAGCGGTCGCGCGCGTCCGTGAGGCGCGGACACTATCTATATGTACTCACATAGAGCGGTCGCGCGCGTCCGTGAGGCGCGGACACTATCTATATGTACTCACATAGAGCGGTCGCGCGCGTCCGTGAGGCGCGGACACTATCTATATGTACTCACATAGAGCGGTCGCGCGCGTCCGTGAGGCGCGGACACTCCGCAGCGCGGCGGACACTCCCAGGCTCCTGCGCCGCCGCCCGCCGCCAGCGACAAGCACTCCTCTGGAGACAAACGACACACGCTTACGTTACCAGAATATATACACTTCTTTATAGGGTTCCGTACGCAAAGGTTAACAATGGGACCCTAAGACTTCGCTTCGAATTAAAATTTTCACAGATTATGTATTATTGTCGCTATAACAACAAATACTAAGAAAATAAAATTATTTAAGGGGGACACTCACACAACAAACGTGTTTTTTTGCTGCTTTTTGCTTGATATTAATGAAAACTGTTGTCAGACGCCTGATATATTTGCAGAAAATTTACTTCGATAATAAATAATTACATTAAAATAAAATAAACATTCAAGGCGATCTCTCATACATCAAACGTGGTTTTAGCCGTTTTTTGCTCAATTAAATAAAAGCAACAGTAAGATGCTTGAAATATTCACAGAATATTCAGTTGTATATTAAGGTTACAATATTGTACCTAATGGTGACTAAATAATGGTACGGAACCCTTCGTGCGTGAGTCCGACTCGCACTTGACCGTTTTTTTTTGTATCTCACCTTGCAAGTCGTGCTTCGGTCCGGCAGTTTGTAACCTCGCTAGTGGTCGACTCAGGGCTTCGCCCCCGCGGCCGCTCGCTCGCGCAAGCACCACAAGCTTACGGAGAAGACCTATAGCCGTAGGGTCGCTCCATATCTCGTACCTAAACAAAATAATAAAAATAGTTTGTCTTGGACCGATTTCCATCAAATGAAGTTTATAACAATCATGACTTTACAAATTAGTTCAACAATTTGGGAGCCACGATGCCACTGACACAAACAGACAGATAGACACGTTAAACTTATAATACTCCGTTTTATTTGCATCAGTAGTAAAAATAGCGAAAGGACCGAAATTTTATAGAAAATGCACCTGTCACCCACTTATTGAAGGGAGTGCCTCAGGGCTCGATGTTGGGTCCTTTGCTATTTTTGATTTTTATAAATGACTTCTTTTATTTGGAGACGATAAATTTCCCATTTTCAATATTAATAGAGAAAGTAAACATTTTCAGTGAAGATATTCATAATGTTAAATTGATGCACCCTAGTCATTTATTAACGAAAATTCTACCAATATTCGAAATTCCACCTTAAATTACAAATTCTACCAACGTTAGAAATTCTAGCAATGTTAGAAATCGATTTTAGAAAGGCGTTCGACACAGTCGTTAATGATATTTTACTACAAAAGCTTGCGGAAATCGGTTTAACACCGCATCTGTTGGAAATTTTCGTCAGCTACATGAAAGATCGACAACAGAATGTGGATTATGTAGGGTATGAATCCGATCCTTATTACACCAGATCCGGTGTGAGCCAGGGGAGCAATCTGGGGCCTCTCGAATTTATTATAATGATAAATGACTTGCCGGGCTTGTTGTTCGCAGATGACCTCAAATTGCTGCTTGAGGTCAAGGACAAAGCGGATTGCGAAAGCCTGCAAGAGGACATAGACCGGGTGGAGAAATGGAGTCAGGACAACAAGCTCCTGTTCAATGCTTCCAAGTGCTCGGTGATGACGTTCACGCGCGCGCGTACCCCTGTGGTAGTGAGTACAGACCCGTGCTGTTGATGCATCACCGGCGGCTGCTGATGGGCGGGCACGGTCAGCAGCGTCGTCAGGGCGACGTCCAGCGCACGCTGCAGCGGCCTCCTCAGCGCGCTCAACGACGACACGTCGCCGCACGACTCGGGCTTGCTCTCCAGCGCTAGTAGAGTCTGGGAACAGTCATAATCATATATAGTACCGCTAGACTGCAGAGGTATGTAGTGTAGGTCACTATGCAGGGCGTCACCTTCTCCGTGTCGTGGTGGTCGTCGAGCAGCAGTGCGAGCGGCTCCTCAGGCCGTAAGGCACCCGCCGCCGCCGCCCACGCCGCGTGACACATCTGCACGCACGTCAGCCACGACGCAGACGCGGCCAGCAAGGGGGACGCTCTGGGGACGGCATACGTCATGATTGCTACAAAATCCTACTAATTTTGGAAATTCTACCAATATTTGGAAAAATACTACCAATGATATTAATTATACCAATATTAGAAATCATACCAGGGTCAGAAATACTACTAATAATGTAAATTCTACTAATATTAGAAATGCTTTCTATGTTACAAATTATACCAATTTTAATATTACCAATTTTTAGAAATTTATAAAAACATTATATAGAATCATAGCAACGCCCTCTACCGGGCTTCACATGTACTTAATCTTAAGAGAATCTGTCAACTTACTATATTGAATTGAATTGAAATTCTACCAATAACGGAAATTCACTAATATTCGAAATTCTACTAATATTATTTTTACCAATGTAAGGAATCCTACTAATATTTTAAACCATTCTAATCAAATCAAATCAAATATACATTTATTCAAATAGGTTACATCTTACATATAACACTTTTGAATTATCATTGAATACAATGCAAAGTGACTACTGCTATCAATATTTCAAATCCTACTCAAATAATAAAACCTACTTATATTGTAATAGCCAACATATTTAAATATAAACCAACAAATATTATAAATTTACAAAAAAATGTTTATCTGTAAACTCAGTCTACAGATGGTAGTTTGAAATGACAACGCTAAGCCGATCGCTCCAGCCAATCATGCCTCACTCTCGTTTGTGCCGCGCTCTCGCTTGTGTAACGGGACAATGACGTCATCTTTTAGTATTGAGTTATTCGACGTTATCACGTTATAAATATGTGTATCTAATGCAATATATGCAACATGCACAGCTCACTGTCACATACCTGCATAACGCTATCCTCAGTTTCAACCAGCTGTGGTAATAATACTGTTGGAAGGAAGGGGGCTGCCGCTGGAATGTCTCTGTTAGTCTGTAATTAGCAAAACAGTAAAAATGTGAGAATAGATTACAACAAAATAAACGATAATGTTTTTGTTAGTTAGAAATTTGGCCAAAATATAGCTCAAAACTTGGATTCAAATATGGACTATTCTAATATGAGGGGATATAGGGGTAAAAGCGACCATAAAAGTTTATATCGGATTTTTTTTATTTTTTTAATACAGCTCCAAAGTTGATTTAAAATTATGAATACTTTTTGTTTCGAATACTAGGGGTGATAGGGCTAAATCCGACCATGAATGTACGTAGTCGACGCGAACGAAGTCGCGGGCACAGCTAGTATAAAAGCTTACCTTTCGTAGATCGGCTCCACCAAAGCCGGTTTAACAGTCAACAAGACATCAAGACAGTCGTATCCAGTGACCATAGAGTACTCTAGCAAAGTGCACACGTGTGCAGCTTGCGCCATTGGGCTAGCTGTAAAAAAATAGAAAAAAAACATTAAAAAACCTCAAGATAGGTCGATATATATTAAGAGAGGTAGAGCATAGCGATTTATCGCTCGAACTGGAGCAGCCCGACTGGTGAAACACCTACCTTACAGAAGACCGCAGCCAAATAACAATCACTTCTATGTTGTGTTCCTGTGTGTGAGTAAGGTTTACAGACCTCCTGGGTCGAGCCTTCAAGGTGAGGTCGACAAGTCCAGTAACAGCGTTATTATGCTGTACTTGTCATTCTTAAACTAGGTCCTCATTACCAGTTAACATCAGGTGGGATGAGTTCAATCTTGGAGTGCAATATAAAAAAAACCGCTTCGAGATTGACCTTATCTACATTTAAGTGTTAATGAGGTCCTAGCTTAAAGGCATCGGGTACAACAACACTGAAATGATTGTTATTTGGCTGCAGTCTACTGTAAGCTGGAGGTGTTTCACCAGTCGGGCTGCTCCAGTTCAAGCGATAAATCGCTATGCAGTACCTTTTTATGGTGTAATATATTAATAAATGCACGTACGTAAGTCAGCGTGCAGCGCGTACACGTGCAGCTGCGCGAGCGAGTCGACGCACGCGCACGCGCCGCCCAGCCACGACACGCTCACGCTTGACGCAACGCCGCGCAGGGATCCGCTCTAGGAACAAGTAGGGTCACCAATTCCTTTATTAAACCATTTCACAATAAATAAATAATCTATTACATAAAAATCAGTATGGATTTTCTAAAGCTAAATCTACAACTGATGCAGGAGTAGCTCTCATCAAGCATGTGTTCGATGCATGGGATAACAAGCAGGACCTCGTGGGTGTTTTTTATGATTTGTCGAAAGCGTTTGATTGCGTAGATCACCAAACCTTGATTTCAAAATTGCGGCAATATGGCGTTTCGAATAATTCACTTGATCTAATTAAGTCGTATCTGTCAGACCGAACTCAAAAAGTCAGTGTGAACGGAATTAATTCATCCGGTGCTCCGTTATACATGGGGAGTGCCCCAGGGCTCTATATTGGGACCTTTGCTATTCTTGATTGATATAAATAACCTTCCGTTTTTTACCAAAGATTTATGTGATATAGTATTATTTGCCGACGATACTCCTGTAATTCTCAAAATTAATAGGTAGAATGAAAATGTTGATGTTGAAATTTTGGTAATAAACTGGTTTACAATGAACAACCTTCCGCTTAATGCCAAAAAAACAAAATGCGCAAAGTTTTCCATGCCGAATGTAAAGCAGGTCAACACCATAATTAAAATGAATGACGAACAAATTGAACTAATTAACTCTGCTATATTTCTTTGCATAACCTTAGACTCTAAATTACAATGGTCTCCTCACATAACTTTCCTGGCTGGAAGACTGAGTTCGGTAAGCCGATGAACCTTGGGTTCTTCAGATTAATTTGTTAATCATTTACAAATCAAACAGAAATCCTATCATATCCGATAGTTTATTTTTAGACTACTTTCGATTCATTTTATTCTTTGCTAAGCGTTTCCGTCTATCATTTTTAGTCAAATAATCGTTGTTTCTACGTTTTAAAAGTATATTTTTATCCCCAACTAAAAAATGAGAAATAAAAATATTTTTTAACAAAAAAAACCTATTCATGCGGGAACTAAAAAGTTAAAAACAATATTTAGGTAACACGCAGTAATTCGTATATTGAAGCCGGTGCCAAGTTAATACAAGAATAACGTTCTACCGAAGTAAATAAATACACCTACACAAGATTATTAGATACTAGCGGACGCTCGCGACTTCGTACTGCCTTCATGCAACTGTCAACGTTTGGGTCTCGAACCTAATCACCACACCCACCCCAAACCCACCACGCACTGTGTACCGTCGTAGTTGTACTAAGCTATCCACCGTGATTGAGAGCTTAATACATTGCGTGGACTTCGAATACTTAGAAGATAATTACCCCAGGACAGACCTGATGAGGCCGTACCCATTTCTCTACCTTAAGGTTGTCTGGAAGAGATCGCTTTCTAGCGATAAGACCGCCTGAATTGTACTGTAATCAATCCGTAAAACCTATTTCTGTAAAGTTTTATTGTCACGAAACCGAAGCTCGTAACAATATGAATTACATCGTGTTTGCTAAATATTATTATTGACTTTTCAGTTCCGTTTGAAGTCTGTTTTTTTTAATGTTTTTAAATAGTTAACTTATTATAAATGTTACAAAATTTATTAATAATTATCAAATTAACTTACAGGCAAAACTCCAGGGCCGTATTTCGACTTCTTCGGAGGCGTGGCCGCCCCAGCAGGAATTTCAGCCGCCCCTGTGCCCGTGCCGTATGTAATAACTGGTCTGGAACACAACTGTGGAATATCCAAGTTAAAGTTAAATATTTCTTTATTCAAGTAGGTAGGTTATATGTAACACTTTTGAATCGTCTAAAGTTAATTACCAAACAGAATCACTATCAAGTATCCGGCCGGATAGTCCGCAATCATCCGGTATTCGGCCAGATCGTAAAATAATGGCCGGATAGGCCGGATACCGGATAGCAACCGGATATCCGTTGCATCTCTAATCCAGATATCCATACATCGAGACATACATACATCCATATCTAAACACTAGCGGCCGCCCGCGACTTCGTCCCCGTGGATTTCGGTTTCCATACAAACTTTCACCCCCCTTTTCAACCCCGCACGCAACGGAAGCCCTCAAGGATGAATAAGTTTCCCCGTTTTTTTCACATTTTCCATTATTTCTTCGCTCCTAATAGTTGCAGCGTGATATTATAATATAGCCTAAAGCCTTCCTCGATAAATTGTCTATTCAACACAAAAATAATTTTTCAATTCGAACCAGTCGTCCTTGAGATTAGCGCGTTCAAACAAACAAACAAACTCTTCAGCTTTATAATATTAGTATAGATTCAAAAATTTTCTTGTTTATACTGTTAGTTATAACTCACATAGTGATGGGTGTCCCTCGAAAGCAAGTGCAGCGCTTTGGGCGTGGCGAGCACCGCGTGTGGGGGGGACAGCGGCAGCACGCTGCTGGCCACCTGCACGGCAGGCTCGCCCCCCTCTATAGGCCACACGGCCACTTGCTGCCACACCTGGAGACAATACATACAATATGTTAACCGCAGTGTTGTCTGCTAGTGGAGAAATTACCATTTTTTTGTATAAATTGCACTTCATGATTGACCACATCCCGCCTGACGTTAAGTGGTAATGAGGTCCGAGCTTAAGGGCGACAAGTACAGCATAATAAATCTGTTACTGGACTTGTCGCAGGCTTGAATGTTTGACCCCAGCTACTAATGCAGCACCCCCCAGGAGCTCTGGAAACCTTACTCACACGCAGGAGCACAACAACACAGAAGTGATTGTTATTTGGCTGCGGTCTTCTGTAAGGTGGAGGTATTTCACCAGCCAGACGGGTCTAATTCGAGCGAGAAATCGTTATGCCCTTCCTCTCTCTACTTTAGTTAAGTGAAGATTTGGTATTACAGAAACATTTATCGACAACACAAAAGCTGTCCATTTTAATTCGGTGGACACTAGTTATACGTACTAGAAGTTTCTTTACCACAGTATTGAAACAGTCCTGCGTATTCTTCTGGCCAACTGTCGCCCCGCCCGGACTCTTGCACAACAACTTGTGTACCGGATGCGCCCTCTCTGTCAGCTTCCAGAGCGAGAGCGTGCTCCCCGCCACCAGCAGCGACTCCGTATCCTCGCGGAGGCACCAGGTTATTGAGACTGGAATTAAACATTTCTTCATTATTAACCAGCTGTGCCCGCGACGTCGTTCGCGTGGACTACACACTTGCGGGCCAGTATGGCGATGCTAATGGATAGGATATTACAGTACCTCATCCGTTGCCATCGCTATGTGGGGTTCCTCTCTTGCTTACCATCAGGCTGGGAGGAGACAATAGACTGTGCTTATATATTAAAAAAATACTTTAATGGTCGGTTGTACCCCTATCTCCCCTAATATTTGAAACAACATACTATCGAGCTATATTTGTGCTTGGCGGGCTGCATGGCGCAGGGCAGGTACAGCGCTGGCAGCGGCTGCAGCGCGAGGTGCGGCTGTATATCAATAGCTAACTGACCGGGCGGCTTGGCGGGCTGCATGGCGCAGGGCAGGTACAGCGCTGGCAGCGGCTGCAGCGCGAGGTGCGGCTGTATATCAATAGCTAACTGACCGGGCGGCTTGGCGGGCTGCATGGCGCAGGGCAGGTACAGCGCTGGCAGCGGCTGCAGCGCGAGGTGCGGCTGTATATCAATAGCTAACTGACCGGGCGGCTTGGCGGGCTGCATGGCGCAGGGCAGGTACAGCGCTGGCAGCGGCTGCAGCGCGAGGTGCGGCTGTATATCAATAGCTAACTGACCGGGCGGCTTGGCGGGCTGCATGGCGCAGGGCAGGTACAGCGCTGGCAGCGGCTGCAGCGCGAGGTGCGGCTGTATATCAATAGCTAACTGACCGGGCGGCTTGGCGGGCTGCATGGCGCAGGGCAGGTACAGCGCTGGCAGCGGCTGCAGCGCGAGGTGCGGCTGTATATCAATAGCTAACTGACCGGGCGGCTTGGCGGGCTGCATGGCGCAGGGCAGGTACAGCGCTGGCAGCGGCTGCAGCGCGAGGTGCGGCTGTATATCAATAGCTAACTGACCGGGCGGCTTGGCGGGCTGCATGGCGCAGGGCAGGTACAGCGCTGGCAGCGGCTGCAGCGCGAGGTGCGGCTGTATATCAATAGCTAACTGACCGGGCGGCTTGGCGGGCTGCATGGCGCAGGGCAGGTACAGCGCTGGCAGCGGCTGCAGCGCGAGGTGCGGCTGTATATCAATAGCTAACTGACCGGGCGGCTTGGCGGGCTGCATGGCGCAGGGCAGGTACAGCGCTGGCAGCGGCTGCAGCGCGAGGTGCGGCTGTATATCAATAGCTAACTGACCGGGCGGCTTGGCGGGCTGCATGGCGCAGGGCAGGTACAGCGCTGGCAGCGGCTGCAGCGCGAGGTGCGGCTGTATATCAATAGCTAACTGACCGGGCGGCTTGGCGGGCTGCATGGCGCAGGGCAGGTACAGCGCTGGCAGCGGCTGCAGCGCGAGGTGCGGCTGTATATCAATAGCTAACTGACCGGGCGGCTTGGCGGGCTGCATGGCGCAGGGCAGGTACAGCGCTGGCAGCGGCTGCAGCGCGAGGTGCGGCTGTATATCAATAGCTAACTGACCGGGCGGCTTGGCGGGCTGCATGGCGCAGGGCAGGTACAGCGCTGGCAGCGGCTGCAGCGCGAGGTGCGGCTGTATATCAATAGCTAACTGACCGGGCGGCTTGGCGGGCTGCATGGCGCAGGGCAGGTACAGCGCTGGCAGCGGCTGCAGCGCGAGGTGCGGCTGTATATCAATAGCTAACTGACCGGGCGGCTTGGCGGGCTGCATGGCGCAGGGCAGGTACAGCGCTGGCAGCGGCTGCAGCGCGAGGTGCGGCTGCAGGGCGGCGCCTGCGCGGGTGACTCCGCAGACGCTGGCGCGCACGCACCACCCGCGCGACACGAGGCACACGAACGCCACCACCAGGTTGCCGTCTGCAGGTCAAATTATCCATGATACATCTTAATAATTATCTTGAAAGATACATCTTGATAATCATCTTGAAAGATACATCTTAATAATTATCTAGCAATAAGACCGCCTATATTGTACTTGAATATGTCTGTAAACCCAATTTCTCTTAATTTTCTGTGCAATAAAGTGTATCTATTTATCTATCTTGAAAGATACATCTTGATAATTATCTTGAAAGATACACCTTGATAATTTTCTTAAAAGATATATCTTTAAATTATCTTGAAAGATACATCTTGATAATTATCTTGAAAGATACATCTTGATAAGTATCTTGGAAGATACACCTTGATAATTTTCTTAAAAGATATATCTTTCAATTATCTTGAAAGATACGTCTTGATAATTATCTTGAAAGATACATCTTGATAAGTATCTTGGAAAATACACGTTGATGTTATATTGTTGAACACAGTTATATCTGGGGGCACGGCCGTGCCCCCACCAAGTCGAGCAAAAAGCGTCACGGCCGTACCATCCTTTTCTCGAAGCAATTCAGACCATTTTCGACCCCCTGTAACTTCGTTGTGGATAAAACTACAAGACTGAAATTTTCAGTAACCATGCAGGCATTGTAAAGACACGTATATTTAAAATTTCATTCAATTTGAACCAGTATTTTAAGAATTATAACGGGTCAAATTTCTTAATTTTGTCACTCACTGACTGATTCACCGATCATCAAAAGTCTTAGGCACTTCTAGCAGACCTAGAAGCTTCAAATTTGGAATATAAATAGTGTTTGGTGTATGAATCAAGGAAAAACTAAAAAATCTAGAAAAGACCGCAAAAATTAAGCCCATACAGCCAATATTGGCTTTATTCGTAACGATGTTTTATTTACGGCAGTTATTATTATTATTGCGTGCAAAGCCGCGGGTTTAAGCTAGCCCCATATAAATATAGGCGCATGGTAGTGCCCATGCCAAATCGAGCAAAAAATGGGTATTCCCGTCATGAAAACACGTGTATTAAATTATTTATTAAAGCAAAAAACGTACCTACGTGCGTATTCGTGCTTATTACGAGTGCGTAAGGTTGTATAATTATATACCACGCACTACCGTGCTATGCTATAATTATAGCGAGTGAGCGCGAGGCGTTACTACGCGCTGCGCGGTGCTAGCGCAAGGCCGCGGGGTGGGGAAAGTGGCGGGGCGCGCGGAAAGGTGAATGTCGCCGAGAGATCAGCAGCCGCGTCATACGCGCGAGCGACCCAATGCTGTTCGGATGTGCCCAGAATTCTTACCTATAAGTTTGCGATTTACATTGATAATTTCGATTGCTATATTAGTTTGACGACTAAAGGCTACTCTCATCGGTTTACTGATATTATTTGCTTACAATTTACTGATATTATTTGCTTACAATTTTGACGTTGTTCGGATAAATAATTTAAATTAAATATTGATACTTTAGTACTGAAAGTATTTATAAATTTCTTATTACAATTCGTTGCTGGTAGATATACATATATACAATAAGTAGAAGGTACCGAAAAGGAAAAAGTAGAACTGTCTACAAAATACAAAAAGAAATGAGATCCCATCAAAAACAATACTTGTCAAAAAAAACCAAGGCTCGCAACTGAGTTGTTCTGCGGTAAAAAGTTGTGAGATCCATGTAATACCAAGTCGGTTATTAATTTATTCAGTCTCTACTTAAGTGACTTTCTGTCTTAATACATCCAGTCTCTAAGACCACGATCGTGGTCCATAACAATTGAAAATCAATTTTATTGTGTCTGGAATCTCCGTACTCGAAGCATTAAGTTGTTACGTAATAATTAACAGCATCTTATAGTGACGTATATTAATATTAAAATTCGTGAATGTTTTATATAAATATATCGAGACTTGGCCATCGCCTGAAAACACGTGTAAATTCAATCGCCTGAAAACACATGTAAATTCAATTATGTAGTGCGATGGCCAAGTCTCGATATATTTATATAAAATATTCACGAATTTTAACATTGATATACGTCACTATAAGATGCTGTTAATTATTACGTAACAACTTAATGCTTCGAGTACGGAGATTCCAGACACAATAAAATTGATTTTCAATTGTTATGGACCACGATCGTGGTCTTAGAGACTGGATGTATTAAGACAGAAAGTCACTTAAGTAGAGACTGAATAAATTAATAACCGACTTGGTATTACATGGATCTCACAACTTTTTACCGCAGAACAACTCAGTTGCGAGCCTTGGTTTTTTTTGACAAGTTCGATGAATTTACTGTGATAATTATCGAGAAAACTGCTGTTGTAAGTACGTTTATTTATTATCATAGTTGTCATGATTAAAAACAATTGCTAATAATTATATCGATAGAAAAATCTTGATAAATATCTTGACAAATACACTATGATATTTATCTTGAAATATATACCGGCAATAATTCGATAAATACACCTTGATAATAATCTTGACAACTAAATCTTAATAATTATTTAGACAAACACTTGACAATTATCTTAATAAACACACCTTGATAATAATCTTGATAAACATAACTTGATAATTAACTTTATAAATACACCTTAATAATTGTCATGATAAAAATACCTTGATAATTAACTTTATAAAATACCATTTTCTAAGGTTAGAAATGTTTTTTTCGTTCACTGCACGCTAGAAATGGCAATCACGAATTTTTTTTTATGAATTGTTTTTTTATGTATCAATATAACCTATTTTCTTCATAAATGAGTTCTAATTATGATGCTTAAAGACAAGAATTAATTCAGAGAGTGGTAAAAAAAAACATGTTTAATTATAAACTTTAAGACTTCCGCGCTCCATTTTAAACATTTAGAATAAATTAACGAGTCAAAACGCGACACCATTTTTATTTAGTAGCTAATACGAACTACTGTCAGCTCGTGAGCACGGTTGGTGCAACCTAACCGAAACGTCGGGCAGTAAGTAGTTCGAATTTAACTACTAAATAAAAATGTTGTGATGTTTTATTTCTTGCATATATGCTGAAAATAAGAAAAAGAAGAAAAAACTTACTTTTATGAGCGATCGTAGCACAAGTGATGTTATCCCTCGTGGGCCTCAGCGACTCGGTCACTGTTATCGCCCGGGTCGAGTCCGCCGATGTGGGGGGGATGAGCACCCCCACCAGGCCCGTAGCCGTCACGATAGCCGCCCCCTCACAAGCCACCCCGCTAGGAAAATGGGGTCGTTTTATTAAAACTAAAGATCATCCGACCGGACTTTGGCGTCGCGCCATCTCTGAGGTTCCGGGTTCGATCCCCGGTCGGGTCAATATGGGAAACGAACTTTTCTGTATTGTCTCGGGTCTGGGTGTTGTGGCACCGTCGTCGTTTTTGATTTCTGTAACACAAGTGCTTTAGCTACTAACCACAGAATCAGAGCAACGTATGTGATCGATTTTATTATTTTTATAGTACTAAACGCCGTACTAGCGAACTTTAAATATTAGAAACAGAAAAATTGTATCTCCCCTTGCGATGCGGGAATCGAACCCACGACCTTCACGTATCGCGCGTGCTGCTCTTCCAACTGAGCTAACCGCAAGTTATCGTAGGCGATGAATTTTTTCTGCTGTATCAACCGTTAGCCTCCGGTAAGTGCCCTCTGCCGAATATGTTTAGAACTAAATCGTATACGAGCTTCGGGTTCGTGACAATAAAACCAGCCGATAAAAATTACCAAAAGTCACACTTTAATTGAACGCCACTAATTACAACCTTAAAACGCACTAATTAAAACAACAATCGCTCCCAAGTCGCACTTCAAAATCGCTTTCGAAGTAATCACTTGTATCGCTAATTCAATACTGTCCCGGTCGCGGTGAATCCCGGCCTTTTATATTGCCGCGGCCGTTCCCGAACCTTCCAACGCAGAAACATCCGGAACATTCGCGCGCAGTCCGGCCTTGACCGGCCGTACGCTCGGTCAAGGTCATAGTTCTAGTAAATTCTGGCGTACGCGTCTCGACTCTCTGAAGTCCCGCCTTTCCAAACTAGATGGCGCTGTTTACTAGAACACCATCGATCGTGGCGCGTAACAGTATCAATCAATTCTCATATTAAATAGCACTTATTTTAAATAACGTAATTATATTCTGCAGAAATGTTACTTAGATTGGTTACGGTAGCAGTATCTAATTTCCGTGGCTGTTGTGGTTTCCACCGTTTTTCCCATGGCGCCAAAGGCGATGAGAACGTGGGGGGGGGGGGTTTAGTTCGGGTAGTCCCTGCCCCTTCTGGGCGGGGGAGTCCCACACACGCCGCTGTCGTCCCCACGACAGCGGTACGGTGCGCAAATGCATTCTCCCCCCTCAAAAAAAAAAAGCAGTATCTAATTTGCTGTGGGGGAGCCTGTGTAGAATCCGCAAGGAATCCCGACTCCCCCACAATTGCGCAGCGTTGGCCACCGAGGGGGTTTTAGTTTTAGTTGATTGATTGATTGATTGATTAATTTATTACTAAGTGTAGACCTAGTCATAGGGGTGGCCAACTTAATTAGACCTAAGATCTACTGTTTACTAACGATACCCTGTGCGATCTACCAAGCACATATACCTTGAATTATAAAAAGTAAATAAATAAATAAATGCGCCAGACAATCACACCACTCACCTGGTCTCAAACTAAGGTTTCCCCTTGTACTATGAGCACCAGACGACGGATACTAACTGGGGGCGTCATCCCAGCACACCCAGACTCAAGTCAATTTAGAAAAGTTCGTTTTCCAAATTGACCCCACCGGGAATCGAACCCGGGACCTTTCGCGCTTTGGCCGCCTACCTTAGCCACTGCACCGCCGAGGTCGTAAAAAAATGTTTAAAAAATGATCACGTAATTAATAATCACAAGGCAACAAAATTGTATGTTTTGCATGCTGCTTTAAAGCGAGTCGACGGTTATTGTAGCTATTTGTCTGCTGTACATGAATCTAGTTTTATTTTTTTTCTAACACCTCGAAATTTATAGTAATCTTGCATAAAAAAAACGATATTCAATAATTTTAGGTATTTTACCATGGTCTGTAGACAGTTTCGAGCAAGTAAATTTTATAATTGAATATTACAAAATAAACAAATACTTCTCGTATTTGAAATATAATTTAAATTATCAGTCTAGCATTATTATTTGTGAACTAATTCATGATTCTAACTACAGCATTTTTTTCCATATAGAATGATACTAATAAATTGTATGTAAAATAACACCGCTGAGGACAACTTAAATATTTTCTCAATTAAACTAAATTTATAAATAAGTCTAATATGAATTCCATGGCAAAGGTCTTTGCTTCCTTTGGCATATATTTAAAATAGCTAAAAATAATTAGTAAAATAGTTAAATCTGTTTGAAGTAGACCCAAAAAGGCAGTTTTTAAGATTTTGAAGTGAAATATCTCAGAAACTATAGGTGATAGACGTATTTTATAGCCAGATTCGGCTTTCCTACGCCGGTTTTAGTTTAAAACAGCAATTAGTTTGCGTGCAACAAAATCATTGTTGACCTGTGTAATCGGCCCCAAGGGGAGATAATATATTTTTGTTTCTTCAAAATATGCAAGTTGTATGGTTTTGATTAATGAAGAAAGTATTTGTTATTGAGAGGTAAGCTGGAGCAGACCAGTCCCCTGGCGCCTGTTCACAAGCATGACGTATGTGCCAGCCGTCGCTTCACTCAACCATATTGAAGGGAATGTAACGATAGCAAATACAGTTCCTCACCCAAAACCTTTAAGCGTAGGCGTGGCTCTCATTGTCTGGAATTTATCAGCAATTGGTGCATCTGGTTTCTTCTCAACAGCGACAACCCTTCGCCCGTTGTGGAAAAACGCCGACTTAATTATATGTTCGCCTGGAAATAACATAAATAAATAAATATCAGTAATATTTACAAATCGACTTTTTTTCTTTTTGCTAAAGAGGAAAGATTTGTACCTATTTTTGTATGTTTGTAATGAATAGGCTCAAAAAGTACTGGGCCGATTTAAAAAATTCTTTCACCAATAGAATGCTACATTCTACCAATTTGACATAGGCTACATGTGCCGACCTACGACATGACCTACAAGTCGACACAAATACAGCGTCAGCAGAAATGGCGTAGTAAACAACGCTCCATACGTAATGCGTGACATCGATATCCTACATCGCGATATCAGAGTTTTCGTCGCCACTAAGTATATATACAACGAACCAAGATTGGTAGTTGGGCCTTGGTCCCCGAGCAGATAACACCTAGCTCGGCGGAAGTACTTCCACTTTTAGTAAAGAACATACGTTCCTTACATTGGTGACCCCGACTGAGCTGAACATCAGCAGCCTTTGAAGAACGGAGCCTTCGCATCAGGCCATGTCTCCATACCCTCAACAGCCAGCTTAGCCACGACAAGAGCACCGGACCACCTCAGCTGACAAAGCCACCTGGTTCCGGGCCCGTGTAATGAAGCAGGCCATCGCAGCCCTACGACCGAGTCATTGGTCCACACCGGCGTAGCAGCAGCTGCCTCCCTGCAACTACACGCATCGGGCACGTGCTTGGACTCCAAAGGGGGGGAGTACTGTGCCGACCTACGACATGACCTACAAGTCGACACAAATACAGCGTCAGCAGAAATGGCGTAGTAAACAACGCTCCATACGTAATGCGTGACATCGATATCCTACATCGCGATATCAGAGTTTTCGTCGCCACTAAGTATATATACAACGAACCAAGATTGGTAGTTGGGCCTTGGTCCCCGAGCAGATAACACCTAGCTCGGCGGAAGTACTTCCACTTTTAGTAAAGAACATACGTTCCTTACACTACAAAATTAGGGATCCTTGGAAAAGTTTGAAAAATTTCAACAGAAAAGCGGGAAAAATTCTCTAAGGCGAAACGAAGTTCGGCGGGACCGCTATCTACCAGTGGCGTGCGTTCCATAAAGACAGAAAGACACTGCCTACCCTAGGTCTGATAATAGATCCAATATTATTTTATCAATAAACAAAATAACATAAAAACTTAAATCATAATTTAGCTCCACCTATCGATTGCCGGTGGTATCATTAAGGTAAGATCGGCATGTAATTTGATAATTTAGCATCAATCGGCGCTGCACTAGCGCCGCCTCGCCCTTGCGTGCCCTTTTGCCACGGCAAAGACACAAACTACGAATCTCTAAAATTGTGTATGTGCGCTCTCGTGGTAAGTCGCGGTCATGCGGATTTAATGTGTGTGCGTTCCTGTAGCTACGTGGGCTTTGCTGACACACAATGACAAAAATCACGCACACAACTGCATGAGAAGCCAGTGTCTTTTTGTAGTTATTCTTTATAGGTAACACGAAAAATTACGACTCGTACCGAACATTTCCGAAAGAAAGTTTGTTAAGCAATGCAAATATTTTAGGAAGTAACATTGTTTCATTGAATTTTATACATTTTGATGGCCATAATTTTTTTGTCGTATTATATTTCTCTTTTTTTTACTACTAAGTAATTTCAATAGTCATATTGTTTGATGTGTGTTGTGTTTGTGACTACGCTATCAGATATTTATGATTTATCGTTGTTAATAGAGTGAAAAATTGATAATATTGTCTGTAAAGGTGGTTAGATGGTGTGTGTATAGAGAAAATAAAAAATGATACTCACACCACCATCTTTTAACTGCTTTCATTGAAATTTTGCAAATCACACAATCATAAAAAAACATCAAACAAACGCACCGCAAGGCCACTTCGAATATCCGTAAATTGATATGTCTGTAAAATCAGTCAATCTATGGATATTGAGCTAGCATTTGGCAATTGGCTACTTGACAGTTTTTGAAAAAGTATTGTAAAATGTGCGCCCGTTTATTTTATATCCCAAGCAATTCGATTTATCTGGAAATAATCTAAATAACCAGAGAAAAATAAGATTTTGTGTAACACATTTAAAAAGCGCGCGAAAACGCCTAGTCGCGTCATTGTTGCAATTATGACGTCAACGTCCTAGACAACGAACCGATACGCATAGGAACGACTTAATTAAGATAAACGGAAAATGTTTCAATAAATTCTTTATACGATTAGAGACACAATAATTCAATTTAATCGGTAAAATAATCATTGTTTCGCCACATTAAAATAAATAATTTTCGCCGACAGCTGTCATTTCCGAATTGCAATGGTGATTTCCGTTTCGGTTCTTTTGTTCCACAGATAAAAAAACTAAAATTTATTTTGCAAAAATAAAATACTAACTATGCTTTTAATTAAAAAGTAAAAATGTTAAATGATTACTTAACTAATAAGCTAACATATCTAACACTTTCCATATTTTATTGTTAACACTGTCAAGTAGCCAATTACCTACATTATCAATCGACAAGACGACGAACCAAAACCAAAGTGTTTTGGTTTTTTCTGCCTACCCTGTCTTAAAACTGTGTGCACGCCACTGCTATCTACTATATAAAAATAAGTCGGGTTTTCCTTCCTGACGCTATAACTCCAGAACGCACGAACCGATTTCCACGGTTTTGCATTCGTTGGAAAGGTCTCGGGCTCCGTAAGGTTTATAGCATAGAAAATTCAACAGAACAGCGGGAAATCCTCTAAGGTGAAACGAAGTTCGCCGGGACCACTAGTGTTATATAAAAATACTAGCTGTGCCCGCGACTTCGTTCGAGTGGACTACATCCTTTTATGGTCGGTTTTACCCCTTTCTCCCCTAATATTCGAAACAAAAAGTAGTCTATATTTTAATCCAAGTTTCGAGCTATATTTGTGCCAAATTTCATATCTCTAACTTGAAAAATAAACATTTTTCCATATAAACTTCCAAATGTGGTGTTACTCCCCTCCCCCCTTATTTTCTAATAAAAAGTAGCCTATGTCCGTTCTTGAGATTTAACGTATACCTATACCAAATTTCATCAAAATCGGTTGAGAGGTTTAAGCAGGAAAGCGTAACAGACACACAGACAGACAGAGTTACTTTCGCATTTATAATATTAGTAGGGAAGTAGGGATTACACTTCAAGATTGTCCTCATCCCACCTAATGTCAAGTGGTAATGAGGTTCTAGCTTAAGGGCGACAAGTACAGTATAATAAATCTGTTACTGGACTTGTGGCTCTAATCACTAATCTCGAGAACTATGAACTGGTTATAATTGTTTTTTTTTGGGTGTTGTATAGTCCATTTCTCGAGAAATGCTCGGCTTTATGACATCACACTGCGACCAATAGGAGCGAAAACAATTACCATTTAAAGTTGATATTTCGGCGCTAAATAAATAAAATAAATATAAATAAATATTGGACAACATCACATACATTGCTCTGATCTTGTGGTAAGTAGCTTAAGCACTTGTGTTACAGAAATCAGAAACAACAAGGTACCACAACACCCAATCCCGAGACAATATAGAAAAGTTCGTTTTCCATATTGACCCGACCGGGGATCGAACCCGGAACCTCAGAGATAGCGCGACGCCCAAGTCCTGCCCGCTCGCCTCTCGGCTACGGAGGTCGTCAAATGATTGTATTAAACTTTTTAAAGAAGCTAATTGAAGTCGAATAAGCAGGTTATCCCATACATATATGTAGTGGTTGAGTTAAAAAAAATTCTAAGTTTTTAGATCAAAAAGTAAACTTCAAAAATTGTTTTTTTTTTCTGTATTCATGAGAATTGAGCAGAAGATGTTGGTAGAATGCTCATTTTAAAATTACAGTACGACCACTTTCAAGTAATATACTACAGCCAGTTAAAAAACGTCCAAAAATTTATTTAATATTTTTTTATCCTTAAATTTTTTCCTCTAGTTTATTAATATAAAATCTCACCGGGAAAGTTAGCAGTGTATAAGCAAGTCCATTCGTTGAGCAGGTATTCTTTCTGCCCGTAAACTGACACGTCACCGGCCGTAGTGGCCACAAGGATCTGTTTTCCTTCGCTGTCCCATTCCAACGCTGAAACCTGCAAACGAATAACCACTTTTGACCAACCAACGCAAAATCTACGTCCATGCGTAACCAGTTTATTTTTGTAAGACGAGAAGAACGTTATAGTTGATTTTATTATTTGTATAGTACTATACGCCGTACTAGCGAACTTTAAATATTAGAAACAGATTTTTTTTTTATCTCCCCTTGCGGTGCGGGAATTGAACCCACGACCTTCACATACCGCGTGTGCTGCTCCTACCAACTGATAAGACGTATAGTACTATAAAAATAATAAAATCGATTAAGATGCCAAGGTGTCTTCGATTCCGTGGTTTTCAAACATTTCTGCAACGAATGTACCACGGGCCGATAAGTATGTAGTTCTAAACATATTCGGCAGAGGGCACTTACCGAAGGCTAACGGTTGATACAGCAGAAAAATTTAATCGCCTACGATAACTTGCGGTTAGCTCAGTTGGTAAGAGCAGCACACGTGATATGTGAAGGTCGTGGGTTCAATTCCCGCACCGCAAGGGGAGATAAAAAAAAATCTGTTTCTAATATTTAACGTTGTAGTTGTCGATTGGGTGATGTCACACCGCACTTGTATTTTAAGCCAATCAGCAGCTGACGCACTGAATTTTATCGATTTAGTCGTTTGTTACGCTTTTATAAGCTTGGGTTGTATGTAACTATATTACGGAATCTTTGAGTCAAATTTTCAATGTTTAGTCAGCTCAACTTGAAACTTTTCTCATGTGTTAAGGGCCCATGACAATGGCCGAGGCGAGCGGGCCGGACTCTGTCGTCGCGCTATCGCCATGATGTTCCGGGTACGATCCCTGGTCGGGCCAATATGGGAAACGAAATTTTCTATATTGTATCAGGTTTGGGTACCGTATTGCTTCTGATTTCTGTAACACAAGAGCTTAAGCTACTTACCACAGAATCAGAGCAATGTATGTGATTGTCCATTATTTATTTATTATTATTTATAATGCCATTAAAATTTCCTATTTCATATAAGAAACGTTAGGATTCATTTATTTTTTAGGATCCTCTGCAAAAGAAAGCATGTGAACCGCACAGGCGCGCAATTTTAGCCTCGGCTTGCGGCATTTGTCTCAGTATGATTAATATTCATTGAAAATTGGACTAAAAAATACGCTTTTTTAGCAACCCTATATAACTTTACTCACAGGGTGCGAAGTGCTTGTAACTTTATAACTGTCCCACGGCGTGTCCAAGTCACAAACGTACACGTGGCCTCCCCATGTGTCCCCGGTCACGTCGGACAGCTCAGTGGGAGACGAGAATGCTATGATATTTGCAGAAGAGATTGTACACAGTGGGCGCACCACTTCTGTATCCGTAGGGCTGAAAACAGAATTGTTAATGGTAACTAGTAATTTTTTTTATTAATTTAGAGTACAATTGTAATACTTATGAATAGTCTCTTTATATGCATATTAAACTAGCGGACCCGACAGACTTCGTCCCGTCAAAAAGATTTGGAATGTGGCTCGTTCATTTTTGATATAATAGATTTTACACCTTAGGTTCAGAGCCTATAACTACAGAGAAGATACTAAACTAAAAATAATCAAGTAAGTAAAAAAAAATTGTACATTAAAATAGGTTAGAACTATGTTTTATTTGTGTAAAAATTTCAAAAACATTTGTATATTGTCAGTTTGAAGTGATATTAAAAGATAATCCTAGCTCTAAAGATTTTTTACAAAAATAGAACCTTACATGGTATTTGTAAACTTATTATAAACGGAGATCTAACTACCCCTCTGTGAGACTTGAGTGAGCATATGTTTACCTATTTATCTAAGCTTGTATCGTTTTACAAATTCTGAGATTGGTTTTACAAATTGTTTTTTATTTTTATTTTTGTTTTGTTTAATTGATTCAGTAACAACTTATGCACTAGTAGCCCAGTCATATTAGGGGTTTCACCTCGGAATGAAAGATAATAAGCTGTAAATTGGTATGAACCTTTGTTTTGTCATTCTAAATGTTGTCTCAAAAGTCACAAACGCTATCGTGTCCGCGTCTTGAGATATTCAAGGTCAAAGGTCACAAAAATCGGTTTTTCGCGAATATCTGGCTTCCTATTGCTTAAATGAGATTTGCACTAATTATAAAAGTTGTAGGCTATAATATTCTCTACAACTTTTGTTTGAACTTTTTTTCATACGACCAACCATTTTTGGGATAGAGCGCGAAGAGTGCACAGCGTACAGTCATATACGGCCTAATGCAAGTGTGAATTACGGTTATCAGTACGTTGTATAAAGTCAATTATTTACTTGAAAATTATAATTATTAAACAATACCCATTATTTATGTACTAATTATAAATTATTTATATTTAATTAAAATAAGTAACTTGATTATTTATATAATAATTATTCATATTTAACTATTTAAGTATAGCATATTATTAGCTATTTAAAAAAGGAAAAAAACTGTTAACTAGAGCATTGGAAAGAAATCCCGATTTTGATAAACTGGTGGAGTATTTCAAAAAGAAAACTGCCCGAAACAAACATTATTTGAAAATGGAGTGCGCATCTTGTTGGCATTATATAATGCTCCAAAATCTGAGGACAACATTGATCATTACCGCTACACGCTGAGTTGCAAATTAACGAAACTAAATAAACCTGTACAATTGTCAACACTTCCACCAACAAGTGTAGCAGCGCATCAAACGGTTGGTCGTATGAAAAAAAAGTTAAAACAAAAGTTGTAGAGAATTTTATAGCCTACAACTTTTATTATAATTGCAAATCTCATTTAAGCATAAGGAAGCCAGATATTCGCGAAAAACCGATTTTTGTGACCTTTGACCTTGAATATCTTAACACGCGGACACAATAGCGTTTGTGACTTTTGAGACATCATTTAGAATGACAAAACAAAGGTTCATACCAATTTACAGCTTATTATCTTTCATTCCGAGGTTGACCCCATTTTTTACCTAATATGATTGGGCTATAGTGCATTCCAGCAAGAAACATGAGTAAGTAAATAATTTAAGAACACAGTCAATTACAAGTGAACACCGCATGCATTACATAAACAAGTCAGAGAAAACAATAGTTACAAATAGTTACATATAAATATTATACCTACAAATAGGATAAGTTTAAACTTAAAATAATTAATTTAATATAAATTTTTAGACTTTCGCATTCCATTTTAAACATTTGTCGCGTGTCGGGTGGTGGTGGTGGTGGTGTCGCGTTTTGACCCGTTAAATTATTTTAAATAATTAATTTAATATTTCAAAAACCATTTTAGTTTAAGACCTTTTACTAAATGATAGGCGTATCATTTTTTTTCTAGAAGGTGTTCACTCAGTCCACATGAACATAGATCTTATAGGTGTAGAAATAATATTGAATGAGTGAGTGGGACAAGTTATTACAATATTAATTTTTAACTATGAGACACAGTTTTGAAAAATGACAAATGCTTACTTTCCATACATACATTGTACTTAAGTAATATGTTCTTGAATTACTCAATCATTCATTGCTGCTATAATGTACATATGGTATAGATGGTATTCTAATAATTAGTTCATTATAAACCCTGTTAGGGCACTGCAATGTGAGTAAGGATGCTCGCATTTCAATAACTTAATTGTTTAACAAAAAGGTAACATTTAATATAAATAAAGCTACTATATGTACAAGGTAAGTCAAAGTAAAAGTTTGTTTCCCATATTGACCCGACCGGGGATCGAACCCGGGACCTCAGAGATGGTCTTTTGAGGTAGTACATTGCTCCAACACACAATAGAATATGAGTTACTCATACAAACTCATGGTTAATGTGTCCTACCAAAATCTAATCCCCCCAAAGTAACTATGAATTGTGGTACGACCACAGGATCTGGTCTCTTTAACACAAGTGCTTAAGCTAGGTTGGTACTTGTTTTGGGATTGGGTCAGTGTGTGTGTAGTCTGATATATATTTATTGAAGATGTTTTCAGTAACTAACTGAACTTAGAAGTTATTAACAGTTTACAATTAGATTATTCTGCAAATATTATGACCGTTTTATACGCAAAACAAGAGATAAACAAGAAAACCTTTGGTTACCTTTCGAAGTGGGGCGGCTCGCATTTTAAAGGCTTTCGTCTCATGGAATAAATTAATTCCATGGTGTAAGGGAAAGTCCTTTACAGATTGTAATAAACGAATTTATTTTATTATAAATTTGGACTAGAAAATAATGAATTATTTGTTTTGTAAGGCTAAAATTTGGCTTGAAGAAACAGACTAATGTCAAAATGACAACAATTCGCGTTTTGTTTCTTTATCATTAAGAGAAATCGATTAGCAATATGTTCAATATATATAATTTAATCAAAAAGCAATTGATTTTTCTAAGTCCTTCTGGAATCAACATGTTTATTTTTGTATTCTTGAATTAATTTAATCCATAAAGGTTGAAATCGGGAAAAGTATTTTGTGTAATCTAAAATCGAATTTATTTCAAGCTCTAGTTCCGCGCCTAACTTCGCTCAATAACCCTCAACCGGCACGAAGTTCGCTCCCGTCACATTTCGTCCCGGGCATTGCCCTTTCATTATTGAGTTGTTTCTGAACGGAGCCAGTCTTGAAAATGGCGGACGGTCCGATGTCGCTTCGATAGTGGCTGTGCTAAATTATTACGTTAATTTAGGTGAATTTTAAGTGAAAATGTGATACCGATGAATTAAAAACTCCTGTGTAGTGTTATTTTAGTGTGCTTCATCATGTGTCGGACAGGGATGTGCCGTTTCGGGATCGGGAACTGGATATTCTTGATCGTCTCTTTCCATTTGTTTACATACGCCAAAGGTAAGAATCCTTGTTAAATTGCCTTGATATCGATCGCGTCGCGTATTGCAGCGTTTAACTACAAGGGACAAGTTTATCCTCCTTATTTACATACGGAAGCGGCGTGAATGCGGCTTATAATGGTGCAACTTTCATTTTACACTGTTTTCAAGGTTTACCTGGATGTATCTTTCCAAAATCGCTCACGTTTACGTTAAAGAGATATTTATTTACCTAAAAGGTTTACTCTTCTAGCCGATTACATTACTGCGTTAACTGCAGAGTGATTAACGCCGGCGTTTTGTTTATTGTTTTAGGACTACATTATAAATTATGTCTGGCATCTTTAGAGCAGTACCATTAAGTTTTAGGTCGACTTAAATAGGTGATTTTAGAGGAATTTGTAAACAAAAGAGAATGTTGGGAGAGGAATTTTATTACTGGCTTTCGGGACCGAAATAAAAGTTTGAAATCTTGATGGAATCTTATGCATTTTCCTTGTAGAGCTTATTTGCATTCCTGCACATTATTATAACATTCTAGGTACCTATAAACTAAAAGTATTAAATGAATCTTAAACTTTAATAGATAAAATTTGTTTCATTTGTTTAATGTATTTGTTTTGAATTTAATTTTGTTTTGCCTATGTGTTTGTAATTCTTATTAATAAACACTATTAGTGATTTAATTTTTTTTTTTAGTACATATAGGCTTAATTTATTTTTTCAATAGTTCATTTTCATCTGGTATGTGACTATAGGTGTGGTGGTGTGGTATTTTCCTATATAAACTTTTAAAGGTGGCATTACTTTCTAACAAAAAGTAGCCTATGTCCGTTCTTGAGGTTCAACATATACCTATGCCAAATTTCATCAAAATGGGATGAGAGGTTTAAGCGGGAAAGCGTAACAGTCAGACAGACAGAGTTACTTTCACATTTATAATATTAGTAGGGATGAATATATGTTATAAGTTGGAACTGTAGACTCTCTTCAATTAAAATGAGAGAAAACACAATAGCCATATTAAACTATATTATTCTATTTAGGTGCCATATCATTAACATCTTTGCTTTTCTGTTTTAACACAGGCAGTTTGGTTTCACCAAAGAAAAAAGAAACTTACGGATTGTTCCAATTTGAAATATTGTTTAGAAGTTGAAGTTGGTACCGGAGCTTAGAAGTTAGCAAGTTGAAAGAAGTTTTGAAAAAAGGAATATGCAGATAATGTGAAAAAAGTTTAACTGAAACATTCGCAGCATACTGTATTTATGAGATAAACCAAATAAAATGTGAATTTAATATACCTGAAATTAACAAAAAATGTGCTCCATTTAAAATTTACTGAAAACATTTCATCTATCATTCATAAAATCTATCAATTTCAAACATAATGTACACACATACATATAGTAGAATAATTTAATCAAATCTAATCCTCAAATCATTAAATCTAGGTATGTGTATTTCCAAAACACTCATATTATGATGCTAATGGCCAGTGCTGGATATTTCACAATTGCTGTCCCAAAGCTTTAACATTTTTTTCACCCTGAACGTCATTTGCAAATAGAATCAATTTTTTTTCCATAGTCCCACCTAGTGTCTGGGGTCTTACTTTTTTTAAACCAAAACTTTTAAGGCAAATTTTTCTGCCCTGGTATTTTTTTGGTTAATCTGGCACTGTTAATGTCTATGATATATCTCAATTTTATTGAGAATAGTTTAAATGTTACCAAAAACCGGAAACATAACTTCACACAAGGTTTTAAAATAATAGTTGTTGAACATCTGCTATTCTTTTTAGGCTTTAGGTGATATAACATCACCATAGGAGCGAAAAACCTGTAGAAAATGTGACAGGAATTAGGAAAGTAAGAATAAACAGGTTGCTAGTAAATTATATCATGCCAACATAGCATGCAAATAAATAGTAAAGATTACATAGGTGCTGATGGACAATTGAAATTTATTACATACTAGCTGTCCCGGCGAACTTCGTAACGCCTATTTTTTTAGTTTCTAACCTTTTAAACCTTCCCTGGACCTCCACAATCATTTCAGAACCAAGATTAGCCAAATCGGTCTAGCTGTTCTCGAGTTTTGGCGAGAGTAACGAACAGCGACTCATTTTTATATATATCAATCAATCAATCAATAATTTATTAATTCATAAACATGGGTGTTACAATGTCACATAAACTATTGTTAGGTACAGCCATGATTCACCTTAGAGGTATATGAATATAATTTTAATTTTATAAATAAGATTATTATCGTTAAAAAAGTCTTGTAAAGTGCAATAATTTTCATAAGCCATGTTTTGATATGATTTTGACCAAGTCAATAAGTAAAACTTTGCAGTGCAGGCACAGTAGTGTTAAATTCTACTGTGCTCGCGAATTTGTTCGTTATTCATTAGCCATCATTTGATTTTGACCTAATATTAATGATAATGATGAATAAATAACACTTTGTGGTGATTTATTACTACCAGCTGTGCCCCCGACTTTGTTCGCGTGGACAACATCGTTTCATGGTCGGTTTTAGTTAATTATCCTCTAATATTCGTAACAAATGTAGTCCATATTTAAATTCAAGTTTGGTGTTATATTTGTGCCAAATTTCATATTTCTAACTTATTTCCCATAGAAACTTTCAAGGGCTACCGCCCTTTCCATCCCCCTCTTATTAAAAAAAAGGAGCCTATGTCTGTTGTAGAGGTTCAACATATACCTGTACCAAATTTGATTAAAATCGTTCTAGTGGCTTAGGCGTGAAAGCCGGACAGACAAACAAACAGTCAACTAGCGCATTTTCAATATTAGTATGAATTTTAATACTTATCCCTATGAAAGGATTACATAGTACTTGAATACGAGTGTGTATAAGTAAATTGCAGTAAGCAAAATGTGTGGGATTTTGGAATTTCACTTTCTAGTTTCAAACAGGTACTGGATAAAGCAATTTGGTCCATAAACAACGAGATACAAGAACAACTTTCCTTTGCGGCGATAAGAAATGCAATTCGCCCTGATGTGGAAATAAATACTTGTAGAATGAAATGCGCCTTAGAGACTGACGGTCCGACGGTAATAGTGCAACCCACAATTTGAATATTGTTACAGTATTAAAACTGGGGAGGAACGTCTAAAACATACAATAAAAATCTTTTCCTTTTTTATTGCACTTCAAGATTGACCTCATCCCACCTGATGTTAAGTGGTAATGAGGTCCTAGCTTAAGGGCGACAAGTACAGCATAATAAATCTGTTACTGGACTTGTCGCCCTTGCCTTGAAGGCTTGACCCCTGCTACTAACGTAGCATCCCCCAGGAGCTCTGTAAACCTTACTCACACGCAGGAACACTACAACACAGAAGTGGTCGTTATTTGGCTGCAGTCTTCTGTAAGGTGGAGGTGTTTCACCAGTCGGGCTGCTCCAGTTTGAGCGATAATCGCTATGCCCTACCTCTCTTAAACCTACCTCTTTTCTTCATGTTCATTTGGGGGAACGGTAGTGCCATCGCCAAGTCGAGCAGAAAAGCGGCACCGCCGTACCATTCTTTTCTCGAAGCTGTTCCGGCCGTTTTCAACCCACCCATAACTTGGATGTGAATAAAACTGGCATCCTGATTTTTTTTGCGGCTAAGCAGGCATTGTATAATGACGGTATATTTCAATTTAATTCAATTTAAACCAGTACGTCAAGCATTATTCTCACAGGCCTTATTATGCTTATTTGTGCATGTAGCATGTACAATATGTACGTCAAATGACGACATGAGACGACAAAAGTTTCGATACTATTGATTGGCTAATAGCACACCGCCCTCGTATTTTCTGCCAATCAGCAGCTGACGCACTTCAATCGATTTTGACGTTTGTTATGAGCGCGATAAAATTTAGTCGCGTGGCGCATGCTATGCCTGTCAGTAAAAGTTTCTTTCTTAGTTTTGTCACGCGCTCTCTTGCATTAAATAATCATATTTAAATACAAAGTCCCAAAAATTCTATGGCGGGACCCAAAAGGTAGACCTAATGAGTTATTAAGGAAAAAGAATAAAAAATATACCACAATTTTTTGTACTTGCAAAATATGTTTAGAATTTTATTCGAAAACATTTATAAGAAATTTAGTTCTTATTTACAAGACAGCAGGCATTTTTTTGTGATTAGCTTTCTTAGAGTATAAAAACTTGATTAGTTTAACATTTTTTCTGACTACATAATACTTTAGCATTAGAGCTATTGAAAATTGAACAGGAGGGGTACTCTCAAAAACGAAACGAACAAACAAAAAGTTTCGTTTTTGAAGATTATTCAAAAGTTTAGGAATGAAGACGTGGTTTTTGATTTGCATAAATAATATTTTGTTTATTGAAAACGCTTAATTTGCATTTGAAGTGATTTCTTTATGATTATGAGGATTAAAAATTGCCATCCGTTGTCGAATCCGACATATTTCGTTTATGGGAGTAGACCCCCTGAAGCGGTAAATCGCATTAGAATATCCAAAAAACAAAATGTTTTTATCATCATGATATTAATTAGGAAAATTATCAAGATTTTTATAAATGCTAAAAAAATATCACTTCGTAAAACCGATTTATGAAAAGAAAATCTTTTATCAACAACAGCGTTGGTTAATACATCTCCTTAGCGGCAAAAGTCGTTATAATTTGAAAATGTACAAAAGCCAGTCTGCCTGCATACTATAGACCACTCTTATCTCGTGCGCGTAAGGTCGAATATTAAACTGCAAGTAGGCTCACGCCCTCTTGACCGTACCTCCTCCAATCTGAAGAGGGCCTCACCTCCATAATTTAGTATTAAGTGTTTTATTGAACTTTTCAATCCCCATTCGAGGGTCGTAAACGCGGTAACGACGGCACCTCAATATATCAACCCTGACCCTCGTATTGCAATTAATATTGATATTCGATGACCCTATATCCGAAGTTATCGACCATTGAGGTTGGACCTTTGGGCCGTAAGCGAGGTTCTAGCGCCACTAATGAAAAAAGAAATACGTAAGTACATGTTTGCTGACCTCCGTAGCCGAGAGGCGAGCGGGCCGGACTTTGACGTCGCGCCATCTCTGAGGTCCTGGGTTCGATCCCCGGTCGTGTCAATATGGGAAACGAACTTTTCTATGTTGACTCGGGTCTGGTTGTTGTGGTAACGTCGTCGTTTTTTGATTTTTGTAACACAAGTGCCGCAGAATCAGAGCAATGTATGTGATGTTGTCTAATATTTATTTATTGACTAGCCGTGCGTTTCGTTCGCGTGGACTACCTACATAATTTATTCCATATTTATTGATACTTTAATGGTCATTTTTACCACTATCTCTCCTAATATTCGAAACAAAAAGTAGTCCACATTTTAATCCAAGTTTCAAGCTTCATACCTCTAACTTAAAAAACTAATATTTTCCCAGATAAACTTTCAAGGGTGGTATTACCCCCCCCCCCCCCCCCTTATTTTTAAAACAAAAGGTAGGCTATGTCCGTTCTAGAGGTTCAACGTATACCAATACCAAATATCATCAAAATCGGTGAGTGGTTTAGGCGTGAAAGTCGGACAGACAGACAGAGTTACACTAGCATTTATAATATTAGTATGGATTAATCATACGATGGGTTCTCAAGCGCCAAGCGTCGTCCAGTATGGGAGTCATTGATTAGTTGTATAACTGTAAAGCTCAGGTTTTGCCAAACAAACGCATTTTATATTTCCAAAGAGACAGAAAAATTTAGTCTCTTGCGTGTGGTTTTCGAACCCACGACCTTCACGTATCGCGCGTGCTGATCTTTCAACTTCCAACCGCGAGTTATCGTAGGCGATAATTTTTATGTCGTATTAAACTCAACCATCGATAAGTGTTCTCTGTTGTATTAGTTTATTTAGTTGTATTAGCATAGCGATTTATCGCTCGAACTAGAGCAGCCCGACTGGTGAAACACCTCCACCTTACAGAAGACCGCAGCCAAATAACAATCACTTCTGTGTTGTTGTGTTCCTGCGTGCGAGTAAGGTTTCCAGAGCTCCTGGGGGGTGCTACATTAGTAGCAGTGGTCAAGCCTTCAAGGTAAGGGTGACAAGTCCAGTAACAGATTTATTATGCTGTACTTGTCACCCTTCAGCTAGGACCTCATTACCACTTAACATCAGGTGGGATGAGGTCAATCTTGAAGTGCAATATAAAAAAAAAAAAGTTTAGAACTACACTTATCGACAATTGAGATTAAATTTTTCCGTTTCTCTGAAATGTTCAAAGTTCGCTATAAAAATTTGCAAAAAATATGTGTTTTAAGAAACGTATGTTCTTTACTAAAAGTGTAAGTACTCCCGCCGAGCTAGGTGTTATCTGCTCGGAGACCAAGGTCCGACTACCAATCTTGGTTTGTTGTATATATAGTTAGTGGCGACGAAAACTCTGACATCGCGATGTAGGATCGATGTATTGATCGGCTTATCGTGCATTACGTATGGACCGTTGTTTACTGCGCCAATTCTGCTGACGCTGTATTTGTGTCGACTTGTAAATAATGTTGTAGGTCGGCGTTTGTATTGTAGATTCATCGAAATTGTACATTCATTTCGTTACCATGAGACTTCGCTCCCATTATAGAAGCACGCACCGCCATAAATCTTGAACGTATCCTAAACCTCAATAAACTTAACACAGAAGTGCATCGCTAAATGTATTCATTGCAGCAGTAAGCAGCTGTCGGCTCGCGAAGGCACGCGCTCTCGTAAATCAAAGTGCGATCGGCGTTCAGATTCGGCTGTATTTGATGCGCTTTACTTTATAACGAAATGGTAAGTTAGCTGACGTTAGAAGTTTCGATACTGTTAATAGAGGAAGATCCCAGAGCCTCCAGACTCTGGAGTCTGGAGGCTCTCAGTTTGGGGACGGGTCTGCTCCAGCTTACCTCTTAAAATAAAATAATACTTAATGCTTTTTTCACTTATCATAATCAAAAACGCTAACGACACGCCATTACGTATGCCCTAATATCGTAGTAAAACAAAACTATATGACTCGGTCCAAAGTGTTCCACACATAGCTATAAGTTAGATACTGCTACTGTAACTAATCTGCTGAGTTTCTTACCGGTGTCTTCTCGGTAGATATAGGTTCCGAACCGGAAGTAGAATCACTTTGCATTGTATTCAATGACGATTCAAAAGTGTTACATGTAACCTACTTGAATAAAGAAATATTTCAGTTTGAGTTTGAGACGTCACTCATTTTCTGATGCACAAAGTATATACGAGTGAGCCCGCGCCCATACTCTCGGCGACATTAAAATTGGGTCTGGGGAATGTTTGGCCCCTTGGATCGGTCTGTCCGTTTGCAAAATGTTTTAAAATAGTTGTTTGAATAACATATATAAAAATCAAGCATCAGAAAATAAGTGACCTTAATCATTTTTTTTTCAGAGCTCTAAAGCGTCTGTAAGGTAAAACCGTCGACCGCATGTGTCTGGGAGTAATGAATACTGATTTTTAACGATATTGTGTAAAATATATGTTAAAATCAGCTAACAGAATTTAAGTGAGGTGAGCAGTGTTTTTATGTAAGTACCTTGATTAACTTCTACCTGAAAATAGGCCGTCTGGCCAAGGTAGCAACTAGTCATATGATCATAGTACACCCCACCACTACTCACCCGTATATATTTTGTCAATTAGAAAATGAGTGACGTCTGGAGGGTCTGGGATCTTGGACTATAATTGGCTCACCGCACTCGTATTTTCAGCCAATCAGCAGCTGACACTCGGGCTTCAATTAAATCGATTTTGACTTTTGTTTAGAGCGCGATATGACAGTGTCTATAGTCAGCGCAACTTGTCCCGCGGGAAGTGTCTTTAGATCAGTAATTCCGAAAGTGGTCCAGGTGGACCCCCAGAGGGGGAGACTTGCTGGGGGTCTACGTAGGCGCGAATAAAAAATGGGGGTCCTTAAGATGTTAATGGAAGTCCACGAAAATTTATCTGCTTTTGATAGTAGAGAGCAAAAATGTAAGCATAGTTTTTATAAGGGCCTTCCTACATTGTTTTAAAAAAAAATTAGTTTTAATTAAGATTTCAAATGTGAGGATTTCAGCTTGAAGCACACGATATTGCGCACCAATCGCATCCAATCAGCTAATATTTTGATAAACACTGATTGGTCCGTAATCCGCCATCATGGCGGCTGGCGTCCGCTAGTTGCGGAGCGGACGTGCCTCTCCTCACAATGTGGTGTACACGTGAGTGAAGGTCACTTGTTTGTGAAGACTTATCGGGACTGGAGATAATGTGAATATGACTACCCAGTCGTGAAAGAAACAAATATTACTTACTAGCTGTGCCCGCGACTTCGTTCGCGTGGACTACATCCTTTCATGGTCGGTTTTACCCCTATCTCCCCTAATATTCGAAACAAAAAGTAGTCTATTTTAATCCAAGTTTCGAGCTATATTTGTGCCAAATTTCATATCTCTAACTTCAAAAATAAACATTTTTCCATATAAACTTTCAAAGGTCGTATTACCCCCCTTATTTTAGAATAAAAAGTAGCCTATGTCCGTTCTTGTGATTCAACGTATACCTTTACCAAATTTCATCAAAATCGGTTGAGAGGTTTAAGCAGGAAAGCGTAACAGACAGACAGACAGAGTTACTTTCGCATTTATAATATTAGTAGGGATAGACATTTCAATACAGCCATATAAGTAGCTACACTTAAGTAGAATCACTTTGCATTGTATTCAATGACGATTCAAAAGTGTTACATGTAACCTACTTGAATAAAGAAATATTTGAGTTTGAGTTAACAATAAAGAATTGAAGACAGAAAAAGAAAACAACAAAAATAAAATGTAAGAATCTCTTCCTCTCGCTAACTGGAAAGAAAACAATAATTTTACTTAATCCGTCAGTTAGATTAGTTAGTGATTAGTTGCGAGAGGTAGGACATAGCGATTTATCGCTCGCACTGGAGCAGCCCGACTGGTGAAACACCTCCACCTTACAGAAGACCGCAACCGAATAACAATCACTTCTGTGTTGTTGTGTTCCTGCGTGTGAGTAAGGTTTACAGAGCTCCTGGGGAATGCTGCATTAGTAGCAGGAGTCGAGCCTTCAAGGTACGACAAGTACAGTAACAGCTTTATGTGGAAAAAACGGGAGTAATACGAATGCCAAGCTGCGACGGGCCGCTAGTTTTTAAATGATCGAACTCTTAACAAATTTTTCGTCATTTTCCCTATTGACGTGTTAACCAAAGATCATTCCCCTCAAAGCATCGAAAAAAATGTCCCAAAATCGAACCGTCACGTATAACTTAATAGTCGGCTCCGTCGTCGCCTGCCGACGCTTATTTAATGTCGCCCATGGTGTTTTTATAGCGCCATTAGCGTTCTGACTTCCGAGACACGTAAATTCGGAACGAGCCCGTAAATCAAACATACGTAGAGTACAAGATGCAGAGTTGCGGCATTTCTGATAAATATCAAGACGTAAAACATTGACATGATCCAAAGTAAGTATCAGATAACGTTATTATGTATTTAGTTGATGAACATATTATACGGAATCCTAAAATATTTAAACATTTATTTTGCATATTAGAAACAGAATTTTTTTTATCTCCCTTTGTGGTGCGGGAATCGAACCCACCACCTTCAAGTATCGCGCGTGCTGCTCTTCCAACTGAGCTAACCGCAAGTTACGTGGGCGATGAAATTTTTCTGCTGTATCAACCCGTTAGCCTTCGGTATTCTAATATTTAAAGTTCGCTAGTACGACGTAAAGTACTATAAAAAAAAATAGATTTATTTTGCAGTTGAGACTGGGTCCTTGGAGCTCCGATGCCAAAAATTTGCACGGGTTTTAGGCAAAAAATCCGGTCCATACTTTGGGCGACCCCATGGCTGGCACATACCTTGCACAGCGTGTTGCGTTGGCTATGCTGCCATGATGCTGACATCGTCTGGGGATCTATCTCACAATGACCAATTTTAGAATATTTTTATTTTATGTAATGTATTTATATTTTTATTATTTTAAACACTTAAGTACTTACCTACATAAAAGCATTAAGTTTACCTAACTTCAAATTTAGATTGAAACTCTTCAACTTTAAAATACTGTAGGTATAAATTGTCTAGCTGTGCCCGCGACTTCGTTCGCATGGGCAACAGAGTTTTCCCAGTTTTATTCCCGCTAACTCCCGTTGTCTTGGGAATTTTGCAATATCCTATTGCAACTAAACTTTATTTTTACGAAGGTACTTGCATGCCAAATTTCAAGCGTCTAACTTAAGCGGTTTAGATTTTTCGTACTAAAAGATTTTCCCCACTAATTCCCGTTCCCGTGAGAACTTCGGGAATTCCTTTCTCAGTGCACCTCTACGGTACCTAAGCTACGTCCCTTGCATATTTCAAGTGCCTACGTTTAGCCGTTTAGGCTGTGCGTTGATATTTCAGGTTAGTCAGTTTCTCCTCTTATATATTTAGAAGATAAATCAGCACTAAATGAATATACTTTTCATTCTCAAAGATGCAAAACGAATCTCGGTCACCACTCACCATTACACAGATGCTTCTGTAAATATAGTTTACTCCGCAAAAAACACCCAGAACTTGACATTTTCCACCTTTCAAAAAATAAATTCTTATCCACATTGCACAATATGTCATCTGACTAAATTTGTTATATTTCTTCTAAATTAAATTTATCTAATTCTGTGTTGCTCCTATTTTGAATGCTGTGTACTCCTCTTATTGGAGCATATACTAGAACTTACATCTGTATCACATACCCCTAAAATGCTATGTACATGTTCTGTTGGTGTACCTATTAAATAAATAAAAATATAATAAAGTATATTTCGTCAAGACTTAATTATACGTTCCGGGTTTATTTTACAAGTTCCTCGGTTCCACTTCAGCCAAATAATTGGTCGTCTCATGTTCCACTTTTGTTCCAACTAGTGTGCCATATCGTAATTGGTAGTTCGAAGTTCGCGTAATACGGTGTTACAATGATTTGTTGTTGTATACGCTCTTTCCTTATTTTCTGAACTTTTTTAACCCCCGACGCAAAAACGACGAATACACAAGCACATGCGTTTGCGCAAGTACACACACACACTCAACAAATGCACGCTATATTATATATGTATGTATTAGCTGTGCCCGCGACTTCGTTCGCGTTGACTACATATAGAGGATTCGATCCCGGGACCCCGAGATCCTGGTCAATGTTTAGTCCCGAAATCCTCGGATTTAAATTTAATAAATCCCGGAATTTTCGGGACTGAAAAACATTTTTAATTAAATCAATTAAAAAATGCGTGAAACGAAACGCACTTATTATAATTTGACACATACAAAACGTAAAATCTTTTGAAAGCGGCCTCATCGTCATCATGCTCCAAAAATTGTTACTAAAATTTAGTAATTAACTAGTTAAATTGTAGTTTGTAATATAAGTATTCAACTACTTAATAAAGGAAAAAAATATACATCCCTACTAATATTATAAATGCGAAAGTAACTCTGTCTGTCTGTCTGTCTGTTACGCCTTCCTGCTTAAACCTCTCAACCGATTTTGATGAAATTTGGTATAGGTACACGTTGAATCTCAAGAACGGACATAGGCTTTTTATTAGAAAATAAGGGGGGGGAGGGGGGTAATACCACCTTTGAAAGTTTATATGGAAAAATGTTTATTTTTGAAGTTAGAGATATGAAATTTGGCACAAATATAGCTCGAAACTTGGATTAAAATATAGACTACTTTTTGTTTCGAATATTAGGGGAGAAAGGGGTAAAACCGACCATGAGAGGATGTAGTCCACGCGAACGAAGTCGCGGGCACAGCTAGTAGATGTATAAAACTACAATACAAGTAACATTTACTAATGCCTAGTCCAAATATTTAACTTAAGATTCGTAATGTGTAAAAAAATACTAACCGTTTATCTACGACTCGTTAATTCTAATTTAAAATTTAATTTCCACATCAGCTGTCACGATTGACCGTCCGTCAGTCGTTTTGAGCTTACGCCTCGTATAATTTATTACGATCCGTGACTAGAGCGGATTGTTTTTCAAATATTGGCACGGATCACTAGTGAGACAATACCGCGCTATCAATGGCGTCACATTACGAAATTCTCCAGCAAAAAGCAAGTCCTCCAAAGAATTTCTCGAGTATACCAGTTATTACTGAAGATGCCAGAGAGGTACAGTACGTGAGCCGGCCACCAATCACGTTTGGGACGTGTGAAGAGGAAAATATAATAAATGAAGGATCCTTTGAAACGAGGTCCGATGCTGCGGATATCTTTAAAACGATACGTTATATGTTTTGGGAGTCGGTGGACGGAAAATCCATTTTAATTTTGTTGTCCCTGCAATCAGTGACCCCATCCAACTCTTGAACTTATGATACGCTGTATCTTAATACGATTTATTTATTTATTTAAAGACTTTATTGTACAAAAAAAGTACAAACGGTGGACTTAATGCTAGGAGCATTCTCTACCAGTCAACCGTTGGGTCATGCAGATAGTTCGTTTATGGCTGCGGTAACAGTAAAAATGTGAGTATGGATTACGACAAAATTAATAATCATAAATAGCAGAAAATATATATGATTTGTAGAAAGAAAGCATCGATGACTTGCGGTTAGTTCAGTCGGAAGCTATGGTTAGAAGTTACAGGAGACCGCAGCTAAATAAAGTTAATAGTTTGTTGATATAAAGTTATTAGATTTATTTAATGTTATCTTAGAGTACCTCCCTAGTTTAAAAAGTGTTAACCTCTAATACATTTTATAAAAACATTATATAGAATCATTGCAACGCCCTCTACAGGGCTTCACATGTACTTAATCTTAAGAGAATCTGTCAACTTACTCCATGTGAAATGCAATAAAGATATTGAATTGAATTGAATTGAATAATAATCACTTCTGTGTTGTTATGTTCCTGCGTGTGAGTAAGGTTTACAGAGCTCCTGGGGGGTGCTTCTTTAGTAGCAGGGGTCAAGCCTTCCAGGTAAGGGCGACAAGTACAGTAACAGCTTTAGCTTTATGCTGCACTGGTCGCCCTCCAGCTAGGACCTTACCACTTTAACATCAGGTGGGATGAGGTCAATCTTGACACTTCAATAAAAAACAATTTAGAGAAACAGCTTTTTTCGTTTTGTTGAAACGATCATCTAATTGCTATTTTACTCATAAAACAAACTGTGTTTCGTGTTGAGTTTCTTGATTTTTTTTTGTAAAAAGGTTTGCATATTAATGCATCGTTGCAATCCCTACTAATATTATAAATGCGAAAGTAACTCTTGTCTGTCTGTTACGCTTTCCCGCTTTAACCTCTCAACTGATTTTGATGAAATTTGGCATAGGTATACGTTGAACCTCAAGAACGGACATTTTGTTAGAAAATAAGGGGGAGGGGGGGGGGGGTAATGCCACCTTTGAAAGTTTATATGGGAAAATGTTTATTTTTTAAGTTACAGATATGAAAGTTGGCACAAATATAGCCCTATTAAAATTAAAATATAGACTACTTTTTTTTTGTTTATTAGGGGAGATAGGGGTAAAACCGACCATGAAAGGATGTAGTCCACGCGAACGAAGTCGCGGGCACAGATTGTGCAAAATAAAAAAAAGCAGCACGCGCGATACGTGAAGGTTGTGGGTTTGAATCCTACACCACAAAGGGAGATGAAATTATGTGCAATACTTTGACGACCTCCGTAGCCGAGAGGCGAGTGGGCCGAACTTTGGCGCGCCACCGAGGTCCCGGGTCGATCCACGGTCGGGTGAATATGGGAAACAAACTTTTCTATATTGTTTCGAGTCTGGGTGTTGTGGTACGGTCGTTGTTTCGGATTTCGGTAACACAAGTGCTGATGCCCGGTTCCAATGTTTGAAAAAAGACCCGTTCTAGTTACGGATAGTAATTAATTATACGAGGCGTAAGCTAAAAACGACCGACTGATGACAGCTGATATGAAAAGTAAATTATGGAACGGTATTAACGACTCGTAGTCAGAACGAAAGAGAGGTAGCGATTTATCGCTCGAACTGGAGCAGCCCGACTGGTGAAATACCTCCACCTTACAGAAGACCGCAGCCAAATAACAATCACTTCTGTGTTGTTGTGTTCCTGCGTGTGAGTAAGGTTTACAGAGCTCCTGGGGGGTGCTACATTAGTAGCAGGGGTCAAGCCTTCAAGGTAAGGGCGACAAGTCCAGTAACATATTTATTATGCTGTACTTGTCGCCCTTATGCTAGGACCTCATCACCACTTAACATCAGGTGGGATGAGGTCAATCTTGAAGTGAAATATAAAAAAACGGTTTTTGTCACATTACGAGTCGTAAAATATTGGAACCAGGCATTTAGCTACTTACCACAGAATCAGTGCAATGTATGTGATGTTGTCCAATATTGAAATCTGTTTGAATCCCTTCAGTTCAATTGGTTTAAATCCAGACGTAAAGTAACACAATACCCCACATTTTAATATGCGGTGTTCCAACAATAAATCGCATCTCCGGAGGTGGTCTGATGCATCTAATGGATGCACTGTGCCGCCTTATGTCGTGGTGGTAAAGTTCAAAATGCGTCGGTTTTGATCTGAGGATGCATCTTTAAGTCATCTTTTGCGGTTTAAGGTAGAAGAGCGGGCGGGAGTCAAGTCAAGTGACTGGATCTAATATTGGAACAGTGATCCATTCTAATTACGGATCGTAATTTATTATATGAGGCGAGCTGATGACAGCTATAAAGCTGTCATGTACTGTTTTAACAGTACTTATATTATTTATATTTTAATGTCCAATTGTGATGTTTGTAATTTATTTTAAAAGAGGATATCTGTTGAGTTTGTTGCGGCGCTTCTTCTCAACAGAACCAACGTCGAGGCGCTGGTAGGAAAAAATAATTGACGTGCAAAATAATTTATTGTAAATCCACTTGCAGAAATAAATCATTTCATTTGATTTCTTATTGTTTAACGACTCGTAGTGGTTGGAGTAAAACGGGTAGTCATTTTTGTCACATTACAAATTGTTAAATATTGAAACTGGGCATAAGTCTCTTAAGTATATCCCTACTAATATTATAAATGCGAAAGTAACTCTGTCTGTCTGTCTGTCTGTCTGTCTGTCTGTTACTCTTTCACGCCTAAACGGCTGAACGTATTTTGATGAAATTTGGTATAGGTATACGTTGAATCTCAAGAACGGACATAGGCTACTTTTTATTAGAAAATAAGGGGGGGGGGGGTAATACCACCTTTGAAAGTTTATATGGAAAAATGTTTATTTTTGAAGTTAGAGATATGAAATTTGGCACAAATATAGCTCGAAACTTGGATTAAAATATAGACTACTTTTTGTTTTAAATATTAGGGGAGAAAGGGGTAAAACCGACCATGAAAGGATGTAGTCCACGCGAACGAAGTCGCGGGCACAGCTAGTTTAATATAAACAGACAGACACGTTTAAAAGAGAAATAAGTAAGTAAGTTTCTCGTGCCTATATAAATATATATATATATATATAAACATTACATGCATTGCTCCATTCTATGGTAAGTAGCTAAAGCACTTGTGTAATAGAAATCGGAAACAATGACAGTATCATAACACCCAGACCCGAAACAATATGGAAAAAGTAAATGTCTTTATTCATGTAAACTTTTAAGCATTAATTAATCGTAAATTTTTTTATGACAAATGTTTTTGAGAACATTTGTATTACGAAATATAATATAATTTTTGTTTCCATTTTATACATTGACGAATTAAGAATCCAAGATGGCTATAAATATGTAACTGTTTGGTTTTTTTAATTTAAGTTTTTAAGAATTATTTATTCCGTTTTCGTCTGGTTAATCGAAAACATAACTTTTCTTTTCGCTTCGGCGTAGTCAGGCAAACAAATATAATTTCTTGTCTCTCACATTTTGGGCCAACCCCTAAAATCCTCCATATTTCGTTTCACTCTAATCGACGTATCCCCAAACATGTACATTCACAAACAATATACATCTTTATCCCTTTGTTTTAAAGTCGTAATTCCTACACTGGTACCACTAATGTGAGATGGTATCTGATCTCCATATCTGATTCGTCTGGGATCAGTCGAGTCGTATTTATAGACAAGGCTAACGTTGCGATGTGGACTTGACTACTCATAACTTGGTCGACCCGACTAGCGAGTCAAGGAGAAAGAAAGAAAGAAAATACATTTATTGACCATCACAAAATCATTAAACAAACATTAAAACAAGACAATCGGTACAAAACTTATATACCTTGTGTGGCCAATTTGGGTTACACCCAAGGATATGCTGCTACGGTATTATTAACATCGCATCAGCGCTGATGAAACCCACAGCTTGGAAAAATAGCATGAGCCCCCTGGCTGCTGCTCGTCCCTCCAATAAGTCAAAGGCGACCTCTGTAGCCGAGATGCACGCAGGCCGGAGTTTGCCGACGCTTTCTTTTAGGTCCCGGGTTCGATTCTCGGTCGAATCAATATGGGGAAATAACTTTTCTATGCTGTCTCGGGTCTGGGTGTTGTGTTACTGTTATTTCTGATTACGCTAACACAAGTGCTTGAGCTACTTACCACAGAATCAGAGGAATGTATGTGATGTTGTCCAATATTTATTTATTTTTATTTAGAAAAACGAACTTTCCCATACAGATTTTAATGAAATTTGCTAAAGATAAATTACTTACTAGCTTAACATATACATATAAGAGAGGTAGGGCATAGCGATTTATCGCTCGAACTGGAGCAGGCCGACTGGTGAAATACCTCCACCTTACAGAAGGCCGCAGCCCAATAACAATCACTTATGTGTTGTTATGTTCTTGCGTGTGAATAAGGTTTCTAGAGCTCCTGGGGGTTGTTACATTAGTAGCAGTCTTCAAGGTAAGGGCGACAAGTCCAGTAACAGCTATTATTATGCTGTACTTGTCGCCCTTAAGCTAGGTCCTAGACCTCATGCCCCTCAGCTGGCATTGCACCGGTCTCCACTGCGAGGTGGGGATGATCCCGTTGGACCGGCCATCCCCAGTCTCCCCCCGAACACCATGGGGGGAGCAGACGGAGCCGCGTAAGCGGCTTTTCCGCCGGCGGCGCTGTGGAAGTAAAGGCTGAGCCGATTTCCCACAGCGCCGCTACTAAGGCGATGAGGTCCACCGGGGGGTTTTAGTGGGTAACCTGGGTTGGTTGGTAGGTAGGAGTCCCACACACGCCGTCACCCTCCCTCAGGGTGGCGGTACGGTGCATCAAGCATTTCCCCCCGTAAAAAAAAAAAAAAAAGGTCCTAGACCTCATTACCATTTAACATCAGGTGGGATGACGACAATCTTGAAGTGTACTATATAATAAATACATAAATAAGTAGTCGTATGGAAATTTTCAAATGTCGCGCTGGTCGCGTCATCGACTTCTCTGAATGTGTCTTTGTGACGCGCTAGGTGCGTCATGGGCTGGAATCGGTAATGGTGTCCAAATTACTTTTAAGTATTAAGTCTTATCTCGACTAAGTACAGTAATCAGCACGTTAGGGTAAACAGTTGCAGTCTATATTAGTTCTTATGCGTACAAGATAAGGTCGGTGCATTGTGCAAAGAGTGGAGTCGGTACTTATACTCATACTCTTGGCATGCGCCGATGGCTTACTCTACTAAAACTACAGGTTTCAGTTAAACAAAAGGCCTGGTGCGATCGCCAATGAAGATTCCGTACCAACAAGTTACATAATATAAAAGTGTTTTTTTTTATATTACACTACAAGATTGACCTCATCCCACCTGATGTTAAGTGGTAATGAGGTCCAAAGTGAGCTATACATAGCAATAAGTTAGATACTGCTACTGTAACTGATCTGCTGAGTTTCTTACCGGTGTCTTCTCGGTGTATATAGGTTCCGAACCGGCAGTAGAGTCACTTTGCATTGTATTCAATGACGATTCAAAAGTGTTACATGTAACCTACTTGAATAAAGAAATATTTGAGTTTGAGTTAAGTTATTTGGAATTGCGTCTGTTTTGCATCTAATGAGCGATAATTGTGGAGGCCCAGGGAAGGTTTAAAAGATTAGATATTTAAAAAAATTGCCATTACCAAGTCCGACGGGACAGCTAGTTATTGATAAATCGCTATGCCTCTATATTTAAAACAACTTAAATCTATGCATAATATTTTATTGTTTAAACAAAGCTGTGTTTAATCCAATACAAAATCCTTTCGCAATTCGAAGTATTTCTAAATCGCCTTAATGCGATAAGTTCCGTCTCTTATAAAGCGACGTAAATGCTTCACCAAAGCTATTTGTCGACGCTCGATTTGATTAAATAAGTTGGAATGTTTGTTCAAACACTTCCACTTATTAATTACTTTAAGCTTAGGAATAATTGGTCCACATGACTTGAATTTGTTTTGTTTTCATTTTTGGGTTTCGTACCCAAAGGGTACCGGACCCTATTAATAAGACTTCGCTGTGTTTCCTTCTGCCTGTCACCAGGCTGTATCTCAAAAACCTTAAACTGCCTAGTTGAAATTTTCATAGATTGCCGCCATAACATAAAGTACTAAAAATAAAATAAATATTCAAACGGGGCTCCCATGCAACAAACATCACATACATTGCTCTGATTCTGTAGTAAGTAGCTAAAGCACTTGTGTTACAGAAATCAGCAACAACTACAGTACCACAACACACTGACTTCTCACAATATAGAAAAGTAATTTTTCCATATCGACTCGATCGGGACTCGAACCCGGGACCTTAGAGACAGCGTGATGCCAAAGTCCAGCCTGCTTATAGGCTATGGAGGTCGTCGAAACTTATTACTAGCGACACGCCGCGGCTTCGCTCGCGTCCTATCCCTGTTTTTTACATATTTCACGGTTTCCTCGCTCCTATCGGTCGCAGCGTGATGTTATGTAGCCTAAAGCCTTCCTCGATAAATGGACTACCTAGCATTAAAATAATTGTTCGAGTCGAACTAGTTGTTCTTGAGGTAAGCGCGTTCAAACAAACATATAATGTCGGATAGTCCATTTATCGAGGAAGGCTTTAAGCTATATAAACTCACGCTGCGGCCATAGGGGCGAAGAATCAGTGGGAAATGTGGAAGAAACGGAAAATTGTAATCAAAAGGGCTTTCTATCCCACTTCTGAACCCTAAAATTGGTCAGAGGACACATTTCAATAAGTGTGCAGCACTGCCTCGGTTCCAGAGTATTCCCTTAATCTCAACAGGAACGCTTTGAATCATAAGCAGTAGGCTTGAATCCCGCGGGATTTCCCCGGATTCTGCAGATGGCGAATTGAAATTGTCCTAGTTTTGAATTCTTAGCATGACCCTCGGAGTCGCCTTTGGGGACTGGTCGGGTCTAGAAGTAGAGCATATGATACACTAGCTGTTGCCGGCGACTGCGTCTGCTTTATTTTAAACATGTGGACCAAATTTCTAAACACTTAAAGTAATGAATCAGTGTAGTGTTTAAACAAACATTCGGAATGTCGAAAAACAAATATCATTAAATCCCTACTTCCCTACTAATATTATAAATGCGAAAGTAACTCTGTCTGTCTGTCACGCTTTCCCGCTTAAACCTCTCAACGGATTTTGATGAAATTTGGCATAGGTATACGTTAAACCTCAAGAACGGACATAGGCTACTTTTTGTTAGAAAGAAAGGGGGGGGGGGGTAATGCCACCTTTGGAAGTTTATGTGGGAAAATTTTTATTTTTAAGTTAGAGATATGAAAGTTGGCTAAAATATAGAGCTCTATTAAAATATAGACTACTTTTTGCTCCGAATATTAGGGGAGATAGGGGTAAAACCGACCATGAAAGGATGTAGCACACGCGAACGAAGTCGCAGGTACAGCTAGTTGTAAATAATTGTCTTCTAAGATAATTCTTTTAGTTAATTTAATTTCTTTTAGTTAATTGCTAACAAGTAGGTAATGATAGTCATGAATTTGTCAATTGCTGAACCAATTTATTTATCTGCTGAATTTATAGTTATGTAGATATTTGTTTTTATATATGTCACCGTAAGATTGTAAAAACCGTTAGATTACAATCTATCTCGCGAGATTGTAAACTGTCGACAGATTGTGAACTGTAACCTGGGATTGCAATTTCACGGATTATTTTTCGCTGTATTGTAATCTATCGAAGTGAAACCGTTGAATTACAATCTGTCCGGCGTCAAACTGTCAACTGTCCGAAAGCTCTTCCTGATTGGTCGGTTTATTATATGAGCGACCAATCACGACCAGCCTTTCTATGGCCCCGTAAAGTTAGGAATGAAACTCAAATCAAATCATTTCTAGTATTTAAAAAAATAGAGATGTCGTTTAAATAAATTAAATGCACTTCAAAAAATCTTCAAGTATTTATTTACTAGGTAATCAATAATCCTGACATACTTTGAGAAATAATTGTACCAAAATATTTATTCTTCAAACGCTCAAAATTTTAATTGAAAATTACAACAAAATGAAACAATTATTTTGTTTTTTAACACAAATTAAAATTGAAAATTTTTAAGAAACTCTTATAAACAAATATTTAGTCCTTTAAACATACCATAAATTAATAGTATAAAAACAACAAACGAAATTACAAACAGATATGGCGAATGACGGGGCGGCGGGGGGCACACAACTCTCAACCAATCAGCGCGCGAGATGCATTTCGTTCTACGTCAGTTCACAATTTGACCGATTCTCATCGATAGATTACAATATAGCTAAGAATAACGCGTTAAATTGCAATCATAATGTTACGGTTCACAATCTGTCGACAGTTTACAATCTCGCGAGATAGATTGTAATCTAACGATTTTTACAATCTTACGGTGACATATATAAATTATTAATATTATGTAAATCTAAGTATACCTTCATATTTTATATATTATATTCTAATCAATTTATATAGTATGTGTATTATTATCGTATATTTAAAAGATACCGTAATGTTATTTTTAATGCTTAATTTATTGTTGTTTAAAATGATTTCTTTTTTTTTCTCCCATGTTACCGCACCCATATACAAACTATCTGCATGACCCAAGGGTTGACTGGTAGAGAATGCCCCTAGCATTAAGTCCACCTGTTGTACCTATTTGTGCAATAAAGTTTTTTAAATAAATAAAATAAATAAATAAATTCTTATTTTATTACTATTTTTAATAAAAACTCTTAAGACTTTCGCGTTCCATTTTAAACATTTAAAATAATTTAACGGATCAAAACGCGACGCCATTTTTATTTAGTAGTTAATACGAACTGCTTACTGCCCGACGTTTTGGTTAGGTTGCCCCAACAGTGGTCACGAGCTGACTGGTCTCGCTCGCCTTCGTCTGTTCGGGGGAGCTTGCAAATCTTCAACCACCCTCACATTCTCACATAACAACATGTTATTGAAGTCACTTCGACACACTACACTGACAGTGTCCGGAATTGTTTTTGATCGTTCCAACCACGTTCGGTGCAACATAACCGAAACGTCGGGCAGTAAGTAGTTCGTATCAACTACTCTTTTTAAGTATTTTTAGTCAAAGAAACAGAAAAATTAATCTCCCTTGCGGTGCGGGAACCCACGACCTTCACGTATACTTCACGACTTCCAACTAAGCTAACCGCAAGTAATCGTAGGGGAAGTATTATTTTGTCACAACAACCTTTTAGCCTCCGGTGAGTGCCCTCTGCCGAATATGTTTAGAACTACATACTTATCGGCCCGTGGTACATTCGTTGCAGAAATGTTTGAAAACCACGGAATCGAAGACACTTTATCATCTTAATTAATTATTATTAAATCGAAACAGAAAAAAATTAAATATTAATTTTCTGTTTATTAAAAATGTCACGAACCAAAAAGTTCGATAACTCTTATCTTTGCCGGACCATAAAGAAGTGGAACTCGTTGCCGGCTCATGTGTTTCCTCCTTCCTTTGACATGGATTCCTTCAAAAGGAGCGTGAAGAAACATCTTGCGGGCCAGTATGGCGATGCTAACGGATAGGATATTTCGATATCAAATCCGTTGTCATCGCGATGTGGGTTCCTCTCTTGCTTACCATCAGGCTGGGAGGAGACAGTATATTGCGCAACTATAAAAATAAAAATGTATTAAGTCCGCTAGTGCGGCGTGAAATAGGTTTTTTTTAATATCTGTATTATTCTGTATTTTTTTTAATAATTTTATAACAGCCTTGTTATTTAATGTTTAACTAGTTACCCGCCCCGGCTTGGCGCAGGTGCAAATAAATACAAATAAAGTTTTCGGCTATTCTATACATTAATATGTACAGATTATTATACATATAAACCTCATACATATGTCGCAGGCATATTGAGTAAATCCGCCGTTTACATACGGTGTCGTCAGTTTAAAAACGAATGCTGGTTTGTAAAATGCCGAGGACAAAATGTCATTATGTATAATGACGCGGCAAATTGAAGTATAGCTTGACAAAGCTAGGGTGACCATACAATTTGGTTTGCAAAGGACAGTATTATTGAAATTTATAAAACTAAAGAACTGTTAATAGTGTTAAAAATATGTAATGTTTCAAATATATATGAAACCCCTAGTAAATGACTTTCCTACTGTTTTATTTTTTAACGATTATAATATTATTACAAATGAGCTAGACGTGGCGCTTCGCCGGCCGCTGCAGCTCCACGAGCGTAGCGAGCTACGCTCGCTCGGCTTGAGCTTCACTTTATTCACTAACCTAACCTAAACTAACCAATGGAATCGTTAATTACTTCAATTAACTTTAGGTTAAGTAATTGATATTCAATAAAAGTCCTTTTTGTTACTTGAATATTTTAATGAAGTAGGTCTAATTTGTCCAGTGTTTTATTCATGGTCACCCCAAAACTACAACCAACTGTTGTCATTTTGCCTGATTTTGCATTCGGCATATTACATATCAGCGAGCGTTTTTAAACTGACGACGCCATATGTAAACGGCGGATTTATTCAAAATGCCTGCGACACATACATCACTCTATTTATCAAAAAAGTCGTATATCGCAGTTTAAAAGATCTACATACATAGGGATAAACAGAAAAAGCTACTTTGTTTTATACTATGTAGTAAAGTTACTAAAAATCCTATTAAATACGGCATCAGACACAATTCAGACTTTGTACCACCTTATTTTCATGTGCATAAGAACCAATTTCTAACTACAAGCGATCACCGTTCCATGCTTTGACAGAAACTTGTAATTTCGTTTCTCCGATATCCTTAAACAGTTGTATATTGGCTCCTTTGTGCAGAAAACATTTTTCATTTCCACTCAAAGAATCTCATTAAAAGCTGCCTTAACTCTATTAGGAATAGAGTGCTAATTTGTCTAGCTCGGAATTTTTAATTTCAATTTCCAATGCAGCTGTAACAAGTCTAGGAACACTTATTCTGAGAGTGACAAGGTTGATAACAGACTTTGTGTTCATCCGGTTTAGAGTTGACTGAGAGTGAGTCTTATTGAGTGCGGATTAAAGTCGGTTATTGGGTGGACGGGAGCTGTGTGGTAACTTTTTAATGACGTTCTAGGGATGTGACTGGTATCGATTGCATAAAGCCTTTTTGGGCGAGCTCAGTCGAAAGTTCTGGATTCGATTATGCTAATCCGAAGTTGTGAGTTTAATATAACAGTGCACAGCGCACCTCATTGTCTATGACTTACTTTTTGGTCTCAATTGTTTGCTTTGTATCTATGTCTTTTGTTTTTACTATATTGGCTTGGTGCGGGACTCGAACCCACGACCTCCACGTATCACGATTTTTTTCGTTTTTTACCTCTTAGCCTTTGGTAAGTACCGAATATGTTCAAAGCTACATAGTAATCGGTCAATGGTACAAGTGGCCCGAAGAGTTAGCACGCTGAAGTGGCAATGGGCAGGCCACATCGCTCGTAGGACCGACGACCGTTGGGTAAAGAGGGTCCTCGAGTGGCGACCACGTACCGGACGACGCAGCGTGGGGCGGCCCCCAACACGATGGACTGACGACATCGTCAGATGTGCGGGGAGCCGCTGGATGCAGATAGCGCAGGACCGCGCGTTGTGGCGTTCTGTAGGGGAGGCCTATGTCCAGCAGTGGACAAAAAGAGGCTGATGGATGGATGGATGGATGGATGGTACAATAGTCGCTCAGTTAGATGAGCAGCACGCGATACGTGAAGGTCTTAGGTTCGAGTTCCGCACCGCAAGATATGGAATATTTCTGTTTCTTCTAAAATTATTTAAACTTCGCTAGTGCAGTGTAAACACTTGAAAAGAATGTGACATATTCAGATTCTTTGCATTTTTTCCACACGTCTTCCGATGTATTTTCCCATAATTCCCTATCTGTTATAAATTCCCCGATTTTTTGGGAAATTACCCACAAATTTCTTCGACGTGTGTCTACAGAACGTCAAGGTAAACTTGCTGTTCCATATTGTATCTTATGCGTACGAAATAAGAGTTTGTAAGGAACGTATGTTCTTTACTAAAAGTGTAAGTACTTCCGCCGAGCTAGGTGTTATCTGGTCGAGGACCAAGGCCCAACTACCAATCTCGGTGCATTGTGTATATAGTTAGTGGCGACGATAACTCTGACATCGCGATGTAGGATCGATGTATTGATCGGCTAATCGTGCATTACGGATGGGCACTGAAGAAAATACCGCCCTATGACTCAAATTTCTTCTTCTCGTTCTTGCAGGTTAGGTTCATCTAAACGTCAAATATGAAAGAAACTGTATCGCAGGAACCTAGTTATATTTGTATACTAGCTGTGCCCGCGACTTCGTTCGCGTGAACTACATCCTTTTATGGTCGGTTTTACCACTTTCTCCCCTAATATTCGTAACAAAAAGTAGTCTATATTTTAATCCAAGTTTCGAGCTATATTTGTACCAATTTTCATATCTCTAACTTCAAAAATAAATATTTTTCCATATAAACTTCCAAAGGTGGTATTACCCCCCTCCCCCCCTTATTTTCTAATAAAAAGTAACCTATGTCCGTTCTTGAGATTCAACGTATACCTATACCAAATTTCATCAAAATCGGTTCTTCTTCGGTCGGTCGAACGAAGTCGCGGGCACAGCTAGTTGGAAATAAAAACGTTCCTCTGGAATCAATCTATCTATTTAAAAAAAACACATCAAAATCCGTTGCGTAGTTTTAAAGATTTAAGCGTACAAAGGGATATAGGGACAGAGAAAGCGACTTTGTTTTATACTATGTAGTGATGTATCGAGCCTGGATAGATGGATGGGTAAGATACACTTTAATGCACAGAAAAATATACAGAAATTGGTTTTACAGACATATTCAAGTACAATTTAGGCGGTCTTATTGCTAGAAAGCAATCTCTTCCAGACACCCCTTAGGTAGAGGAAATAGTAAATATCGAGAAACGGGTGCGGCCGTGCAATATATTTTATTGTGAAAATATTAACAGGAAAATTAAAAATACATATTTATTGATCCGCGGAAATCGAAATAGAGACCTCAGAAATGGCGCGACGCCAAAGTCCGGCCCGCTCGCCTCTCGGCTACGGAGGTCGTCAAGTTATTAGCTAATTAAATGACAAATAAATACGATTAATACATTTGAGCAGGGCTTGGTAACTCTTTACTCCGTGGTGCACCCTCAACCGGTTTAAATCCTGGCGCATGTGGCCGGGAGAACGGAAATAACTCACGTGTGGGGTCCCTCTGCGAGCGGTTGGGAGCTGTATTTTAACAACACGTCCTATTTTTTTAATGGACTCAATCTCGCGTCATAAAACCACGCGATGATTCAGCCAATGTCGACTATTCAGAGAGACACTTTATAAAAAAAGACCGGTGATAAAAGCTAATTCGTTTCTGAAATGAGATTCATTTTCACCTAAAACAAGAAAAAAAACAGAATAAAGACAACACAACATTAGTAAGAAAAGTGGGTATATTAGTTTATAAATTAATATTATAAAAACAAATATATTTACATAAAATTTTAATGGCTGTAGTAGAAGAAAGAGTGAGTAGATTATTAATATTTATAGGACGGGGAATTTTTGTAGGAAGGATATCGTACAGAAATATTGAATACACGTCCTACCCTCCTCGCTGAACTATTGATAAGACATATCAATTATATTCTCATGTACTATATCACTGCACAATTATATACACACACTTACTGATTCACACACCCACTTGCTTGACCTTGAAAGCTTGATCCCTGCTGCTAATGTAGCACCCCCAGGAGCTCTATAAACCTCACTCACACGCATGAACACAACAACAGTGATTGTTATTTGGCTGCGGTCTTCTGTAAGGTCGAGGTATTTCACCAGTCGGGCTGCTCCAGTGCGAGCGGTAAATCGCTATGCCCTATCTCTCTTATAATGCTTCGCCTAGTGTGAGAGTAACTGTTTTATTGTACTCGTAAAGCTCAAGTTTTTAGCATAAAAAATAATAGTTTAAAAAACTAAAAAACACGCTTTTAGCACGCATTAAAAATTACAAAATAATTCAGACATTTAAGAAAGAAAGCGTGGAGCGTTTTGTCCAAAAAGAGTAAAGATAACATAAACGCTTTTAATGCGTGCTAAAAGCGGGTTTTTTAGTTTTTTAAACTATTATTTTTATTTTTAGTTTTGCCATCTATCGATGAATAGCAGAACTTTTACGACTGTATGGAAATATCACCCCTCTTGTCTTTAGTTCAGCAACTCGCCTTTAGGTGGCATTAGTTGTATCGGCGTTACTACATATGCGTAATTGTTTCGTTTTTTATTCCTGGCGTTTCTAACAAGGATAATGGTTTTTTTATCGAATTATTGTATTGTCATCGATCCTTGAGACGTCTGCAAAGTTCCAAGTTGATTAGGTGTTTAGAAACCGTTGAAAATCGTGCTCAAAGATTTTGTTACATACATATATTCCGAGTTAATAAAAGCGTGTTAAAAACATATTATTATATAATTTTTTATAAGTAATAAGCATACTCCTTTAAACTGGTGTAACTTTTATTTATATCATTTTATTTATTTATATTATTTACATTTTTAAATAAGGTTATTACAAAAAAACATTAAAAAACCCGCTCTGAGTGCCGCCCCACCCAGTCTGTCTGTCCGTTCTCGCTATAACGAATGTGGTACAAAATGGAGTCGCGCCGTTTTGTGACGTCTCGCCGTTAGGAGCTTGTTGACATCTGTCAAGTTGACAAGTGATGTACGATGACTTTACTCGAGCTTATTACCCTATTACGGCGAAGCAAAAAAGGAGAGTTATCGGATTAGTTGAGGGTGGTGACAGGAAAAGGAACAGATTTATTGTTTTTTTTGTAACTAGCGGTTACGCGCGACTTCGCTCGCTTCCTACCACTTTCGATGAATAACTTTCATAATGAATTTCATTTGAATAACAAACTTAAAAAACGTTATGGTTCACACTAACTTTTAATCCCCGTTTTACCCCTTTAGGGGATGAATGTACACAAATCCTTTTTAGTGCTCCCTACGCTATTAACCCATTTACGCCCGCTGTGCCCATTTGAGGACGCATATTAAAATACCCACATATTTTTCGTTATTGATTCTATGTTCTGTTTGATTGCAATTTCGTGATGCTTAGGAGTGTGCGCCTGTGAGTTAATTTACAATTACGTGAATTATTGGATAATTTATGTGAAATATCGGATATAAGCTACAACTTTCTGCGAAGCGTGAATAGCAAAAGGTAAGTCGATGTAATTGACATATATATCAGATTTTTCAGAAGTTTTTCTATGTTATTATCTTGACTACAGTTTATTTCAAGTAAATAAATTATAATATAAGATGTTTTGTCATACTTGACTACTTTTTCAAGCAAATTATGATAATGTCCCCAAATGGGTCCAGTGGGCATATTGATGATATATTCGTTTTATTTTTTTCAGGTATATTTTTTGAAGATCACAATGACAAAGAAATTATTTAGTATTGCAAATGAGTACCAAGGGCTTGAAGAAGCTATCCAAAGCATTTTGAATGAAGAAGATGACCCAAATGTCGTTTATGACTTGGTAGCAATTCCTCCAGAACCAAGCGTCGTCACAGATGATGAAGAAGGCGATGAAGATGATATCCAGCAAAATATTCTTCCACAAGATATTCCAGGCAAAGTTGAAGTATTTGAGTCCAGAGCTGATGAGGAATGGGATAGTAGTGACGATGAACCTCTACAAAATTTACAAAAAAAACGACGCTTGGATGTTCAAGAACCACGTTGGCGTAAATGTGATGGTTCTTACGATACTCTGCCTTCAACTTCAATTAATTTTGAGAAACGAAAAGAAAGTCTCGTCAATGCGATCCAGGACGAAATTCCGGTCAATATTTTCGAAAAGTTTTTTGATGAGGAGGTTTTCGACATGATCCTAACAAATACAAAGCTATATGCTGCACAAAACAATAATCACGATTTTCAAGTAACTGTTAGTGATCTCAAAATATTTTTTGGCATTTTACTTTTGACCGGTTATCATTCTGTGCCTCGAGAAAGACTGTATTGGTCCTTAGATGAAGATTGAAATGTTGCTCTTGTTTCAAAAACAATGTCTAAAAACAGATTCATGGAAATAAAAAAGTTCTTACATTTTTGTAACAATGAAGTTGTTGCCTCGACTAACGATAAATTGTTCAAAGTACGTCCACTTGCCGACTTGCTCATCAAAAAATTTCTTCAATGGGGTGTGGTTCATGAGTCCCTTTCAATTGATGAATCCATGGTGAAATATTACGGACGTCACCCCGCGAAGCAATTCATTCGAGGCAAGCCGGTACGATTTGGGTATAAAAATTGGATGATTGCAAGTGCTGATGGCTACTGCTATGCTTTTGACATATACTGTGGTAAAACAGCCAGTGACAATAATGAGCCCTTGGGATCAAAAGTAGTGAAAGGACTTTTGCAAAAAATAAATGCTGTGGCTCATGAACACATCGTATATTTTGATAACTTTTTTACTAGTCATGCATTGCTGCGAGATTTGCGTGAAGACGGTTATCGTGCGACTGGCACTGTGCGTGAAAATAGGACAAAAAAGTGTCCAATATTACCTGTCAAGGACATGAAAAAGAAAAAACGGGCGGAGTTTGACTATCGCTTTGATAAAGTCAATAAAATTTTGTTTGTGCGTTGGCTGGACAACAGCGTGTGTACCATGGGCACTAATTATGACTTCGTGTATCCTTTAGGCAAAGTGAAGAGATGGAGTACAACTGATAGAAAGAAGGTAGACGTAGACATTCCCCTAGTATTTCAAAATTACAATAAAGGCATGGGCGGAGTGGATCAGGCTGATCAATCAATTGCTTTGTACCGGGTAGCCATAAGAGGCAAAAAGTGGTGGTGGGTATTATTTACCTACTTGTTGGATTTGGCAGTATCAAATGCTTGGCGTCTCCACATAATGTCAGCTGACAAAAAATGTGACCAACTTCAGTTTCGACGAAATATTGCCAGATTTTATTTGAAAATTGAAGGTTCTGAAAGACCTGACGGAAGACGGCGAAAACCCTCATCAGCCATACCAAATTTGTGTAAAGATGGCATTGGGCATTTTCCACAAAAGCTGGACAGCCAGTTGCGGTGTGTGCAATGCCATATGAAAGCCAGATGGCAGTGTAAAAAATGTATAAAAACATTATGCATTGAGAAAGGTTGTTTCGAAAACTACCACACTTATGCCCATTGGCCTCATTTAAGGACGGTGTTTTTTTTAATACAAGAGAAAAACTTTTTTTATTTTTTTTGTCAGATTATGTTTAAATAAGTTTCTACCGATACATAAATAAATAATTTTTAGTTAGAAAACTGCTAGTTTGTATTTGGGTCTTAATGGGTTAAAGAAAACCTCTGAAAAATCTCAAGTTTCTAACCCTTAAAGTATAGGCTCTGCCGATTTTTTATTATTTTTATAGTACTTTACGCTGTACTAGCGAACTTTAAATATTAGAAAAATAATTTTTTTATCTCTCCTTGCGGTGCGGGAATCGAACCCACGACCTTCAACTATCGCGCGTGCTGCTCTTCCAACTGAGCTAACCGCAAGTTATCGTAGGCGATGAAATTTTTCTGCTGTATCAACCGTTAGCCTCCGGTAAGTGCTTTCTGCCGAATATGTTTAGAACTACATACTTATCGGCCCGTGGTACGTTAAGGTCGTGGGTTCGATTCCCGCACCGCAAGGGGAGATAAAAATTTTCTGTTTCTAATATTTATAGGCTCTGCGTTGACATATCAATCAATTAGTCAGCTTTCGATTATTAAGATTTAGATTTCATCTAAATCATTGGATGTAGTTTTGGCGTAAAATCCGGACAGACAGACGGAGTTACTTACGCATTTCTAATATTAATAAGAGTGCAACAGTTAGTGCCATTATTACCGCTCCTAAAATAACAAATAATATGTCATACAAATAACAAAATCCCACATATAGTTCCCCATCGCATACGGCGTGCTCAGTTCATGTGGACTCATCTATCATGGCTGAAGGAAACAGATGTGCTGGGCTCGACTTAAGTGGGTGTTAGCTTCTTTAAGGGCTGGTTTTTAGGGTAAAAACGGGACCTATTTTTTATATATTACACTACAATTGACATGCAGGCCTAGCATGTACCACGCGACAAAATTATATCGCGCTCTTATCAAACGTAAAAATCGATTATCGTCAGTGCGTCAACTGCTGATTGGCTAGAAATACGAGTGCGGTGTGCTATTAGCCAATCAACAGTATCGAAATTTTTGTCGTCTCATGCGATAAATTTCACATATTGCGGATGCTAGGCCTACTAATGTTATGTGGTAATGAGGTCTTTTTTTGGGGAGAGTGGCGGCGTGTTTGGGTCTCTCCTGCCCTGCGAAGGGCAGGCCTAGCCACTAAAACTCCCCGATTGGAGTGTTCTTTTCTATGTTTGATAAAAATCGATCCAAGATGGCCGCCGTCACAAAATTATGGACCGCATGTTTTAACACAACTCCCGCAATATCAGTATCATATAAAAGGATTTGAGTAGCAGATTACATTCATAATGACAAATTACAAATCCAAGATGGCCGCCGCCAGAAAATGACGGATTTTCTTAATTTTTTTGTTACAAATCCCTCAATATAGGTATCAAATAAGGGCTGTTTTACACGTTTTTGTGTCGGGACTCGGGAGTTTTTTAATTTAACTATGTAGGTAAGTAATCATAATATATTTAATTCCCATTGCTAGGCTTCGACAAACAACTTACACTCTACAATTATCGAAGTAACTTATCGGTTTGTCCGTCCGTCGCCTGAGGCTTCACCTGCTCGCGTACAAGTGCAACGAACGAGAGATGTGCCTTGGCTTTCAATCAATCAATCAATCAATCAACCAAATTTTGATACTGATACTGTAAATGATCTGCTGAGTTTCTTACCGGTGTCTCCTCGGTAGATATAGGTTCCGAACCGGAAGTAGAATCACTTTGCATTGTATTCAATGACGATTCAAAAGTGTCATATGTAACCTACTTGAATAAATAAATATTTGAGTTTGAGTTTGATTTCTTTATTCAAGTATTTACCTACTCGTGTGTAAGTACTACGAGGGATGTGCCTTGCCTTTCAATCAATCAATCAACCAAATATTTCAAGTAGGTTACATGTTATAATTTCGAATCGTCATTGAATACAATGCAAAGTAACTCTACTTACAGGGTGCCGGTTATGTAAGCACTAATTATCTACGGACAGACAGACATGACGAATCCATATGGGTTCCATTTTTCGCCATCTGGCTACGGAACCCTGAAAACTATATGAAATTTAATGTTGGTGATATATTTTCGCTTGCCGTATTTTAAAAAGTATTAAATCTTGCAAATGTCTACTCTCTGTTTGCTCACATTAAAAAATATCAGTCTGTTTGTACATAGAACTCGTGTGGAGGGCGTGTCCTCTCGAGACTTCAAAGAGTGCGTGCCGCTGGAGGGGTAGGGGTGGCAGATTTGTTATACTAGAAATAAAGTAAAAAGCTTGAGTGAAGCGACGGCTGGCACATACGTACTTCTTTTTTTTCTCCCCTATTACCGCACCCATACTCAAACTATCTGCATGACCCAAGGGTTGACTGGTAGAGAATGCCCCTAGCATTATGTTCACCTGTTGTACCTATTTGTGCAATAAAGTTTTTAAATAAATAAAATACGTCATGCTTGTGAACAGGCGCCAAGGGACTGGTCTGCTCCAGCTTACCTCTCGACTATAAATACTTAATGATTTATTATTTACTAGCTTTCCGCCCGCGGCTTCGCCCGCGCGAAATTCTGTTATATTGCGGTATAAAGCACAACTATAAGAAAACTTCTCATTTCCACGGAAAAATCTAAGAAAGGCGATGTAACGCTGGATACTATTAGTTGTTAAACAAAAACTGATTGGTACTCTATATTATATAAGAAGATGAAAAAAAAAACAGTTTAGACGATAAAACAAATTGTACGTCATATTCGGGGATTCATTATCGTATCATTTAGCTTCTAAATTTACATGTTTATATTCATTTGCAATATTTTACCTTGTTTTAAACGGAACGGATTGGAGATGGCGCTGTGTGTACAGCGCCATCTCCAATCCATCCATCAAGCAAACTATATTTTTGTTTTCCCTCGGGAATATCAGTTTTTCCGGGATAAAAAGTACCCTATTATTTAATCAGGACTTCTAACTTTACGTCTGCAAAATTTTAAAGCAATCGGTTCAGTAGTTACGGCGTGAAAGAGGAACAAACAAACAAACAAAGTCACTTTCCGATTTATAATATTAGTAAGGATTCACTCACAAAACTATATGACTTGGTCCAAAGTGAGCTACACATAGTAATAAGTTAGAAAATTAGAAAATATCTTTATTCATGTAAGCTTTACAAAAGCACTTATGAATCGTCAGTAAAAGTTCGGTATTCTACCGCCGTGTTCGGAATGTTGATCATGTCGAGAAGAACCGGCGAGAACACTCGACACTTACTCTTTTCAAATATAACAATGTGTCCTTAAACTAGGTACTTAAATAAAGTATACAAAGCTATAGTAAGATTTCAAAGAATTAAGTTATTCTAGACCCATACATTTTTGTCATTTAAATAATCATCAATTTTGTAGTAGCCCTTTTTTATTAAACAATTTTTAACATGAGACTTAAATCTATGCATGGGCAACTGGATAACATTTTCAGGTAACTTGTTAAATAATTTAACGCTTAAACCCAAAACAAAGGAATTACTTATCTTATGTAGTCTTAGATATGGAACAGCAAGCATGTGTTTATTTCTAGTTAGATACTGCTACTGTAACTGATCTGCTGAGTTTCTACCGTATGTATATATTCATATGCATAAAGTTAAAAGCGGTTGTTTTAATATTATAAACAGAAACTCGAATTTTATTTATATGTAAAGATGTATAGGTAATTTTGAAATACATTTTGGTCTATCGTACTAAATATACGTAACTAGCTGTGCCGGCGACTTCGTTCGCGTGGACTAGGGTTTTTCCAGTTTTTTCCCGCTAACTCCCGTTCACGTAAGAATTTTGCAATATTCAGTTGCAACTAAGCGTTAAGTTTACTAAGGTACCTGCATGCCAAATTTCAAGCGTCTAACTTAAACGGTTTAGATTTTTCATACAAAAGGATTTTCCCGGTAATTCCCGTTCCCGTGGGATTTTCGGGAATTCCTTTCTTAGTGCACCTCTTCGGTACCTAAGCTATGTCCCTTCCAAACGCCTACGTTTAGCCGTGTAGGCTGTGCGTTGATATGTCAGTCAGTCAGTCAGTTTCGCCTTTTATATATTTATTTTTAAAACCGTTTAATAAATAACTAGAGGTCCCGGCGAATTTCGTTTCGCCTTAGAGGATTTTCCCGCTTTTCTGTTGAAATTTTTCCTGAATTTTCTTTGCTATAAACCTCACGGAGCCCGAGAACTTTCCAACGAATGCAAAACCGTGGAAATCGGTTCGTGCGTTCTGGAGTTATAGCGTCAGGTAGGAAAACCCGACTTATTTTTATATAGTAGATGTAACTACTAAAAAAAAGGGTTTACATACAATTATCAGTAGTCAGTAGTACAGTTGGTAACCCTATGTGAAGTGAGGGGGGGGGGGGGGGGGGGGGGAGCTCACGCGTAACTGCGGAAATTTGCTTTTAAATGGTTTTGAGGGGTGGAATTTAATGTTGTGGTTGCGCCGTGATGGTTTTGCTAAACAAGTGTAGGGAAAAACATTGCAGCCCCTAATGTTGATGATTTCGCTTTTTACTGATGTGTTTTATTAAATTTACATCAAATACTTCTTTATTCAAGCAGGTTACATGTAACACTTTTGAATCGTTATTGAATACAATGCAAAGTGACTCTACTGCCGGTTCGGAGCCTATATCTACAGAGAAGACACCGGTAAGAAACTCAGTAGATCAGTTACAGTAGCAGTATCTAACTTATTGCCATGCGTAGACTTTGGACCGAGTCATATAGTTTTGTTTTGATGAGTAGATAATAATTATTATTATTGAGCTGGAGCAGACCAGTCCATTTAGGAAAAAGGTGTTATTTTAATATTACAGACACTCCAATTTTATTTTGTATGTAAATATTTCAAGACTTTTTTAATATTTTGTACCGAGTGATAATAAAAGTAAAAATTCATAAATAATTATTTTCGCAGCAGATTATATTCTCAAATTGGATTGCGTTTAAAAGTCTGCTGTATTTATTTATTTATTTAAAAACCGTATTGCACAAAAAAAGTACAAAAGGTGGACTTAATGCTAGGAGCATTCTCTACCAGTCAACCGTTGGGTCATGCAGATAGTTCGTTTATGGGTGCGGTAACAGTAAAAATGTAAGTCTGGATAAAAACAAAATTAATAATCATAAATAGTAGAAAATTAAACACGAGAATAGAATATTCACACATAGATTTAAATTCATAAATATTACTGACTAGCTGTGCCCACAACTTCGCTTGCGTGGACTACTTTCACAGTCGGTTTTACCCCTATCTCCCCTAAAATTTGATCAAAGTTTAGTGCTATATTTGTGCCAAATTGTATATCTTTAGCTAAAATAAAAATTTTTTCATATAAACTTTTAAGGGCGGAATTACACCCATCCCCCCTGTGCCGACCTACGACATTACCTACAAGTCGACACAAATACAGCGTCATCAGAATTGGCGTAGTAAACAACGCTCCATACGTAATGCATGACATCGATCCTACATCGCGATGTCAGAGTTTTCGTCGCCACTAAGTATATATACAACAAACCAAGAATGGTAGTCGGACCTTGGTCCCCGAGCAGATAACACCTAGCTCGGCGGAAGTACTTACACTTTTAGTAAAATACGTACGTTCCTTACACCCCTTATTTTCAAAATAAAAAGTCTTCTATGTCCGAAGTTCAACGTATACCACATTTCATCAAAATCGGTTCAGTGGTTTAGGCGTGAAAATTTGACAGACAGACAGAGTTACTCTCGCATTGATAGTATTAGTATGGATGTAGTAATTTATATGACTAAAATAGAATTTGAAATATTCAACCAAAATGGCGCCCAAGTTATTCTGAAACACTTACTTACATGAAGTACTTAAACATTCTGAGGACTCGTTTTAATTATCCAAACAACGTATTAGGCTAACCGCCTTCACAGCTCGCCCTATCACCAACGTGTAAGGTTCAATTTGTTTCAGCAAACGCCTTAAATATTAAAGGCCATTTACGTACCTAAATTAATCGTGTGTTTTAGTGTGAATTTAAGTTTTATGGCGATGGGAATAGGGCTCGAAATCGGTTGCGTCGAGTTGGAACAGTTTATGGGCAGTTTTGGTAATGTAAGGTTTTGTACAAGTGCCGCTTTTGGAGATCTTTTGGAAAATGATTAATCCGTAATTAGAGTTTTTTTTATATTACACTTCAAGATTGACCTCATCCCACCTGATGTTAAGTGGTAATGAGGTCCTAGCTTAAGGGTGACAAGTACAGCATAATAAAGCTGTTACCGGTCTTGTCGCCCTTACCTTGAAGGCTTGACCCCTGCTACTAATGTAACAGCCCCCAGGAGCTCTGTAAACCTTACTGACACGCAGGAACACAACAACACAGAGGTGATTGTTATTTGGCTGCGGTCTTCTGTAAGGTATATCACCAGTCCGGCTGCTCCAGTTCGACCGATAAATTGCTATGCCTAAAACAGCTACGATCTTGAGAATAAACAGGGAGGTTCCTCACAAGATGTAGACATCACCTAAGAACGGATTTTACGAAAATCCGCTCCAGGGGGTCTACTCTCGAAAACGAAACGAACAAACGAAAGGTTTTGTTTTGAAGATTTATCAAAATATCGGGAGTTAAAACGTGGTTTTTCATTTGCATAAATAATACTTTGTTTTAAGAAAACGCTTTATTCGCATTCGAAGTGAATTGGTTGCGAATATGAGAATTAAAAGTTGTCATATCATATCAGTTGTCGGATCCGACATATTTCGTTGTTGGGAGTAGACCCTCTGAGGAGGTAAAACGGGGGTTGGAAATGTGCATCAAAATCCTTTGTTTTTGAATCCCGGTCATGTAAATATGGGACACCACCAGCTGTATATAATATTGTCTCGGGTGTGCGTGTTGTGGGACCGTTGTTTTGTTATACAATTCCAAACTATAGCACGTTTCTGCTGTTATTCATTGAATAACAATCTTGAAAAGTTTAAACGTTTTATTTTAACAAACAATTTATAACATTTCATACAATTCTCACAATTACATTTTTTCCCGACATCTCATTTTTTAACAATGGCGGTAAAATGTTTATGTGGCCAATAACAGAATAAAGGTTTAATGCCTTTGAAATAAAGAAAAAATACCGCTATCGTCCTGCAATACATATGTAATGGATTAATGAACTATATTTACATTTAAACACGTTCTATGCTCATATAAGTATATTGGGAAGCAACCACAACAACACACCCTTACGCAATCTCACACTTAATAACAAAACAAGGTAGTATCAAAAATAAAAGTAAAACATATTAACATATAAAAGCATAGCCAAAAGGGCTGTGGAGGTCGGGTCACAGCAGTCGCTAGCAACATCTATTAGACAAAACATTTTAAACAAGACATAAGAAAGCCAAATAACTGTAATTAAATTTACATCATACCTGAACAGTTGTTGTAAATGATTTCTATAACACAAATGCTTTAGCTTCTTACCACAGAATTACAGGATTGTAAATTACCGAAATAATAATGTACGGAACTCGTAGTATTTCTCGTCGGATCACGCTTGACGGTTCCGCTTCACGTTGGCGGCAGATGTGTGAAACTATAAAGCAGTGTTTATTGTCTTGGGAATATGTTACTTGAACTTTAGTTTTAATATAATTTTGATGGCGGACAGCTTTTAATGATTTCTTAGATCCACAGTTCCATGCAAAATACAAACGAATTATTGGAAAATAAATAATTCGTGTCATGACGTACAGACAGACACGTGCACTAACATGTGTCGGAGCGTGGGCGAATTTGTTAGATTGATTAATTGAAATGAATTAGTTGATTTGATTTAAATGTCAGGCTTAATCATTTAAAATAATTTAACGGGTCAAAACGCGACACCATTTTTAGTTAGTAGTTAATACGAACTACTTACTGCCCGACGTTTCGGTTAGGTTGCACCAACCGTGCTCACAAGCTGACTGGTCGTTAAATGGTTTTAAATGTTTAAAATGGAACGCGAAAGTCTTAAAATTTATGTCAGGCTTAATATCTCAGTGGTCGCAAACGTCAGTTTAACAAATTGGTGATTGAAGTTAGTTTGACATATGTCACTGTCTGAGTGATTGTCAGCGGCATGGTCAAGGGTGATCTTAGAATAAGGGAAATATAGAAACCGCATCATGACAGCAACAATGTGACCGTCTTAGAATAAGGAAAGTATATATCTATGAGGGTGATAGCTTATGGAGTCATAATGGAAAGAAAATGGCATTTGTGAACGAACGGTGGTCGCGACTGGTCTGCTCCAGCTTACCTCGCAAGAATAAATACTTAATGTTTCATCACTCATCAAAACAAAACTCGGTCCAAAGTGTTCTACACATAGCAATAAGTTAGATACTGCTACTGTAACTGATCTGCTGAGTTTCTTACCGATGTCTTCTCGGTAGATATAGGTTCTGAACCGGCAGTAGAATCATTTTACACAATGCATTCAATTTGATGACGATTCAAAAGTGTTATATGTAACCTACTAGAATAAATAAATATTTGATTAATTGGTGTAACCAGCGATATACCAAAAAACCAAGTAGCTTTTACCGAATCAAATTCGATAATCAGACAGATAAATCTCAATAAAACGCATACTTTTCATCTTGATATAAGTCGAGGAAAGTCACAGGCTAGATTAAGTTTTTCCATAAAATGCCTCAAAAATTTCCAACATATTTCGGCATTCACTAGACCTCGTTACCGGCCCCTCTTTACACAAAATTAGCCCCATTCATAACGCCATACTTGAAAACAAATAATTAGCGTTTCCCCGTAGTCTTTAACTCAACGGAATAAGGTTCAAATCGCGGTCGTTCGAGACACAAAGCTAGTTTTCCGAAAGGCGCGGCCACCCTTCGCTAGCGACGTTTATGTTATTTATCGACATCGATAAATTACTAATAGCTTTTCTGACGACGGACGGACCGAAATAGCAATGTTGATTTTATTGTTATATTGCACTTCAAGATTGACCTCATCCCACCTGATGTTAAGTGGTAATGAGGTTCTAGCTTACGGGTGACAAGTACAGCATAATAAATCTGTTACTGGACTTGACCCTTACCTTGAAGGCTTGACCCCTGCAATTTCAGCTCCCCCCAGAAGCTCTGTAAACCTTACTCACACGCGGGAACACAACAACACAGAAGTGATTGTTATTTGGCTGCGGTCTTCTGTAAAGTGGAGGTGTTTCACCAGTCGGGCTGCTCCAGATCCAGCGGTAAATCGCTATGCCCTACCTCTCTTAAATTTCTTGATTAGCGATTGGTGTCGCTTCTGCTTTATATTATAAACGTGATTATTGGATGGATCCTACTTATATTATAAATGTATGTTTGTTTCTCTTTCACGCAAAAACTATTGAACTGATTTGGTTTAAATTTAGTAAAAAGAGATATGACATTGTAGATTAAAATAAAACTTTTTTTCCCAAAAAACGAGAATGGAGGGAAATACACCGGCACTAGCTGATAAGAGACTAGAAAAAAAGTTATTTTTATCAGTACAAAGAACTGCCGAAACGGGTTTGGCGGGAATAGCTGAGTGGTTGAATTCAAACTTACTTACCCTGAATACATCCAAAACAAACTACATTTGTTTTACCCCTAGTCGGGGACCCCAGCCAAAGCCCGAGTTCCAAATTAAATTCCATCGTTGCGGCAATATACAAAACTTAAGCTGTGTATGTCCTTCTCTTCAAAGAGTAGACTCGTTAAAATACTAGGTGTTATCTTTGACCAAAGATTGTCCTGGCACGGCCATATTGATTTGGTTATTAGCAGACTAAGAAAACTGATGTGGATTTTTAAGATGCTGCGACATGTTATGACTAATCAATTGCTTAACCGAATTTATATTGCCTTAGCTCAGTCAGTAATAACCTATTGATACCAGTATGGGGTGGTGCTACAAAAACCAAGCTTCTCGAACTTGAAAGGTCCCAAAGGTCACTTATTAAAATAATGTACTCTAAACCAAGGAAATACTCTACAGACAATCTTTATAAAATTAGTAATCTACTTTCAGTTAGAAAATTATATATTTTAAACACTGTTCTCAAAATGCATAAGAATTTACCATTTGATCCTAGTAAATTAAGTCAGAGACGTGGACAGGTTGTATTTCGCCCTAGTAGGATTCATACAACATTTGCAAAGCGGCAACACAATGGTCAGTCAGCTATCCTACTACTATTATAAAGGCGAAAGTTTGTAAGTATGGATGTATGGATGTTTGTTACTCTTTCACGCAAAAACTACAGAACGGATTTGGATACAATTTGGTAGGAAGACAGATGACATACTAGATTAACATATAGGATACTTTTTATCCCGAAATAACGCGGGCGAAGTCGCGGGCAACAGCTAGTTATTTATAAAACTGTCAATAAGAAGTTAAGTATATACCATAGAAAGACGTATGAGTGTAAAGATATGGTTACTGAATGGCTAAAAACTTTGACATATGAAGAGACTGAACATATATTAAAAGGAATTATATAGATTAGAATTTTATTTTTAACCATTGTTATTTACACATACATACACACACACCCACATACACACACACACACACATACACACTATACAATTTAGTTCTGTAATTTATTATATTCTATTTTAGCTCTAAATTATCCCACAATCTTTGTCTTCAAAAAAATATTTTTTCCTTTAAACTGCATTAAGTTTATTAACGAGCAGTGTTGTAAGAGCAAGGGTCAAGAGCGAAACAACCCTACTACAAGTATTTTTAAAATTGCTTAAATGGGTTGCTTCACTGTTTACTGAATTGTAAAAATCTTCGTTAATAAAAGTTTTTTTATTTTTATTTTATTTATTTTCATCCCCGACTGACGTGAACTAAGTCGCGGAAACTGCTGCATAAAATAGTAATAACATAGGTGAAGCCGTGTGTCTACAAAGTCAAAGTCAAAGTCAATATTTTTTATTCATGTAGATTACATTAGTAATATTTATGAATCGTCTCTATACAATGCAAATGAAGCTACATCCGGTTCGGAACCTATAACTACAGAGAAGATACGGATTAATACCAAGGTACAAATAAAGAGCCTTTTCAAGCGGCGGCATATTAATTAGATTTTTAGATTAAAAAACCGCTTACTGTGACATAACTAAAATATTTAGTCATATGCTATGCCGACACTTTTTGTAGATAAAGATGAGTTCTGCAGTGTCGTAGTACATGATTTGGTTCTATCATCAATAGTTTCCGCAGCGCACGTGATGTAAGGATTTTTCAGGTCACCTTGGGTTACATTATTGGAGTTAGTAAGGATCCCTAATTATTTTGAAAATATAATATAGCCTATGTCACCCGTAAAATAAATAATAGTAAATAGTGTAGCTTCCCAACGGAAAAATAATTTTTGAAATCGGTCCAGTAGTTTCGGAGCCTATTCATTAAAAACAAACAAACAAATCTTTCCTCTTTATAATATTAGTATAGACTGCCCCAATTTTTGCCCCAACTTGCGTGGGGCAATTTATCGATAACACTCAAACATCACTAGCCCAGCCTGCGGTCTCGCCCCATCTCTATTATTTCTAACGTTCCATATACAGAAATGTAGAATGTATGTTTGTATGAAACGCAAGGAATTTTTATTATGACGACGAGACGCGATACAATGAGATTTCCCGTCGAGTTTGTTTTACGAACGGAATGTTTATGGTAGTTAAGGATATACTATATTGGACATCACATACATTGCTGTTATTCTGTGGTAGGCTTAAGCACTTGTATTTATTTGACTGATTGTTATATTTCACGTAGGTATCTATTAAGAAACTACTAATATTTTACGTTGTAAGAATAAATTTTTGACATGAATATGAATAAGAATACACCGTTGACATTAAAAAAAATTGACCAAAGAATAACACAAATAATGCTAATTTGACTATACATACTTATTACAATAATCGAAATTAAATTTAAAGAAAAAGAAAGAAAAAAAAATAGGTACATATTTTCACTAGGTAAATGATTTTATACTGATGACATAATATTAACATATCTACTTCATTACATGATAAAATCTGCCTGTCGTTTCAAATTGTTTAACCCATCAGGGTTCATATGTACAATATCTAAATGTAACACCTACTTACACCATATGATTGGCAATAAATGTGTTGAATTGTATTGTATTGTTACAAAAGTCAGAAACAGCGAGGGTATCACAATACACAGTCCCGAGACATTGTAGAAAGGTTCTTAAAGCTAGGAGGATTTTTTTTATAAAAAAAAAAGGATTCTCTACTAGCCATGCAGAAAGTTTATTAATGGTGTGGTAACAGTGAAAATTAGCGAAAGTAAAAACATATATGAAACTAATAATGAAAATAAAAAGAACGAACTAAACAGTATTAATATCATGAATACATAGTTAAACCTATTTAATATACGTTAAAATGATATAAAATATGTATATTTAACATACAAAAAGTGAATGAAATGAAATTATTTATTTCTGCAAGTGGATTTACAATAAACTATTTTGCACGTCAATTATTTTTCCTACCAGCGCCTCGACGTTGGTTCTGTTGAGAAGAAACTCAAGAAATATATTTATATGCTCTTTTAAAATACATTATAAACATCAAAATATATAAAAATCAGTGCCACTTTGTTATTGTATAACGGGCTCACATACCAAACTAGATAGGCTTTTTGACTTGTGTCTGGGTGTGCTGTGATGACGCCCCCAGTTAGTATCCGTCGTCTGGTGCTCATAGTACAAGGGAAAACCTTAGTTTGAGACCAGGTGCTTGGTGTGGTTGTCTGGCGCATTTTTATTATTTTTTATATTGCTCTTCAATATTGACCTCATCTTACCTGATTTTAAGTGGTAATGAGATAAGCTAGGATAGCTTAAGGGTGACCGGTACAGCCTAATAAATCTGTTACTGGACTTGTAGCCCTTACATTGAAGGCTTGACCCCTGCTACTAATGTAGCACCCCCCAGGAGCTCTGTAAACCTTACTCACAAGCAGGAACACAACAACACAGAAGCGATTGTTATTTGGCTGCGGTCTTCTGTAAGGTGGAGGTGTTTCACCAGTCGGACTGCTCCAGTTCGAGCGGTATATCACTATGCCCTACCTCTCTTGACATTGTTATTTAAAAAATTAACAAATAAAAATAAATATGAAAAGAGGTTTTGCTAGGCGCGAACACCAAGTAAATATATAAACTATATTAATACAGTCATAATCAAGATCTATATGTTAAAAGAGAGTAATTGTATTCACGATTCTCATTTTAAAAGTTTCTTAATTATTTTAATAGTATTTTTGTAGGGTTTCCTCAATCGCGCGTAACATATATTATTCAAAACAATGGTTAGACTACGCGGTTAAAATATGGCAAACATTTTTTTATCACCAAGTAAATTCTTCTTATCCAAATTGGAAGCGAGAGAAAATGGCTGCTCGTTTACAGTAAATATTGCGATAACATCGCACCTTTCTTGGCTATGTTCAGAAGTACAATCTTGTATTAAGATTACAGAGAAACCGCTTAAGATATATAAATATTTTTATATATATAAATTATCATTATTATGTAAATCTAAGTGTACCTTCATATGTTATATATATATTCTAATTAATTTATATAGTATGTGTATTATTATCGTATATTTAAAAGATATCGTAATGTTATTTTTATGCCTATTGTTGTTTAAAATGATTCCTTTTTTTTCTCCCCTGTTACCGCACCCATATACAAACCTGTTGTACTTATTTGTGCAATAAAGTTAAAAAAAAAAGATAAAATAAATTGTATGAATATTGTAATTAATTGCAAAAATCTATTCTCCTAGTGTCACGTGGGTCAAAATGTATAAAATTATACATATTACATAAAAATACACAGTAAGTCTACAGTATTATTATTTTTTCATTTAATAGATTATATATTTATTTTACTATTGACGAACAAATTGTATGTCTTGGTGCAAAATTAGTAATAAGATTAGCTTTTTCTGTAAAACAAGCTATTGAGTTTCTTGCCGGTAGCTTCTCGGTAGTTATAGGTTATAGGTTCCGAACCGGAGGTAGCTTCATTTGCTTTATATAGAGACTATTCATAAGTACATATTACTAATGTAATCTATATGAATAAAAAATATTGACTTGACTTGAAAATCTCCGTAGCCGAGAGGCTAGCGGGCCGGGTCCCTGAGGTCTCGGGTTCGATCCCCGGTCTTGTCAATATGGGAAACTGACTTTTTACTATGACATCGCAGCTCCCGAACAAATTAACCTATTTTGATTTTGATTGTTTTGTTTAAAAGATGAATAAGTCGGGAGTGTTCTTAGCTATGTTTGATAAAAATCGATCCAAGATGGCCGCCGTCACAAAATTATGGATTGCATGTTTTAACACAACTCCCACATAAAAAAGATATCATATAAAAGGGCTTGACTAGCAGAATATATTCATAATGACAAATTTCAAATCCAAGATGGCCGCCGCCAGAGAATGACGGATTTCTTAAATTTTTTTGTCACCACTCCGTCATTATAAGAATTAAATAAAAGGGCTTTTTTCACACTTCTTTAGGTCGGGGGTTTTTTTTAATTTTCAATTTTATTGGATAATCTAACAGACGGACAGATAAATAAAATAAATAATAAATAAATATTGGACAACATCACTTACATTGCTCTGATTCTGTGGTAAGTCGCTAAAGCACTTGTGTTACAGAAACCAGAAACAACGACGGCACCACAACACCCAGACTCGAGACAATATGGAAAAGATCGTTTCCCATACTGACCCGACCGGGGATCGAACCCTGGACTTCAGAGATGGCGCTCGCCAAAGTCAGGCCCGCTTGCGTCTCGGCTACGGAGGTCGTCAAATAAACAATTTCTAGTACACCCCCCTATTCGGATTGGCTCGCTCGTAGTAGCTACGGGCGCTACGCCGTAGTCACGTACTGGCGACGAGCGCAAAATATCAATACAAGAGAATGCTACGAAATAACATGAACGTTTTGTATTCTATTTTTGTGTAGCGAAAAGTTTTTGTATTGAGACCAGCGTCGGCCGTAGTGTTGCTGGATAATCGATTAAACACACACCCCCCCCCCCCCTAATAATCTAAAAATCGATTGGACTATCGATATCATCGATTTGATCGATAATTGATTATAATCGATTATATCGACCTTAAATTAATATCGATGATATGTCCAAAGTAGTCTTCTCTCTACACATAGCTATAAGTTAGATACTGCTACTGTAACTGATCTGCTGAGTTTCTTACCGGTGTCTTCTCGATAGATATAGGTTCCGAACCGAAAGTAGAATCACTTCGCATTGTATTCAATGACGATTCAAAAGTGTTACATGTCACGTACTTGAATAAAGGAATATTTCATATACGACGACCTCAGTGGTGCAGTGGCTAAAGTAGGCCAAAGTGCGAAAGGTTCGATTCCCGGTCGGGTCAATTTGAATAACGAACTTTTCTAAATTGACTTTAGTCTGGGTGTGCTGGGATGACGCCCCCAGTTAGTATTCGTCGTCTGGTGCTCATAGTACAAGGAGAAACCTTAGTTTGAGACCAGGTGATTGGTGTGATTGTCTGGCGCATTTATTTATTACTAGCTGTTGCCCGCGACTTCGCCCGCGTTATTTCGGGATAAAAAATATCCTATATGTTAATCTAGTATGTCATCTGTCTTCCTACCAAATTGTATCCAAATCCGTTCTGTAGTTTTTGCGTGAAAGAGTAACAAACATCCATACATCCATACTTACAAACTTTCGCTTTTATAATAGTAGTAGGATTTATTTAATTGATTTGATTTGTATGAGAGTTGTATAATATTAGACTGATGCTTTACTTTAAATCACTTTGTTAATAACATATGTTTTTGTTACAGGTAATATAGGAGTTATGAACAGGGAACGAGTTTGGCCGTAAGATACTAATCAAACATAAACCTACAAATATGTAAAATTAAGAGAGGTAGGGCATAGTGATTTACCGCTCGAACTGGAGCAGCCCGACTGGTGAAATACCTCCACCTTACAGAAGACCGCAGCCAAATAACAATCACTTCTGTGTTGTTGTGCTCCTGCGTGTGAGTAAGGTTTACAGAGCTCCTGGGGGGTGCTACATTAGTAGCAGGGGTCGAGCCTTCAAGGTAAGGGCGACAAGTCCAGTAACAGATTTATTATGCTGTGCTTGTCGCCCTTAAGTTAGGACCTCATTACCACTTAATATCAGGTGGGATGAGGTCAATCTTGAAGTGTAGCATATATAAAAAAAACCTAACCTAATCGTCGGGCAGTAAGTAGTTCGTATTAATTACTAAATAAAAATGGTGTCGCGTTTTGTTCCGTTAAATTATTTTAAATTTAACGCGAAAGTCTTAAGTTCTATAAACATATATATCGGTGTATAAATGTATATAACAACATTTTTATATATTTTTTATAATCAAATAATATAAATGCGCCATACAACTACACCAATCGAACCCACGACCTTCACGTATCGCGTATCACGTATGCTCTTTAACTTGCGGTTAGCTCAGTTGAAAGAGCAGCTCGCGCGATACGTGAAGGTCGTGGGTTCGATTTCCGCACCGCAAGCGGAGATAAAAAAAATCTGTTTTTAATATTTAAAGTTCGCTAGGCGTAAAGTACTATTAAAATAAAAAATCGATTGTATTCAATGATTATTCAAAAGATTTATATGTAACCTACTTGAATCAAGAAATATTTCGGTTTAACTAGAGAACTGAATCTTAAAGTGTGAGTCATTAGTGTGATTTTAGCACCAGTTAAGAAAGGAAAGGGTTGTTTAATACTATCTTTACTACTGTCCCTGTGATAAGGAAATACTAAAAGGGGGTATAGTAGAAATATTTCGTAAAATTGACATTATCTGTAGTAATAAATTAAATTTTAATGTTTATGAAAGAAACTTGTCTTTACGAAATAAATACGTAACATAACATTTCTAAAAGAATTGTGTCTGTCTGTACGTCTGTTTGTTCCGGCAAATATCTGAAACGACTGAACCGATTTCGACGGAACTTTCACTGGTAGATAGCTGTAGCAACTAAGGCTAATTTAATTAAGAAATTTTAATTTTTTTCTCATAAAATCAGTTTTCTTAGCAGACGGAGTCGCATGCACAGTTAGTGTTGTATACACAATAGTGTTGTTTGCAAACGCCATCAACATATATTAATAGTTGTTGAGGCGTCGCGGGCGGCGGCTAATATTGAAAGTCAATACGCGTGGGAGGAGTGTAAAGAGCCGTGCTAGTGATGTTACACAAGCGCCAGAGTTAATTTATCGATATCGATAAAATAACCCTAAAATAAATAAATGTTTGTAGTTTTTTATAGATAAATAAATATTGGACAATATCACATAAATTGCTCTGATTATGTGGTAAATATCTTAAGCAGTTGTTTTGCAGAAATCAATGACGATACCAAAACACCCAGACTCTAGACAAGTTCGTTTTCTATATTGACCCGACCGGAGACCGAACCTGAAATGTTAAGACATTTTTATCTATACTAATATTATAAAGAGGAAAGATTTGTACCTATTTTTGTATGTTTGTAATGAATAGGCTCAAAAAGTACTGGGCCGATTTAAAAAATTCTTTCACCAATAGAATGCTACATTCTTCCAATTTGACATAGGCTACAAAATTAGGGAACCTTGGTAAAATTTGAAAAGCGGGAAAAGTTCTTTAAGGCGAAACGAAGTTCGCCAGGACCGCTAGTAAGGAATAAAAAGACACTTAGTAACAGAGATATTTAATTCATTTTACAACATAACACTTTTGGCAAAAGGTAGCAGATATACTAAAGTATGATAAAGTGACCCAAAAGTTGGTTGGCATATTGTTATATTTGATCACAAGTCTAGAATGTTCAGTGTCACGTTTTTGCGGTAATAAGTCTGAGCTTTGTACAACGTTTACAAACTTAAAACCGAAATATCTGAATAAGTGTAACTCGTTGCCGGCTCATGTGTTTCCTCCTTCCTTTGACTCCTTCAAAAGGAGCGTGAAGGAACATTTCGCGGGCCAGTATGGCGATGCTGACGGATAGGATGTTAAGAAAGAAAAAAAAAACATTTATTGACATCACAAAATTTACAAACAACGCAAGACAAATGAAACAGATATAGTATAAATACTTTGTGAGGCCAATTTGGGTTCCACCTCAGCGAATGCCGCTGCGACATTTTAACGTCCCAGCAGCGCTGGTATTCTGGTGGAACCCCTTGCTTGGAGAATTAGCAACTGCCCTGGCTCTTGCTAGTTCCCCACGCAATCGAGTGGCGCTTATAATTTTATGCTAAAAACTACTCACAAAAAAGAAAAACGACAAAAACAAACATTGATAAAAAACAGGCAAAGACAATAAAGTACTAAACAATCACAACGGAAGCAGAAGATATAACTATTACAAACACAGTGTTTCATATTAGAACAAATATAACAAAAACCTAAAAAAAAATATAATAAAATCGGGCAAACATTCACACATGCACATACACACCTAAATTCAAACAATTACACAAGACAAGCAGGCCCGTCACGCGCAATACGTCAAATATCTCGCATGAGGCGACAAAAGCTTCTACGGTATCAAATCCGTTGTCATCGCGATGTGGGTTCCTCTCTTGCTTACCATCAGGCTGGGAGGAGCCAATATACTGCGCTACTATAAAAAACAAACAAAAAATGAAGTATATAACGACTATTTAATTTTTATTATTTTCTTTAACAAACAAAATAATAAATAACTTATTAATTAATGGAAAATTTACAAAAAAAAAGGAATAATGAATTCGAATTGGGCTTCACCCACCACGTCAATAGTATTCTTAATTTTTTTAATTTTCCGCGCAATTTTTTACTTTCTCTTTCATAAGAAACACAACAAAAAAAAAGTGAGATTGGCCAAGCCGTTCACGCGCAACCAAGGGAAATAGGGATTCTTTTTTTTATAAAAAGATAAATATAGACATTAGAGACAGAAAATTTTTATCTCCGATAAGTATGTAGTTCTAAACATATTCGGCAGAGGGCACTTACCGGAGGCTAACGGTTGATACAGCAGAAAAATTTCATCGCCTACGATAACTTGCGGTTAGCTCAGTTGGTAAGAGCAGCACGCGCGATACGTGAAGGTCGTGGGTTCGATTCCCGCACCGCAAGGGGAGATAAAAAAAATCTGTTTCTAATATTTAAAGTTCGCTAGTACGGCGTAAAGTACTATAAAAATTTACTTGTGTATTAATTCTTTAAACCACATATTTACAAATATAAAAACATTACAAAAAATAAAAATTTTCTAAAATTGGGCCTTGTGGGATCTATAAAAATAACAAAATCGATAAATATAGGTAGTCTACAGTAGGTATGTCGTAAACATCGATATATGTCGCATCACTAACGCGGCTGTGGAATTTCACACTGGCGAGCAAACGAGGCACCGTTACTGCTCAAATGATTCACTCTGCATCACGAATGATCAGGGATAATACGAATATGTTATAGCCCATATCAAAGTCGAAGCGATGATTTTTTTATATTGCACTTGAAGATTGACCTCATCCCACCTGAAGTTAAGTGGTAATGAAATCCTAAAGGGCGAAAAGGACAGCACTATAAAGCTATTACTGGACTTGTCGCCCTTACCTTGAAAGCTTGCCCGCTGCTACTATTGTGGCAGCACCCAGGAGCTCTGTAAACCTTACTCACACGCAGTAACACAACAACACAGAAGTGATTGTTATTTGTCTGCGGTCTTCTGTAAGGTGGAGGTGTTGCACCAGTCGGGCTGCTCCAGTTCGAGCGGTAAATCGCTATGCCCTACCTCTCTTTCTGTTAACATAGTAACGTGGTAGTGTTACAAGTTAGTATATTGTGTGGTAATGTTCAAAGTTCCAAGGGCTGAGTGGGGAGGATGTCGCCGAAGTGTACTAAACTTGGTTTTGACGTACTAAAGAGTCGGTCCAGTAGGAGATGAGCTAAGAAAACGATATTAAAGCGATATAACCATGTCTGAATATCTAGTTTAAAGTTCAAAATTCCTTTATTCATGTAAAATTTTACAAAAGCATTTATGAATCGTCGGAATATGTTCAATCAATAAATCTAACAAACCAATATTAATTTATTTTAGTAGGTTAAATATAACACTTTAGAATTGTTATTGTAAATACAAAAAAAAAAATAATAAATGCGCCAGACAATCACACCAATCACCTGATCACAAACTAAGGTTTCCCCTTGTACTATGAGCACCAGACGACGGATACTAACTGGGGGTGTCATCACAGCACACCCCGACACAAGTCAATTTAGAAAAGTTTCTTTTTTAAATGGACCCGACCGCGAATCGAACCCGGGACCTTTCGCGCTTTGGTCGCCTACCTTAGCCACTGCGCCACCGAGGTCGTCAATAAATATTGGACAGCTTTACATACATTGCTCTGGTTCTGACTATTCTATGTCCTGGGTAAGCTCATGAGCTAACAGCCTCTCTCCACGTGGACACAGACCTAACTCCTAATTAATAATTCAGCCGGAACTGTATTAGCGCGGCGCTTAATTAAGTCTTTGAGCCAGGTTTCCGAGGCCTTCACTTTACTGGTTTAAGTCCTTACCGTCTGCGAAAAGGCAAAGGGGCATATATTTTTAATTTTAAAGAAACAGACATATAAATTTCACTAGCTATGCCCACGACTTCGTTCTTATAGAGTAGTGACTTAAGAAAGAACGAAATTTAAAATTTATAGTCTAAACTTACAAACACTACACATAACAAGAGATGTTGTACACTGACTTGGTAATATGGTATCATGACACCTCTTCAAAGATGGGAAGAGCTCTATACATTTGCTGCTGCCCTGGTACATCTCTCTCAACAATGTATGAGATAAGCATATCGTTCACTGACTAGGGTACCATGACACCGTTTCGAAGGTGGGGAGAGCTCTATGCATTTGCTGTTGCCCTGGTACTTCTCTCTCCACAATGTATGAAACACGTGGGTCGTACACTGACTAGGTAAAGTATCATGACACCGCTTCAACGGCATTATGACAGACACCCTTTTAAAGGTGGGGAGAGCTCTAAGCGTTTACTGCTGCCCTGGTACTTATCTTTCCACAATGTATGAGATAAGCACGTCCTACATTCACTAGGTAATATGGGTACTGAAAGATCGTTTGAAAGGTGGGGAAGCTCTATGCGTTTACTGCTGCCCTGGTACATCTCTCTACGATGTATGAGATACACACGTCGTACACTAACTAGGTAATACGGCATTTTTTGACACCGTTTCAAAGGTGGGGAGAGCTCTAGACGATTTCTGCTACCCTAGTACTTTTCCATCCACAATGTATAAGATACGTACGTAGTACACAGAGGTAATATTTCATTGTGACACCTCTTCAAAGGTGGGGAGATCTCTATGCGTTTTATGTTGGCCTGGTACTTCTCGTTACGATATCAAATCAAATCAAATATTTATAGGTTGAATAAATGTTTGATTTAATTTGATACCTTACTACCTTTTTGACGAGGGAAAGGCGTTGATGCACCGTACCATCACCCCGAGGGAGGGTGACGGCGTGTGTGGGACTCCCTGCCCTGAAAAGGGCAGGACTACCCACTAAAACCCCCCGGTTGGACCTTCATCGCCTTAGTGACGGCGCTATGGGAGATCGGCTTAGCCTTTACTTCCACAACGCCGCCGGCGGAATAGCCGCTTATGCGGCTCCGTCTGCTCCCCCCATTGTGTTCGGGGGGATGACCAACTCTTTCTAGTACGACATCCAACGAATGTTTAATATAGACGTCCAATTGCGCATGAACCATAAATCTCTTCAAACCAAACATTATTACATATTGTTCACCTAATATGGCGGACAGGCCACGTGTTCGCCAGGTGCGTGAACGTGTATAAAAACAAGACATTCCGTCCGTCCGTCTATTGTGAGTTGTTATGGGAGAGAAATGGTTAGACATAATATAAAATTTAATTCAGTCCGGACAGTTGTGATCTACGCTGGCCAACCCTGTGTTTGTATTGGGTATTGAACGCAATCTTACTTATACATCGAAATATAACTCAATCTATATTAGCGTATCAATCAATAAATCAAATATTTATTTATTCAAGTAAGTTACATGTAACACTATTGAATTGTCATTGAATACAATGCGAAGTGATTCTACTGCCGGTTCAGAACCTATATCTACAGAGAAGATACCGGTAAGAAACTCAGCGGATCAGTTACAGTAGCAGTATGTAACTAATTGCTATGTGTAGACCAATTCAGACCAATTCATATAGTTTTGTATTTAAGAGTAAAGTAACATTAAGTATTTATTGTCGAGAGGTAAGCTGGAGTAGACCAGTCCCCTGGCGCCTGTTCACAAGCATGACGTATGTGCCAGCCGTCGCTTCACTCAACCGTATTGAATTTGAATATTTATTTATTTATTTAAAAACTTTATTGTACAAATAGGTACAACAGGTGGACTTTATGCTAGGGGCATTCTCTACCAGTCAACCCTTGGGTCATGCAGATAGTTTGTATATGGGTGCGGTAACATGGGAGAAAAAAAAAATCATTTTAAACAACAATAAATTAAGCATTAAAAATAACATTACGGTATCTTTTAAATATACGATAATAATACACATACTATGTAAATTAATTAGAATATAATATATAAAATATGAAGGTATACTTAGATTTAGATAATATTAATAATTTATAGATAAAAACAAATATCTACATAACTATAAATTCAGAAGATAAATATATTGGTTCAGCAATTGACAAATTCATGATTATCATTATCTACTTGTTAGCGAGAGAGAAGAAGTATTCACGAACTTTATTTTTAAAAATTCCCTTAGTCCCTTAGTTATATTGAAAGCTGACTGACTGACTGACTGATCTATCAACGCAAGGCCTGATCGATAAGAGTTAGAAACTTGAAATTTTGCACAGAGGTTTCCTTTTAGAGCGTGGGAGATCATTAAGTAAAGATTTTTGTATATTCACCCTGTAAGGGCCTAAAACGGGGTTTCAAAGTTTGCCGTTTTTGAAGTTATTTGAGAAAAAATCATTGTGAAAGTTTCTAGTGGGAAAATAAAATAGACGTGAAAAAGAATTGATTGTATACCTATTTTAATGAAATAATCATTCATCATCATTTTATTTCATCATTTCATGACGACCCCCGTAGCCGAGAGGCGAGCGAGCTGGACTTTGGCGTCGCGTCATCTCTGAGGTTTCGGGTTCGATCCCCGGTCGGGTCAAAATGGGAAACGAACTTTCCTGTATTGTCTCGGGTCTGGGTGTTGTACCGTCGTTGCTTATGATTACTGTAACACAAGTGCCTTATCTTCTTACTACAAAATCAGGGCACTGTACAGAATATTTTCTATTATTTTTTAATAATTAATTCTTATCTAAAGTGCTTTATTATTTATTGCAGTAAACGAAACAAAAAACTAAACTAACTAACTTACAAAATATTCAAATTAAAATTATTAAAAAATGAATATTTATTTATTTATTTTAATAATTGATTTTTAATTCTACCAAAGACGCACTAACTATGATGTTGTCCAATATTTATTTATTTATTTAATATTTAAATATTTCATTTCATCATATCATTTTATGTCATCATTTCGGTACTCTATACAATGTTCGGTTATAGTCAGCACCATCTAATGGACTGACTTCAATATTTATATTGTGTGTGATCACACTTTAAAATAAGTCCAAATATGGCGAGGACGGTTTGAAAGTGATTTATGTTGACACATGGCGTGCGTCACTGAATGATTTAAACGAATTTGATACCAAAATTTGGAGAACATACTGCGGATGACGGTAAATGATAGATGGGGGGGGGGGGGGGCTGGGTGTTTCGAAATTGACGTCATTCTTATTTATTTATAGTTTATTGTTCACGTACAAAAAACTTATTTCTAAAAAGAAATTTCTTCCAGCACACCTAGTAAGTGAGACTGCAAATGTGAGAGGCGGCTAAGGCGCGTACAATACTAAAATAACTCATAATAAACATACATAGATGTACACAAATACAGTAATGACTACAGATAAAATACTCTAACAATAATATTACATATAATACTAGCTGCCCGCCCCGGCTTCGCCCGTGGTACTTACATGTATTATTCATATCAACCTTCCTTAAGAATCACTCTATCTATTTAAAAAAAACCGCATCAAAATCAGCGTAACTAAGCAAGTCAGATAGACAGTGCCTTAATGTGACAAGGTACAGGGTTGTTCACGAACTAAAGCTGCTAAATATAAAATGGCTTCTTCCAATAGTAACAATAATGTTCGTATGTTTATTCTATATGTTTATTTAAACCGTAAATATCTAATGGATATGTATATATTTATTGATATATATTTATGTATGTATTTTTTATTTATTTGTGTTATAATTTATTATGTATTTTTTTTGTACTTATCATATTATGGTATTTTTATTTCCTGTTAATATTTTCTTAATAAATATTTTGCACGGCCGCACCCGTTTCTCGATATCTACTATTTCCTCTACCTAAAGGTTGGCTGGAAGAGATTGCTTTCTAGCAATAAGACCGCCTAAATTGTACTTAATTATGTCTGTAAAACCTATTTCTGTACATTTTTCTGTGCAATAAAGTGTATCTATCTATTCGATTGATTGATGTATCGATTCCACCTCAAATAATCGTTTCGTGCATCAATCCGGACCAACCGCCATCTTTGTTCTCTCGTGGGCGGACTAGTGTGAAAGGCGTTGTAGTTTCGCTTAGTGCAACGAGACTGCAGCTTTGTGCATATCACAAAGATTACATCTGGTGTTCTACCTACAGTCATGAATAAAAAAAATTGACATATCAGGTGTCATCAGTCACCTGTAGGTCGTTCTCCGCTTACGCCTCGTATAATTTATTACTATTCGTAACAAGAACGAATCGTTTTTCAAATATCGGAACTGGGCATAAAATAGTTAATAGTTAAATTATTTTGTTTGCTAAGAACAGTCCCGACCAATTAACCATAAAAAACAACACCGAAATCGGTTCATCCGTTTGGGAACTACGATTCTATAGATAAACATACACACACAAAAACAAACAAACACGTCGAGCTCATAACAACGTTTTTGCGTACGCAGTTAAAAATTACACACAAAACTCGAACGAAGTCGCAGGCACTAGCTAGCTACAGAAACATGCGTCGCCAACAGACAGATAAACATCCATAGACAACTAATAACGAGTTATATTTACCCGGGACATAAACTATAAGCTTTATCGGGCGAAGCCGCGAATGGAAAAAGACGAGTAGGCAGTATTAAGAGGGTAGACGGAAAAAAGGAAACGTGTCTATGGTTCGGCATAGTGTACGGAACAACCGTGAGACAACTTTGGCCTTGATTATACTCAAAGTCAAAGTTAAATGTTTCTTTATGAAAGTGGTTGGTTACAACACTTTTGAATTAGCCATTAAATCAATATAAATATTGGACAACATCACATACATTGCACTAATTCTCTGGTAATTAGCTTAAGAACTTGTGTTACAGTAATCAAAACAACGACTACAACGCCCAGACCCGAGACAATACAGAAAAGTTAGTTTCCCATATTGAACCCAGGACCTCAGAGATGGCCTGAAACTAAAGTCCGGCCCGCTCGCTTCTCGGCTACGGAGGTCGTTCTACAAAGCCAAGTGACTACTGCCGGTTCGGAACCAAGGAGACACCGGTAAGAAACTCGGCAGAAAAGTTACAGTAGCAATATCTAACTTATGTGTACAACACACACACACATAGTTATTTGATGAGCGATGAAACATTAAATATTTTATAGGTTAGGTTAGTATTAATTAATACACATAAACAATAAAAACTGTATATTTACTACTGTGTATTTATGTTGCACGGCCGTACCCATTCCTCGCCATCTACTATTTCCTCTACCTTAATTGTTGGCTGGAAGAGATCGCTTTCTAGCGATAAGACCGCCTAAATTGAACTACAAACTTATTCTAACCTAACCTTATAAAACCTATTTCTGTAAAGATTACCTCTTACTTCTTAAAATAAAATAATACTTAATGCTTTTTTCACTCATCAAAAAAAAACTATATGACTTGGTCCAAAGTGAGCTACACATATCAATAAGTTAGATACTGCTACTGTAACTGATCTGCTGAGTTTCTTACCGGTGTCTTCTCGGTAGATATAGGTTCCGAACCGGCAGTAGAGTCACTTCGCATTGTATTCAATGACGATTCAAAAGCGTTACATGTAACCTACTTGAATAAAGAAATATTTGAGTTTGAGTTTTTGTGCGATAAAGTATATCAATCTATCTATCTACACTTAAACTCATTACTTTCTACTAAAATTAAAAACGTGAAAATTATATAAATTAATGTGTGTATGTGTGGATGTCTTGTTGTATGTTTGTGTCTCGTTCACGCAAAAACTACTGGATGGATTTGTATGAAATATGATAGAAAAAATATATCCCTACTAATATTATAAATGCAAAAGTAACTCTGTCTGTCTGTCTGTCTGTCTGTCTGTCTGTGTGTCTGTTACGCTTTCCTGCTTAAACCTCTCAACCGATTTTGATGAAATTTGGTATAGGTATACGTTGAATCTCAAGCACGGACATAGGCTACTTTTTATTAGAAAATAAGGGGGAGAGGGGGGTAATACCACCTTTGGAAGTTTATATGGAAAAATGATTATTTTTGAAGTTAGAGATTTTAGCCAAATTTCATTTGGCACAAATATAGCTTAAAACTTGGATTAAAATATAGACTACTTTTTGTTTCGAATATTAGGGGAGAAAGGGGTAAAACCGACCATGAAAGGATGTAGTCCACGCGAACGAAGTTGCGGGCACAGCTAGTATGTATATAAATGCGCCAGACAATCACACCAATCACCTGGTCTCAAACTAAGGTTTTCCCTTGTACTATGAGCACCAGGCGACTCATACTAACTGGCGGCGTCATCCCACACACAGACATAATTCAATTTAGAAATGTTTGTTTTCCAAAATGACCTGACCGGCAATCGAACCCGGGACCTTTCGCGCTTTGGCCGCCTACCTTAGCCACTGCGCCACCGATGTCGTCAAAATGGGCGTGTATTCTGTGAATATTTCAAGCGTTTAACTAGAGTTTTTATTGATATCAAGCAAAAACAGCAAAATAAAAACATGTTTGTTGTATGGGAGCTCCCCTGAAATTATTATTTTATTTGTTTTTGGTATTTATTGTTATAGTGGCAACAGAAATATATAATCCGTAAAAATGTCAACTTTATAGTTATCTATATATACTATATTGATACAGCCTGGTTACAAACAGATAGACGGACGGACAGACAGACAGCGAAGTCTTAGTAATAATGTCCCGGTTTTACCCTTTGGGTGCGTAATAAGGATACCTTTTAACCTGAAATTCCATAACAAAAGCTATTCATAATGAAAAATTAATAAAACCGACCCAAACTTTTCCCTCCATTGCCCCACAAAATATAGTATGACTTCACTGTTGCAGTATGTACATTATGAGTGGTGGGGGGGATATCTGGCGCGATGCCAATCAGTCGGGCGCGCGCTCCCGGCGCGAGCGGACGCCGTTTATGCGTTATGCCGCGATTTGAATACGGAATGGCGACGAAGACACATTCTGTTTAAGGCAGCGCTTTTAGTACCGACAACAAATAAATGTTAAAATGTTTTGTCATTCACGAAATTTGATACAAATATAACTCGAAATTTGTTTCGAATATTAGGGGCGATAGGGGTAAAACCGACTATGAAAGTATGTAGTCCACCCGAACTAAGTCGCGGGCACAGCTAGTCAGTAATGATTGATTGATTGATTGATTGATATGAAGCTTTCTCCAGTTCGGAACGTATAACCACAGAGAAGATACCGGCCGGCAAGAAACTCAGTAGTTTACATAACAAAGAAAGCTGAACTTTTCTCCAAGTTTGTATCAAAACTAATTTTGCGCCAAAACACACAGTAGTTTGTTAATTGTAAAAATTAAAATAGTCCAAAGTAATTTTAATAAATCTATACATCTTTACATATAAATACAATTTGAGTGACTTTTATGAATTTAAAGATTAGGATAATTACCGAGTTTCTTGCCATATTCTTCTCGGTACAATTAGGTTTCAACTGGCTGTAGCTTCAATTTTGGTTTGTGTTCATTTTGACGATGCATAAGTGTTACTTGTAACCTACATGAATATATATTTTTTTTATATTGCACTTCAAGATTGACCTCATCCCATCTGATGTTAAATGGTAATGAGGTCCTAGCGTACAGCATAATAAAGCTGTTACTGAACTTGTCGCCCTTACCTTGAAGGCTTGACCCCTACTACTAAGGTACCCCCCAAGAACTCTGGAAACCTTACTCACACGCAGGAACACAACAACACAAGAGTGATTGTTATTTGGCTGCGGTCTTCTGTATGGTGGAGGTGTTTCACCAGTCGGGCTGCTTTCTCTATTTTTATTTATCTCTATGCCCGACCGGGCATAGCGATTTATTGCTCGAATGAAAGCAGGTCGGGCATAGTAAGAGAGGTCTCTCTTAAAATAAAAAATGAATTGACTTTGACTTTATTGGCAAGTTAAGGAGTAATTAAGGGTTACTTTTACATTCGAAATAATATTTTATTTGAGAACAAATAAGAATCAAAATCCTGTAATCCATGCGAAATAAGTCGTGGTCACAGCTTTTAATAAAATATAAATATTGCACATCCATATGTTTTACTTCAGCAAAATTTCGACCCTCCAAATGTTTATCCTTATCGTAAGATTTGGGATTTTTTTAAATTAAGTCACTCTCTCGTAATGAGCCCCTCAGTCGCCGATATCAGCGCATTAGCTCTAAATATCTTATTTATGCTAATTTAGCTTCATTAGCAGTAATATGTTCCGGAACGAAACTGGTTCGTAATATTTATTTATACACTTCGGGGTTCAGAAATTGATTTGGAGACTCTAGTATAGCTTATTTACACTAATATTTTTAAAGAGAAGGGCCTAGTGGTCTATCGCTTGAACTTGAGTGACCTCATCCCACGTGATGTTAAGTGGTAATGAGGTCCTAGCTTAAGGGTGACAAGTACTGCATAATAAAGCTGGTAATGGACTTGTCGCCCTTACCTTGAAGGCTCAACCCCTGCTACTAATGTAGCACCCCCCCAGAAGCCATGGAAACCTTACTCACACGCAGGAGCACAACAACATATGTAGAAGTGATTGTTATTTGGCGGTCTTCTGTAAGGTGGAGGTATTACACCAGTCGGGCTGCTCCAGTTCAAGCGCTAAATCGCTATGCCCTATCTCTATTAAAATTTATAGTAAATACTAAAAATGTTGTGGCTTTTTAACCTGCCAACTTAGTATGTATTAAGCCGTTTTTCACTGACTCATTCAAGTAGGTAGTAATAGTTTAAAAAAATTAAAATCACGCTTTAATTCACATGACTATTTTTTTCGTATTCCTGACAGCATACTGTTTTATTTGATACCTTAACATGGCGGTGGATTTGAAACAGCCAGTCCGCCATATTGGATTTTGTAATGACGTTTCTTAGCTAGTCATGTAGTCATCAGAACTCAGAGCGTGTGTAAAATTGCATCCTAATCGAAGACTGGGAAGTGGGTCAAATTAAGATTTAATATTTTCTTACATACATAGTTACAAGTGGAGCTAATGTGCCGACCTACAACATAACCTACAAGTCGACACAAATACAGCGTCAGCAGAATTGGCGTAGTAAACAACGCTCCATACGTAATGCGCGATAGCCAATCAATACATCGATCCTACATCGCGATGTCAGAGTTTCGTTGCCACTAACTATATATACAACAAACCAAGATTGGTAGTTGGGCCTTGGTCCCCGAGCAGATAACGCCTAGCTCGGCGGGAGTACTTACACTTTTAGTAAAGAACATACGTTCCTTACATACACTCCTACAAAAAGCGCGTTAAAATCAGAATAGTTAGTTGTACCAAAAAAGTAGCTTTTGAACATTGTAGGGCGTTCTCGCCACCGAACGCGGGTGTAAAAGTTTATCGCGCTGTAAAGTAGCGATACAAACGCACTATAGGGCGCCTGCAGTTAACTGTGTCCACTGCCCTTTGGCGCGCGGTTACGACAGACAACGGGACTAATGTTTTTAGGTTTCCGTAACCAAATGGCGAAAAACGAAACCCTTATGCTTATATGCGTTTGCATTCCTGTCTGTCTGTCCGTCCGTCCGTAAGTCACAGCCAGTTTTTAGCGAAACTATGAGACCTACACTGTTGAAACTTGTGAAACTTTAAACTTGAAGGCTCGACCCCTGCTACTAATGTAGAACCCCCAAGGGGCTCTTTAAACCTTACTTACACGCAGGAACACAACAACACAGAAGTGATTGTTACTTGGCTGCGGTCTTCTGTAAGGTGGAGGTATTTCACCAGTCTGGCTGGTCCAGTTCGAGCGATAAACCGCTTTACCGTACCTCTCTTAAAATTGTTAATATGTCAATTCTCGTTGACGGCGAAACCGTGGCAATGGACATAGATACGCCGATTAGCTTTATGCGACCAAGGCAGTCCTTAATGAGCACATTAAAAGTGTTCGGGAGTTTCCTTGTTAACCTTATTGCTTCTAAATCTGTTTTAGGCACGCCGTATTTAAATGGCTTCTAATGCATAGTATGTCTATTTATAAAAGTACAGTATATTGACTCCTCCCAGCCTGGTGGTAAGCAAAAGAGAAACCCACATCGCGATGACAACGGATTTGATACCGTAACATCCTATCCGTTGGCATCGCCATACTGGCCCGCATGATGTTTCTTCACACCCTTTTGGAAGGAATCCATGTCAAAGGAAGGAGGAAACACATGAGTCGGCAACGAGTTCCACTTTTTAATAGTGCGCAAAGATATGAGTTACCAAGCATTTTGATTCGTGATGGAATATTTTACACGGTGACATCGTTGGCCGGCTCTTGTGGTTCTGTGAAGGGAAAATTGTGTGTGTTTCAGCTAAGAAGTGAAACCTGTTTTGTATCTATTTATTTAAATTTTTTGGACCATTAACTGGTCTGCTCACGTCAGACTAGTTGAACTTAGTACAGCTCTTATGTGATCGGCATAGAACTAACATAGTTCTGCAAGTGTTTACCTAGATCTTCCTAGAAAATTCCTGCACCACCGGTGCGCACCACCTTTGCTAGACTTCAACCCCTATACCTTTTACCGCGCCTTTATAACACCGTATGTCGCAAAATCGACCTTAAGGAGCTCAAGAATCGCAAAGTAAGGAGAGTTGTGGAGGCTTGGCTTGGGGACCTAAACTATGATGAAACAGAAAACCTACTGAAAACTTGACTAGTGCCGCAATCATTCACACACACCCTCACCCACACCCACACACACACACACGCACACACTTCACTTTCACTTTCTTTCAAATTTTATTTGTTTAGTTTTTAATTCAATTTGTGTTTATTTTGTCATAATAGCTCATTGTTTTATATCACGCTCGAGCTGTGTTATTTAGTACAATATTTGGTAACCGTAGTCTGAACTCTGCGATACAAGCCATGCTTAGTGCAGGGTTCGCTAGTCTTAAGTTCATTGTAAAAGCATTTAACTGGCAAATAAATGATTTTATTATTATTTATATTTTTATCAATTTTTCTCCACCGAAAGTGGGTTTATTACAACTGGTGTGCGGGCCTCAGCCAAGCACAACAGAGGTTTCTGTAGACAAAAATTTTCTGGTTAGTCGGCATGTATTTAGGATAATAGCTTTTTGTAGCAGTATTGAAATTTTTGTGGGTACTTTCAGGTTATTATTATTATTATTATTTTTTTTTTTTTTTAACATTTATTTTCTCCATTCAAGATGGGTATTCTACCTATGACGCGGACCTTAGTCAAGCGCAATAGGGTGTAGTGGTGTTGATCCAGATGATAAAAATTTCCGTGTTATCCTGCAGGTGTTTAAAATTGTTGCTTTTTGTAATTTAAATATTATTGCTGGGGGAAGTTCAAGAGCTTCAATACTCCGGTTGAGGAGGTCAGGTATTACCCCAGTGGTCGAGATGACTATTGGTATAATGTAGACACTTTGTGCGTGCCACTGCGTTTTTATTTCAATGGCTAAATCTCGATATTTCGAGATTTTTTCGGATACTGTGGATTGAAGATTATGAGTGTTGGGTATGGCAATGTCTATTAAAAATACTTTTTGTTGGAGTTTATCATGTATAGTTATGTCGGGTCTGTTGTAATGAATTGTTTTATCTGTAAGAATTGTTCGATCCCAATAAATCTTTATCTGACTATTGTTGAGAATGGTTTTTGGTGTATATTTGTAGTAAGGTTCCTTTGTTGGGATAAAGTGGTGTTTATATGCTATATATTGGTGTATAATGGAGGCGACTTGATCATGTCTGTGCTTGTAATCCGATTGAACGAATGATTTACATGCACCAGTAACATGTTGTATAGTCTCAGGAGCGCTGTTGCAAAACCTACAGGTATCAAATTGCAATTCTTTGGTGATGTATTTGCGGTAGTTGCGGGTAGCTATAACCTGATCTTGTATTGCAAGCATAAAAGCTTCCGTCTCTGGGAAGAGCTCGCCTCTCGTCAGCCACGCGTTCGACTTGTCTGTGTCGACGAATGGTTGGCTGAGATCGGCTTTATGTCTTCCATGGAGCACTTTATTTGCCCAGTTTTGAATTTTGTCATGTTTAGTGGTAATGGATTCATTTGGTTGAGTAGTAGTTTCATGTAAGTTTAACGGTGTAAGTTTTTTATCTATTGTTGATACTAATTGGTGAAGACGAGAATTAACAGATTTGTTATGAAAAAAAGTCCGGAGAGTGGATATTTGTTTATTGTGTAAGCTTACAATGTCGATCATACCCCGTCCACCTTCGCTACGCGGAAGAGTTAGCCTTTGAGTACAAGTTTTGGGATGATGTTTTCTATACTTGGTCAAAGTTGTGTTAATAATGCGTTGTAGTTTTACTAAGTCTGTTTGTGACCATAATATTATTCCAAACGAATACGTTAGAATTGGTATAGCGTATGTGTTTATGGCCTTAATGATATTTCTAGAGTTTAAATGAGTTTTGAGTATTTGGTGGAGTCTGCGTGAGAATTTCTGCTTTAGTTCTATTTTTGTTTGTTTTTGATGTATTTTCCTAGCTTGGTGGAACCCTAGGTATTTATAGGTTGAATTTTCATCCATTGGTGTAATTTGTTCTCCAGTTTCAAGTGTATAGGTATTTTTCTCAAGCTTACCTCGATTAACAGAATGAACACTGCATTTGTCGATGCCAAATTGCATATGGATATCTTTAGAAAACTGCTGGGATATGTCTGTCAATTTAAAAAGATCTTCCTTAGTAGTAGCGTATAATTTTATGTCGTCCATATACATGAGATGAGATAGTTGATATACACCTTTGCCAGCTTTTAAAGGGTATCCGGTATTTGATTTGTTAAGTAAAGTTGATAATGGGTTGAGGGCTAAACAGAACCAAAGAGGGCTTAGTGCATCTCCTTGGAAAATACCGCGTTGAATACGAATCGGTTCAGTAGACAATGAGGTGCTGTTTTGTTTTATATTCAAAGTTGTTTGCCAATGTTGCATTATGCTATTTAAAAAAGTTACTATTTTGGGATTTATCTTATACAGTTTTAAAACATTTAATAGCCAACTGTGTGGGACTGAGTCAAATGCCTTTTGATAATCAATGTACATAGTATGGATATTCTTCCTCTTTCTAAAGGCTTCTTTCATTGCTATGGCGTCTATGGTTAACTGTTCTTTGCACCCTTGACTAAATTTTCTGCAACCTTTTTGCTCTTCTGCTATGATATCATTGTTAGATAAATGTTTATAGATGACTTCAGATAAACACGCTGTCATTATTTTATATATTGTTTGTAAGCAGGTTATTGGCCGATAATTGGCTGGATTTTTAGTGTCTCTGCTTTTAGGGATCATGTATGTTATTCCTTGTGTTATGAAATCGGGTATTGTGTTTGGATTTTCTATAAAATTATTTATATGATTATGTAAATATGGATACAAGCAAGTAAATTTTTTGTACCAATAATTTTGTATCTGGTCTGTTCCTGGAGCTTTCCAGTTCTGACTACGTCTAATGACGTCTATGAACGTTTCTGCAGCTATAAATTCAAATTCCATTTCTGAAATAGTATGGAGTTTCCCAAGATCTCCTAACCATTTACTACTGGTGTTATGTTGGACTGGGTTTTCCCAGATATTGGCCCAAAACTGTCTTAAATTCTCTACGGTTGGGGTCTCTGTTGTAAGTATACTGTTATTGTCGTTACTGTTATTATTATTAAGGTGTCTATAAAACTGTTTTTCATTAGAATTAAATATAGCGTTTTCTACTTTTCTTTTTGTACATTTAAGATATCTTTTTAATCTACTAGAGGTTGCAATCAATTTTTGTTTTAAAGTGTCTAAAAAGTGTTCTAATTCTGAGTTAGGATTCTCGTATGTTGCATGTATACTATATTTATTTCTAATGTACTCCACCGTATTGATAACTTTCTGGTTTCTGTTTCCCTGCATATACTGTGTTAGTCTTCCTGTTTCAAATCTCAGCTTCTCTATTTTACTTTCAAGCCTTCTTTGCCATTTCGGTTTATCCTGTTTTTTAGCTGTTATGTTTCCATTGTCTCTAATTTTGGAACCGTTGCATATAGCTGCAGTAACTGCTGCAGAGTAAATGATGGTTTGGACCGTGAGAAAATCTTGATCTATATTTAAATATTTTGGAAGTATACTTTTATTTATATAATCGACTATCAGGGCGAACTTTTTTGAAGTCCTTTGTTTAGGAATTCGTGGACGAGATGTAGGATTAGTGTCTATGAATTGTTCTAGGACCTCTTTAAATTTATTGCCGATATATGATGGATCTATGGGCTCAGCCATACAAAGATTGTGGTTTTTCCCTTTATCGTTCGTTAAATTTGTGTCCCTAGTGTTATGTTGTGTATTATTGTGGAGTGTATCTATGCTACTGTGTTGTGATTGGGGTTGTGGTAAATCTACGATGTTTTGTTGCGCGTCGTTTTGTGTACTATATTGTTGGGTGTCAGTGATGATATTATGTGTATTACTGTTTATATGCATTTGTGTATCCTTTAACTTTTCAGCTATTTCGTGCTTAATTTGATTAATACGATCTTCATCGATGTATTTGTTTTTAATTATTACTCTTCTTTGATCTGAGATTCTTTGTTCGGATATGAGTAATAGATCAGGGTAGTGTTGAATGAAACGTTCATGTAATCTTTGTCTATATGTTGTCATGTTTGTTTCCATTTCAGTGACTTCAAAATAGCAACGGAGTATTGTTTCGTTTATTTCGATTGTCCATTGCATTCTTTCACCAGGTTTTGGAATAAGATTTTGAGCGGGTGTAATTTGAAGCTGTTCAGTTACTTGTTGTCTGATGTCGTCTAAAGCTTTCTGTGATAGTAATTTGTTGTTTACTATCGCCCTACGTTGATCTCCAATCCGTTGTTTTGAGGCTCCAACAGATGGAAACTCTTGGGAGAATTTTTCGTGCAAAATGCCTAAGTAACCACGTTGGGTATTCTGTTCTAAATTGGTAATAGTAAGATATGTACGCCATATGAACTTATTCATTTCTTCAGACCATTTCTTTCGCGTACTTGTAGTGCTGGCAGTGGGTACAGGTTGAGTGGCGGATGCCTCCTGTACAACATCTACCGACACGGGGGATACTGTGGTAGAGCGGGATGAAAATCTAGTAGTAAAGGAATTAGAGGATGAGTTTGGTGACGGGAATAAACTATGGGTGGAAGATAGTGGTGATGGTGGGTTTGTCAGGTTTTCGGCAGTAACATCTTCGGGTACATGCCCAGCGAGTGCCCGCCTGCTCAGCTCCTCGCCACCGACGGTTCGCATGCTGTAACACCCAGCGTCGGCTCCAGGTGTGCCCCGGCGATCACCCCCGGGAAGCGGCATTATACATAACTTTCTATTACGAAGCTCCATATTAATGGGTGGTTGCCATTGCCCTGTTTGTCATCTGCATAGTCATTATGTTGCAAATGTCCGCCCCCCACGTGGCTTAGGTGGTCAAGCGTGGACGTAAGGTTGGGCTTTAGGGGGCTATTATTATTATTATTATATCTGCTGTTGACTATTATAGTGCAAATACCACCTAACTGTATATTTTTGAAGAAATAATTAAGACCTTATTTCTAACCAGATAAGTAATATTTTACTTAAATTGGACACTAATAGTTAGGTGGTACTGGTACTTCACCATCGCTATACCTATTACACTATTTGAATTGTAAAAAGCTTCACGCGGTTTGTTCCTGACCCAATACTGTACTTAAAAAAATACCTATTTTATTTGGTATTTTTTTGAGTTCTACTTAGCAAGCCTATTTATTTGATACCTTTGTTGTGGTACCAAAAAAATAACGGGTCCGCTATCCGGGATAAACCGCCATATTGGATTTTAAGTGACGTATTATTTTTCGTGTTTCACTTAGCAAGCCAATAATATTTGATACCTATTTTGACACAATATTTTCTGGTAGTGCAGTAAGTCAACAAGTCCACCATTTTGGATTTAGAATGAAATCACATAACTAACCACGCATCGTCATCTAAACTTGACGACCTCGGTTGCACAGTGGCTAAGGTAGGCGGCCAAAGCGCGAAAGGTCCCGGGTTCGATTCCCGGTCAGGTCAATTTGAAAAACGAACTTTTCTAAATTGACTTGTGTCTGGGTGTGCTGGGATGACGCCCACAGTTAGTATCCGTCGTCTAATGCTCATAGTACAAGGGAAAAGCTTAGTTTGAAACCAGGTGATAGGTTGAAAACCTGACCCCTGCTACTAATGTAGCATCCCCTAAGAGCTCTGTAAACCTTACTCACACGCAGAAACAACACCGAAGTGATTGTTATTTGGCTGCGGTCTTCTATAAGGTGGAGGTATTTCATCAGTCGGGCTGCTCCAGTTCGAGCGATAAATCGTTATGCCCTACCTCTCTTAACAATTCATAATTAAGTTGCGTGATTCCACCTGAACATACATACATTTCAAGTTAAATAAAGCTCGTAAAAATGATAATAAATCCAATATTTGAACGGCGCACCTCGTCCTAATTGACACTCAATCCTGCGCTCGTTGCGACAGATCGACGGTACTCGGAGAGATGGATTTAATTACTTCTGACGTTTATTAATTTTGACTCTGACGTAAATGCCGATGAAGGGTAAAATTGTGACGTAACGAATCTGGACAATTACTAATGGGCTGGAATTTAAAATCCATAATCTAATCTTCTTAAATATTTAAAAGGAAAAACTGTCTGACTGACATATCAACGCACAGCCTAAACGGCTAAACGTAGGCACTTGAAATTTAGGGACGTAGCTTAGGTACCGTAGAGATGCACTAAGAAAGGAATTCCCAAAATTCCCACGGGAATGGGAATCAGCGGGAAAATCCTTTTGTATGAAAAATTTAAACCGCTTAAGTTAGACGCTTGAAATTTGACATGCAGGTACCTTAGTAAACTTAAATCTTAGTTGAAACAGGAATAGCAAAATTCCCACGGGAACGGGAGTTAGCGGGAAAAAACTTTTGTATTAAATAATCTAAACCGCGTAATATAGATGTTTTCAATCTAGCATGTACAAACTATCTGCATGACCCAAGGGTTGACTGGTAGAGAATGCCCCTAGCATTAAGTCCACCTGTTGTACCTATTTGTGCAATAAAGTTTTTTAAATCAATAAATGCATGCATACCTTAGTAAATATAAAGTTTCTCCCACACACACAAAGATCTCTCTTTTATAACTCGACACGCGGACGAAGTCGCGGGCAAAAGCTAGTCATATTATAAATGCGAAAGTATCTTCTCTTTAGTTATAGGTTCCGAACCGGAGGTAGCTTCATTTGCATTGTATAGAGACGATTCATAAGTATTACTAATGTAATCTATGTGAATAAAAAAGATTGACTTTGACTTTGATATTATTGATTATATCGATTGGTCTATCGATTTTAAAATTATTTAGGGTGGAGACAACCCATTCATAGAAATCGAAAAGTGACTTTAGATAAATAAATAAAATAAAATAAAATAAAAATAGCTTTAATTGATCCACTACTAATTTAAAATTACTGTGACACAGATTTTAATGTTTATTTTGTTGCGAATCCCCTAAGGGTAAAAGCCTCCTCCAGAGAAAGCCACTTTTCCTATTGTTGGCAAAGGACATCCATTTCTTCCCGGCACTGTCCACAACCTCGTCTTGCCACCGGGCACACGGACGACCTCTAGATTTTATCTTGAGATAAATAGATATGCTTTATTGCACTGAAGCGTTCGTAACCTATAACTACCGAGAAGATACCGGCAAGAAACTCAGTAGTTCTTTACAAATGAAAAGCTAAACTTATTACTGACTAGCTGTGCCCGCGACTTCGTTATATATATTTGTGCCAAATTTCATATCTCTAACTTCAAAATTAAACATCTTTCCATATAAACTTTCAAAGGTGGTATTACCCCCCTCCCCCCCCTTATTTTCTAATAAAAAGTAGCCTATGTCCGTTCTTGAGATTCCACGTATACCTATACCAAATTTCATCAAAATCGGTTGAGAGGTTTAAGCAGGAAAGCGTAACAGACAGACAGACAGTGTTACTTTCGCATTTATAATATTAGTAGGGATTAGTAGGGATTTTGCACCAAAACATACAGTAAGTTTGTCAGTTGGAAAAAAAAGAATATAGTTATTGAAATAAATAAAATAAAAACATTTAAATTTAAATAACTGTAGGACTTCATGTGTGATATTCAAATACATGCTTTTGTGTGGTTTTAATCTGACATTGATTGAGAAAACTTATTAAAATAATTTACAACGCGTAATTACAGGCGAGCAGACTAGTTAGTGATCCACGCGTTCTTATCATTAATATACTCTTCTACTTTGTAATAGCCTTTTTTCAAGAGACAACTTTTAACATATGTCTTAAATTTATACAAAGGTAACTCAATAATTACTTCAGGAAGTTTATTGAACATTTTTATGCTTAAAGCAACAAATGAATAACCTATTTTATGAAGTCAATCTTTTATTCACATAGATTACATTAGTAATACTTATGAATAGTCTCTATATAAAGCAAATGAAGCTACCTCCGGTTCGGAACCTATAACTAAAGAGAAGATACCGGCAAGAAACTCAGTAGTTTTTTTTTACAAATGAAAGCTACACTTTTTATTAATTTTTGCACTAAGACACACAGTTAGTTATAAATAAAAATTAAAAATCAATTATTGAAAAAAATAAAATAAAAATAAAACAAAAGTATTTGTAAATTAAATTAAATTAACTGTGTAGGCCTTACATGCGTCATCGTGGCCCAATATTGACATTGATTGAGAAAATGTGTCATACTATATTTTTAAAATAATATAAAACACGTAGGTACAGGCGAGCAGACTAGTCACTGATCCACACGTTCCTGTCATTCAAATACTCTTCTACTTTGTAGTAGCCTTTTTTCAAAAGACAACGTTTGACAAATGTCTTAAATTTGTACAAAGGTAACTCAACAATAACTTGAGGGAGTTTATTAAACATTTTTATGCTTAAAGCAACAAATGAATTACCTATTTTATGTAGTCTAAGTAAGTCTAAGTTTAGGAACAGCAAGCTTGTTTTTATTTCTAGTGTAAATGCTATGAGTGTCTGATTTTTTAGGAAAAGTATGCAAGTTTTTGTCATGCATTAAACAGTATCGATTGCTCTTCTTTATATCGATACTATCGTTTAATCGATTTTTTAATTGTTTTCATTATCGATCACGTATCCTCGTGTCTGTTCGTATTTTGTAAAGTCGAAATACTTCAGCTGTCCCCTTACAGCCATTATATAAATAAAAACGCACAGACAGACAGTCGCATCACCCCACGCACTCGTAATTCGAGAAACGACGATGTTTGCTGACCATTACCATTCTGTCCCCTGGGACGTCCACCGGCCCCCCATCACTGACCGAACCTTCACACGAAACTCAATCTTATTCCCAAACCAACAAAACGAAATCTCGCATAACAAAAATGCAACTAAATGTATAGCAGTTACCCTCTTTTGAAATTCAACCTTACCACTTAAGCGCGAGACTTCATTTCCCATTGCATACCATTTTCCTTACAAAGCGAATGCTTGGAATTGCCACCCACTAAGCGACTTTAATCCGTATTCTTTGGAGATTAGAGTGGCATTTTGCTTGTCAAGGGTCGTAAACAGAATTGTTTTATAGCGAATTGGGCTGTCGTGACATTAAGGGTGGACGCACAGAAATTATAAAGTTTTATACAATTTTGTTCTCAGAAATGTGAAAAGAAGTAAAACTATAGATTTATTTTCATAGTGCTTCATGATTTAGACTTTAATGATTTATAAGAAACAGAAGTTTCATTTCCATCAAGTAAGAGCTCTACCAAGAACCCATGGTCTTGGTAGAGCTCTTGCTTCAGTTGGAAGAGCAGCACGCGCGATGCGTGAACTTTTTACATTGCACCTCATCCCACCTGATGTTAAGTGGTAATAAGGACCTAGCTTAAGGGCGACAAGTACAGCATGATAAAGCTGCTGGTACTGTACATGTCGCCCTTACCTTGAAGGCTTGACCCCTGCTAATGTAGCACCCCCCAGGAGCTCTGGAAACCTTACTCACACGCAATTCAATTCAATATCTTTATTGCATTTCACATGGAGTAAGTTGACACGCAGGAACACAACCACACCGAAGTGATTGTTATTTGGCTGCGGTCTTCTGTAAGGTGGAGGTGTTTCAACAGTCGGGCTGCTCCAGTTCGAGCGATAAATTCCTATGGCCTACCTCTCTCAAATGTAATTATGTGAATGCGGATCCTTAGCCCACAAACGAAGCATCCACCTGGGACAACACTGAGCCCAACCAGAGAAAATAAAAACTCTGAAAGTAATCAATCAAACCGAATATTTCTTTATTCAAGTAGGTTACATGTAACACTTTTGAATCGTCATTGAATACAATGCAAAGTGACTCTGCTGCCGGCTCGGAACCTATATCTACCGAGAAGACACCGGTAAGAAACTCAGCGGATTAGTTACAGTAGCAGTATCTAACTTATTGCTATGTGTAGCTCACTTTGGACCAAGTCATATAGTTTTGTTTTGATGAGTGCAGAAACATTAAGCATTTATTGTTGAGAGGTAAGCTAGAGCAGACCACTTCCCTGGCGTCTGTTCACAAGCATAACGTTTGTGCCAGCCATCATTCCTCCTCCGTACCTCCGTAGCCGAGAAGCAAGCGTGCTGGACTTTGTCGTCGCGCCATATCTGAGGTTCCGGGTTCGATCCCCGGTCTGGTCAATATGGGAAACGAACTTTTCTATATTGTCTCCTTCTACCTGTACCTTCGTTGTTTCTGATTTCTGTAACACAAGTGCTTTAGCTACTTACCACAGAATCAGAGCAATGTATGTGATGTTGTCTAATATTTATTATTATTATTATTTATTTATTTATTTATCATTTCACTTTAGTACTAGACTAGGCTTTCCAGGAACTGTCCAGCTAAAGTCGCAGGTTGGAGATAGGAAATAAAACTATTACACTTAATATATTAAAATTAACGTTAAAATCATTCGTCTTTGCCTCCCCTTACTTATACGGGGTGGAAGATATCACCAGCATGCACTTTTGCGACACAATTATATTAAGACTAGCACAGGCTAAAAGGCCGACCTTTACGCCTTTTGACTTAAGGCTCACAATGCAATATATCTGGTACCTTATATGTCGGGGATTGCTGTGGCGTTTACGCTCTTGAACTTAAGGTTCTAAGTCGATGTTTTGTGTGGAGCTCGTATGCAAGTCGGGTGTGGTTGGCAGCAAAGTCGGCGCTTAGTTGGCGTCCTTTGTATATTGTAATTAATTCGAGAATATGACTTTGTTGTATATTATGTTATCTTTGGTCGCAGGGTGCAGTGTAGGAAACAAGCGAAGTACTTTAATTTTTATACTTGAAATGGTTTTGCTTTCAATATTTTTAATTATTTTAATCACTAAGCTATGAATGAATGTAAATTAACATCAGAAGTATTCATGAATCGTCTTTACACACACCAGTCATTACTAACATTATCATGTTAGTTTTTAAAATGTTATGTTTCTTTTTTTTACGTTTCTGTACTGTTCGTGTACCTAACTAGAACTGGCTTATTCTGCTTATAGTTAGGGGCCTGCTGACCTGTAATAACAGGTCCTCTCAGTAACTTGTCAGGCACAGGCTCAGGCACATGTTTTACACAAATAAGATTGTATTCCACGAACCTAACTCTAGTTAAGAAATTTGTGCAGAAAAATAAATGATAATTATATTCTATGAACGACCTCAGTAGTCGCGTGTTAATCTATAAATCCCGTTTGAAGATTTTGTTTAGGTAGCTAGTACAGTAATGAACTATGAAACCATTAAATTTGAATTTAGCGTTCAAATTACCAATTAAGGTTACAGCTGCTATTCCATTTGAAGGTATGAAACGTTCTCAACAGTAACCTAACAATACAGCAGGCCGTCTTTGGCGTCATTGTGTGACCGGTATTGTGTAGGGATGTGTTTAAACAATGCGAGCGTAAGGTACAAAGCCATTGGGCGTAAGCGACAATGTTTGTTGGCTTGTGTAAGCATTGGTTGTCAACCAGTCGCTATCAAAATGTTCGACAAAAGCAAGATCAACGCGAAATGTAGCAGCTATCAGAAGCCATTGTTGAAATGACTTGAACCCTAATATTTTTATTAACTAAGCAGAAAATATAGTTCTTAAAGATAAATAAAACATATTTAGGGTGAATGTAGTATACTAACGGTGGAAGAATATTTGAAATCAGCACAGTATTTATTGAGTTTATTTATTACAAACATACGCACATGCATAAATACAAATATTTCCTCTTCATAATGTTTTTGCAGTTTTATTTAGCGAGCTCTTAGTCTTATATGGTAACACTAGTTGCTGCTCGCGCCTTCGCACGCGTTATTTTGGGATAAAAAGTAACCGATTGATAAACTAGTATGTCCTCTCTTTTCTTACCTAATTTCAGTAGTTGTATTATTCCAAGTATTTCATAGAACGTTTCCGCTGGTATTTAAATAGAAATCTTGATTAGCTTAAACTTCTTATAATTGCCAAACAATTTATAAGATTTCGTACTCGAACTGCTATTACATTTTTTCTTGTTATTTGACATTATATTCTTTTGCTTTTTTACTATGGCGGTAAATTAATTATGTGGTCAGTAAAAGCATAAAGTTTTTATACAACAGAATTAGCGCTAACATACTGCATTATATAAATTTTAAGACTTTCGCGTTCCATTTTAAACATTTAAAATAATAAACTACTAAATAAAAACGGTGTCGCGTTTTGACCCGTTAAATTATTTTAAATACTGCATTATAGTTATAAGACAGAAAACATTTTAAACAAGATATGACGAAGCCAAATAACTGTTTTTACACCATACATGAATTGTAGTTTTTGCGTGAAAAAGTAACTAACGTGCATCTAGACAAACATACATCTGTACAAATTTTATGTTTACAACTTAAATGACTAAAACACCGCCAGCCCTCGACCCGCCCTCTACACAAACACGCATTGTCGCTTAAGCCCTTTGTCCTTTACGCTCTGTGTAATTCTACTAATATTTTAAGCACGAAATTAAGTTAGAATGTATGGTCGTATGAAATGAAAATAAATATTTAAAATAATTTAACGGGTCAAAACGCGACACCATTTTTATTTAGTAGTTAATACGAACAGTAAGTAGTTCGGACAACATCACATACATCGCTCTGATTCTGTTGTTAGTAGCTTAAGCACTTATGTTACAGAAATCTGAAAAAGTCCGGCTCGCTCGCCTCTCGGCTACGGAGGTTGTCGAATAATAAGACAAAAGAACCAACCTCCCCCTCCCTTTGGGTCGTAAAACCGGTCTTGTTTTATGAAGCCTACATCTTTGATGCCCGAAGCCTGCAAGGTGTCGCGAGGATTTATTCAGAGTTGGTGTCAGTGAAAAAATCACCGAGGAATGTCAGATTTTTCTGGTCCCAGCGAACTAGCTCAAACCAGCCATTTTAATGTACAGTGCCGTCAGATATATCGGAGCAGATAAAGTGACCAAATAGTTCTGAACAGTTAAAATGTCAATAAGTTACATACACCACAAGTTACCATTAATATCTGAACATTTATTACTTCAATAATATCTGAGCAGATGCCAATAACATCTGAACACTCATAACGTCAATATGTGTCACGCACGTCATGTGACATTTAGCTACCTGTATAGATGAGTGTTCTGATATTATTGATAAGTTGTGTGTATAGAAATTATTGACTAGCATCTGCTCAGATATTATTGAGGTAATGAATAGGGATATAGGAACAGAAAAAGCGACTTTGTTTTAAACTATGTAGTGAAGATATTTGGCTGCATAACATCAATCATCATGCATCAATTGGCGCAGCCCGACTGGTGAAACACCTCCACCTTACAGAAGACCGCAGCCAAATAACAATCACTTCTGTGTTGTTGTGTTCCTGCGTGTGAGTAACGTTTACAGAGCTCCTGGGGGGTGCTGCATTAGTAGCAGGGGTCAAGCCTTCAAGGTAAGGGTGACAAGTCCATTAACAGCTTTATTATGCTGAACTTGTCGCCCTTTACTTGTTTTTACTTAACATCAGGTGGGATGAGGTCAATCTTGAAGTGGTATATAACTCAAATATTTATTTATTCAAGTAGGTTACATGTAACACTTTTGAATCGTCATTGAATACAATGCAAAGTGTTTCTGCTTTCGGTTCGGAACCTATATCTACCGAGAAGACACCGGTATGAAACTCAGTATAATAAACGAACTGTATGTCCTAATACGCAATGAGCTTAACAACAATTTTGTCAACTTGCAAGTTTACTATCAAAAGCACGTCAAAATACGAACTTTTGCCGCGGACTTTGTCCCGCCCTTATGCCGCGGGTATAAGGACTAAAATTGAACTGCAACTGTTTACCTCGACGTGCTATTCACTGTATTTCTTAAAAATACACAAAATGCCACTTGTGTCGAGAACTCCGTCAATAAAACGCCCACAAGTGGCTTGTTACCAGAGAGTCCTTTGATTATCCAAAATATGTACTCAAGAACCCCAAAATAACTTCAATATTATTATTTCGAGTTTTGGGCAAACGTTTTTCTTTATTGCAAAAAAATTGCCAAGAAACTACAAGCAAGTTCTAGCCTTCCTGCACTGGAACTAAGGTCTGAATCACCATGTGTACCTAGATTGTATTTTCAATATTTGATCGGTTTTATTATTTTAAACTTTATTGTTTAAACAATAAAGTAGGTTTTCGTTTGATTTTGCGTAACCTATTATTGGCGCCCAACGTGGTACTCCCATCTTCAAAGTGAAGACACGTGTCCAACACGTGCCCATTTTATTTGCAATTCATGAGCCTTATGTAACTAGTAATAAGGTTCAGGATTACATAGCATTTATTATAATGAGGGGTACATGTTCTGGAGTATGTAAGTCTTATGCTAGAGATAATAGGGTTAAAATTGCCGTAACATGTAATGAGGGTAGATGCTTTGAAGTCAAAATATTAATATTGTTTCGTTTATTTTGCATGGCCTAAGGCGTTTGTAGACTTTGCCATAAGTTGGAACAAAATGGGGTTTTGTAAACATGCAGCCAAGTTAGGTTTACTAAATCTTCACTAAATTTTTTAAGAGGAAAGATTTCTATTTTTGTGTTTGCATATGTTTGTTATAAATAAAAGTCAATCTTTTTCATTCACATAGATGACCTTAGTAATACTTATGAATAGTCTCTATATAAAGCAAATGAAGCTACCTCCGGTTCGGAACCTATAACTAAAGAGAAGATACCGGCAAGAAACTCAGTAGTTTTTTTTACATATTAATGCTAAACTTATTACTAATTTTGCACTAAGACACTCAGTCATTTTGTCAGTTGTAAAATAAAAATTTAAACTCAATTATTGAAAAAAAATAAAAAAAAAACAAAGGTATTTGTAAATTAAATTACATTAACTGTGTTACATGCGTCATCGAGACCCAATTCTGACATTGATTGAGAAAATGTGTGAAAATTGGAAAGCTACATTTATCGTGAGATATATATGTTAATCATTGCTATAAAAGATTAACACACGTGAACAAAATCGCGGGCGGCAGCTAATAGTTATATAACATTAAAGTAAAGCAATATGCTTACGTATTAAAAATGTTACATACAGTAAGTAAGTAATAATTGGTTTGGGAGATATCGCTTATTAGCAACTAGCTGTGCCCGCGACTTCGTTCGCGTGGACTACATCCTTTTATGGTCGGTTTTACCCCTTTCTCCCCTAATATACGAAACAAAAAATAGTCTATATTTTTCTATATTTTATCCAAGTTTCGAGCTATATTTGTGCCAAATTTCATATCTCTAACTTTAAAAATAAACATTTTTCTATATAAACTTCCAAAGGTGGTATTACCCCCATCCCCCCCTTATTTTCTAATAAAAAGTAGCCTATGTCCGTTCTTGAGATTCAACGTATACCTATACCAAATTTCATCAAAATCGGTTAAGAGGTTTAAGCAGGAAAGCGTACCAGACACACAGACAGACAGACAGAGTTACTTTCGCATTTATAATATTAGTAGGGATAAGACGGAAAATTGTATTATAATTCGTCTGTAAAACCAATTTCTTTCATGTTTGTGCAGTAAGTATATCTATCTACCTTTTCATTGTTGTCTCGGTCTGGGTGTTGTGGTGTGTTGTTTCTGTAATACAAGAGTTTTAGCTAATTACCACACAATCAAAGCAATTATGTTGTCCAATATTTACTTATTTGTTATTTATTAAGTGAAGCGACTGCTGGCACATACGTCATCCTTGTGAACAGGCGCCAGGGGACTGGTCTGCTCCAGCTTACCTCTCAACAATAAATACTTTATGTTTTATACACTTGTCAAAACAAAACTATATGACTCGGTCCAAAGTGTTCTACACATAGCTATAAGTTAGATACTGCTACTGTAACTAATCTGCTGAGTTTCTTACCGGTGTCTTCTCGGTAGATATAGGTTCCGAACCGGGCAGTAGAGTCACTCTGCATTGTATTCAATGACGATTCAAAAGTGTTACATGTAACCTCCGTGAATAAAGAAGTTTGAGTCGAGATATTAATTACCGTACCTAGAACGGTAATTAATATAAATAAATCAGTTTTCGGCCAACCTTGATAACTGCGCAGTAGAAATAAAATCAATACCTAGTATTAATTAAATCATCTACACTTCAGCGATTTTAATATTAATTGCGAATATGAACAAACCGGAGGGACGTAGGGCTGCGAGCGGGGAGCCATTTTGGATTCAGGTTTAAAATTATTCGTGCCTCTGCTCAACTCATGAACTAAATTTTAATTTATTTCAAAATTAAATCCCTTGACACAAATAAGTGTGAAAAAATCCGTCATTGACTGGCGGCGGCCATCTTAGATTTGAAATTTGTCATGATGAATATATTTTGCTAGTCAAGCCCTTTTATATGATACCTATATTGTAAGAATTGTGTTAAAACATGCAATCCATAATCTAGTGTTGGCGGCCATCTTGGATCGATTTTTATCGAACATAGCTAAGAACACTCCCCACTTATTCATATTTTAAACAACAAAATCAAAATCGGTTCATTTGTTCGGGAGCTGCGATGCCATAGTCAGATACTCACACACACACACAGACACGTCAAACCTACAAAAAGATAATGACATATATGACAAAAAAATTACATCTAGAATGTCTTCCACAAGAATTTTTGAAAAAGTATATTTATATAAAGTGAAGTGCATTGTATAAGAAAATATTGTGATATATAAAAAAAGTAAGTTTCGAGTGTTCTCGCCGGTTCTTCTCGACATGATCAACATTCCGAACACGGCGGTAGAATACTTAACTTGTACTGACGATTCATACGTGCTTATGTAATGCTTATATGAATTAAGGTATTTTCTATTATATTCTATACTTTCCCATTTATAATATTAGCATGGATAAATGGTCTAGCAGCCCTGTGGTTCCGTGCCCCCGGCAGTGCGCTCGCCCAGTCGATGACCAAACGAAATTTAATGCAAACAAAACATTCGATTGAAATATGGCCGCAGCCGCGGGGCTGCATTTGCATCGAGTGCTCGACTAGTGAGGGGCTGGGGTTGATCACGGAATATCGATAACTTGTACAGAAGATATTCTTACCATTGCATTATAACTTTTCCCTACCAAATTTAAAATGTTATTTGCACTTAGATACCTAATTTAAGTTAAAATTGTTTACATCACTCGATTGCGCCCTAAATCAATTTATGTCTTAGGCTACAAGGTAAAATAATGTAACCGATCTTCGTGAGTTGGAGACCCTGTAACACAGGTTTCCTACCTACCGCAGGCACCAGCGGTCCACACCAAATATTTAGATTCTAACTCTTACCTGTATACTCATATTTACTAATAGTACTTGCTTGATTTTTCTTATTGTTATGTTATACCTCATTGAACTAGTTAAACAAAATATTACAAAAATAATAAAGTATTACACATCACTATACAACGTGTAACGGAAAGGGTATAACAATATCAAAAATACCAAAGCAGTTAACGGTTACAAACTGTATGGGACCATTTGTAGCTGTGTACACGCATTTATTGATTCAATATTTTTTTTTGAAATATCAGTCAAATACAAGTCAAAATTTTGACTAAGTCACGCTTGCACAGCACTATCACAGTATTGTTGGAATCGTCGAAAGACTTGGATGTACCTACCTATTATGCTATTTATTTAAATATCACAATGGTGGTTCATCTTTTAGTGTTTACTGAATCACATCTGAAATTTGTTGGTTTAGCGTTTCGCATTTTGACAATTCAGTTAAGTCATTGAGTTGTCGTCGCCGTGACAACATCTTGTGTTTTTGCCTTTCTGGATTACCTACTTCCTACGGATAGCCTAGTGATATTTCGTGATGTCTTTGAGCAATCAAGAATATTCGAGATGATTCTCTGTGTCGGAGCAACCGACGGCAGCGTGATGGCCGACCGAGAGCTAGAGAAAGAGATTTACGAAACCATCAAAACGCTCGTTTCCATCTGTGGATTGGGCGAGGAGGTCGTATCACATGGCCAGCTCGGTCACCAGACCTCACTCCGTTGGACTTCTTCTTGTGGGACTAATTTAAAAGGAAGGTGTACGCTGTAGCATGCTCGTCAAGGGAAGAGATGATAGAAAGCATCAAGGCCGCGTTCTGTACAGTGACACCACAAATGTTGCATAATGTTCGCGCATCTTCTAAGAAAGTACTAGGCGCGCATGTCGAGGAAGGAGGTGGAGAAATTCAGGATCGCAGTGATTGTCGTGAAGTGATAACGTGATTTGGGGTCGCTGACCTCAATAGTGTTGTGATGCGTTTGTTTACGTTTTAGTCAGTCATTATAGTTAATCATTTTTTATTTCATAAATAACAATAAAGTGTTTATTTTAACTCGGGATTTCGTATATAGAATCTATACAAGGTATAGTATCGTCCTACTTTACATTGTTACCCCCTTTCCGTTACAGGTTGTATACAAGAACAAAACCATACATGAAAATATTTTGACGACCTCCGTAGCCGAGAGGCGAGCGGGCCTGACTTTGGCGAGCGCCATCTCTGAGGTTCCGGGTTCGATCCCCGGTCGGGTCAATATGGGAAATGAACTTTTCCACATTGTCTTGGGTCTGGGTGTTGTGGTACCGTCATTGTTTCTGATTTCCGTAACACAAGTGCTCAAACTACTTACCACAGAATCAGAGCAATGTATGTGATGTTATCCAATATTTATTTATTTATTTATTATTTATTTATTTAAAAAACAAAATTCCTATTTACAAAATATTTACAAAAGATAGTCCGCTTATTGTTATTATTATAAGATATTAATTCTTGTGTTTAAACAGGGCATGTGGCTTCATAGTGTGATTTAGTTTGTGTGGGTTCAACTTATAATATTAGTTTTATATTATAACACTTCAAGATTGACCTCATCCCACCTGATGTTGAGTGGTAATGAGGTCCTCGCTTAAGGGCGACAAGTACAGCATAATCAATCTGTTTGTGGACTTCTCGCCCTTACCTTGAAGGCTCGACCCCTGTTTCTAATCTAACACCTCCAGGAGCTCGGTAAACCTTACTCACACAACAACACAGAAGTGATTGTTATTTGTCTGCGGTCTTCTGTAAGGTGGAGGTGTTTCACCAGTCGGGCTGCTCCAGTTCGAGCGGTAAATCGCTATGCCCTACCTCTCTTAATCTATCGTTTGCATGTGTTATCGAGGTCGTTGCAACCTCGTCTCTAGCCTGCATCTGAATACATCCGAATAGTGACGAGACCGCATTGAATGGGTTTTGGTTGAAACAAAAAATCGATTTATACATCAACCAATGTAGTAGAGTGGTTAACGCGTTAGCCTCGAAAGGTCATCAGTTCGAACCCCGCGTGAACACATTCATGTTGCTCGGCTTTCCCATTTTTTGACGACCGTGGTGGCGCAGTGGCTAAGGTAGGAGGCAAAAGCGCGAAAGAAAAATTTTCTTAATTGACTTGTGTCTGGGTGTGCTGGGATGACGCCCCCAGTTAGTATCCGTCGTCTGGTGCTCATAGTACAAGGGGAAACCTTAGTTTGAGACCAGGTGATTGGTGTGATTGTCTGGCGCATTTATTTTATTTGTTTATTTTCTTTTAGACAAGCTTGAATCACCTGTTTGTTCATTAAGAATAATGATTTTGTGCTTCGAAGCATTTTTATTCGACACCACGACACATATTGCTCTGATTCCGTGGTAAGTAGTCAAATCACTTGTGATACAGTAATCAGAAAAAGCGATGGCACCACAACACCCAGACTCCAGACAATATAGAAATGAACGTTTTCTATCTTGACCAGACCGGGAATCGAACCCGGGACCATAGAGATGGCGTGATTCTGTGATTTTCAAACTTTTGAAATGAAATTATTTATTTCATTTGTAAGTAGTCATCACGGCGGTACCACAGAACACAGACCCGAGACAAATATAAAAGGTGGTTTTAAATATTGACCCGATTGGGAATCGAACCCGGGACTTCAGAAATCGCGTTATTCTATGGTTTTCAAACATTTCTTTAACGAATGTACCACGGGCCAATTAATAAGTAGTTCTAAATTTTTACGGCGGAGGGCACTTACCGTAGGCTTAGAAAAGTCGCCTAAGATAACTTGCGGTTAGCTCAGTTGGAAGAGCAGCACGCGCGATACGTGGAGGTCGTGGGTTCGATTCCCGCACCGCAAGGGGAGATAACATTTTTCTTCTATTTGTATGTGAACAAAAATCCAAGTCTATTCGTTCTCGTTCATTCAATCACTCAATCAGTCATTCGTTCCACGTCGATGAACATTCTCACTTTAATACAGACCGTTGACGAGTTCACACGCATAGCTGGGCATTAACTCGTTAATCAATTAATCGTTAATTAACGAAGTTAACATTTTGAGTAACGGATTAACTTTTAAGTTAACTTCAAAAACTGTTACCGGACTCATTAACTTCCGTTAATAATCTAGAAGTCCGTTAATCGTTAATCCAATGTCTAATTTTCACCGAGAAAGCTGCGAATAGATTCAAGTCAAGTCAGTTCAGTTATTTATGTAGGTTACAAGTAACACTTATGCATCGTCAAAACAAAAATTAAAGCTACAGCTGGTTCGGAACCTAATTCTACCGAGAAGAATCGGACAAGACACTCAGTAGTTATCCTAATCTTTACAAAATTTCGAGCTAGAGAACTTAAAACTATGCCAGTGCCCAGCTATGTTCACACGTATTGTCATTTCACCAACCCTACCTATACCTATATCTTTGAAATGATAAAAATAGTTAATGAACTATTTTTATCATTTCAAAGATATGATAAAAATAGTTCATCTTTGTAGTTCATCTTTGGGGGTCATAGCCAATGGGCTATGACCCCCAAAGAGCCGTCCTTTTGGGTTCAATAATAAGTTTCCCACAATTTTATGGAGATTCGATTTTGTATCACCCCACATGTCACGGATTTCTGCAAAAGTCAATTTACTTACCCTCAGGGCAAAATATGGGGCAAGTGCACAATTGTGTCACTGGGGTACATTACCGCACCCCACAGTAATAGGGTCTAGGGCAGAAATGCAATTTTGCAATTTTTAACGCCACTGCACCCTTCGATAAAATATCTTGTAGACTAGCTGTGCCCGCGACTTCGTTCGCGTGGACTACATACTTTCATGGTCGGTTTTACCCCTTTCTCTTCTAATATTCGAAACAGATAGTCCATATTTTAATCTAAGTTTTGAGATATATTTGTGCCAAGTTTAATATCTCTTACCTAGAATAAACATTTTGTCATATAAACTTTCAAGGGCCGAACACCCCCATCCCCCCTTATTTTCAAAACCCAAAAGTAGCCTTCATCCGTCCTAGAGGTTCAACGTAGACCTATACCAAATTTTATCAAAACCGGTTCAGTGGTTTAGGCGTGAAAGCCGGATAGACAATCAGACGGACAGACAGAGTTACTTTGCTATTATAATATTAGTACGGATGCATAGTTGCTACCTAAAAATGGCACACAAAGCTTCAAACAGTATTTAAATACTGGTACTGTAACTTATTTGCTGAGAATTTTAAAGAAGCAGAAAAATTTCCTCCCCCCTTGCGGTGCGGAACGAACCCACGACCTTCACGTATCGCGCGTGTCGCTCTACCAACTGAGCTAACCGCAAGTTATCGTAGTCTATTAATGTTTGTATTGCATTCATCTCTTAGCCTCCAGTAATATTATCAACATTTGGATATATAAAGTGCTGTATAAAATCAGTTCAAGAGGGCAGGGCATAGCGATTCACCTTTATTTTACGCTTGAACTGGAACAGCCCGACTGGTGAAACACCTCCACCTTACAGAAGACCGCAGCCAAATAACAATCACTTCTGTGTTGTTGTGCTCCTGCGTGTGAGTAAGGTTTACAGAGCTCCTGGGGGGTGCTACATTAGTAGCAGGGGTCAAGCCTTCAAGGTAAGGGCGACGACAGTAACTGCTTTATTATGCTGTTCTTGTCGCCATTATACTAGGACCTCATTATTAATTAACATCAGGTGGGATGAGGTCAATATTGAAGTGTAATCTATTATATAAAAATGAATCGCAAAATGTGTTGGTAAGCGCATAACTCAACAACGCCTGGACCAATTGGCCAATTCTTCTTTTAAAATGTTCGTTGAAGTCCAAGGATGGTTCTTACGTCGAGAAAAAATCGAATGATTGCCGGGAAAGCCCTAAAAACAGCCCTTTTCTTTTTCACATACAAACGTTTTCTACCTAAAATTTAGAGTCAAGCCACATTCCAAATCTTTTTGACAGGACGAAGTCTGTCGGGGCCGCTAGTATAAAATATTTTTTTAAATATTATCATGTTTGCTAATGAATTATAATTTGGCAGCATTTAATATGAACGTTGTAAGCTCGCTTCGCCCTTTCAAGGTTTGTCGGTTCGCTAATTATAGGATGAAAGGGCCGCCGCTTATAGGACACAGTCAGGGCTTGATTTAGCCGCTCAGGAGTGGTGACCGGTGACGAACGGACAGCCGTTTAGATTCGTTTAAAGCGTTTTTGAACGAGAGTTTTCAATTAAATTAAGACTTTTTTTTCATGTTAAAATATATACTTTTAAGGGATTCGTAGCTAAATGGCGAAAACCGAAACTCCAATCAATACGTCTGGGGTATCAATGAATGGGTCTTCAAAAATGATGTTGATATTTTAAAGAAACAGATTTTTTTTATCTGCTCTTGCGGTGTGGGAATTGAACCCACGACCTTCACGTATCGCGCGTGCTGCTCTTACCAACTGAGCTAACCGCAAGTTATCGTAGCCGATGAATTTTTTCTGCTGTATCAACCATTAGCGTCCAGTAAGTGCCCTCTGCCGAATATGTTTAGAACTACATACTTATCGGCCCGTGGTACATTCGTTGCAGAAATGTGAAAACCACGGAATCGAAGACACCTCGGCATTTAAATCTATTTTTTATTTTTATAATGCTTTACGCGGCACTAGCGAGCCTTAAATATTTAAAAAAAACCCGTAAACGAACTATCTGCATGACCCAACGGTTAACTGGTAGAGAATGCTCCTTTTTTTTTTTCTGACGAGGGGAAATGCTTTGACGCACCGTACCGTCACCTGAGGGAGGTGACGGCGTGTGTGGGACTCCCTGTCCTTGCAACGGCAGGACTACCCACTAAAAGCCCCCGGTTGGACCTCATCGCCTAAGTGGTGGTGCTGTGGGAAATCGGATCAACCTAACCAACCACAACACCACCGGCGGAGAGAATGCGCTAGCATTAAGTCCGCCTTTTGTAATTTTTATTTTGTGCAATAAAGTTTTTAAATAAATAAATAAATAAAAGAAGCAGAAAAATTTCATCGCCTACGATAACTTGGCCGGTTTTTTCTTTCATTTGATTCTCACCGTGAAATTGTGTTTTTGGCAAAAATGTAAAACTTAAAAATTATTTACTATTTTTATTTCTTTTGCAGGTAATTACCGATTCTTCATATTTATCAATGGTAAGCTGAGGTGGAGACCTAGGTTTAGGATAAGTATGTAGTTCTAAACATATTCGGCAGAGGGCACTTACCGGAGGCTAACGGTTGATACAGCAGAAAAATTTCATCGCCTACGATAACTTGCGGTTAGCTCAGTTGGTAAGAGCAGCACGCGCGATACGTGAAGGTCGTGGGTTTGAGTCCCGCGCCGCAAGGGGAGGTGAAATTAAACTTTTGATTAACTTTCGTTTGCGGCGTAAATCACTATAATGAATTATTTAAACACATTTTAATAATGTTTTTTTTTAAACCATTTTTTAGGGTTCCGTAGCCGAATGGCAAAAAACGGAACCCTTAGGGATTTGTCATGTCTGTCCGTCTGTCCGTCCGTCTGTCTGTCCGTCTGTCCGTCCGTCTGTCTGTCCGTCTGTCCGTCCGTCTGTCTGTCCGTCTGTCCGTCCGTCTGTCTGTCTGTCCGTCTGTCCGTCCGTCTGTCTGTCCGTCCGTCTGTCCGTCCGTCTGTCTGTATGTCTGTCCGTCCGTCTGTCTGTCCGTCTGTCCGTCCGTCTGTCTGTCCGTCCGTCTGTCCGTCGGTCTGTCTGTCCGTCTGTCCGTCTGTCTGTCCGTCCGTCTGTCTGTCCGTCCGTCTGTCCGTCCGTCTGTCCGTCCGTCTGTCTGTCCGTCTGTCCGTCCGTCTGTCCGTCCGTCTGTCTGTCCGTCTGTCCGTCTGTCTGTCCGTCCGTCCGTCTGTCCGTCCGTCTGTCTGTCCGTCTGTCCGTCTGTCTGTCTGTCCGTCTGTCCGTCCGTCTGTCTGTCCGTCTGTCTGTCCGTCTGTCCGTCCGTCTGTCTGTCCGTCTGTCCGTCCGTCTGTCTGTCCGTCTGTCCGTCTGTCTGTCTGTCCGTCTGTCCGTCCGTCTGTCTGTCCGTCTGTCTGTCCGTCTGTCCGTCCGTCTGTCTGTCCGTCTGTCCGTCCGTCCGTCTGTCCGTCTGTCCGTCCGTCTGTCTGTCCGTCCGTCCGTCTGTATGTCACAGCCACTTTTTTCCGTAACTATAAGAGCTATACTGTAATAACTTGGTAAGTTGATGTATTCGGTGAACCGCATTAAGATTTTCATACAAAAATAGAAGAAATAAAAAAACAATACATTTTTGGGGTTCCCCACACTTAGAACTGAAACTCTATGTATCTATTGAGGTATCTATAGATAGGTCTTCAAAAATGATATCAAGGTTCTAATTTTGATTTTTTTAAACTAAATAGTTTGCGCGAGAGATGCTTCCAAAGTGGTAAAAGGTTCCCCCCCCCCCCCTCTAACAAAATAAGAGAATGATAAAACGAATAAAATATATGATGTACATTTATATGCAAACTACTAGTGTTGGTAAAATCGAACTATATTAATAAACTAGCTTTTGCAGCACGCGCTTCGCGCGAGTCTGCTAAAAGCTAGGCCTGCGGCGCTGGCCGCTCCCGGGCTTCGCCCTCCCGCGGCGCTCGGCCTTCGGCCTCGCATACGCAGCTCGGCCTGCGGCCTCGCGGGTGTGACTTTTGGTGTTTGACCGTCCGCAATGGGGGCCTAGTGCTTTTTTTGTACGGCGCAAGAGTTTCTCAACTGTGGCCTAAGGAGCCTTTCCGCTCCGGGCTCCGCCCTGCGCGGCGCAGCTCGGCCTGCGGCCTCGCGCCTAGGGTGACTTGTGTTGCACTTAAATAAAATGGCCAAAGTGTTCGACGGAAGCCGCTTCGAGCTTCGCTCTACGCGGGCGCTCGGCCTTTGGCCTCGCATTCGAAGCTCGGCCTTCGGCCTCGCGAAAGTTACACAGAATACAGCCGCTTCGGGCTTCGCCCTACGCGGCGCTCGACCTGTGGTCTCGCATCGCAGCTCGGCCTACGGCCTCGCGTAGGTTACTTGATAAATTGTATCGTCTATATCGGCCCAAAGTGTTCGATGGCAGCCGCTTCGAGCTTCGCTCTACGCGGGCGCTCGGCCTTTGGCCTCGCATTCGAAGCTCGGCCTTCGGCCTCGCGAAAGTTACACAGGATATAGCCGCTTCGGGCTTCGCCCTACGCGGCGCTCGACCTACGGTCTCGCAACGCAGCTCGGCCTCCGGCCTCGCAATGATACCATTTCCAAGTTTTAATAGCACCCAATACGGTACTACATTAATATGCAACAATTTCTCCATACATTTTCTTACTACGGTAAATTTCAGTACAAAATGTATGGGGAACCAAGTTCTCCATAGAAAATTGATTTTCCAATTTTTCCTAAAATTTCGTACTTACTCGCTTTTTTTTGGGTCAATTGACCACGGATGGACATTTTTGACAGGACCTCATACTTTTTTTTTTTAAATTCGAGCATTTTCTGTTGGGCCCAAAATTTCCGAAATTACCCCGAAAATCGGGTAAATTTTTGAACCATCACTGGGGCATCATAAAAACCTCCAATAAAGCTCCGAGCATTTTTTCCTTACGACCCTTCTTTCTACCCCAAAAGTTAATGAATACATTTTTAATTCTGCAGATTTTTTATAATGGCCGCCAGCGCATCCGCCATTTTGTTTATCGAAAAGTCTATTATATAACATCTCATCTAGGTTATATACTGCATCAAACCTCATTTTTACATTTTTCTAATTTTATATCCTGCGGCCTACAGGACTTCTGGAAGGTGACCATGTTTTTTGCACATTTGTCCCAACAGCTCCCGGTGTTGCCAGGTCACAGAGATAAAAATAGTCAAATGTCATTTCAATGGGGATGTTTCATAGGCACATGGTAATGGTTTGCGCGAAATGTCATTATTTCTATTTTCGACTTTCGCCGGGACCTGAGTCAAAAACTACCAAAAATAGTAGAATTTTTATTTCACCTGGCAACACACACAACCAAAACTCATAATCGCTTGGTACATTGCGACTCGCTCAGATGTCGCCATATACATGAAAATTAGGATTTAACGTTTTCAAAAACGCAACAATTTTACAAAATGGCCGCCAGCGGGTCAGCCATCTTGTATTTTTGAACGTTCGTATTTTTCCTATATTTTGGACTATATTTGGCATAGAACCTCATTTTCATTTTTTTTCTCGCTCTCACCCGATCGCCATATTATTTTTTGGAAAATGACCAAGTCACAAAATATATATTTCGCTCTGGCACCCAGTGTGGCCAGGTGATTGGGCTAAAATTAGTAAAATATCATTCGGCCATAAGCTTGCCATAATAACGTGGTAGACATTTAGACCAAATGTCAAAAAAAATTTTTTTCGTTTTTTGGACATAAATCAAAAACTACCAAAAATGGTAGAAATTTTATTTCACATGGCAACACACATCAACCAAACATGCAACCGCTCGATACATTGCGACTGGCTCAAATGTTGCCATGTGCCTGAAAAACGGTTTTGAAAATCGTGAAAAATTCAAAATGGCCGAAACGGGGTCCGCCATCTTGTAAATCGAAAAGTCTATAGTTTTCCCATATTCTAGGTTATATACCGCACCGAACCTAATTTTTATTTTTTTTCTCGCTCCCACCCATTCTTCAAAAGAACTTTTGGAAAAAACCATGTCGAAAAAATGATTTTCCCCGTCATTTCCAGGGTTGCCAGGATTTTTCCGAAAAACTACTTTTTTGTCACTTTGGACCTCCATGGCTACCCCACTGCATATTTATTTTTTTTCTACAAGGGTAAATTTTTTTTCTACCATTCGGGGTCATGGGGCAAAAACTACCATGAATTTGGTAGAATTTATTTCTTAAATCAACAAACAGATAACTAACCTACCACCGCTCCATACAAACCGATTCGACCCAGTGTTGCCATCCCTGTCAAAATCTACTTTGAAAATGACAAAATTTTTGGTCCCTACAAAACTGCCGCCAGCGCCGTCTCTATGGCCAAACTCTATAATCTATGGATGAGATTTTCAATTTGACTATATTGCCAGCAAAGTTCAAAAAAAAATTTTGAATTATCTGTGGAAACCTCTCCACCACGGCCCCGCAAAAATACCTCTAAACCGAATTTTCGATCCAAGATGGCGGCGCGGACATCTTGTTTTTTTGACATTTTACTTTTTCAGTCTACTTCACTTCAAAACCCTTCTCTAAAAAAGTTAAAACCGCCCGGCCATTCCATAGACAAGAAAAAAGTTGATTCCCCAAAAGTGGCCGCCATCTTGGATTTTCGGAAAAAAAAATAGAAAAACCTGCTTTGATTAAAAAATAACTCACCCCATTAGAACACCCCAAAGAGGTAAAACAACCCGAACACCCCCAAAAAAACCCCCGATGAGTCAGTGAGTCAGTGAGTGGTAATTTAGCTTTATATAATATAGACTAGCTTTTGCAGCACGCGCTTCGCGCGAGTCTGCTAAAAGCTAGGCCTGCGGCGCTGGCCGCTCCCGGGCTTCGCCCTCCCGCGGCGCTCGGCCTTCGGCCTCGCATACGCAGCTCGGCCTGCGGCCTCGCGGGTGTGACTTTTGGTGTTTGACCGTCCGCAATGGGGGCCTAGTGCTTTTTTTGTACGGCGCTAGAGTTTTGCAACTGTGGCCTAAGGAGCCTTTCCGCTCCGGGCTCCGCCCTGCGCGGCGCAGCTCGGCCTGCGGCCTCGCGCCTAGGGTGACTTGAGTTGCACTTTAATAAAATGGCCAAAGTGTTCGACGGAAGCCGCTTCGAGCTTCGCTCTACGCGGGCGCTCGGCCTACGGCCTCGCATTCGAAGCTCGGCCTTCGGCCTCGCGAAAGTTGCACAGAACATAGCCGCTTCGGGCTTCGCCCTACGCGGCGCTCGACCTATGGTCTCGCATCGCAGCTCGGCCTACGGCCTCGCGTAGGTTACTCGATCAATTGTCTCGTCTATATCGGCCCAAAGTGTTCGATGGCAGCCGCTTCGAGCTTCGCTCTACGCGGGCGCTCGGCCTTTGGCCTCGCATTCGAAGCTCGGCCTTCGGCCTCGCGAAAGTTACACAGAATATAGCCGCTTCGGGCTTCGCCCTACGCGGCGCTCGACCTGCGGTCTCGCAACGCAGCTCGGCCTCCGGCCTCGCAATGTTACCATTTCCAAGTTTTAATAGCACACAATACGGTACTATATTACTATGCAACAATTTCCCCATACATTTTCTTACTAAGGTCAATTTCAGTACAAAATGTATGGGGAACCAAGTACTCCATAGAAATATGATTTTCCAATTTTTCCTAAAATTTTGTACTTACACGCTTTTTTTTAGGTCGAGCGACCACGGATAGACATTTTTGACAGGACCTCATACTTATTTTTTTTAAATTCGAGCATTTTCTGTAAGGCCCAAAATCTCCGAAATTACCCCGAAAATCGGGTAAATTTTTGAACCATCACAGGGGCATCATAAAAACCTCCAATAAAGCTCCGAGCATATTTTCTCTACGACCCCTCCTTCTACCCCGAAAGTTGATGAATACATTTTAAATTCTGCAGATTTTTACATAATGGCCGCCAGCGCATCCGCCATTTTGTTTATCGAAAAGTCTATAATATAACATCTCATCTAGGTTATATACTGCATCAAACCTCATTTTTACATTTTTCTAATTTTATATCCTGCGGCCTACAGGACTTCTGGAAGGTGACCATGTTTTTTGCACATTTGTCCCAACAGCTCCCGGTGTTGCCAGGTCACAGAGATAAAAATAGTCAAATGTCATTTCAATGGGGATGTTTCATGGGCACATGGGAATGGTTTGCGCGAAATGTCATTATTTCTATTTTCGACATTTGCCGGGACCTGAGTCAAAAACCACCCAAAAATAGTAGATTTTTTATTTGACCTGGCAACACACACAACCAAAACTCATAATCCCTTGGTACATTGCGACTCGCTCAGATGTCGCCATATACATGAAAATTAGGATTAAACGTTTTCAAAAACGCAACAATTTTACAAAATGGCCGCCAGCGGGTCAGCCATCTTGTATTTTTGAACGTTCGTATTTTTCCTATATTGTTGACTATATTTGGCATAGAACCTCATTTTCATTTTTTTTCTCGCTCTCACCCGATCGCCATATTATTTTTTGGAAAATGACCATGTCACAAAATATATATTTCGCTCTGGCACCCAGTGTGGCCAGGTGATTGGGCTAAAATTAGTAAAATATCATTCGGCCATAAACATGCCATAATAACGTGGTAGACATTTAGACCAAATGTCAAAAAAATTTTTTTTCGTTTTTTGGGCATCTGTCAAAAACTACCAAAAATGGTAGAAATTTTATTTCACCTGGCAACACACATCAACCAAACATGCATCCGCTCTATACATTGCGACGCGCTCAAATGTTGCCATGTGCCTGAAAAACTGTTTTGAAAATCGTGAAAAATTCAAAATGGCCGAAACGGGGTCCGCCATCTTGTTAATTGAAAAGTCTATAGTTTTCCCATATTCTAGGTTATATACCGCACCAAATCCAATTTTTATTTTTTTTCTCGCTCCCACCCAGTCTTCAAAAGAACTTTTGGAAAAAACCATGTCGAAAAAATGATTTTCCCCGTCATTTCCAGGGTTGCCAGGATTTTTCCTAAAAACTACCTTTTTGTCATTTCGGACCTTCATGGCCACCCCACAGCGTATTTATTTTTTTTCTACAGGGGTATTTTTTTTTCCTACCATTTGGGGTCATGAGGAAAAAACTACCATGAATTTGGTAGAATTTATTTCTTAAAACAATAGACAGATAACTAACCTACCACCGCTCCATACAAACCGATTCGACCTAGTGTTGCCATCCTTGTCAAAATCTACTTTAAAAATGACAAAATTTTTGGTCCCTACAAAACTGCCGCCAGCGGCGTCTCTATAGCCAAACTCTATAATCTATGGATGAGGTTTGCAAGTTGACTAAACTGCCGGCAGAGTTAAAAAAAAATTTTTCAATTATCTGTGGAAACCTCTCCACCACTGCCCCGCAAAAACACCTCTAAATCGGATTTTCGATCCAAGATGGCGGCGCGGACATCTTGTTTTTTTGACATTTTACTTTTTCGATATAGTAAACAGTAAAAAACGTTCCCAAAAAAGTCTGCGCAGCTTGGGCACTCTATACATTTTTTTTATTTCAATTCAGCAAAATCGGCCGCCATCTTGGATTTTTGGAAAAAAAAATAGAAAAACCTGCTTTGATTAAAAAATAACCCACCCCGTTGGAACATGCCAAAGGGGTAAAACCACCCGAACACCCCCAAAAACACCCCCGATGAGTGAGTCAGTGAGTCAGTGGTAATTTAGCTTTATATAATATAGACTAGCTTTTGCAGCACGCGCTTCGCGCGAGTCTGCTAAAAGCTAGGCCTGCGGCGCTGGCCGCTCCCGGGCTTCGCCCTCCCGCGGCGCTCGGCCTTCGGCCTCGCATACGCAGCTCGGCCTGCGGCCTCGCGGGTGTGACTTTTGGTGTTAGACCGTCCGCAATGGGGGCCTAGTGCTTTTTTTGTACGGCGCTAGAGTTTTGCAACTGTGGCCTAAGGAGCCTTTCCGCTCCGGGCTCCGCCCTGCGCGGCGCAGCTCGGCCTGCGGCCTCGCGCCTAGGGTGACTTGGATTGCACTTTAATAAAATGGCCAAAGTGTTCGACGAAAGCCGCTTCGAGCTTCGCTCTACGCGGGCGCTCGGCCTACGGCCTCGCATTCGAAGCTCGGCCTTCGGCCTCGCGAAAGTTACACAGAACATAGCCGCTTCGGGCTTCGCCCTACGCGGCGCTCGACCTGTGGTCTCGCATCGCAGCTCGGCCTACGGCCTCGCGTAGGTTACTCGATCAATTGTCTCGTCTATATCGGCTCAAAGTGTTCGATGGCAGCCGCTTCGAGCTTCGCTCTACGCGGGCGCTCGGCCTTTGGCCTCGCATTCGAAGCTCGGCCTTCGGCCTCGCGAAAGTTACACAGAACATAGCCGCTTCGGGCTTCGCCCTACGCGGCGCTCGACCTACGGTCTCGCAACGCAGCTCGGCCTCCGGCCTCGCAAAGTTACCATTTCCAAGTATTAACAGCATTACATTAATATGCAACAATTTCCCCATACATTTTCTTACTAAGGTCAATTTCAGTACAAAATGTATGGGGAACCAAGTACTCCATAGGAATTTGATTTTCCAATTTTTCCTAAAATTTCGTACTTACTCGCCTTTTTTTGGGTCGGTCGACCACGGATGGACATTTTTGACAGGACCTTATACTTTTTTTTTTTAAATTTGATCATTTTCTGTCGGGCCCAAAATCTCCGAAATTACCCCGAAAATCGGGTAAATTTTTGAACCATCACGGGGGCATCATGTAGACCTCCAATAAAGCTCCGAGCATATTTTCCTTACGACCCCTCCTCCTACCCCGAAAGTTAATGAATACATTTTGAATCCTGCAGATTTTTACATAATGGCCGCCAGCGCATCCGCCATTTTGTTAATCGAAAAGCCTATAGTTTTCCTGTAATCTAGGTTATATATGGCATCAAACCTCATTTTTACTTTTTTCGAATTTTATATCCTGTGGCCCACAGAGCCTCCGGTAGGTGACCATGTTTTTTGCACTTTTTTCTCACCAGCTCTCGGTGTTGCCCAATTAAGGAAATAAAAATAGTCAAATGTCATTACTATTAGAACGTCTCTTAGGCACATGGGAATGATTTGCGCGAAATGTCATTATTTCTATTGTCGACCTTTTCGGGACCTGAGCCAAAAACTACCAAAAATGGTAGAAATATTTTTTCACCTGGCAACACACGATGACAAAACTCATAACCGCCTAGTACATTGCGAGTCGCTCAAATTAGAAAAAAAAACCGAAATTTGAATTTGAATTTTTCAAAAACACGAAAAAATCACAAAATGGCCGCCAGCGCGTCGGCCATCTTGTAAATCAAAAAGTCTATAGTTTTCCCATAATCTAGACTATATTTGACAGCGAACCTCATTTTTATTTTTTTTCTTGCTCTCACCCAGTCGTCCTCAGAACTTTTGGAAAATGACCATGTCGAAAAAATATTTTTCACCGTAGCTCCCAGTGTTGCCAGGTGATCTGACCAAAAGCCACAAAATATCATTCGGCTATGGGCTATACACAATTAAGGGGTAGACGTTTCAACCAAATGTCAAAAAAAATTTTTTTCGTTTTTTGGGCACGAGTCAAAAACTACCAAAAATGGTAGAAATTTTATTTGACCTGGCAACACATATGAACCAAACATGCAACCGCTCCATACATTGCGACTGGCTCAAATGTTGCCAAGTGCCAAAAAAACCGTTTTGAAAATCGTGAAAAATTCAAAATGGCCGAAAGGGGGTCCGCCATCTTGGATTTTCGAACGGCCGTATTTTTCCTGTATTCTAAGTTATATATTGCATCAGACCTAATTTTAATTTTTTTTCTTGCTCCCACCCAGTCGCCCCTAGAGCTTTTGGAAAATGACCATGTCGAAAAAATGTTTTTCCCCGCCATTTCCAGGGTTGCCAGGATTTTCCCGAAAAACTACCTTTTTGTCACTTCGGACCTCCATGGCCACTCCGCAGCGTATTTATTTTTTTCCTAAAAGGTTATTTTTTTTTCCTACCATTTGGGGCCATGGGGTAAAAACTACCATGAATTTGGTAGAATTTATTTCTGAAAACAATAGACGGATAACTAACCTACCACCGCCCCATACAAATTGATTCGACATGGTGTTGCCATACCTCTCAAAATCGACTTTGAAAATGACAAAATTTTTGGTCCCTACAAAACTGCCGCCAGCGCCGTCTCTATGGCCAAACTCTATAATCTATGGATGAGGTTTGCAAGTTGACTATACTGCCGGTAGAGTTCAAAAAAATTTTTTCAATTATCTGTGGAAACCTCTCCACCACGAGCCCGCAAAAACACCTCTAAACCGAATTTTCGATCCAAGATGGCGGCGCGGACATCTTGTTTTTTTGACATTTTACTTTTTCAGTGTACTTTTCTGTACTACAATTCTCTAAAAAAGTAAAAACCGCCTGGCCATTCCATAGACAAGAAAAAAGTTGATTCAGCAAAAAGGGCCGCCATCTTGGATTTTCGGAAAAAAAAATAGAAAAACCTGCTTTGATTAAAAAATAACTCACCCCGTTAGAACACCCCAGAGATGTAAAACAACTCGAACACCCCCAAAAAAACCCCCGATGAGTCAGTCAGTCAGTGAGTGGTAATTTAGCTTTATATAATATAGACTAGCTTTTGCAGCACGCGCTTCGCGCGAGTCTGCTAAAAGCTAGGCCTGCGGCGCTGGCCGCTCCCGGGCTTCGCCCTCCCGCGGCGCTCGGCCTTCGGCCTCGCATACGCAGCTCGGCCTGCGGCCTCGCGGGTGTGACTTTTGGTGTTTGACCGTCCGCAATGGGGGCCTAGTGCTTTTGTTGTACGGCGCTAGAGTTTTGCAACTGTGGCCTAAGGAGCCTTTCCGCTCCGGGCTCCGCCCTGCGCGGCGCAGCTCGGCCTGCGGCCTCGCGCCTAGGGTGACTTGGATTGCACTTTAATAAAATGGCCAAAGTGTTCGACGGAAGCCGCTTCGAGCTTCGCTCTACGCGGGCGCTCGGCCTACGGCCTCGCCCACGAAAAAATCACAAAATGGCCGCCAGCGCGTCGGCCATCTTGTTAATCAAAAAGTCTATAGTTTTCCCATAATCAAGACTATATTTGACAGCGAACCTCATTTTTATTTTTTTTCTTGCTCCCACCCAGTCGCCCTCAGAACTTTTGGAAAATGACCATGTCGAAAAAATATTTTTCACCGTAGCTCCCAGTGTTGCCAGGTGATCTGACCAAAAGCCACAAAATATCATTCGGCTATGGGCTATACACAATTAAGTGGTAGACGTTTCAACCAAATGTCAAAAAAAATTTTTTTCGTTTTTTGGGCACGAGTCAAAAACTACCAAAAATGGTAGAAATTTTATTTGACTTGGCAACACATATAAACGAAACATGCAACCGCTCCATACATTGCGACTCGCTCAAATGTTGCAAAGTGCCAAAAAAATCGTTTTGAAAATCGTGAAAAATTCAAAATGGCCGAAAGGGGGTCCGCCATCATGGATTTTCGAACGGCCGTATTTTTCCTGTATTCTAGGTTATATATCGCATCAGACCTAATTTTTAGTTTTTTTCTCGCTCCCACCCAGTCGCCCCTAGAGCTTTTGGAAAATGACCATGTCGAAAAAATGTTTTTCCCCGCCATTTCCAGGGTTGCCATGATTTTTCTGAAAAACTACTATTTTGTCACTTCGGACCTCCATGGCCACCCCACAGCGTATTTATTTTTTTTCTACATGGTTATTTTTTTTTCCTACCATTTGGGGCCATGTGGTAAAAACTACCATGAATTTGGTAGAATTTATTTCTTAAAACAATAGACGAATAACTAACCTACCATCGCTCTATACAAACCGATTCGACATGGTGTTGCCATCCCTGTCAAAATCGACTTTGAAAATGACGAAATTTTTGCTCCCTACAAATCGGCGATTTATACGCCATCTATTTAATGCCGCGGTAAATTCATGGAAAAACAATTGAATTGACTAACTCTCCGCATGACCCAAAGGTTGACTGGTAGAGAATGCCCATAGCATTAATTTAAGTCCACCTGTTGTACTTTTTTTGTGCAATAAAGTTTTTAAATAAAATAAATAAATAAAATTGAATCTGGTTAGTAATTGATCAGAACTGGACTGCAGGTTTTTTATAATATTGAATGTTTCAAATATCTATGAAATACTTATTGGATGACTCCAACTGTTTTAGTTTTTAAAACTGAATATCTTATTACAAAAAAGGTAGACGTGGCGCTTCGCCGGCCGCTGCCGCGGCACGCTCGCTACGCTCGCTCGGCTCGCGCTTTGTTTTGGTCACTAACCTAACATAACCTAACCAATGGAATCGCCCGATACTTGAATTTAGTACATAGTTTGTATTTTTTGCAAAGTATTGAAAGAGAACCGTGATCAGATATAAGTTTAATTTCCCCATACTATGTTTTATTCATGGTCACCAACAATGGTTAATACCAACCAACGAAACGTAAAAGGCATAGAAAGTTCAAACATACGATAGGGACCGTGCACAAACGATAGGTGGCAGCACTACTGCGACATAAGAGACACTATGTGGAAAATAAAAGAAACTATCAGACCTGTTGTGCTGTCTACAATGTAAATAAAAATTTCGAAATCGAAATTAATAATTAATGACATCATTAGTACCTAATTTCTAAATGCTTTTAAAACTCATTCTTACGTATGTTTGATTACTGCGTTTATACACTTTTGCCGTTTTTCACATAACCATGGCATGTGAATACTATTTCTTGGAAAGTCATACAATTTTACGCCATTTAATTTACTTTATTAATATAATGTGTTGGTACATCCAGGAATGCAACAATGCATGAATTTTAGGTATATGTATAATTGTATTTTGACTTATAAAATTATGTTTATTTATACGTATTGTAAACATCAAATATTAAACGTAGGTAAAACATTCAAATGGATGACACCAGTTGGCAGCACCATCGATTTGCTCAATAAAACTTCACATGTAAGGTTAAACAAGGTCTCTGAGGACCTTACCAGCTGGTTGATAACTTGAAACTGAAAACCTTTTGACCACTCAATAAGTTGGAGATAGTGATCGTTGTAATACCGAACCACACTTGTCAGCGCACAGCCTACCACCCAAGTACCTATCTTGTGCTTCAGGGCCAAGGCTCTAAAGTCAACCTGCCTCTAAATTGCATTATCCACATATCTGCATCTTAAGATAGTAGTGTAGAATTGTATAGCATCTAGTCCTGTCAGGAATATTAAGAATACAAAAATAAAGTTTATTTTGTGCCAAAATAATACAGTAGTGCAACATGTCTAAAAATACAGTTTGTGATGAGAGTGGCATGCAAGAGTTCTTATTAATTATGTAGTGTTTAGGCAACTTGGTCTATAAAGTTAAGTGGGATGTTATTTACAATACAGAATTAAATCTGAGATTAATTCTAATAATCCACATGCAAATGTCAACATAAATAACTTTAATTCTAATTTGTGAGTCAGTTAATACCTTTATGTTATAAGACATTGCAAAATGAAAAATGCATTTTGGAAAAAATACTATTTATTTCAGTCAACATGCATTGAAATACAAGTAGAGTATAATTATGTACAAAGATAACATTTATATTATTATTTAGTAATGTTATTACATACATTCTTAAAAACTAAAATAGACATCAGTGGCATTTACTATGAATACAATATGCTTGATTTATCATAAAATGTTTTAAATTTCAAAATATTTGTACTTTCCATTATTGCGTAGGCATCTTCTTTATTTAATTTAGCATTCAGAATTTATAATAAGTTTAAAAACGCTCAAGTAAGGAAAATATATGTAAAATTGCCAAAGCATAATAGAAAGTCATCACACAAAACACATTGATGACAAGTTTAATACTTTGTTAATTACAATATAAGAAAAAATATTAATTAGAACGTATAAACATGTATTAACATTGATCATTGAGAATAATAATTTTGGTGATTTCATCATTTAATAGCTAAATCACTTTTATTTGAAAAGTAAGATTTCATTCAATGAGCAAAATCCCTCCCTCATGTCGGACCATACTGAATACTGGACAAATACAATAAATCCTGATAAGTACACAATAAATGTTTTGATTGTTTTAACAATAACTGTCGTTATTAATAAAAAATTGCAATAATGTAAGATTACAAAAACCAAATACCTATTTATTCTTGGCCATTATGATACTAATTAGGAATTAAGATGTGTATAAACAAAGCATTTTAACCACAGCCTGTAGGCAAGCAAATATGATTTAAACTATATCTGTTATATTGTAATAATATAAAAGGAGCGATCATTGTACCATTTCAAAATAAAAACCTACTATTGATGACATTACATAAAGATTATGATTTTGGCCTCTGCCTCGAATTTCGCAGACAGCAGGGCAGCGGCAGCGGTGGAGACAGGATTGTATACGTTAAATGGAATAAGCCGGCGTTGCTCGAAAACTGTGACACGCATTTGATTTTAGTAACAAAACTCCTGGCACTCCTATGCCACCACTGTCCTCTGCCAGCAAAATTTCATATCCGTCCCCATCAAAATACCCGTAATAAAGCTTAAGGTTACAGCCTGAGAAGAATCGACAGATGTTATTTAATAAATTTGAATCTTAAACATTTAATAAAATAATGATGAATAGAGTTTCTTCATCATTATTTTATTAAATACAGTACATGTAGTATGTAATAAGATATTTAAGCTGGTTTTAAAGAATTTAAAGTATAATATAGTAAGGAATGCATTTAACTATTAACCAAGATTTAAAAGACTCTATAATATCTACAGAGTACAATTACATTTAAAATAACCAATTATTTTCACAAGAATGTAACATACAACAGTGTTCATAAACATTTCACGGTGTCCTTTGCATTTGTAATTTAAATATCAATTATAATATCTATCATACTTTCACATTTATCAAATCTTGTAAAATATCATTTTCAAGTAACAAGAGTTAGAGTGTTAACATTGTGGGCCTATCTGAATCTGTAACAAAATACTTCTAATAGTAATTCTTGATTTTATTCCATGATTATTTGGATTGCAAAGTTTTTAGTATTTATTTATAATTTGCTATAATAAATGTAGCACAAAACAGATCATAAAAGGAATCATACTAATCAATTATTACCTATATCAAGCAGGTATTTTGCATAATATCGTGCAATGTACAATGATAACTTCTACTATGATCTCTTTCACAAAAATAAACTAAGTGTGTAAATTAAATTGGACAAATGGGTCCATTTTAAATATTAGAAACAGAAATTTTTATCTCCCCTTGCGATGCGGGAATCGAACCCACGACCTTCACGTATCGCGCGAGCTGCTCTTCCAACTGAGCTAACCGCAAGTTATTGCAGACGATGAAATTTTTTCTGCTATATCAACCGTTAACCTTTGGTTGGTCCATTTTGCGCGGAATCCCATCTCATTTAGATTTTGCCAGCTACTGCAACAGTTTGCTCCGTTGTACTTTTGATGAGTTTAGCTTATTCTTCTTGTTTTGTTAAATCTGAAAGTAAAATTTACTATTACAAACTTTATAATGGACCTAGGGTATAATTTTAATTATTGTTGTTTTTAAATTAAAATTGTACAATCAACTTGGGATTACTACATGCACCTTCACATATAACTTGATTTGATGGCAAAGTAGAAGTCTCTTAAAGAGAAAAATGTATTTCTTTTTCTATTTTAGTTCTTTAAGTACCTACTTAATACAATTTCTATTCTGATTGTAAAGTTAGATTTGACATTACTTTTGTTGAATTCATAATTCAAACATAGGACTTTATGATGTTTATTGTTTGCATGTTCATATTGCTTTTAAGACTTCATTTATACTTACATGTTAGTAATTTTTTAGTCTTCAATCAACGATTTTGATATATCTATTGTATTTCTTAGCCATATTTATGTTTGATTTCCAATTTAAATCATTGTTGCAACTGTTGGTCGGCTTTTACTTTAAATCTGAAATAAATAAACTACAATTAATTATTTCAAGTAACAACTGCAGTATTGGACAATGTAAAATGGTTTAATGGACAATGTTCAATAGTAAAACTTATTTTGAATCAGAACAGATATTATTGAACAACTTTGATTTACTAAGTGCTGTACTCGTTTAAAAGACTAAGTTAATGTCACCACTTGGAACCAAATAAAACCAATGTTCATGATGAAAATTGTTATCGTTTTATAGTTTGGTAGATGTTTGTAAGAAAAATATTTATTACTTTGTGTGTAGGAGTTTTATGTCATTAAAATTTGATCAGAATTCACATACTTTATACACATTAGTCTACTACACAGTCACAAGTAAAATGAATTGCAGAATTAATCCAGTTTACAACAAAAGTTAATGACAAGTATGGGCCAAAAAATAAAAACTTAAGATTCGTCCAGTTTATCTGTCAAAAGTTTCAACAAAACTACCAACACTATAATAATTTTGCCAACTTAAAAGTTGTGGCAATGGAACAAAATAATTTGAGATAGTTTTACTTACATAATTTTTTTCTTGCTCTCCCTTTTTATAATTTGGTAGTACATATTTCTTTTCCTTTAACTCATTTAGATTTTGTTTAACTGAAATAAAAAAATAATTAGGCATTTGATCCTTGTTATTTTTCATTGATATGGAAAGGTTATAAAGATGGGAATTTTGGGTTAAGTTTTTAGTGGGTGTGGTCGCAAAGACTATAACTTGTATTTACGAGCCCAAACCGATCGAAAACATATCCTCGTAGACCTACCACCTATTCCTATTCTATTCTACCACCATGGTAGAACAGAGTGCAATGTCTTGTCAAACATAAATATATCTGTAGGAATTTGTAAAATAACAGTGTTACTCAAATGATACTTACAGAATAATATGCTTTTCTGCATGTTGCTAAATTTCTCATCCATTAAGTACATATTTTAAAAGTTTCATTTAGGTAGGTACATCATTTAGGAGCCCTGAAATAAAGTGCAAAAATGTATAAGTTGAAAAACACAAAGTGTAGACTTTTACTATATAAAACAAAAAAGGTTATTAAAGCCAGAGCCTCGTCGGTTGTACAGCAGGGAGCACCACGAGCAGGAGAGGTTGGCACATGGGGTGTGTATCACAAGGTGTTCCATGGTCACATGGCACAAGGAGGGGAATTATTTTAAATATTAAAAACAATGTAAATAGATAAAGGGCTTGGAATTTTTAATATTTAAAGTAAACAACACTCTTTAATGCCATATGGATGGGAGACCCTGAATGCTCAGGATAGGTAAAGAGGATGATATTGATTAACACAATTAGTAATAAATGCAAAACACAAATTGTGTAAAGTATTTGAAGCATAAATTAAAAATTAGAAAAGCTTTAAAGTATAGTCGTGCAATAAAATGAAAGCATTGTGTTATATTTAAATGCAAAATTAGTAATATGTATTTTGAATTTAATATCTTTTAGCGATCCTGATCAAAATGATGTTTTAGTATTTTATCAGTGCAATTATAACATGTCAGTCACATACAAAAATTACATTTGATGATGAAAACATGTTTAAAAAGCAGTTCATAAAATTAGTAAAACACCATATACATTGTGTCGTTGAGATTTTTTACCATAATTTAGATATTACATTTAGTAATGTGAGTCAGATTTCAAAATCTCGATCGAAATTTTTAATTATTATTTTTTAATTCCCTGCGACACAATAACCCCTTATACTCCCCATCTAACTACAGCTAACTAATTACTACTTGTGCAAGTAGGTGGTACATTACAAGCGGTTAAAGCAAGCGTTAACACTACGTCAATACTATTTTAGTAACTAAACAAATTATTAATACAAAGCCTTAATACATGAAAGCATTAAATTAAGCACTGTTTAATGTCACTGAGCGTGTGTACGAACACATTAAAACGAAAAGGTCGGATAATTGTAAGTATATTGTAAAATAATAGGTACACTGTGATTAAGTAGTATGAATGTGAAGAATACATAATGAATAAAATGAGGTCAATCACTATTGATTAACCTAATTTTTAACAGACTTCAAAAAGAAATTCGACCGAATATATGTATGGATATTTATTTTGTTGCATTAATTCAATACACGTTACCCTAATCTGACCCCTTTTTTCAGTGCATTCTTAGTAATGTGCGTGTGCAGTGTTACTACAGTACATACTAAATAAAAGAATAAAAAAATAAATAACGCACAATGTATAGGTTGTGTCGACATGATTTAAGATTTTAATAATATTTAATTCCTAAGAAGTGATTGCCTTCTGAATGAGATGAACAATTTTATACCTAGAAAAATCCGCTCGAACTCCTAATCTATCCAAATCTATAATAGTTGTTGAAAGACAATATTATTTAACATGAGCCTACTACTGTCGATTACTTTGTCTGGAGACACTAAAACTTTCAAACTGCTTTTATCTTGTACGCGACCTAAAGCTACATACAGCTGTCCGTGACTGAAAACGTCAGAACGCAAATCTACTCCTACTCGACTGATGGTCTGGCCCTGGCTTTTGTGAATTGTCATAGCATAACATACTTGCAAAGGAAATTGACGACGCGTCATTTCGATGGGACTGTTTGGTTCAATGGGAGCTTTAAAGAGAATACGAGGTATAAGATAATCTACTGATTCGCCCGGCTTTCTTACGGTAATTAAACGTCGCGTGGCTCTAACAACAATTACTTTACTACCGTTTACTAATCTATCAGAGAAACTAAGATTGCGGATAATCATACAGACACAGCCTACTTTCAAAACTAAATCATGGTCTGGAACACCTTTCGGTTGTAGTTTATTCAACGCATCAGAACCTAAAAATATTTCGTCAGCATTATCGGAAACTACTTGGTCTATTGAATAAAAATGTAAAGCCTCCTCTGATAATTTATCTAAAATTAAATTATTAATTTCTCTAACATTAGCATTGTGGGTGGTTAATATAGCGCGATGCGCACAAACGTCAGGTTCGTCTATGACAACATGCGGAAAAACAAAATCTACGAGATCATTGACCTCTGTTACAAAAGAAATGGACGATAAGTCGACCAAATTTAAAGTTACTCTATCTACTTTGACTGGATGGACTGGCAATTTATTAGAACCTAACTTTAGCAACAAATCAGAAAATTCTGGATCACTACTACATCTTTGAGATGTAGTAAGTGCAAAAGATTTAATTAATGGCCAAAGCGGAGAAGACTTTACTGAGCAATTAATTATGTCGGAATTAGTTTTAGCGTTGACTACAACCGGAGGGATTTGACGGAAGTCGCCAGCAAAAATTATAATTTTGCCACCGAAAAGCTTATCCGACTTCAACAGATCCCGGAGTGATCTGTCGAGCAGATTAATTAGATATTTGTGAGCCATAGGGGCTTCATCATAAATTAATACGTTAGACTGTAAAATTAATTCAGCTCGTTGAGACCCATTAGTGATGTTCCAGTAACCAAGATCATCCACCGGATTTAATGGAAATTTAAACATACTATGTGCTGTTGTGCCGCCTTCGTAGTTCTGTGCAGCAATGCCAGAACTGGCCGTACACAACACTATTCCGTTTAAATTACCGCGTACGTGTGCCGTTATTACTTTTAATAGCAAAGTTTTGCCTGTTCCGGCAGGCCCGTCTAAGAAAATGGCAGAATTATTAGAGTTTTGGAAATTAGTGTCGCGTAAAAGTTCGTCGACATAATCGAAAACAAGTCGTTGGTCGTTTGATAATTTAGGTAGCCATTCGGCCACAAACCCCACTAATTTATTTTGGTCATATTCGATACGTTCACGGCCAACTTCCGTTGTATCGTCTATGACTTCGGGTAACCCTTGTTCGACAAGCGAAGTCCCATGCTTTCGCATCAACCTGTCGATACAAATTAAACTACTGTTAAAGGCCCTATCCTCGTTACCCGAAAAACGATGTAAAAAGTCCTGACTGAGTACCTGCCTAAACTGTTCCCATAGCGATACTACCCGAATCCCGTTAACGGCTAATAGTACGAAAAAGCTACGAAGGCGCGGCGCTGTCATAAACGTTTCACATTCTTCCATCGCTTTTAAATATTCACTTTCATCTCCAGCTAGGCCTAAGTTCTGAGCGGAAACTTGGAATGAAGTACAATTTGGACCACCAAGACTATACAGATCCTGAAAACTACGACAAGGTTGTGAAGCTAATAAAAGACGTAAATAAAATTGTTCACCTCTGTTGGGCGCGACCCAGAATAAGCGTGAAACCAACTCGCCCCTCTGTCGTCTTGTTACGAATTTGCCGTTGCCTAATTGATATATATTTACATTTTTGGTGGTAGGACGTCGGCTATGTACAATATATTGCTCATAAAAATCTAAGTAGGTCAAGTTATCGAACTCTACGCCAGAAGGGCGGTTAAAATATGTTAAAAGATCAGAATCAGCGCGGCGCGTAACTACTTCAGATTCAGTACCCGGTTTGAAAAAAATTGACTGTTGGCCTTCTAAGTGAACAGCTAATTGTTTAACGTTGGGCTCGCGCGCAGTTAAATCGAACTCTAAAATTCGCCATGTCGCTTCGCATGAACCCAGGTAACGCTTGGTGACGTACTGCTCTATTTCATTGTTTTTATCACTGTCCGGGATCACCGCTATGCGTGATTCATCCGGACCTTTTGTCATATATTTAAAAAGATATTTGACTATAGCACGGGCAGAATATACTAACAAATTAATGTGACAATCGTACTTCAGAAGCAAGGCGGCATTGTACGGAACTACCCATAAATCACTGATGGTGACGTCTCTACCCCGGTATTTAATTGTGCCTTTGTTATCACTATTGCGACGTAAATGAACGAAACCCCTATCGTCGCAATAAGTGGTGGTGCTTTCAGGTTTAGGGAAAAATTTAGAGCATTTATTTTTCCCGTGATCCCAGCAAGGTAAGTCTATTCTATTTGGAGGTCCACATGGGCCGTGTATCATGTGATCAATCACGGCCTTGCGTAGTCTACCATCCGCTTCGGACGGATCGGGCAGATCTGCTCTAACAAACTTATCAATGTCCGTATTTTGGACAGGGCCACCACCCTCTACTCTAAAACAAATGTGCGCATGTGGCAGCCCTCGTTTTTGAAACTCAATGACATGCATAATGTAAAGACATTTACCGAACCACGCACCAGTTCTGAGATCTTTAATAAGCTGATTTAATTTTAAATTGAAAACCCGGGCACAAACTAAAGGATTAGGCCTTTGTCCTTGTGGGAGAGAGTGTTGGATTTCAGGCCACTTGGGATTGCATGTCATTGTTAAAAAGAACGACGGGGGACCTAATCTATTGACTAACGCAATTGCATCCATATATTTAGTTTTCATATAACGTGGACCTCCGGTAAATGAATTGGGCAAATAAACACGCCCCGGTACAACGCCGCCCTCACCTTGAATAGTCTCATCAGCATTAATAGACTCTAAATTACGCTCTAATTCCTGAAGGGGAGCAGATCTAATGGCAGTATTCGAGGAACGTTGCATATTGTCGATATATCTGAGACGTTCCTCAGATATTCTACAAAACATATCGACAATCCATTCCTCGGAAAGTCTGCCCAATTCTGAAAATCTAGGTTCCGAAAGCAACAAACATCTAACATACTTATTTTGTGTTAATTTACTGCCCTTATTATCTACTTTATTAGGTAGCCAACCTGGATTACCATGAGGATACAAAAGAGGAAACTGGAAACTTTCATAAAGTGGATGTAAAAGATCCACAGTATGAGGTTTTTTAGCCCCAGTTTTCCAAATAACTATAGCTTTCGGAATGAAACGCTCTCGTTCGGTGGAGAGAATCGCTGCGACCTCTGCACCGATCGGCAAGTCACCAAGGATGTTACCATGAGAACGACGCGACGCAGGCTCGAAAATAAGATGAGCTTCTTCGGAAGCTTCTCTATATAAACGTTTAAAACAGTCTATAAATGGATTGACTTCGTGCAAGAAGTGTGTAATACTTTGAATAATATTAATATCTAAATGTTGACCGGCAGCGAGGCGTTCTCGCTCCTGATCATCATGGATATACAATCCAATAGGATTTGTAGTATCCGAATAAGCTAAATCAAAGACTCTATGATAAACTCTACCTTGAATTTTTAAAAATGAAATGCCAGTGTCTGGGTGTTGAAAACCGTGCGACACTCCTAAAGCACTGAATGCAAACAAGTTATTATACGCGCGAGCCCTATCGATAAATGAACGCTGCGAATAAAAATCTTCGGTCAGCGGTTCAAATTGTTGTACATTATAGGCACCGGTGCCACAACACCATTTAATTCGAGTCTTTTCCTCAAAAAATATACGAGCATGACAATGAGGACACTCGTAACTATCGTTTAAAGAGGATTTTTTGAGGGAGTAGATTTGAATTGACCTCAATTCCTCATCATGTTTTTGACCTATCAATTTGTCTGATCTACGCAAAGAAGGCTCAACATTTCTAACTTCATTATAGCGTTCCCTAGCTAATTGGTTAATATCGGTATGCGTTTCCGTATACCGTCTAACCGCCTCTCTATGAACGTCCGGATTGTTCTGACTGTATCTAGAAACGGACTGCCTATTTACTTCCGGATTTTTTTGACTATACCTACAAACGGCCTGCCTATGTACATCCGGATTTTTTTGTGTATACCGTTTAACAGCTTTGCGATGGACAGTGGGGTTTCGAAAACTATAACGTTTATTAGCCTCTTTATTACGTAATTTCCTACTGGAATCGTCATTATTACTACTACTGTCTTCCGCGTCAGTCAGTACAGTCGAAACCCTACCTAGACACAGAGGGGTTTGTTGTCGCAACGATTCGATATCAATTTTGTCAATAACTACAACTGGATTAATTGATAACTTTGGGTCCCGAACTATTGCAGACGTTTGGTCATTTGTACGATCTAAGATAGCATTATTTTTATGCTTTTGAGGCCGGCCTCTCTGACTGACGGATTTGTTTAAAACAGATAAATCAACGCGCTCGAGAACGACATACGGCAACCGTATGTCGTTCGCGTTTGCGTTTTTAGGTAATGTAGAAGAAACGCCTAAATTGCATCGCTTTTTAGGTCGTCCTCCAACATTCCTAGATTTAGACGGAACTAATGAAATTTCGGGCTCCTGTACTAAATTGTCTACAGATTTACGCTTTTTAGGTCGCCCTCCAAGATTCAAAGATTTGGATTTGGAAGAAACCGGCAAATCTAATCGCTCAAGTGCAACAAAAGGTTGCCTTTGGACGATATTAGAATAGGTATTAAGAGTATTAATTTGCTCCGTTAAAGAATGACTTGACACACGCAATTTATGAATCGAATATTCCTGCCCGTCGTAGGAATGATTCGTCAAGAGCAAAGATGCAAGACTTTTTAATGAACTACAACAAAACAATCGCGCCTTATTTAAACTACTATCGTGATTATAACGGTTTTTACTATCTACAGCGTGGCTGTTAAATAAATAAAAATTGCCGTTATAACTCCAAAAGGAAACTGTACTGTTATGGCCCGTAAATAAATAATTATCGGAATTATTTAAATGAGACCCATCAAAAATGTTTGATCGTAATTGATTTTCGAGCTCGAGAACCTTAATGTCCAAAGTCTGCAAGCTATTCGGAAATAAGCCATTCAATTTCCAGCTGTCTTCCATGGAAACAATTTTTGCCAAAAAGTTCCCTACATGAAATTCTGAAGGCAATTCTTCAGGAAGCAAATATATTTCATGGGCCGGTTTCGCGCGTAAATATAATAAATCACCACTATTTAAAATTGTATCTATCTCAGAAGTACTGAAGGTACGTCTGCCCAAAATAACTGATAAAGACGACGCGCATGCCGACATTGCTACACACTGTGCGTTATTACCTCTGAAGAGGTTGGACCCCTGATGGGTACTACCTGTAAATGATATTAAAAATAAAAGTTAAACAAAACACACACGATTTTGACTTGACCCTACACCGCCTAGCGTATATTTCATGTTCCTAACATAGAGGTGACTATGAAACGTTAAATGAATTAGGCCGTAACTTGTAAATCAAAGAAAATAAATAATTGAAAATTATTATATTTATTTATATTAATTGACATATCGAAATTACAAGCACCTTTTTAGTTTAAAATATGAAATTATTTGGCGAACTTTGTCAGAAGTGTTCTGAAATCATACAATGTTGTACTTTGTTAATCTTGTCTGATTCTAGGGCAGAAACCGCAACGCTTCTATAAGTGATGTTCACATCTAGCACGATCAACTGGCATGGATTTTTGAGGTCGCCGATACTCTTATTTATCAAGCAGACGTCTGTAGACAAAATCTTAAATGTTCAAACTCGTAGAATAACCAGATTCTAATAATGAGCATCAGATTCTCTGGTTGATGATTAATTTCGTCTTGTAATGTAATCTTCTGTTCAAAGCTATCTGAAAAGAAAAGATTTTAAATAGTATGGTATGCATCAAGTAAATCAATTATTTTATTTTTAAAATATAAAACGCAAGAAATTGAAATATTATTTTACATTTTTTATAACATCGGATAAATAACTTTATGCTTTAAGGAAACACTGAGTTGATACTTACATTGGGGTGTTACAGTACCTCTACAACATGTCCTCACATCCAAAGCAGTCAGCTGTCACCGAATTACTGGCCAATGCGTAAAGCGTAAACCGGATTAAAAAACGCGGGTTGTATCGTGCATTAGCAGCAATCAACGAAATCATTTCAAAAAGTTAACCGAACTCTGGGTGCTTGAGTACCCCTCAATTATTTTTTCTATGTAAAATAAAATTAAAAAAGCACGACTCATATGCAGAAGTAATATTTTCATACAGAAAGGATTCGAACCCAAAACGCCTATAATGGATCCAAGTTTTAATGAAATTGTGTTTAAGTATAAATTTGCAATTTAAGTATGAATTTGGGTGTAAATAATTACTTTATCAAACTTTAGAATATTTAATTTTAATCAGAAATTACCTGTTCGCATATCGCGCTATAGGGAACTAAACTTATGTAGATACTGTAAAGTTTCATAAAGAAATAATAGAAAGTATCAAACATCTAAATCGCCTTATTGCAACTATGTAATTATATCACTTAAACTTTATCACAAACATTATTGAAATTGAATCACTCAAAATATAATTCAAATCACAAGTTTATTTTAACAGCAATAGAAACCGCACCTGTGACCTAACATCATTAGTATTTTAATAACAAAACTAAATAATAATTGTGTACACATTGCACATTAACTTTTAATATAAACATTGAATGGAGAGGTCAGTCAGACTGCCCACTTTGAACTTTGCACCGCCCTAATGTAGTGGCCATAAGAATGAATATCGAACTGTAGGTACCTACCTAAATTTTACCTTGATGTGTTATCATCCGTACATCTGAGCGAATAGATTATCCAACTTATTTATTAAAATATTTTTAAATTTAAGCTTTGACTGTAAAAAACAATAACATTGATAGACATACCCTATTTTGAACTTGTCAATAAAATATAAAACTTTTAAATTATAAAACTATCTATAACATTGAAAGACATAACTACCCTATTTTGAACTTGTCAATAAAATATAAAACTTTTAAATTATAAAACTACCTATAACATTGATAGACATACCTACCCTATTTTGAACTTGTCAATAAAATATAAAACTTTTAAATTATAAAACTACCTATAACATTGATAGACATACCTACCCTATTTTGAACTTGTCAATAAAATATAAAACTTTTAAATTATAAAACTACTTATAACATTGATAGACACACCTACCCTATTTTGAACTTGTCAATCAATAAAATATAAAACTTTTAAATTATCTAGGTACCTGAATCGTTTGAAAATAATAACTAATTTAATAACAGTAAATTATGCTTAGTTACAAGTTACCTGCCGTTTTAATCACAATTAAAAAAACTGAAATAAACATAGGATTAGGATTACCTACAAGACAAGAACATTCCAAAGCTTTAATTGATTTTTAGATTAAACAATGTAGAAGATAAGTAGGTAGGTATTGTTTTATTATGGAGATCCCTACGAGAAGAAACAAATCAGTACCTATCGCAAGTTAGGTATATTTTCCGGATTAAACTAACAATTCGCTGAGCAAATGCTGATTTAAATCACAGATACACAATATGTATCCACCTACTCCTCACGTAAGTTTGTACTTACGTTTAATTAAAGATATTGTTACAATTCTGAAAATTTTCCTATTTTCTGTAAATTTCATGTTTGTAAATTTCATGCAAATAAATTTTATTGAAAACTTTGAATGTACTACCTAACTTTTATCCAGAATTCCCATTCAATTTCGACAATTTTTATTTTATTCAGAACAATAATTACATGTAGGTCATATTTAAATTTCACAATTTGATCTAATAAAATAGGTAGGTAACATACTTTAAATCCCAGCAAATACAAATGTAGTTACTACTTTATTAATTAAGATTAGTTGGTCATTCAAAGGTCAGCGATTAATATGATTATTTTGTTAATGAAGAAAAGTAGGTAGGTACCTACTTGGAACGCAATGCAAAAATTTATGAAAGAGTTAGTTCACACATTTATTCCAATATGGTTATTTCGTAATACAGAAAATAGTAGGTACGTAATGCAGCATAACAGTAAAGTTGTGAAATTACTTACCAGTAGCGATGCACATAGAGGCGGTGTCGAGTTGTACTGCCATCATTGTCGTAAGTAGGAGATCTAAAAGAAAAACAAAAGTACATAATATATTAATATTTAACTGAAGTCATTTTGTTGAAATTGGTCAGTAAATCACACAAACGGTTGAAATGCATCAAGCATGTTAGTGGGCAGTGGGCAAATAGGTACCTATTTAATCTCGTATCTAGTCATCAACAAATTTTAAAAAACAGTTGCAATAGTGGTAAGGTTCGACCCAAAATATGGCGTGGGTAAAATGGCGTAGGCACTACGCCGCTTTTTCCCCCAACGTTAAACCAGATCAAATTTAGAACATAATCCAGACACAACGTGCATCAAATTCCAAAATTATATCATCATCCAGAATCAAAAAGCAAATCAGTAGGTGTTAGAGTTCATGCTAGACACGGTATGCAAACAAAAAGCAAACGCAACACCAGGTAGTAACGCTATCCACCATTTACATAATAAGGTATTAAAATACCTAACGAATCACAATGTTACATCCGATATGAATCAAGATACAGCAACATTGTTAAATACCTACATAAACTTTTCACACCTTAAAATCTAATAATGCTTAAAAATAAAAAAATAATCACAAGATGAACACTCACCTTCCTCACAAGGAATAGAAGAATAAAGTGAAAAAAAAAATGGCTGTAGCACTAAAATGCGCGCAAATAAACTTTCCGGTTACAAATTTGAATGTTGCCAACATATTTATTTAAATTTACCACTAAACAATATACATTTTAAAATCACAATAGAAAAATCAATTTTACTGGAAATGTTCTCGAAAGATCTGAGTTTTATTTTAAGTATTGTTGGAAATACATCTTATTTGTTTACACAAAATAACGATTGTAGTCACGTATAATTTTCTATTTCAATTCAATAAGTATTATCAGAATGGAAAGGACAATTAATCTTATTGAAATAAACAAATAAATATACATCTCCGAAAGTATGTATGCCCATAACATTAAAAATATTGGACAAAACAGGAAATTAAGTTTGTAATGGTCAAGACAAGGTTAATAAGAATACGTTAGAAAATAACCGTAATTGTTCGCGTAAAATATCAAAGCCTTATTACTATTTATTTATCTTACATAACTAAAATGTATATATATATTATTTTGCCCCGTAAATTGATCATTTTTATCTCTTATTATTCAATAATAACAATACAAGTTGTTTACATAGATTAGATTTGACTTATATAAAGATATTTTTTTTAAGGTTTCCTTAGATTTCAGCCAGAATGATTTTATTCGACACATTTTCTAAAGTTTTATAATTTTATTACTTTTCCATAACATTAACATTCCATGGATTTTTATCCTCTGTCTGTCTGTTACGCTTTCCCGTTTAAACCTCTTAACAGATTTTGATGAAAATTTGCACAGACAATCTTTAGGCCCTGAGAAAGAACATAGGCTACTTTCTATTGCCAAAACAAACCCTGTAGTCCACGCAAACAAAGTCGCAGGCACAGCTAGTAACTTAAAAAACTATAGAAGTTGTGACAAATCTCAAAAATAGATTTTATTTCAGTTCAATCAATCAGCAACGACTATTGTAACAATGGTTTTGCGAAATAGTACGAAAAAAATTCTTAAGTGGTGTTCTTTTTAAATGATTAAATTGTTGTTTATTTTTTTCTAAATATTTTATCACACATGAGCTGGACACGGTGCTCGCTTGCCGTTACCGTGTCACGCTTGCTACGTTCTTTCAGCTTGTGCTTTATAATGGTCACTAACCGAACCTAACCTAACCAATAAAATGTTATTTTGTTTTTATTGTACAATCATTTCCAAAGGTATAAATTAATTTCAAATAAACATCTTTATTATCTATTGCCGGGGTAAACCAATTTCTAAATCGTGTACAATATAAAAATGTTGAACAAACTTTTCTATGAATTTGAGCATCATGCATCGTTTTAACTCGTTTTCAATACCATATTGAATTTCCCAAAATCAAGGTAAAACATTTTTTTACTTCAAACACTGAATTTTCTCCCTTGCAGTTTAAATAACCGCCTCTCTGCTCATTGGTCAACCAAGTTCAGTTGATATACGTTGAAAATTTACTAAACAATCGTTTAGCATAACTTAAATAAAAAGTTTAATTTACAACATTTTAAAGTACCATTTTAAACACCAATAATCATATTTTTAATTTAAATGACTATATGCATACATAAAATCTGTGATTTATCCAGATACATGAAGTTATAGTTAGTTAGTTATTTAACTGGAATGTGCTGCCGTTATTTTTTTCATGACTTATCAGTAGTGTTGCCGAATAATCGATTATCAATTGTTTGATTGTGTCCGAAATAATTTGAATATCGATAAGACTTTTAAATGTATTATATTCATCATAAAAATATTAGATTTTAATGTATAGAGTGTATTATCGATTGAGAGTATAAATCGATAATTAAATTCAGCCAATACAATTGATTTTATGGCAATCGACTTACCTGAAAATATTCTTAGTTATAATTGTTATTCATTAAGTTTTTTGAAACATCTTCTGTAGAAGGGGCACGACAGCAGTCACAAAAAAGTTATTTCTACCCTTATTTTCATACACAAAATAGCATAAAATTTTGTTTATTTCACAGTATCACATCAGGGATACTATTTTAGCCGATGTGTCAATTAAATCGATGTTATCGTTTACATCTATGGCATTGCTTCAAAACATGTTTCCGATACTTTGCAATTTCAATTTTATTAATTTTAACGAAACTATGGATTATCCAGTTGATTATTAGATTATGTATTTTCAAAACAATTATTTATCTATGCTCACTCGATTTAACATCAATCGAGACGCAACACTAAATTGGCAGACAAAAAAAAGATGTGGCGAAGATTAACTTCAATGTAAACAAACATGATAAGTTTATTAAAGTTTTGTTATGAATGTGAAAATGTGTTAACAAATCAAGAAAGTCAAGTTTATTGAATTGAACAGTTATTGATTAATACGTAGATAAGGGACATTTTTTAAAATAGCGTTGTTTAAAGGTATCATTTGCGTTTCATTAATCACTAACAAGTAGTGTCAATTTGTGTAAACATTCGTTTAACAATAAATTGTTTAGAGCGGAATAAAGTTAACTGAAGATCAAGTTTTTATATAGTATATTAAAATACTTACTTACCTAACTTTCGTAAAGAAAAGTTAAAGGGTGTCGAACGTAGTCTTGGACGTTATAAACAGGTGTAATTTATAAGTTATTCGAATACACCACAAGTGTTTGATTTTTTATATTCCAGATGAATCAATAAAACAATATCATAACATGCTTGCCATGCCATACCATAACGTAGCCTTCACTCTACACGAAAAAAGTGGATTAGAAATTCAAGAAAAAAACACTAACATTACCAGGTTAGCAAGTAAACCAAAGTATTAGAACCTAGTTTTTGAAAAAAAAGTATCAGATTTTTATGATATTATTAAGTAATTAAAAACTAACAATTTAATCATTTATAATGTAACAGTGACCAAGCTTGTCAAGTATAGATTTTGAATTGAAATTTAATTTATTGATATTAAACAAATGGTTTAAATTATAATTACATGAATTAAATAAACTGTTCTGGAGTTGAGTTTTATAAGTTCGACTGATACAGCCTGCAAAAAGTTATAATCACACACTGACACTCTTAATGACCTTAATAATTGTGCTCTTATTATTACATAGTTATTTAAATAAATATTTGCCTTTTTCAGAAAACAAATCATATTATTTGCAAGATGAAATCAATAAAGAAATATTTTGTGTCACAAATCACAATATTAAAAAAGGCCATACTTGAATCAGCTATCTTGTTGCAAAACTTCAACGATTGTGAGACAGTATTTGAATAAACAAACTGGAAAAATTAAAAAATATGGAAGTCATATAAGTCAGGAAGCCGATAATGAAAAGTGCTACTATTTCATACACAATTATCAATTTAATCCATTAGATAATTAAAATACTTGACTATGTTAAAATGAAATGTGTTTACAGCCATCTTACATAAAGCAATAAAAATATAAATGATGAATCCTTTTTTTATTGATCGAGCATTATAGTTCAATTGGACTTAATTATAGTGATTAGGTATTATTAATACTTGTTTTTATTATTTTTCGAATAGTATTAATTCTTTGAATAAAATACATGTATTTGATTGGCTTGTGAAACAATAGTTGGCACTCCTGCCTATTGAACCAAAGGTTGTGGGTTTGATTCCCACCCATGACTAATATTGATGTAATGAAAATTTGTGTTTATTCTGTTTCTGGATGGTTTTCGTTGTTTTGTAGGTAAAGCTTAAAATCATTTACATATTTATTTAGGTGTACCATCATTGGTTTTGGCTTGTGTTTAAACTGAATACTTAGGTTTTTTGGAAATACAATTGCATTAGGTACCTAGTAACTTTACCACAAATCATGGTCTAATGCAATTCTACAGTGATAGCATTACACACGTAATTTACATAGGTCTATTCTACAAACTTTTTGGTGTACAGACAACTGATAAAAATGATAAAAGCTTGCCTCTCTGGGTGGTTCAGCGATTGGTTTTACATATCAGCGGGCTCAGCTCGTTTTTATTACGCAGTAAAAAAATTATATAGCAATTTGGATAGTCCAACTATTCGCCGCTGCGGCGCCACTATAATTTCGACATTTTATAATTTCGTCATTACTAAATTCTAATAGGGTACACTTTTTGAAAGTACTGCATTGGTAACAGTATTGGAAAAGCTTTTTCTCTAAAATCAAAGACATAGCTCAAAAAATTGCAAACAAAAATGGAAAAAGGTTGGCCACAAGACTCATAGATACCTACTACGAGCCCCATGGGGCAGAAAGGGTCTAGAACAATGACCAGGTACTTGTAAAGCAGTGTAAGACGACCTTACCGAATTCGCGCCGTGGTAGGAACGCGATGGGTGCTAGTGAATGGTGTTATAGCCAAGAGTAGTGAAAAGTCTTGAAATTATTACACAGCAAATATACTTTGAGTAAAATAACGATCACACAGTTCATAATTTAGGGGTATTTAAAAAACATCCGTCTAAACAACGTGTAAGTTTCATTGCGACGACTGCCGGCTGCGGACTTTGTCGTCATGCCATTTCTGAGGTCCCGGGTTCGATCCCCGGTCGGGTCAATATGGGAAACTTTCTATATTTTCTCGGGTCTGGGTGTTGTGGTACCATCGTTATTTCTGATTTCTGTAACACAAATGCTTAAGCTACTTACGACAGAATTAGAGCAATATACTTTTGTGATGTCGTATATTTTTTTATTTTCATCGAAATATTATTTTTATCGCTCAGCGGGACAATGTATTATTAAGTGTTGGGGGAGTTGGGGTCCTGCTTCGACAGTGGGTACCTTATGGCTTTGGTTTTTTGTCGAGTTGCCACCTTGTAATTATTATTTATGAATTTGGGGCTTTTGCAGTTCCAGTGAACTGTTTACTGCGATTTGTAAGATCTATTTATTTATTTATTTATTTATTAAAAGTACATGCTGGCTTACAGTTATTAACCAAAGTGTCAACATGTTAATCAAAAAATACACAATTACATAGTGAGTCATACAATTCATATCGATATAAATGTCAAATAAATATTAATTAATTGGTCACAAAAATACAAAATGTCAAGTGTATAAAATTAAATTAAATCTATATCTATAAGTTGTCCTTATTGTGACTCCCCTCCAATTTAAAGTACATAACTAACTCCTTTTACCGTCTATCAACAAAGCATATAACCTTTTTAGTTACGCTGGTAGGGCTATGTGCTGTCCCAAGTGGACGCATTGTTAGTGTAGGTAGATTTTAATTTGGACTGTCCGGTTAGGAGGACTCTTACAGCTGCACTTGTTTTAGGCCAGCTAAGTTTAGTCCATTTGCGCAAGTAGCCAACCACAGGTAGTTGGTCTGATTTGTTGGCTTTGCATCTCGGATTTGGGTATCTTATCGGATTTATCGTTCCCGTTGAATCCTGAACATCCAACCATCTCAAAGATAATTTATCTAGTAGTTTTACGTACCTATCTACTAACTACATAGTAAGATTTTTTATAGAAACTGTAGTAACGCCGCCGCTGTGATTAACGAAATTACTGAAATTGCTATTAAAATTGTTACTCCGTAAAATAATGCGTACCTTCTTGTCCTTTTTGCTATGTTGTTGTAAGGGTACTTTTTCCAAAGTGGGTCAGTAGGTAGTAGATAAAGAAATTGTGTTAAAGAAACCAGAACTGACAGAGGTATTATATGTAGGTACCTACACAAATACATATTATACGTGTAAAATTAAACCCAGGCATAAAAAAATAAGTTTTGGTCTTGCCTCCATATTGTGTTCACGTCTTTCCTGGGTAGGAATCGATCTCATGCACCGTGGTTCAACAGCTAATCATTGCTCCAACGAGTCAGAAAAAATAAACTAACCACTTCAAAAATATCAATTTTATTGTCAGTTTTTATTAATTATTACAGAAGATTATATAGTATTTCATATTTTAGTGGAAACAATCTTCCAAACAAGGCAATAGGTTTAGGTATTTCAATTTGACGAGTCTAAAATGCTATTAACATAAAAAAATATATTTCCTATTTTTTCTATTATCTAAATATACATTATTTTTACGTTTTAAATTCCTAAAAGAATACATTTACATTTTATTATAGAAAACACAATGGGAAAATGCCATATGTACAGAACCACCATTGGTATGAAACAATTTCCCCATACATTTTCTTACTAAGGTAAATTTCAGTACAAAATGTATGGGGAACCAAGTTTTCAATAGAAAATTGATTTTCCAATTTTTCCTAAAATTTCGTACTTACTCGCTTTTTTTTGGGTCGATCAACCATAGATAGACATTTTTGACAGGACCTCATACTTATTTTTTTTTAATTCGAGCATTTTCTGTCGGGCCCAAAATCTCCGAAATTACCCCGAAAATCGGGTAAATTTTTGAACCATCACTGGGGCATCATGTAAACCTCCAATAAAGCTCCGAGCATATTTTCCCTACGACCCCTCCTTCTACCCCGAAATTAAGTAAATACATTTTGAATCCTGCAGATTTTTACATAATGGCCGCCAGCGCATCCGCCATTTTGTTTATCGAAAAGCCTATAGTTTTCCTGTAATCTAGGTTATATATGGCATCAAACCTCATTTTTACTTTTTTCGAATTTTATATCCTGTGGCCCACAGAGCCTCCGGTAGGTGACCATGTTTTTTGCACTTTTTCCTCACCAGCTCTCGGTGTTGCCCAATTAAGGAAATAAAAATAGTCAAATGTCATTACTATTAGGACGTCTTATAGGCACATGGAAATGATTTGCGCGAAATGTCATTATTTCTATTCTCGACCTTTTCGGGACCTGAGCCAAAAACTACCAAAAATGGTAGAAATATTTTTTCACCTGGCAATACACGATGACAAAACACATAACCGCCTAGTACATTGCGAGTCGCTCAAATAAAAAAAAATAACCGAAATTTGAATTTTAAGTTTTCAAAAACACGAAAAAATCACAAAATGGCCACCAGCGCGTCGGCCATCTTGTTAATCAAAAAGTCTATAGTTTTCCCATAATCTAGACTATATTTGACAGCGAACCTCATTTTCATTTTTTTTCTCGCTCCCACCCAGTCATCCTCAGAACTTTTGGAAAATGACCATGTCGAAAAAATATTTTTTACCGTAGCTCCCAGTGTTGCCAGGTGATCTGACCAAAAGCAGCAAAATATCATTCGGCTATGAGATATACATAATTAAGTAGTAGACGTTTCAACCAAATGTCAAAAAATTTTTTTTTCGTTTTTTGGGCACGAGTCAAAAACTACCAAAAATGGTAGAAATTTTATTTGACCTGGCAACACATATAAACCAAACATGCAACCGCTCGATACATTGCGACTCGCTCAAGTGTTGCTATGTACCCGAAAAACGGTTTTGAAAATCGTGAAAAATTCAAAATGGCTGAAAGGGGGTCCGCCATCTTGGATTTTCAAACGGCCATATTTTTCCTGTATTTTAGGTTATATATCGCATCAGACCTAATTTTTATTTTTTTTCTCGCTCCCACCCAGTCGCCCCTAGAGCTTTTGGAAAATGACCATGTCGAAAAAATGTTTTTCCCCGCCATTTCCAGGGTTGCCAGGATTTTTTAAAAAAACTACCTTTTTGTCACTTCGGACCTCTATGGCCACCCCACAGCGTATTTATTTTTTTTCTACAAAGTTATTTTTTTTTCCTACCATTTGGGGCCATGGGGTAAAAACTACCATGAATTTGGTAGAATTTAGTTCTCAAAACAATAGACAGATAACTAACCTACCACTGCTCCATACAAACTGATTCGACCCAGTGTTGCCATCTCCCCCAAAATCGACTTTGAAAATGACAAAATTTTTGGTCCCTACAAAACTGCCGCCAGCGGCGTCTCTATGGCCAAACTCTATAATCTATGGATGAGGTTTGCAAGTTGACTATACTGCCGGCAGAGTTAAAAAAAAATTTTTCAATTATCTGTGGAAACCTCTCCACCACTGCCCCGCAAAAACACCTCTAAATCGGATTTTCGATCCAAGATGGCGGCGCGGACATCTTGTTTTTTTGACATTTTACTTTTTCAGTGTACTTTTCTTCACTACAATTCTCTAAAAAAGTAAAAACCGCCTGGGCACTCTATACATTTTTTTTATTTCAATCCAGCAAAATCGGCCGCCATCTTGGATTTTGTGAAAAAAAAATAAAAAAACCTGCTTTGATTAAAAAATAACTGACCCCCTTAGAACATTCCAAAGAGGTAAAACAACTCGAACACCCCCAAAAACACCCCCGATGAGTCAGTCAGTGAGTCAGTGGTAATTTAGCTTTATATAATATAGATTCGGCCTCGCATACGCAGCTCGGCCTGCGGCCTCGCGGGTGTGACTTTTGGTGTTTGACCGTCCGCAATGGGGGCCTAGTGCTTTTTTTGTACGGCGCTAGAGTTTTGCAACTGTGGCCTAAGGAGCCTTTCCGCTCCGGGCTCCGCCCTGCGCGGCGCAGCTCGGCCTGCGGCCTCGCGCCTAGGGTGACTTGTGTTGCACTTAAATAAAATGGCCAAAGTGTTCGACGGAAGCCGCTTCGAGCTTCGCTCTACGCGGGCGCTCGGCCTACGGCCTCGCATTCGAAGCTCGGCCTTCGGCCTCGCGAAAGTTACACAGAATATAGCCGCTTCGGGCTTCGCCCTACGCGGCGCTCGACCTGTGGTCTCGCATCGCAGCTCGGCCTACGGCCTCGCGTAGGTTACTTGATCTGATCAATTGTCTCGTCTATATTGGTCCAAAGTGTTTGATGGCAGCCGCTTCGAGCTTCGCTCTACGCGGGCGCTCGGCCTACGGCCTCGCATTCGAAGCTCGGCCTTCGGCCTCGCGAAAGTTACACAGAATATAGCCGCTTCGGGCTTCGCCCTACGCGGCGCTCGACCTACGGTCTCGCAACGCAGCTCGGCCTCTGGCCTCGCAAAGTTACCATTTCCAAGTATTAACAGCACTCAATACGGTACTACATTCATATACAACAATTTCTCCATACATTTTCTTACTAAGGTCAATTTCAGTACAAAATGTATGGGGAACCAAGTACTCCATAGAAAATTGATTTTCCAATTTTTTCTAAAATTTCGTACTTACTCGCTTTTTTTTGGGTCAATCGTCCACGGATAGACATTTTTGACAGGACCTCATACTTTTTTTTTTTAAATTCGAGCATTTTCTGTCGGGCCCAAAATTTCCGAAATTACCCCAAAAATCAGGTAAATTTTTAAACCATCACGGGGGCATCATGTAGACCTCCAATAAAGCTCCGAGCGTTTTTTCCCTACAGCCCCTCCTTCTACCCCGAAAGTGGATGAATACATTTTGAATCCTGCAGCTTTTTACATCATGGCCGCCAGCGCATCCGCCATTTTGTTTACCGAAAAGCCTATAGTTTTCCTGTAATCTAGGTTATATACGGCATCAAACCTCATTTTTATTTTTTTCGAATTTTATATCCTGTGGCCCACAGAGCCTCCGATAGGTGACCATGTTTTTTGCACTTTTTCCTCACCAGCTCTCGGTGTTGCCCAATTAAGGAAATAAAAATAGTCAAATGTCATTACCACTTAGATGCCTCATAGGCACATGGGAATGATTTGCGCGAAATGTCATTATTTCTATTCTCGACCTTTTCGGGACCTGAGCCAAAAACTACCAAAAATGGTAGAAATATTTTTTCACCTGGCAACACACAATGACAAAACACATAACCACCTAGTACATTGCGAGTCGCTCAAATAAAAAAAAATAACCGAAATTTGAATTTTAAGTTTTCAAAAACACGAAAAAATCACAAAATGGCCACCAGCGCGTCGGCCATCTTGTTAATCAAAAAGTCTATAGTTTTCCCATAATCTAGATTATATTTGACAGCGAACCTCATTTTTATTTTTTTTCTCGCGCCCACCCAGTCACCCTCAGAACTTTTGGAAAATGACCATGTCGAAAAAATATTTTTCACCGTAGCTCCCAGTGTTGCCAGGTGATCCGACCAAAAGCCTTAAAATATCATTCGGCTATAGGCTAAGCATAATCAAGTGGTAGACGTTTCAACCAAATGTCAAAAATTTTTTTTTTCGTTTTTTGGACACGTGTCAAAAACTACCAAAAATGGTAGAAATTTTATTTGACCTGGCAACACATATGAACCAAACATGCAACCGCTCCATACATTGCGACTCGCTCAAATGTTGCCAAGTGGCAAAAAAACCGTTTTGAAAATCGTGAAAAATTCAAAATGGCCGAAAGGGGGTCCGCCATCTTGGATTTTCGAACGGCCGTATTTTTCCTGTATTCTAGGTTATATATTGCATCAGACCTAATTTTTATTTTTTTTCTCGCTCTCACCCAGTTGCCCCTAGAGCTTTTGGAAAATGACCATGTCGAAAAAATGATTTTCCCCGCCATTTCCAGGGTTGCCAGGATTTTTCCGAAAAACTACTTTTTTGTCACTTCGGACCTCCATGGCCACCCCACTGCATATTTATTTTTTTTCTACAAGGGTAAATTTTTTTTCTACCATTCGGGGCCATGGGGCAAAAACTACCATGAATTTGGTAGAATTTATTTCTTAAAACAATAGACAGATAACTAACCTACCACTGCTCCATACAAACTGATTCGACCCAGTGTTGCCATCTTTGTCAAAATCTACTTTGAAAATGACAAAATTTTTGTTCCCTACAAAACTGCCGCCAGCGCCGTCTCTATGGCCAAACTCTATAATCTATGGATGAGGTTTGCAAGTTGGCTATACTGCCGGCAGAGTTCAAAAAAAATTTTTTAATTATCTACGGAAACCTCTCCACCACGACCCCGCAAAAACAGCTCTAAATCGAATTTTCGATCCAAGATGGCGGCGCGGACATCTTGTTTTTTTGACATTTTACTTTTTCGATATAGTAAACAGTAAAAACCGTTCCCAAAAAAGTCTGCGCAGCTTGGGCACTCTATACATTTTTTTTATTTCAATTCAGCAAAATCGGCCGCCATCTTGGATTTTCGGAAAAAAAAATAAAAAAACCTGCTTTGATTGAAAAATAACCCACCCCCTTAGAACACCCCAAAGAGGTAAATCAACTCGAACACCCCCAAAAACACCCCCGATGAGTGAGTCAGTGAGTCAGTGGTAATTTAGCTTTATATAATATAGACTAGCTTTTGCAGCACGCGCTTCGCGCGAGTCTGCTAAAAGCTAGGCCTGCGGCGCTGGCCGCTCCCGGGCTTCGCCCTCCCGCGGCGCTCGGCCTTCGGCCTCGCATACGCAGCTCGGCCTGCGGCCTCGCGGGTGTGACTTTTGGTGTTTGACCGTCCGCAATGGGGGCCTAGTGCTTTTTTTGTACGGCGCTAGAGTTTTGCAACTGTGGCCTAAGGAGCCTTTCCGCTCCGGGCTCCGCCCTGCGCGGCGCAGCTCGGCCTGCGGCCTCGCGCCTAGGGTGACTTGTGTTGCACTTTAATAAAATGGCCAAAGTGTTCGACGGAAGCCGCTTCGAGCTTCGCTCTACGCGGGCGCTCGGCCTACGGCCTCGCATTCGAAGCTCGGCCTTCGGCCTCGCGAAAGTTACACAGAACATGGCCGCTTCGGGCTTCGCCCTACGCGGCGCTCGACCTATGGTCTCGCATCGCAGCTCGGCCTACGGCCTCGCGTGGGTTACTTGATCATTTGTCTCGTCTATATCGGTCGAAAGTGTTTGATGGCAGCCGCTCCGAGCTTCGCTCTACGCGGGCGCTCGGCCTTTGGCCTCGCATTCGAAGCTCGGCCTTCGGCCTCGCGAAAGTTACACAGGATGTAGCCGCTTCGGGCTTCGCCCTACGCGGCGCTCGACCTATGGTCTCGCAACGCAGCTCGGCCTCCGGCCTCGCAATGTTACCATTTCCAAGTTTTAATAGCACTCAATACGGCACTACATTAATATGCAACAATTTCTCCATACATTTTCTTACTAAGGTCAATTTCAGTACAAAATGTATGGGGAACCAAGTACTCCATAGAAATTTGATTTTCCAATTTTTTCTAAAATTTCGTACTTACTCTCTTTTTTTTTGGTCGATCGACCACGGATGGACATTTTTGACAGGACCTCATACTTATTTTTTTTAAATTCGAGCAATTTCTGTCGGGCCCAAAATCTCCGAAATTACCCCAAAAATCGGGTAAATTTTTGAACCATCACAGGGGCATCATGTAGACCTCCAATAAAGCTCCTAGCATTTTTTCCCTACAGCCCCTCCTTCTACCCCGAAAGTTGATGAATACATTTTGAATCCTGCAGATTTTTACATCATGGCCGCCAGCGCATCCGCCATTTTGTTTATCAAAAAGCCTATAGTTTTCCTGTAATCTAGGTTATATACGGCATCAAACCTCATTTTTACTTTTTTCGAATTTTATATCCTGTGGCCCACAGAGCCTCCGGTAGGTGACCATGTTTTTTGCACTTTTTCCTCAACAGCGATCGGTGTTGCCCAATTAAGAAAATAAAAATAGTCAAATGTCATTACTATTACAATGCCTCATAAGCACATGGAAATGATTTGCGCGAAATGTCATTATTTCTATTCTCGACCTTTTCGGGGCCTGAGCCAAAAACTACCAAAAATGGTAGAAATATTTTTTCAACTGGCAATACACAATGACAAAACACATAACCGCCTAGTACATTGCGAGTCGCCCAAATTAAAAAAAATAACCAAAATTTGAATTTTAAGTTTTCAAAAACACGAAAAAATCACAAAATGGCCACCAGCGCGTCGGCCATCTTGTTAATTAAAAAGTCTATAGTTTTCCCATAATCTAGACTATATTTGACAGCAAACCTCATTTTCATTTTTTTTCTCGCTCCCACCCAGTCGCCCTCAGAACTTTTGGAAAATGACCATGTCGAAAAAATATTTTTCACCGTAGCTCCCAGTGTTGCCAGGTGATCTGACCAAAAGCTACAAAATATCATTCGGCTATGGGCTATACACAATTAAGTGGTAGACGTTTCAACCAAATGTCAAAAAAAATTTTTTTCGTTTTTTGTGCACGAGTCAAAAACTACCAAAAATGGAAGAAATTTTATTTGCCCTGGCAACACATATAAACCAAACATGCAACCGCTCCATACATTGCGACTCGCTTAAATGTTGCCAAGTGCCAAAAAAACCGTTTTAAAAATCGTGAAAAATTCAAAATGGCCGAAAGGGGGTCCGCCATCTTGGATTTTCAAACGGCCGTATTTTTCCTGTATTCTAGGTTATATATTGCATCAGACCTAATTTTTATTATTTTTCTCGCTCCCACCCAGACGCCTCCAGAGCTTTTGGAAAATGACCATGTCGAAAAAATGTTTTTCCCCGCCATTTCCAGGGTTGCCAGGATTTTTAAAAAAAACTACCTTTTTGTCACTTCGGACCTCTATGGCCACCCCACAGCGTATTTATTTTTTTTCTACAAGGTTATTTTTTTTTCCTACCATTTGGGGCCATGGGGTAAAAACTACCATGAATTTGGTAGAATTTATTTCTCAAAACAATAGACGAATAACTAACCTACCATCGCTCTATACAAACCGATTCGACATGGTGTTGCCATACCCCTCAAAATCGACTTTGAAAATGACGAAATTTTTGCTCCCTACAAAACTGCCGCCAGCGCCGTCTCTTTGGCAAAACTCTATAATCTATGACCAACATTCAAAAGAAGGCTATACTGCCAGCAAGGTCCAAAAAAAAATTTTCAATTATCTATGGAAACCTCTCCACCACGACTCCGCAAAAACACCTCTAAACCGAATTTTCGATCCAAGATGGCGGCGCGGACATCTTGTTTTTTTGACATTTTACTTTTTCGATATAGTAAACAGTAAAAACCGTTCCCAAAAAAGTCTGCGCAGCTTGGGCACTCTATACATTTTTTTTATTTCAATTTAGCAAAATCGGCCGCCATCTTGGATTTTGGAAAAAAAAAATATAAAAACCTGCTTTGATTGAAAAATAACCCACCCCGTTGGAACATGCCAAAGCGGTAGAAAAACGAGAAACCCCCCAAAAAAACCCCCGATGAGTCAGTCAGTGAGTGAGTGGTAATTTAGCTTTATATAATATAGACTAGCTTTTGCAGCACGCGCTTCGCGCGAGTCTGCTAAAAGCTAGGCCTGCGGCGCTGGCCGCTCCCGGGCTTCGCCCTCCCGCGGCGCTCGGCCTTCGGCCTCGCATACGCAGCTCGGCCTGCGGCCTCGCGGGTGTGACTTTTGGTGTTTGACCGTCCGCAATGGGGGCCTAGTGCTTTTTTGTTGTAACGAGGTTTTTTTGTGTTAAGGGGAGGGTAGAGTTTACCAAGTGTGGCCTAGAAGCCATGCCGCTCCGGGCTTCGCCCTGCGCGGCGTAAGATTTTTTTTATACCTTTAAGTTTGAAAACTTACCATCCCACCTAATAGTAAGGATACCGTTGTCCAAGGAATTAAATTAGTTGAATATAAAATCGTGTGATTGCGCCGTTTTCATACGTCATTATTACTTTAGAAACGAAAACTGGGCGTCTACTCTTGAAAACGAAACGAACAAACGAAAGGTTTCGTTTTTGAAGATTGATCAAAAGTTAGGGAATTAAAACGTGATTTTTGATTTGTATAAATAATATTTTGTTTTTTGATAACGCTTTATTCGCATTCGAAGTGTGTTAGTTGCGATAATGAGCAATAAAAAATACTAAACGTCATCGGATCCGACATATTTCGTTTTCAAGAGTAGACGCCCTGGTTTATAAATCGGCGATTTATACGCCATCTATTTAATGCCGCGGTAAATTCATGGAAAAACAATTGAATTGACTAACTCTCCGCATGACCCAAAGGTTGACTGGTAGAGAATGCCCATAGCATTAAGTCCACCTGTTGTACTTTTTTTGTGCAATCAAGTTTTTAAATAAAATAAATAAATAAAATTGAATCTGGTTAGTAATTGATCAGAACTGGACTGCAGGTTTTTTATAATATTGAATGTTTCAAACATGTATGAAATACTTATTGGATGACTCCAACTGTTTTAGTTTTTAACTGAAGATCTTATTACAAAAAAGGGAGACGTGGCGCTTCGCCGGCCGCTGCCGCGGCACGCTCGCTACGCTCGCTCGGCTCGCGCTTTGTTTTGGTCACTAACCTAACATAACCTAACCAATGGAATTGCCCGATACTTGAGTTTAGTACATAGTTTGTATTTTTTGCAAAGTATTGAAAGAGAACCGTGATCAGATATAAAGTCTTATTTTCCCAAACTATGTTTTATTCATGGTCACCCTAATACCAACCATCGAAACGTAAAGGGCATAGAAAGTTTGTACATACGATAGCTTCAATAAAACTTCACATGTAAGGTTAAACAAGGCCTCTGAGGACCTTACCAGCTGGTTGATAACTTGAAACTGAAAAACTTTTGACTACTCAATAAGTTGAGATAGTGATCGTTGTAGTGTACTGACAAAGTATTAAAAAAAACGAACTACACTTGTCAGTGCACTACCTACCACTAAACTACTTATCTTGGGCTTCAGGGCCAAGACTCTAAAGTCAACCTGCCTCTAAATTGCATTAGGTTAGGTAGGTACCTACATATCTGCATCTTAAGGAAGTTATATACAATAGAAAACTAAATCTGAGATTAATTCTATTAGTCCACATGCAAATGTCAACATAAATAACTTTAATTTTAATCTGTGAGTCAGTTAATACCTACCTATCCGACTGTAATAATAAAACATTGCAAAATGAAAAGGGATTTTGGAAAAATACTATTTATTTCAGTCAACATGCTTTGAAATACAAGTAGAGTATAACTATGTAACAAAGAAAACATTTATATTATTATTTAGTAATGTTATATATATATATATATATATATACATACATTCTTAAAAACTAAAATAGACATCAGTGGCATATACTATGAATACAATATGCTCAATTTATCCATATGTACAGTCATATAAGTCATATGTATACATACAAACTAATGATGCTGACTGTACCTCAGTACCTTGTCACACTAAACCTCCATGTAACTGAGTAGGTGAAATAGACAGTTAGATTAATGTGACAAGGTACTGAGTTGTATAAAAACTAAAGACTGTAGGTACTTTCCATTATAGCGTAGGCATCATCTTTGTTTAATTTAGCATTCTAAATTAATATGTGGATCATATGAATTTCTAATATGTTTTAAACAATTGTTACAATAAAGTAAGACTGATTGCACACTATAAAAGTTTAAAAACGCTGAAGTAAGGAAAAGTTTTGTAAATTGCCACAGCATAATAGAAAGTCATCACAAAACACATTGATGACAAGTTTAGTACTTTGTTATAATATAAAAAAAAATATTAATTAGAATGTATAAACATTTATTAACATTGATCATTGAGAATAATAATTTTGGTGATTTCATCATTTAATAGTTCAATCACTTTTATTTGAAAAGTAAGATTTCATTCACTGAGCAAAATCCCTCTCTCTTGTCGGACCATACTGAATACTGCACAAACACAATCAATCCTGATAAGTACTCATTACTTATTGTGTTTTGTTTGCTTTAACAATGACTGTTGTTATAAATAAAAAATTGCAATAATGTAAGATTACAAAAACCAAACGAATTAAGATGTGTACAAAGCATTTTAACCACAGCCTGTAGGCAAGCAAATAAGGATTTAAACTATATGTTATATTGTAATATAAAATAACCGATCATTGTACCATTTCAAAATAAAAACCTACTATTGATGACATTACATAAAGATTATGATTTTGGCCTCTGCCTTGAATTTCGCAGACAGCAGGGCAGCGGCAGCGTTGGAGGCAGGATTGTATACGTTAAACGCTATACGCATGTGTACGCATTTGATTTTAGTAGCAAAACTCCTGACACTCCTATGCCACCACTGTCCTCTGGCAGCAAAATTTCAAATCCGTCCTTATCAAAATACTCGTAATGAAGCTTATGGTTACAGCCTGAGAAGCATCGACAGATGTTATTTAATAAATTTGAATCTTAAACATTTAATAAAATAATGATTAAGAAAAGAGTTCATGTAGTATGTAATAAAATATTTAGGCTGGTTTTAAAGAATTTAAAGTATAATTTAGTAAGGAAACCATGCATTTAACTATTAACCAAGATTTAAAAGACTCTATAATATCTACAGAGTACAATTACATTTAAAATAACCAATATTTTCACAAGAATGTAACATACAACATTTCACGGTGTCATTTGTAATAAAAATATCGATTATATCTATCATATTTTCACATTTATCAAATCTTGTAAAATATCATTTTCAAGTAACAAGAGTTAGAGTGTTAACATTGTGGGCCTATCTGAATCTGTAACAAAATACTCCTAATAGTAATTCTTGATTTTATTCCATGATTATTTGGATTGCAAAGTTTTTAGTATTTATTTATAATTTGCTATAATAAATGTAGCTCAAAACAGATCATAAAAGGAATCATACGAATCAATTATTACCTATATCAAGCAGGTATTTTGCATAATATCGTGCAATGTACAATGATAACTTCTATTATGATCTCTTTCACAAAAATAAACTAAGTGTGTAAATTAAATTGGTCCATTTTAAATATTAGAAACAGAAATTTTTATCTCCCCTTGCGATGCGGGAATCGAACCCACGACCTTCACGTATCGCGCGAGCTGCTCTTCCAACTGAGCTAACCGCAAGTTATTGCAGACGATGAAATGTTTCTGCTATATCAACGGTTAACCTCTGGTTGGTCCATTTTGCGCAGAATCCCATCTCATTTAGATTTTGCCAGCTACTGCAACAGTTTGCTCCGTTGTACTTTTGATGAGTTTAGCTTATTCTTCTTGTTTTGTTAAATCTGAAAGTAAAATTTACTATTACAAACTTTATAATGGACCTAGGGTATAATTTTAATTATTGTTGTTTCTAAATTAAAATTGTACAATCAACTTGGGATTACTACATGCACCTTCACATATAACTTGATTTGATGGCAAAGTAGAAGTCTCTTGAAGAAAAAAATGTATTTCTTTTTCTATTTTAGTTCTTTAAGTACCTACTTAATACAATTTCTATTCTGATTGTAAAGTTAGATTTGACATTACTTATGTTGAATTCATAATTCAAACATAGGACTTTGTGATGTTTATTGTTTGGATGTTCATATTGCTTTTAAGACTTTACTTATACTTACATGTTAGTAATTTTTTAGTCTTCAATCAACGATTTTGATATATCCATTGTATTTCTTAGCCATATATATGTTTGATTTCCAATTTAAATCATTGTTGCAACTGTTGGTCGGCTTTTACTTTAAATCTGAAATATATAAACTACAATTAATTATTTCAAGTAACAACTGCAGTATTGGACAATGTAAAATGGTTTAATGGACAATGTTCAATAGTAAAACTTGTTTTGAATCAGAACAGATATTATTGAACAACTTTGATTTACTAAGTGCTGTACTCGTTTAAAAGACTAACTTAATGTCACCACTTGGAACCAAATAAAACCAATGTTCATGATGAAAATTGTTATCGTTTTATAGTTTGGTAGATGTTTGTAAGAAAAATATTTATTACTTTGTGTGTAGGAGTTTTATATCATTAAAATTTGATCAGAATTCACATACTTTATACACATTAGTCTACTACACAGTCACAAGTAAAATGAATTGCAGAATTAATCCAGTTTACAACAAAAGTTGATGACAAGTATGGGCCAAACAATAAAAACTTAAGATTCGTCCAGTTTATCTGTCAAAAGTTTCAACAAAACTACCAACACTATAATAATTTTGCCAACTCAAAAGTTGTGGCAATGGAACAAAATAATTTGAGATAGTTATACTTACATAATTTTTTTCTTGCTCGCCCTTTTTATAATTTGGTAGTAAATATTACATTTCCTTTAACTCATTTAGAGTTTTGTTTAACTGAAATAAAAAAATAATTATTGTTATTTTTCATTGATATGGAAAGGTTATAAAGATGGGAATTTTGGGTTAAGTTTTTAGTGGGTGTGGTCGCAAAGACTATAACTTGTATTTACGAGCCCAAACCAAATAAAACATATCCTCGTAGACCTACCACCTATTCCTATTCTATTCTACCACCATGGTAGAACAGAGTGCAATGTCTTGTCAAACATAAATATATCTGTAGGAATTTGTAAAATAACAGTGTTACTCAAATGATACTTACAGAATAATTTGCTTTTCTGCATGTTGCTAAATTTTTCATTCATTAAGTACATATTTTAAAAGTTTCATTTAGGTAGGTACATCATTTAGGAGCCCTGAAATAAAGTGCAAAAATGTATAAGTTGAAAAACACAAAGTGTAGACTTTTACTATTTATAACAAAAAAGGTTATTAAAGCCAGAGCCTCGTCGGTTGTACAGCAGGGAGCACCACGAGCAGGAGAGGTTGGCACATGGGGTGTGTATCAAAAGGTGTTCCATGGTCACATGGCACAAGGAGGGGAATTACTTTAAATATTAAAAACAATGTAAATAGATAAAGGGCTTGGATTTTTAAATATTTAAAGTAAACAACACTCTTTAATGCCATATGGATGGGAGACCCTGAATGCTCAGGATAGGTAAAGAGGATGATATTGATTAACACAATTAGTAATAAATGCAAAACACGAATTGTGTAAAGTATTTGAAGCATAAATTAAAAATTAGAAAAGCTTTAAAGTATAGTCGTGCAATAAAATGAAAGCATTGTGTTATATTTAAATGCAAAATTAGTAATATGTATTTTGAATTTAATATCTTTTAGCGATCCTGATCAAAATGATGTTTTAGTATTTTATCAGTGCAATTATAACATGTCAGTCACATACAAAAATTACATTTGATGATGAAAACATGTTTAAAAAGCAGTTCATAAAATTAGTAAAACACCATATACATTGTGTCGTTGAGATTTTTTACCATAATTTAGATATTACATTTAGTAATGTGAGTCAGATTTCAAAATCTCGATCGAAATTTTTAATTATTATTTTTTAATTCCCTGCGACACAATAACCCCTTATACTCCCCATCTAACTACAGCTAACTAATTACTACTTGTGCAAGTAGGTGGTACATTACAAGCGGTTAAAGCAAGCGTTAACACTACGTCAATACTATTTTAGTAACTAAACAAATTATTAATACAAAGCCTCAATACATGAAAGCATTAAATTAAGCACTGTTTAATGTCACTGAGCGTGTGTAAGAACACATTAAAACGAAAAGGTCGGATAATTGTAAGTATATTGTAAAATAATAGGTACACTGTGATTAAGTAGTATGAATGTGAAGAATACATAATGAATAAAATGAGGTCAATCACTATTGATTAACCTAATTTTTAACAGACTTCAAAAAGAAATTCGACCGAATATATGTATGGATATTTATTTTGTTGCATTAATTCAATACACGTTACCCTAATCTGACCCCTTTTTTCAGTGCATTCCTAGTAATGTGCGTGTGCAGTGTTACTACAGTACATACTAAATAAAAGAATAAAAAAATAAATAACGCACAATGTATAGGTTGTGTCGACATGATTTAAGATTTTAATAATATGTATTTAATTCCTAAGAAGTGATTGCCTTCTGAATGAGATGAACAATTTTATACCTAGAAAAATCCGCTCGAACTCCTAATCTATCCAAATCTATAATAGTTGTTGAAAGACAATATTATTTAACATGAGCCTACTACTGTCGATTACTTTGTCTGGAGACACTAAAACTTTCAAACTGCTTTTATCTTGTACGCGACCCAAAGCTACATACAGCTGTCCGTGACTGAAAACGTCAGAACGCAAATCTACTCCTACTCGACTGATGGTCTGGCCCTGGCTTTTGTGAATTGTCATAGCATAACATACTTGCAAAGGAAATTGACGACGCGTCATTTCGATGGGACTGTTTGGTTCAATGGGAGCTTTAAAGAGAATACGAGGTATAAAATAATCTACTGATTCGCCCGGCTTTCTTACGGTAATTAAACGTCGCGTGGCTCTAACAACAATTACTTTACTACCGTTTACTAATCTATCAGAGAAACTAAGATTGCGGATAATCATACAGACACAGCCTACTTTCAAAACTAAATCATGGTCTGGAACACCTTTCGGTTGTAGTTTATTCAACGCATCAGAACCTAAAAATATTTCGTCAGCATTATCGGAAACTACTTGGTCTATTGAATAAAAATGTAAAGCCTCCTCTGATAATTTATCTAAAATTAAATTATTAATTTCTCTAACATTAGCATTGTGGGTGGTTAATATAGCGCGATGCGCACAAACGTCAGGTTCGTCTATGACAACATGCGGAAAAACAAAATCTACGAGATCATTGACCTCTGTTACAAAAGAAATGGACGATAAGTCGACCAAATTTAAAGTTACTTTATCTACTTTGACTGGATGGACTGGCAATTGATTAGAACCTAACTTTAGCAACAAATCAGAAAATTCTGGATCACTACTACATCTTTGAGATGTAGTAAGTGCAAAAGATTTAATTAATGGCCAAAGCGGAGAAGACTTTACTGAGCAATTAATTATGTCGGAATTAGTTTTAGCGTTGACTACAACCGGAGGGATTTGACGGAAGTCGCCAGCAAAAATTATAATTTTGCCACCGAAAAGCTTATCCGACTTCAACAGATCCCGGAGTGATCTGTCGAGCAGATTAATTAGATATTTGTGAGCCATAGGGGCTTCATCATAAATTAATACGTTAGACTGTAAAATCAATTCAGCTCGTTGAGACCCATTAGTGATGTTCCAGTAACCAAGATCATCCACCGGATTTAATGGAAATTTAAACATACTATGTGCTGTTGTGCCGCCTTCGTAGTTCTGTGCAGCAATGCCAGAACTGGCCGTACACAACACTATTCCGTTTAAATTACCGCGTACGTGTGCCGTTATTACTTTTAATAGCAAAGTTTTGCCTGTTCCGGCAGGCCCGTCTAAGAAAATGGCAGAATTATTAGAGTTTTGGAAATTAGTGTCGCGTAAAAGTTCGTCGACATAATCGAAAACAAGTCGTTGGTCGTTTGATAATTTAGGTAGCCATTCGGCCACGAACCCCACTAATTTATTTTGGTCATATTCGATACGTTCACGGCCAACTTCCGTTGTATCGTCTATGACTTCGGGTAACCCTTGTTCGACAAGCGAAGTCCCATGCTTTCGCATCAACCTGTCGATACAAATTAAACTACTGTTAAAAGCCCTATCCTCGTTACCCGAAAAACGATGTAAAAAGTCCTGACTGAGTACCTGCCTAAACTGTTCCCATAGCGATACTACCCGAATCCCGTTAACGGCTAATAGAACAAAAAAACTACGAAGGCGCGGCGCTGTCATAAACGTTCCACATTCTTCCATCGCTTTTAAATATTCGCTTTCATCTCCAGCTAGTCCTAAGTTCTGAGCGGAAACTTGGAACGAAGTACAATTTGGACCACCAAGACTATACAGATCCTGAAAACTACGACAAGGTTGTGATGCTAGTAAAAGACGCAAATAAAATTGTTCACCTCTGTTGGGCGCGACCCAGAATAACCGTGAAACCAACTCGCCCCTCTGTCGTCTCGTTACGAATTTGCCGTTGCCTAATTGATATATATTTACATTTTTGGTGGTAGGACGTCGGCTATGTACAATATATTGCTCATAAAAATCTAAGTAGGTCAAGTTATCGAACTCTACGCCAGAAGGGCGGTTAAAATATGTTAAAAGATCAGAATCAGCGCGGCGCGTAACTACTTCAGATTCAGTACCCGGTTTGAAAAAAATTGACTGTTGGCCTTCTAAGTGAACAGCTAATTGTTTAACATTGGGCTCGCGCGCAGTTAAATCAAACTCTAAAATTCGCCATGTCGCTTCGCATGAACCCAGGTAACGCTTGGTGACGTACTGTTCTATTTCATTGTTTTTATCACTGTCCGGGATCACAGCTATGCGTGATTCATCCGGACCTTTTGTCATATATTTAAAAAGGTATTTGACTATAGCACGGGCAGAATATACTAACAAATTAATGTGACAATCGTACTTCAGAAGCAAGGCGGCATTGTACGGAACTACCCATAAATCACTGATGGTGACGTCTCTACCCCGGTATTTAATTGTGCCTTTGTTATCACTATTGCGACGTAAATGAACGAAACCCCTATCGTCGCAATAAGTGGTGGTGGTTTCAGGTTTAGGGAAAAATTTAGAGCATTTATTTTTCCCGTGATCCCAGCAAGGTAAGTCTATTCTATTTGGAGGTCCACATGGGCCGTGTATCATGTGATCAATCACGGCCTTGCGTAGTCTTCCATCCGCTTCGGACGGATCGGGCAGATCTGCTCTAACAAACTTATCAATGTCCGTATTTTGGACAGGGCCACCACCCTCTACTCTAAAACAAATGTGCGCATGTGGCAGCCCTCGTTTTTGAAACTCAATGACATGCATAATGTAAAGACATTTACCGAACCACGCACCAGTTCTAAGATCTTTAATAAGCTGATTTAATTTTAAATTAAAAACCCGGGCACAAACTAAAGGATTAGGCCTTTGTCCTTGTGGGAGAGAGTGTTGGATTTCAGGCCACTTGGGATTGCATGTCATTGTTAAAAAGAACGACGGGGGACCTAATCTATTGACTAACGCAATTGCATCCATATATTTAGTTTTCATATAACGTGGACCTCCGGTAAATGAATTGGGCAAATAAACACGCCCCGGTACAACGCCGCCCTCACCTTGAATAGTTTCATCAGCATTAATAGACTCTAAATTACGCTCTAATTCCTGAAGGGGAGCAGATCTAATGGCAGTATTCGAGGAACGTTGCATGTTGTCGATATATCTGAGACGTTCCTCAGATATTCTACAAAACATATCGACAATCCATTCCTCGGAAAGTCTGCCCAATTCTGAAAATCTAGGTTCCGAAAGCAACAAACATCTAACATACTTATTTTGAGTTAATTTACTGCCCTTATTATCTGATTTATTAGGTAGCCAACCTGGATTACCATGAGGATACAAAAGAGGAAACTGGAAACTTTCATAAAGTGGATGTAAAAGATCCACAGTATGAGGTTTTTTAGCACCAGTTTTCCAAATAACTATAGCTTTCGGAATGAAACGTTCTCGTTCGGTGGAGAGAATCGCTGCGACCTCTGCACCGATCGGCAAGTCACCAAGGATGTTACCATGAGAACGACGCGACGTAGGCTCGAAAATAAGATGAGCTTCTTCGGAAGCTTCTCTATGCAAACGTTTAAAGCAGTCTATAAATGGATTGACTTCGTGCAAGAAGTGTGTAATACTTTGAATAATATTAATATCTAAATGTTGACCGGCAGCGAGGCGTTCTCGCTCCTGATCATCATGGATATACAATCCAATAGGATTAGTAGTATCCGAATAAGCTAAATCAAAGACTCTATGATAAACTCTACCTTGAATTTTTAAAAATGAAATGCCAGTGTCTGGGTGTTGAAAACCGTGAGACACTCCTAAAGCACTAAATGCAAACAAGTTATTATACGCGCGAGCCCTATCGATAAATGAGCGCTGCGAATAGAAATCTTCGGTCAGCGGCTCAAATTGTTGTACATTATAGGCACCCGTGCCACAACACCATTTAATGCGAGTCTTTTCCTCAAAAAATATACGAGCATGACAATGAGGACACTCGTAACTATCGTTTAAAGAGGATTTTTTGAGGGAGTACATTTGAATTGACCTCAATTCCTCATCATGTTTTTGACCTATCAATTTGTCTGATCTACGCAAAGAAGGCTCAACATTTCTAACTTCATTATAGCGTTCCCTAGCTAATTGGTTAATATCGGTATGCGTTTCCGTATACCGTCTAACCGCCTCTCTATTAACCTCGGGGTTATTTTGTGAATACCTAATTACTGATTCCCTATGAACATCCGGATTTTTTTGACTATACCTACTAACGGCCTGCCTATGTACATCCGGTTTTTTTTGTGCATACCGTTTAACAGCTTTGCGATTGACAGTGGGGTTTCGAAAACTATAACGTTTATTAGCCTCTTTATTACGTAATTTCCTACTGGAATCGTCATTACTACTACTACTACTACTACTGTCTTCCGCGTCAGTCAGTTCAGTCGAAACCCTACCTAGACGCAGAGGGGTTTGTTGTCGCAACGATTCGATATCAATTTTGTCAATAACTACAACTGGATTAATTGATAACTTAGGGTCCCGAACTATTGCAGACGTTTGGTCATTTGTACGATCTAAGATAGCATTATTTTTATGCTTTTGAGGCCGGCCTCTCTGACTAACGGATTTGTTTAAAACAGATAAATCAACGCGCTCGAGAACGACATACGGCAACCGTATGTCGTTCCGTACGTCGTTTTTAGGCAATGTAGAAGAAACGCCTAAATTGCATCGCTTTTTAGGTCGTCCTCCAACATTCCTAGATTTAGACGGAACTAATGAAATTTCGGGCTCTTGTACAAAATTGTCTAAAGATTTACGCTTTTTAGGTCGCCCTCCAAGATTCACAGATTTGGATTTGGAGGAAACCGGCAAATCTAATCGCTCAAGTGCAACAAAAGGTTGCCTTTGGACGATATTAGAATAGGTATTAAGAGTATTAATTTGCTCCGTTAAAGAATGACTTGACACGCGCAATTTATGAATCGAATATTCCTGCCCGTCATAGGAATGATTCGTCAAGAGCAAAGATGCAAGACTTTTTAATGAACTACAACAAAACAATCGCGCCTTATTTAAACTACTATCGTGATTATAACGGTTTTTACTATCTACAGCGTGGCTGTTAAATAAATAAAAATTGCCGTTATAACTCCAAAATGAAACTGTGCTGTTATGGCCCGTAAATAAATAATTATCGGAATTATTTAAATGAGACCCATCAAAAATGTTAAATCGTAACTGATTTTCGAGCTCGAGAACCTTAATGTCCAAAGTCTGCAAGCCGTTCGGAAATAAGCCATTCAATTTCCAGCTGTCTTCCATTGAAACAATTTTTGCCAAAAAGTTCCCTACATGAATTTCTGAAGGCAATTCTTCAGGAAGCAAATATATTTCATGGGCCGGTTTCGCGCGTAAGTATAATAAATCACCACTATTTAAAATTGTATCTATCTCAGAAGTACTGAAGGTACGTCTGCCCAAAATAACTGATAAAGACGACGCGCATGCCGACATTGCTACACACTGTGCGTTATTACCTCTGAAGAGGTTGGACCCCTGATGGGTACTACCTGTAAATGATATTAAAAATAAAAGTTAAACAAAACACACACGATTTTGACTTGACCCTACACCGCCTAGCGTATATTTCATGTTCCTAACATAGAGGTGACTATGAAACGTTAAATGAATTAGGCCGTAACTTGTAAATCAAAGAGAATAAATAATTGAAAATTATTATATTTATTTATATTAATTGACATATCGAAATTACAAGCACCTTTTTAGTTTAAAATATGAAATTATTTGGCGAACTTTGTCAGAAGTGTTCTGAAATCATACAATGTTGTACTTTGTTAATCTTGTCCGATTCTAGGGCAGAAACCGCAACGCTTCTATAAATGATGTTCACATCTAGCACGATCAACTGGCATGGATTTTTGAGGTCGCCGATACTCTTATTTATCAAGCAGACGTCTGTAGACAAAATCTTAAATGTTCAAACTCGTAGAATAACCAGATTCTATTAATGAGCATCAGATTCTCTGGTTGATGATTAATTTCGTCTTGTAATGTAATCTTCTGTTCAAAGCTATCTGAAAAGAAAAGATTTTAAATAGGTAGTATGGTATGCATCAAGTAAATCAATTATTTTATTTTTAAAATATAAAACGCAATAAATTGAAATATTATTTCAATTTTTTTATAACATCGGATAAATAACTTTATGCTTTAAGGAAACACTGAGTTGATACTTACATTGGGGTGTTACAGTACCTCTACAACATGTCCTCACATCCAAAGCAGTCAGCTGTCACCGAATTACTGGCCAATGCGTAAAGCGTAAACCGGATTAAAAAACGCGGGTTGTATCGTGCATTAGCAGCAATCAACGAAATCATTTCAAAAAGTTAACCGAACTCTGGGTGCTTGAGTACTCCTCAATTATTTTTTCTATGTAAAATAAAATTAAAAAAGCACGACTCATATGCAGTAGTAATATTTTCATACAGAACGAATTCGAACCCAAAACGCCTATAATGGATCCAAGTTTTAATGAAATTGTGTTTAAGTATAAATTTGCAATTTAAGTATGAATTTGGGTGTAAATAATTACTTTATCAAACTTTAGAATATTTAATTTTAATCAGAAATTACCTGTTCGCATATCGCGCTAATGGGATCTAAACTTATGTAGATACTTTAAAGTTTCTTAAAGAAATAATAGAAAGTATCAAACATCTAAATCGCCTTATTGCAACTATGTAATTATATCACTTAAACTCTATCACAAACATTATTGAAATTGAATCACTCAAAATATAATTCAAATCACACGTTTATTTTAACAGCAATAGAAACCGCACCAGTGACCTAACATCATTAGTAATTTAATAACAAAACTAAATAATAATTGTGTACACATTGCACATTAACTTTTAATATAAACATTGAATGCAGAGGTCAGTCAGACTGCCCACTTTGAACTTTGCACCGCCCTAATGTAGTGGCCATAAGAATGAATATCGAACTGTAGGTACCTACCTAAGTTTTACCTTGATGTGTTATCATCCGTACATCTGAGCGAATAGATTATCTAACTTATTTATTAAAATATTTTTAAATTTAAGCTTTGACTGTAAAAAACTATAACATTGATAGACATACCCTATTTTGAACTTGTCAATAAAATATAAAACTTTTAAATTATAAAACTACCTATAACATTGAAAGACATACCTACCCTATTTAGAACTTGTCAATAAAATATAAAACTTTTAAATTATAAAACTACCTATAACATTGATAGACATACCTACCCTATTTTGAACTTGTCAATAAAATATAAAACTTTTAAATTATAACACTACTTATAACATTGATAGACATACCTACCCTATTTTGAACTTGTCAATAAAATATAAAACTTTTAAATTATAAAACTATCTATAACATTGATAGACATACCTACCCTACTTTGAACTTGTCAATCAATAAAATATAAAACTTTTAAATTATCTAGGTACCTGAATCATTTGAAAATAATAACTAATTTAATAACAGTAAATTATGCTTAGTTACAAGTTACCTGCCGTTTTAATCACAATTAAAAAAACTGAAATAAACATAGGATTAGGATTACCTACAAGACAAGAACATTCCAAAGCTTTAATTGATTTTTAGATTGAACAATGTAGAAGATAAGTAGGTAGGTATTGTTTTATTAAGGAGATCCCTACGAGAAGAAACAAATCAGTACCTATCGCAAGTTAGGTATATTTTCCGGATAAAACTAACAATTCGCTGAGCGAATGCTGATTTAAATCACAGATACCTACACAATATGTATCCACCTACTCCTCACGTAAGTTTGTACTTACGTTTAATTAAAGATATTGTTACAATTCTGAAAATTTTCCTATTTTTTGTAAATTTCATGTTTGTAAATTTCATGCAAATAAATTGAAAACTTTGAATGTACCTACCTAACTATTATCCAGAATTCCCATTCAATTTCGACAATTTTTATTTTATTCAGAACAATAATTACATGTAGGTCATATTTAAATTTCACAATTTGATCTAATAAAATAGGTAGGTAACATACTTTAAATCCCAGCAAATACAAATGTAGTTACTACTTTATTAATTAAGATTAGTTAGCCATTCAAAGGTCAGCGATTAATATGATTATTTTGTTAATGAAGAAAAGTAGGTAGGTACCTACTTGGAACGCAATGCAAAAATTTATGAAAGAGTTAGTTCACACATTTATTCCAATATGGTTATTTCGTAATACAGAAAATAGTAGGTACGTAATGCAGCATAACAGTAAAGTTGTGAAATTACTTACCAGTAGCGATGCACATAGAGGCGGTGTCGAGTTGTACTGCCATCATTGTCGTAAGTAGGAGATCTTAAAGAAAAAGAAAAGTACATAATATATTAATATTTAACTGAAGTCATTTTGTTGAAATTGGTCAGTAAATCACACAAACGGTTGAAATGCATCAAGCATGTTAGTGGGCAGTGGGCAAGTAGGTACCTATTTAATCTCGTATCTAGTCATCAACAAATTTGAAAAAACAGTTGCAATAGTGGTAAAGTTCGACCCATAATATGGCGTGGGTAAAATGGCGTAGGCACTACGCCGCTTTTTCCCCCAACGTTAAACCAGATCAAATTTAGAACATAATCCAGACACAACGTGCATCAAATTCCAAAATTATATCATCATCCAGAATCAAAAAGCAAATCAGTAGGTGTTAGAGTTCATGCTAGACACATACGCAAACAAAAAGCAAACGCAACACCAGGTAGTAACGCTATCCACCATTTACATAATTAGGTATTAAAATACCTAACGAATCACAATGTTACATCCGATATGAATCAAGATACAGCAACATTGTTAAATACCTACATAAACTTTTCACACCTTAAAATCTAATAATGCTTAAAAATAAAAATATAATCACAAGATGAACACTCACCTTCCTCGCAAGGAATAGAAGAATAAAGTGAAAAAAAAATGGCTGTAGCACTAAAATGCGCGCAAATAAACTTTCCGGTTACAAATTTGAATGTTGCCAACATATTTATTTAAATTTACCACTAAACAATATACATTTTAAAATCACAATAGAAAAATCAATTTTACTGGAAATGTTCTCGAAAGATCTGAGTTTTATTTTAAGTATTGTTGGAAATACATCTTATTTGTTTTCACAATATAACGATTGTAGTCACGTATAATTTTCTATTTCAATTCAATAAGTATTATCAGAATGGAAAGGACAATTAATCTTATTGAAATAAACAAATAAATATACATCGCCGAAAGTATGTATGCCCATAACATTAAAAATATTGGACAAAACAGGAAATTAAGTTTGTAATGGTCAAGACAAGGTTAATAAGAATACGTTAGAAAATAACCGTAATTGTTCGCGTAAAATATCAAAGCCTTATTACTATTTATTTATCTTATGGATGGATGCATGCATGGATTTTTATCCTCTGTCTGTCTGTTACGCTTTCCCGTTTAAATCTCTTAACAGATTTTGATGAAATTTGGCACAGACAATCTTTAGGCCCTGAGAAAGAACATAGGCTACTTTCTATTGCCAAAACAAACCCTGTAGTCCACGCAAACAAAGTCGCAGGCACAGCTAGTAACTTAAAAAACTATAGAAGTTGTAACAAATCTAAAACATAGATTTTATTTCAGTTTGATCAATCAGCAACGACTATTGTAACAATGGTTTTGCGAAATGGTACGAAAAAAATTCTTAAGTGGTGTTCTTTTTAATAATGATTATATTGTTGTTTATTTTTTTTCTAAATATTTTATCACACATGAGCTGGACACGGTGCTCGCTAGCCGTTACCGTGTCACGCTTGCTACGTTCTTTCAGCTTGTGCTTTATAATGGTCACTAACCGAACCTAACCTAACCAATATAATGTTATTTTGTTTTTATTGTACAATCATTTCCAAAGATATAAATTAATTTCAAATAAACATCTTTATTATCTATCGACGGGGTAAACCAATTTCTTAATCGTGTACAATAGAAAAATGTTGAACACACTTTTCTATGAATTTGAGCATCATGCATCGTTTTAACTCGTTTTCAATACCATATTGAATTTCCCAAAATCAAGGTAAAACATTTTTTTACTTCAAACACTGAATTTTCTCCCTTGCAGTTTAAATAACCGCCTCTCTGCTCATTGGTCAACCAAGTTCAGTTGATATACGTTGAAAATTTACTAAACAATCGTTTAGCATAACTTAAATAAAAAGTTTAATTTACAACATTTTAAAGTACCAATTTAAACACCAATAATCATATTTTTAATTTAAATGACTATATGCATACATAAAATCTGTGATTTATCCAGATACATGAAGTTATAGTTAGTTAGTTATTTAACTGGAATGTGCTGCCGTTAATTTTTTCATGACTTATCAGTAGTGTTGCCGAATAATCGATTATCAATTGTTTGATTGTGTCCGAAAAATTTAAATATCGATAAGACTATTAAATGTATTTTATTCATCATAAAAATATTAGATTTTAATGTATAGAGTGTATTATCGATTAAGAGTATAAATCGACAATAAAATTCAGCCAATACAATTGATTTTATGGCAATCGACTTACCTGAAAATATTCTTAGTTATAATTGTTATTCATTAAGTTTTTTGAAACATCTTCCATAGAAAGGGCACGACAGCAGTCACAAAAAAAGTTATTTCTACCCTTATTTTCATACACAAAATAGCATAAAATTTTGTTTATTTCACAGTATCACATCAGGGATACTATTTTAGCCGATGTGTCAATTAAATCGATGTTATCGTTTACATCTATGGCATTGCTTCAAAATATGTTTTCGATACTTAGCAATTTCAATTTTATTGATTTTAACGAAACTATGGATTATCCAGTTGTGTATTAGATTATGTATTTTCAAAACGATTATTTATCTATGCACACTCGATTTAACATTAAACGCAACGAGACGCAACACTAAATTGGCAGACAAAAAAAAAGATGTGGCGAAGATTAACTTCAATGTAAACAAACATGATAAGTTTATTAAAGTTTTGTTATGAATGTGAAAATGTGTTAACAAATTAAGAAAGTCAAGTTTATTGAATTGAACAGTTATTGATTAATACGTAGATAAGGGTCATTTTTTAAAATAGCGTTGTTTAAAGGTATCATTTGCGTTTCATTAATCACTAACAAGTAGTGTCAATTTGTGTAAACATTCGTTTAAGAATAAATTGTTTAGAGCGGAATAAAGTTAACTGAAGATCAAGTTTTTATATAGTATATTAAAATACTTACTTACCTAACATTCGTAAAGAAAAGTTAAAGGGTGTCGAACGTAGTCTTGGACGTTACAAACAGGTGTAATTTATAAGTTATTCGAATACACCACAAGTGTTTGATTTTTTATATTCCAGATGAATCAATAAAACATTATCATAACATGCTTGCCATGCCATACCATACCGTAGCCTTCACTCTACATGAAAAAAGTGGATTAGAAAAAAACACTAACATTACCAGGTTAGCAAGTAAACCAAAATATTAGAACCTAGTTTTTGAAAATAAAGTATCAGATTTTTATGATATTATTAAGTAATTAAAAACTAACAATTTAATCATTTATAATGTAACAGTGACCAAGCTTGTCAAGTATAGATTTTGAATTGAAATGTAATTCATTGATATTCTATTAAACAAATGGTTTAAATTATAATTACATGAATTAAATTAACTGTTCTGGAGTTGAGTTTTATAAGTTCGACTGATACAGCCTGCAAAAAGTTATAATCACACACTGACTCTCATAATGACCTTAATAATTGTGCTCTTATTATTACATAGTTATTTAAATAAATATTTGCTTTTTTTCAGAAAACAAATCATATTATTTGCAAGATGAAATCAATAAAGAAATATTTTGTGTCACAAATCACAATATTAAAAAGGCCATACTTGAATCAGCTATCTTGTTGCAAAACTTCAACGATTGTGAGACAGTATTTGAATAAACAAACTGGAAAAATTAAAAAATATGGAAGTCATATAAGTCAGGAAGCCGATAATGAAAAGTGCTACTATTTCATACACAATTATCAATTTAATCCATTAGATAATTAAAATACTTGACTATGTTAAAGTGAAATGTGTTTACAGCCATCTTACATAAAGCAATAAAAATATAAATGATGAATCCTTTTTTATTGATCGAGCATTATAGTTAGCAATTGGACTTAATTATAGTGATTAGGTATTATTAGTACTTGTTTTTATTATTTTTCGAATAGTATTAATTCTTTGAATAAAATACATGTATTTGATTGGCCTGTGAAACGATAGTTTGCACTCCTGCCTATTGAACCAAAGGTTGTGGGTTTGATTCCCACCCATGACTAATATTGATGTAATGAAAATTTGTGTTTGTTCTGTTTCTGGATGGTTTTCGTTGTTTTGTAGGTAAAGCTTAAAATCATTTACATATTTATTCAGGTGTACCATCATTGGTTTTGGCTTGTGTTTAAACTGAATACTTAGGTTTTTTGGAAATACAATTGCATTAGGTACCTAGTAACTTTACCACAAATCATAGTCTAATGCAATTCTACAGTGTTAGCATTACACACGTAATTTACATAGGTCTATTATACAAACTTTTTGGTGTACAGACAACTGATAAAAATGATAAAAGCTTGCCTCTCTGGGTGGTTCAACGATTGGTTTTCATATCAGCGGGCTCAGCTCGTTTTTATTACGCAGTAAAAAAAATATATAGCAATTTGGATAGTCCAACTATTCGCCGCTGCGGCGCCACTATAATTTCGACATTTTATAATTTCGTCATTACTAAATTCTAATAGGGTACACTTTTTGAAAGAACTGCATTGGTAATGGTAATGGAAAAGCTTTTTCTCTAAATTCAAAGACATAGCTCAAAAAATTGCAAACAAAAATGGAAAAAGGTCGGCCACAAGACTCATAGATACCTACTACGAGCCCCATGGCGCAGAAAGGGTCTAGAACAATGACCAGGTACTTGTAAAGCAGTGTAGGACGAACCTTAAGACGACCTTACCGAATTCGCGCCGTGGTAGGAGGAACGCGATGGGTGCTAGTGAGTGGTGTTATAGCCAAGAGTAGTGAAAAGTCTTGAAATTATTACACAGCAAATATACTTTGAGTAAAATAACGATCACACAGTTCATAATTTAGGGGTATTTAAAAAACATCCGTCTAAACAACGTGTAAGTTTCATTGCGACGACTGCCGGCTGCGGACTTTGTCGTCATGCCATTTCTGAGGTCCCGGCTTCGATCCCCGGTCGGGTCAATATGGGAAACTTTCTATATTTTCTCAGGTCTGGGTTTTGTGGTACCATCGTTATTTCTGATTTCTGTAACACAAATTCTTAAGCTACTTACGACAGAATTAGAGCAATATACTTTTGTGATGTCGTATATTTTTTTATTTTCATCGAAATATTATTTTTATCGCTCAGCGGGACAATGTATTATTAAGTGTTGGGGGAGTAGGGGTCCTGCTTCGACAGTGGGTACCTTATGGCTTTGGTTTTTGGTCGAGTTGCCACCTTGTAATTATTATTTATGTATTTGGGGCTTTTGCAGTTCCAGTGAACTGTTTACTGCGATTTGTAAGATCTATTGTGACTCCCCTCCAATTTAAAGTACATAACTAACTCCTTTTACCGTCTATCAACAAAGCATATAACCTTTTTAGTTACGCTGGTAGGGCTATGTGCTGTCCCAAGTGGACGCATTGTTAGTGTAGGTAGATTTTAATTTGGACTGTCCGGTTAGGAGGACTCTTACAGCTGCACTTGTTTTAGGCCAGCTAAGTTTAGTCCATTTGCGCTAGTAGCCAACCACAGGTAGTTGGTCTGATTTGTTGGCTTTGCATCTCGAAATTGGGTAACTTATCGAATTTATCGTTCTCGTTGAATCCTGAACATCCAACCATCTCAAAGATAATTTATCTAGTAGTTTTACGTATCTACTAACCACAAAGTAAGATTTTTTATAGAAACTGTAGTAGCGCCGCCGCTGTGATTAACGAAATTACTGAAATAGCTATTAAAATTGTTACTCCGTAAAATAATGCGTACCTTCTTGTCCTTTTTGCTATGTTGTTGTAAGGGTACTTTTTCCAAAGTGGGTCAGTAGATAAAGAAATTGTGTTAAGGAAACCAGAACTGACAGAAGTATTACAATATGTAGGTACCTACATAAATACATATTATACGTGTAAAATTAAACCCAGGCATAGAAAAATCAGTTTTGGTCTTGCCTACATATTGTGTTCACGTCTTTCCTGGGTAGGAATCGATCTCATGCACCGTGGTTCAACAGCTAATCATTGCTCCAACGAGACAGAAAAATAAACTAACCACTTCAAAAATATCAATTTTATTGTCAGTTTTTATTAATTATTACAGAAGATTATATAGTATTTCATATTTAGGTGGAAACAATCTTCCAAACAAGGGAATAGGTTTAGGTATTTCAATTTGACGAGTCAAAAATTCTATTAACATAAAAAAATGTATTTCCTATTTTTTATATTACCTAAATATAAATTATTTTTACGTTTTAAATTCCTAAAAGAAAACATTTACATTTTATTGTAGAAAACACAATGGGAAAATACCATATGTACTGAACCACCATTGGTATGAAACAATTTCCCCGTACATTTTCTTACTAAGGTAAATTTCAGTACAAAATGTATGGGGAACCAAGTTCTCCATAGAAAATGGATTTTCCAATTTTTCCTAAAATTTCGTACTTACTCGCTTTTTATTGGGTCAATTGACCACGGATGGACATTTTTGACAGGACCTCATACTTTTTTTTTTTAAATTCGAGCATTTTCTGTCGGGCCCAAAATTTCCGAAATTACCCCGAAAATCGGGTAAATTTTTGAACCATCACGGGGGCATCATGTAAACCTCCAATAAAGCTCCGAGCATATTTTCCCTACGTCCCCTCCTTCTACCCCGAAATTTACTGAATACATTTTGAATTCTGCAGATTTTTACATAATGGCCGCCAGCGCATCCGCCATTTTGTTTATCAAAAAGTCTATAGTTTTCCTGTAATCTAGGTTATATACGGCATCAAACCTCATTTTTACTTTTTTCGAATTTTATATCCCGTGGCCCACAGAGCCTCCGGTAGGTGACCATGTTTTTTGCACTTTTTCCTCACCAGCTCTCGGTGTTGCCCAATTAAGGAAATAAAAATAGTCAAATGTCATTACTATTAGAACGTCTCTTAGGCACATGGGAATGATTTGCGCGAAATGTCATTATTTCTATTCTCGACCTTTTCGGGACCTGAGCCAAAAACTACCAAAAATGGTAGAAATATTTTTTCACCTGGCAACACACGATGACAAAACTCATAACCGCCTAGTACATTGCGAGTCGCTAAAATTAAAAAAAATAACCGAAATATGAATTTTAAGTTATCTAAAACACGAAAAATTCACAAAATGGCCGCCAGCGCGTCGGCCATCTTGTTAATCAAAAAGTCTATAGTTTTCCCATAATCTAGACTATATTTGACAGCGAACCTCATTTTTATTTTTTTTCTTGCTCCCACCCAGTCGCCCTCAGAACTTTTGGAAAATGACCATGTCGAAAAAATATTTTTCACCGTAGCTCCCAGTGTTGCCAGGTGATCTGACCAAAAGCCGCAAAATATCATTCGGCTATGGGCTATACATAATTAAATGGTAGACGTTTCAACCAAATGTCAAAAAAAATTTTTTTCGTTTTTTGGGCACGTGTCAAAAACTACCAAAAATGGTAGAAATTTTATTTCACCTGGCAACACACATCAACCAGACATGCAACCGTTCTATACATTGCGACTCGCTCAAATGTTGCCATGTGCCTGAAAAACCGTTTTGAAAATCGTGAAAAATTCAAAATGGCCGAAACGGGGTCCGCCATCTTGGATTTTCGAACGGCCGTATTTTTCCTGTATTTTAGGTTATATATTGCATCAGACCTAATTTTTATTATTTTTCTCGCTCCCACCCAGACGCCTCCAGAGCTTTTGGAAAATGACCATGTCGAAAAAATGTTTTTCCCCGCCATTTCCAGGGTTGCCAGGATTTTTAAAAAAAACTACCTTTTTGTCACTTCGGACCTCTATGGCCACCCCACAGCGTATTTATTTTTTTTCTACAAGGTTATTTTTTTTTCCTACCATTTGGGGCCATGTGGTAAAAACTACCATGAATTTGGTAGAATTTATTTCTCAAAACAATAGACGAATAACTAACCTACCATCGCTCTATACAAACCGATTCGACATGGTGTTGCCATACCCCTCAAAATCGACTTTGAAAATGACGAAATTTTTTCTCCCTACAAAACTGCCGCCAGCGCCGTCTCTTTGGCAAAACTCTATAATCTATGACCAACATTCAAAAGAAGGCTATACTGCCAGCAAGGTCCAAAAAAAAATTTTCAATTATCTATGGAAACCTCTCCACCACGACTCCGCAAAAACACCTCTAAACCGAATTTTCGATCCAAGATGGCGGCGCGGACATCTTGTTTTTTTGACATTTTACTTTTTCGATATAGTAAACAGTAAAAACCGTTCCCAAAAAAGTCTGCGCAGCTTGGGCACTCTATACATTTTTTTTATTTCAATCCAGCGAAATCGGCCGCCATCTTGGATTTTCGGAAAAAAAAATAAAAAAACCTGCTTTGATTAAAAAATAACCCACCCCGTTAGAACATGCCAAAGCGGTAGAAAAACGAGAACCCCCCCAAAAAAACCCCCGATGAGTGAGTCAGTCAGTGAGTGGTAATTTAGCTTTATATAATATAGACTAGCTTTTGCAGCACGCGCTTCGCGCGAGTCTGCTAAAAGCTAGGCCTGCGGCGCTGGCCGCTCCCGGGCTTCGCCCTCCCGCGGCGCTCGGCCTTCGGCCTCGCATACGCAGCTCGGCCTGCGGCCTCGCGGGTGTGACTTTTGGTGTTTGACCGTCCGCAATGGGGGCCTAGTGCTTTTTATGTACGGCGCTAGAGTTTTGCAACTGTGGCCTAAGGAGCCTTTCCGCTCCGGGCTCCGCCCTGCGCGGCGCAGCTCGGCCTGCGGCCTCGCGCCTAGGGTGACTTGGATTGCACTTTAATAAAATGGCCAAAGTGTTCGACGGAAGCCGCTTCGAGCTTCGCTCTACGCGGGCGCTCGGCCTACGGCCTCGCATTCGAAGCTCGGCCTTCGGCCTCGCGAAAGTTACACAGAACATAGCCGCTTCGGGCTTCGCCCTACGCGGCGCTCGACCTATGGTCTCGCATCGCAGCTCGGCCTACGGCCTCGCGTAGGTTACTCGATCAATTGTCTCGTCTATATCGGTCCAAAGTGTTCGATGGCAGCCGCTTCGAGCTTCGCTCTACGCGGGCGCTCGGCCTTTGGCCTCGCATTCGAAGCTCGGCCTTCGGCCTCGCGAAAGTTACACAGAATATAGCCGCTTCGGGCTTCGCCCTACACGGCGCTCGACCTATGGTCTCGCAACGCAGCTCGGCCTCCGGCCTCGCAATGTTACCATTTCCAAGTTTTAATAGCACTCAATACGGCACTACATTAATATGCAACAATTTCTCCATACATTTTCTTACTAAGGTCAATTTCAGTACAAAATGTATGGGGAACCAAGTACTCCATAGAAATTTGATTTTCCAATTTTTTCTAAAATTTCGTACTTACTCTCTTTTTTTTTGGTCGATCGACCACGGATAGACATTTTTGACAGGACCTCATACTTATTTTTTTTAAATTCGAGCATTTTCTGTCGGGCCCAAAATCTCCGAAATTACCCCAAGAATCGGGTAAATTTTTGAACCATCACAGGGGCATCATGTAGACCTCCAATAAAGCTCCGAGCATTTTTTCCCTACGACCCTTCCTTCTACCCCGAAAGTTAATGAATACATTTTGAATCCTGCAGATTTTTACATCATGGCCGCCAGCGCATCCGCCATTTTGTTTATGGAAAAGCCTATAGTTTTCCTGTAATCTAGGTTATATACGGCATCAAACCTCATTTTTACTTTTTTCGAATTTTATATCCTGTCGCCCACAGAGCCTCCAGTAGGTGACCATGTTTTTTGCACTTTTTCCTCACCAGCTCTCGGTGTTGCCCAATTAAGAAAATAAAAATAGTCAAATGTCATTACTACTAAGATGCCTCATAGGCACATGGGAATGATTTGCGCGAAATGTCATTATTTCTATTCTCGACCTTTTCGGGAGCCGAGCCAAAAACTACCAAAAATGGTAGAAATATTTTTTCACCTGGCAACACACGATGACAAAACACATAACTGTCTAGTACATTGCGAGTCGCTCAATTAAAAAAAAATAACCGAAATTTGAATTTTAAGTTTTCAAAAACACGAAAAAATCACAAAATGGCGACCAGCGCATCGGCCATCTTGTTAATCAAAAAGTCTATAGTTTTCCCATAATCTAGACTATATTTGACAGCGAACCTCATTTTTATTTTTTTTCTCGCTCTCACCCAGTCGTCCTCAGAACTTTTGGAAAATGACCATGTCGAAAAAAAATTTTTCCCCGTAGCTCCCAGTGTTGCCAGGTGATCTGACCAAAAGCCACAAAATATCATTCGGCTATGGGCTATACACAATTAAGTGATAGACGTTTCAACCAAATGTCAAAAAAAAAATTTTTCGTTTTTTGGGCACGAGTCAAAAACTACCAAAAATGGTAGAAATTTTATTTGACCTGGCAAAACACATCAACCAAACATGCAACCAACACATACATTGCGACTCGCTCAAATGTTGCCAAGTGCCAAAAAAACCGTTTTGAAAATCGTGAAAAATTCAAAATGGCCAAAAGGGGGTCCGCCATCTTGGATTTTCGAACGGCCGTATTTTTCCTGTATTTTAGGTTATATATTGCATCAGACCTAATTTTTATTTTTTTTCTCGCTCCCCCCCAGTCGCCCCTAGAGCTTTTGGAAAATGACCATGTCGAAAAAATTTTTTTCTCCGCCATTTCCAGGGTTGCCAGGATTTTTCCAAAAAACTACTATTTTGTCACTTCGGACCTCCATGGCCACCCCACAGCGTATTTATTTTTTTTCTACAAGGTAATTTTTTTTTCCTACCATTTGGGGCCATGGGGTAAAAACTACCATGAATTTGGTAGAATTTATTTCTCAAATCAATAGATGGATAACTAACCTACCACTGCTCTATACAAACCGATTCGACCCGGTGTTGCCATCTCCCTCAAAATCGACTTTGAAAATGACAAAATTTTTGGTCCCTACAAAACTGCCGCCAGCGGCGTCTCTATGGCCAAACTCTATTATCTATGGATGAGGTTTGCAAGTTGACTATACTGCCGGCAGAGTTCAAAAAAAATTTTTCATTTATCTGTGGAAACCTCTCCACCACGACCCCGCGAAAACACCTCTAAATCGGATTTTCGATCCAAGATGGCGGCGCGGACATCTTGTTTTTTTGACATTTTACTTTTTCAGTGTACTTTACTTCAACACGATTCTCTAAAAAAGTAAAAACCGCCTGGGCACTCTATACATTTTTTTTATTTCAATCCGGCAAAAAGGGCCGCCATCTTGGATTTTTGGAAAAAAAAATAGAAAAACCTGCTTTGATTAAAAAATAACCCACCCCGTTAGAACATTCCAAAGCGGTAGAAAAACGAGAACCCCCCCAAAAAAACCCCCGATGAGTGAGTCAGTCAGTGAGTGGTAATTTAGCTTTATATAATATAGATAAATAAAAATAAAAAATAAAAAAAATATTCTCACACTTAAATTAAATTACAAAAGTGAGTTATCTCTAGGTACATAGTGACGTGTGACTGGAGCCTAATGTAGGGCAACCCTGTATTCCAGGACTCCAGGTCCCACCCACGAGATCGACGAGTAATTTATTAATCATATCTCCTTCGTAGGTAATTCGTATCTAAATATTTATTTACAAAAAAAACAACGTATTATTAAAAAAAATCCGTGTAAATCTCAACCAGGTACAAAATTGAACTCTTTTTTTTTATATTACACTTCAAGTTGACCTCATCCCACCTGATGTTAAGTGGTAATGACGTCCTAGCTTTAAGGCGACAAGTACAGGATAAATAAATCTGTTACTGGACTTGTCGCCCTAACCTTGAAGGCTTATTCTCTACACAAAGGAAATTAAACGTTGCATCTTTTAACAATAAATGCAAATTTCCTTTGACCTAACATAATGTTCCAATGTAAGTGCTAATGAACTTTCCAGTAATCTGTTTAAAGCTCGTCCTCGAAACATTGTATTTATTGGAATATCGACTTTCTTTCTATCGGAATAGCGATGAAATTAATTTACCTGGAACTCGTAATGCGACAGATTTTCTGCATAATTTCTTTAATAGGATCGCGGGAAATGAAACTTTACGGCGCTATAATAAAGTTGGAAATCGATCGAGTTTGTATCGAGAGAGTTTACAGTGTCAATATTGAAAATGCAAATTTTTGAGCATTATTTCTGGAGAGTAAGGTTGAAATTGGTGTGACAAGAATATTTTAAATATGTACAGGCTCGTGTATGGTAAAGGAAATGGAGGACTTTTAATTTAGAAGGATTTTCGCGACATTGTTTTTAGGGTCCCGTACACAAAATGTTTAACGGGACCCCTATTACAAAAAAATTGATGTCCATCTGACTGCTACTAGGCTGTATCTCAGGAGACAGACGTGATTTTTTGCCGGTTTTAATAATTAACTAATGGTTGCCCGCGACTTTGTACGCAGTTGACCGCAGCCAAATAACAATCACTTCTGTGTTGTTGTGCTCCTGCGTGTGAGTAAGGTTTACAGAGCTCCTGGGGGGTGCTTAGTAGCAGAGGTCGAGCCTTGCGCTCAGGCCAGCAATAATTCGCTGGCTCGAGCGCAAGTCGGGTTTTGTTTCTTTTTGTCAGGTGCAGGTGCTGCCCGGCCACGGCTGTTTTGGGCAGTACCTGCACCGCATCGGCCGGGAGCAGTCTCCGTCGTGCCTGACTTGTGGCGCGGCGGAGGACACAGCGGGGCACACGCTGCAGGTGTGCCCCACATTTGATGCGCAGCGCGCAACTCTGCGCGCGTTGGTGGGGCCGGATCTCTCACTCCCCAGCATAGTTGAGGCTATGCTCGGGAGTGAGACGGCATGGGACGGGATGGCTTCCTTCTGCGAAGACGTCATGTCGCAGAAGGAGGCCGCAGAGCGGGAGCGGGATGACGACTCTTCCGCCCCCGCCTGCCGCCGAAGAAGGCGCGGCGCCAGTATGACCGCGGCATGCTACCGCATGGAGACCGGCCGGCTGGTGGTGTGAGGGCACCCCAGTCGGCATTGCACCTAAGGTCTCCAGTGCGAGGCGGGGATAGTTCAGTGGATCGGCTTTCCCCGCTTACCCCCCCGACCATCCAGGGGGGAGGAGACGGGGCCGCTTAATTCCGCCTGGCGGTGCTGTGGTGGTAATGGTTTTACTGCTTCCCATAGCGCCGCCGTTAAGGGCGAAGAGGTCCACCGGGGAGTTTTAGTGGGTAGGCCTGCCCTTCTGAGGGCGGGAGAGTCCCACACACGCCGCCACTCTCCCTCGGGTGGCGGTACGGTGCGTCACGTGCAATATGGAAAAAAAAGTAATTGAAAAATATCGAATTTTTAATTTCAAATGAATGAAAACCGCGATATGCCCATTTCGTTTTGTAATACAAATCATTTTCTTTATAATTTTAGTGTAGATGGTACGGTACCTTTCGGGAGCGAGTTCGACTCGCGCTTGACCGTTTTTTTTAATTTGGAGGCGCCGAAGGTAATCCCCGGCTTATGGGATTTATTCAGTTTGTCACGATTATTACCCGAATCCGTGTACGGGGTGGAGACGTTAATTGGTTGTTGAAATAAACTCTCTTTTTATAAAAATTTGACGACCTCGGTGGCGCAATGGCTAAGGAAGGCAGCCAAAGCGCAAAAGGTCCCGGGTTCGATCCCCGGTCGGGTCAATTTAGAAAACGATCTTTTCTAAATTGACTTGGGTCTAGGTGTGCTGGGATGACGCCCCCAGTTAGTATCCGTCGTCTGGTACTCATAATACAAGGGGAAACCTTAGTTTGAGACCAGGTGATTGGTGTGATTGTCTGGCGCATTTATTTATTTCTTTATTTTCTAGCTGTGCCCGCGACTTCGTTCGCGTGGACTACATCCTTTCATGGTCGGTTTTACCCCTTTCTCCCCTAATATTCGAAACAAAAAGTAGTCTATATTTTAATTTATTTATTTATTTAAAAACTTTATTGCACAAAAAAAAGTACAAAAGGTGGACTTAATGCTAGGAGCATTCTCTACCAGTCAACCGTTGGGTCATGCAGATAGTACGTTTATGGGTGCGGTAACAGTAAAAATGTGAGTATGGGTAACAACAAAATTAATAATCATAAATAGCAGAAAATTACACACGAGAATAGAATATTCATACATAGGTTCATGATGGTTTAATCCAAGTTTCGAGCTATATTTGTGCCAAATTTCATATCTCTAACTTCAAAAATAAACATTTTTCCATATAAACTTTCAAAGGTGGTATTACCCCCACCCCCCCCTTATTAGCCTATGTCCGTTCTTGAGATTCAACGTATACCTATACCAAATTTCATCAAAATCCGTTCAGCCGTTTAGGCGTGAAAGCGTAACAGACACATAGACAGACAGACAGACAGAGTTACTTTCGCATTTATAATATTAGTAGGGATAAAACTAGCGACCCGCCGCGGCTTGCTCGTGTACTGTCTTCGTTTTTTCCATATTTTCTATTATTTCTTCGCTTCTATCGGTCGCAACGTGATCTCATACAGCCTAAAGCCTTCCTCGATAAAATACGACACAAAAGTCATTTTAAGGTTCTGTAGCCGAATGGCGAAAAACGGAACCGTTATCAAGTCATGTCTGTCGGTAGGTCCTTCCGCATGTCGTAGCCACTTTTTTCCCAAACTATGAGACCTATACTGTTGAAATGTGGTATGTAGATTAATTCTGTGATGCTCTTTACAGCACAGCGCCTAAAATGCGTTATTTTTTTTTTGGGAAAAAATAATGCATTTTTGTTGCTCCCCATACTTAAAACTGAATCTCATTTTTTTCTGACTAGTGTGCTAGCCTGTACCTACGTGTTTTATATTATTTAAAAAATATATATTTTCTCAATCAATGTCAGAATTGGGCCTCGATGACGCATGTAAGTCATACAGTTAATTTAATTTAATTTACAAATACCTTTAATTTTTTTTTTAATAATTGATTTTAAATTTTTATTTTACAATTGACAAACTAACTGTGTGTCTTAGTGCAAAATTAGTAATAAGTTTAGCTTTCATTTGTAAAAAAAAAACTACTGAGTTTCATGCCGGTATCTTCTCTTTAGTTATAGGTTCCGAACCGGAGGTAGCTTCATTTGCTTTATATAAAGACTATTCATAAGTAATACTAATGTAATCTATCTGAATAAAAAAATATTGACTTTGACTTTGACTTTCTTCAAACCAATACGTGTGGGGTATCCCACTCCTGTAACTTTCAAAATAAGAGAATAATGGAACTATAACAAATATATGATGTACATTATCATACAAACTTTCACCGAAAATTGGTTTGAACGAGATCTTGTAAGTAGATTTTTTAATACGCTGTGCCGACCTACGACATTACCTACAAGTCGACACAAATACAGCGTCAGCAGAATTGTCATAGTAAACAACGCTCCATACGTAATGCACGATTAGCCAATCAATACATCGATCCTACATCGCGATGTCAGAGTTTTCGTCGCCACTTTCCTATTCCCTACTAATATTATAAATGCGAAAGTAACTCTGTCTGTCTGTCTGTTACGCTTTTCCGCTTAAACTATACGTTGAACCTCAAGAACGGACATAGGTTACTTTTTGGTTACTTTTTGTTAGGAAGTAGGGGGGGGGGGGGGGGGTAACGCCACCTTTGAAAGTTTATATGGGAAAATGTTTATTTTTTAAGTTAGAGATATGACCAAACTGACCATTAAAGGATGTAGTTCACGCGAACGAAGTCGCAGGCACAGCTAGTACTGTATAAGTACTCTCAGTCCAGGTGACCCGCTTCTCACTCTACCAAATACTTCTCCAATAAACCTGACAGCCCCTCCCCTCCCCCCTCTGAGACAGTAAAACACTTAGCATACCATTTCGGGCCGCGCACCGCTCGCCTCACGAGAATGGCTAGCGAACACGCAATGGATGTATTGTGTTTTAGCGAAATATGTATTTTGATCGTAAATTGAGGAATACTTTTTTGGAGTTGCATGCTTGCTGTTTGAGTATGAATTGATTTGTTAGTTTCGTAGAATAAATTGGAAACATATAAGATAAGTAGGGCATAGCGATTTATCGCTCGAACTGGTGCAGACCGACTGCTGAATACCCCCACCTTACAGAAGACCGCAGCAAAATAACAATCAATTCTGTGTTGTTGTGCTCCTGCGTGTGAGTAAGGTTTACAGAGCTCCTGGGGGGTGCTACGTTAATAGCAGGGGCAAGCCTTCAAGGTAAGGGACAAGTCTAGTGACAGCTGTATTATGCTGTACTTGTCGTCCTTAAACTAGGATCTCATTAACACTTAACATCAGGTGGGATGAGGTTTTGAAGTGCAATATGAAATAAATATATGTGGCTTGGACCAAAGTGCACGTAGCTATAAGTGAGGTACTGCTACTTTAACTTATCTGCTGAGTTTCTTACCGGTGTCTTCACGGTAGATATAGGTTCAGAACCGGTAGTAGAGTCACTTTACATTGTATTCAATGATAATTCCAAAAGTGTTATGTGTAACCTACTTGAATGAAGAAATGTTTGAGTTTGAGTTAAATAAACTTACGGTTTCTCGAGGAAATACGCAAATTCTTTGCTGATGTATAAAAATGGAGAGCAAACATGTTTTTCATTAAAAGCGCCTACTAATCTTATGCCGAAACTTTAATTGAATCCCTGTCAATAAGAACATAATTAATCTCCCGAGTTGCACATTTTGCGAGCACGCCATCTTGTAAACATGGCGGCGCCGTCCATCTTGCGTTTGACACTTCACAATAAGTTCGTGAATTGATTACGCGCCATTTTGTAGATTGGGGCGTTTGTGTTATAATAATGAAAGTGTATTGGAATTCGGTTGATGAAAGTAAAAACACGGTAGATTTATTTTTAATTAACTACCGGCCGCTCGTTCATTAGTTTATTTTGTTAGTTAGTTAATTTAACATAAAAAATCGAAATAATTAATATCTAGACATTTTTATTGACAGTTAATGATGTCGAATATAAAATGTTTATTGAAATTAAAGTTTGTCTTATTAACTTAACACCTAAATATTGGGTAAAAATAGATAATTACTTTTTAGATGCCGGCGAAAAAAACACAGTTTGACCTGTCTGTCTGTATATGTGTGTGTGTGAGTCTGTCTATGTCTCCCGAAGGGATGAACGGAATTTGATTCTGATTTTTTATTTAAATCCATTAGTCGGCAATGACTAAAAATAAACATTCTTCAAAGAGTAACAACCCGGCTAAAAAATTATACCAAAAATTACCAAATTGAAACCAATTTGAAATGGGCTACCAATATGAATCAAACATCATTAAATGTGTTCTTCATTGATCGATTTGAAATCGGTACCATACATCCATGCTATCTGTCTGTCTGTCTGTCTGTGTGTTCGTCTGTCCGGCTTTCACGCTTTAACCACTGAACTGATTTTGATGCAATTTGGTATGGGTATACGTTGAACATTTAAAACGGACATAGACTACTTTTTGTTTTGAAAATAATGGGGGCATATGGGAAAATGTTTATTTTTTACGTTAGAGATACGAAATTTAGCACAAATATAGCTCGAAACTCTTTGTTTCGAATATAAGAAGAGATAGGGGTAAAACCGACCGTGAAAGTAGTAGTCCACGCGAACGAAGTCGCGGGCACAGCTAGTAAAAAATAAGATTCCAACGAATTGAAGACCCTCTCCTTTTTTGAAGTCTGTTAAACAATTTTTCTTAATTCACTTATGTATTAAAACCTTATTAAAAATGCCACATACATACATATTATTTCTCTCTTTCCTTCTCTCTTTTTTTGTCACTATTCTTCTGCTCTCTTCCGTTCTTCTTTATTTTATTTCTTAATTTTTATCACTGCGCCACTCAGCTTGTTAGCTGCGCAATCACTATGTATTTTTTTTTTGTTAATTTACTTTTGCTGTAGGTACCTATTATTTGTTCGTGTCACTTTTATTTTTGTGTACTGTGTTTTGATGGGCCAATTAATAAATTCTTATTCTTAGAAATGTTTGATGGGAATCCAAGATGGCAGCTGCCACAAAATGGCGGATTACATATTTTAACACGACTCCCTCAATACAGGTATCAAATGAAAGGGCTCGTTAACCTTTGACAAATTAAAAGGTTTATATCATGTTATTTATAAACTGTCGATAGGCACTTCGCTCGTACCTTCCAGAGTAAACTACAATTAATTTACTCTGCCCCAGTCGTGTAAACATCCTTACATACAGGATCTGCCTCAAACGGCGTGTCGCTGTTCGCATCTTAATTACGAGTTAATTACATTCCTTAGTTTTAGAAAGTGAATACATTTGTTCCTTCGTTCATGTGCAAATGGTTGCTAATTAACAAGAAGATTGAAACGTTCAATTGGAGCTTTACGATTCTTTAATACCCAACTGCCTGGAATCGTAAAATTGTTAACTGCTAATAGAATTGAAAATATAACATCTTTATCAATGTAAGCTTTTGTTATTTTTTTATATTTGACCTCATCCCTTCTGATGTTAAGTGGTAATGAGGTCCTAACTTAAAGGCAACAAGTTCAGCGTAATAAAGCTGTTACCTTGAAGGCTCGACTCCTGATACTAATGTAGCACCCCGCAGGAGCTCTGTAAACCTTACTCACATGCAGGAACACAACACCACCGAAGTGATTGTTATTTGGCTGCGGTCTTCTGTAAGATGCAGGTATTTCACCAGTCGGGCTGCTCCAGTTCGAGCAATAAATCGCTATGCCCTACCTCTCTTAAAAATGTTCGGAATGTTTACGTCGAAAAGAACAGGCAAGAAACTCGAAACTTACTCTTTTCAAAATAACTATATTTCAGTATACTACGTAGGCACTATCATAGATAGATACACTTTATTGTACAGAAAAAAATACAGAAATTGGTTTTACAGACATAATTAAGTACAATTTAGGCGGTCTTATTGCTAGAACTTTTGGACAATCCGCAATTTAAAAAAGTTTGAAGAGGTGGTTACTTGAAAAATGTTTTTATAATTTGAATAATTTTTTTAACAATGTAATGTAAATAATTTTAATGTATTTAATAACTTTGATGCAATAATTTTTATTTAATAACTTTTACTAATAATGTAGGTAAGTACATAAATGTTTAATTTTATTATTGTACGTCCGAAATGGGCAACTGTTGGTCCTATAATCTATAATGTAACACCTATTTTACACAGATGACAATAAAAATATTCTTATTCTTATTACTAAAGAAAGCAATCTCTTCCAGACAAGTTTAAGGTAGCAATAGTAGATATAATAAACTAATCGGCCAAGATTTTTTTAAAATGTTTTTATAATTTATTTAAAGTTCGCTAGAGTGGCGTGCACATGAAAAATTGTTACGAACTCTTGGACTTATGTGACTCGTAAATTATTGTAATTTTGTACGATAAACACCGCATTTTAGTTCTTATGTTCGCGTACTAAGGGCGATACGGTTGTGTAGTCTGACTTGTTGTCGACTTGCAAATCGGATTCACATTAAAATTTCCCGCCCTATTGTGAAAATGGCTGCCGATATTTCCCGCGCAGAATACGTCAAAATAAATGCCACAGTAAACTGTGGATTGCAGTAAACTAACGTCGTTGAAGGATGCACATAGGTAGGGCTTATGTGCACCCTCAGGATACTACTGGTTTCGGAGTAAATTAAACACTGACGCATTAACTTCTTGAAAAGCTTATTAATTCATTTTCAGACGAGCCCTATGTCCAAACGGCAGAAAATCTCATCACCGCGATGTAAAATGGGATAGCGACATCTGTTAGTACAAAACAATAATTCATATGACATCAACTATCAAATACGCCATATTGGCCTGTACAGATCCTGTGGTGGGAATTGAAACGAAAAGCACAATAGAGTCGTTTATTTATTTATTTTAATAAATTAATAAATTGTCAAAAAATACACAACAAACAAGATACACGACTGTTTATACAATACACATAACTATAATAAACAATATGTTATTTACACATTATTTACTGTGTAGTATACTAAAAAGCAATGTAAAGTTTAAATAAACTTTAAGTCGGGCACTGTTAATTGCTTTATATTTATCACTCGCAGAGTCGCAGCTTGCCCCGACTTCGCTCGCGTACCATCCCCGTTTATTCCATATTTCCCACTGATTCTCCGCTCCTATTGGTCGCAGCGTGATGTTATAAAGCCTTCCTCGATAAATGGAATATCTAACACAAAAATACTTTTTAGCTAATCAGCAGCTGACGCACTGATTTCAATCGATTTTAACGTTTATTAAGAGCGCAATAAAATTTAGTCGCGTGGCGCATGCTAGGCCTGTTTGATTGGTGTGTTTGTCTGGCGCATTTATTTATTTTATTTATTTATTAGAGCCAGTACTTCCTGAGATTAGCGATCAAACAAACAAATTCTTCAGCATTATGATACTAGCATAGATGTTATAAGAAACAAAGATTTCTCACACATTATTTTGTTTTGGCAAGTGAAGTTTACCTAGTTGCCTCGCTGTTATTTCTTGAACTGTGTGTTCGAGGCTGATAGGTTGATTAATTACCCCTTCGTCAGTAATGAGATGTTGACAAATTGTCCCGCGGGCTGTTTGCGCGCCGAGCAAGGGGAAGCCATTTTGGAATAAAAATTAAAACGACTTCATAAAACCTTCTTTGCTAAAATCCAATCAAATAAAAAGGAAAAAAAAACTAGATGACACTTTAGGATTTTTTAACAACCGACTGTTATAAGCTTCATTTGTCTCTAGCTCCCGAGCATATAAATCGAATTTAATTTCTTTATTTTTTGTTTAAAAGCTAAATTATTTGGGAGTGTTTTTAGCCGTGTTTGATGGAAATTGGTCCAAGATATAAGAGAGGTAAGGCATAGCGGTTTATCGCTCGAACTGGAGCAGCCCGACTGGTGAAATACCTCCACCTTACAGAAGACCGCAGCCAAATAACAATCACTTCTGTGTTGTTGTGTTCCTGCGTGTGAGTAAGGTTTACAGAGCTCCTGGGGGTGCTACATTAGTAGCAGGGGTCAAGCCTTCAAGGTAAGGGCGACACGTCCAGTAACAGCTTCATTATGCTGTAATTGTCGCCCTTAAGCTATGATCTCGTTACCACTTAACATCAGGCGGGATGAGCTCGGTCTTGAAATGTAATATAAAAAAATAAATAAATTGGAGTGTATGTTTGATATTAATTGAAATAACCAGCTTTTTACTACAGCATATACATATTTATACGGCATATATACCAAAATATATATATTTTTTAATTTTTGACGTCTTTTGACGGGACTTTTACTGGTAGCTAAGGATTAACTTAGGAGTAATAAGGAGTAACTTAGGCTAGTTTATAAAAAAAAAAGAAATTCTGTTATCCACGCGAACGAAGCCGCAGGCACAGCTAGTTCTATTTCCTCAATACTCAATATTTTTATTGCATATTTAGTGTTTACAAGGTAGTAACTTAAAATTAGATCACTAAATACCCTGTAAGGGCACTGCAATTAGAGAGAGGACGCTCACTTTTTAACAAAGCTAACACGATCTTTGATATAAATATAATAAGCAGAAAAAAAACGGAAAAAACATATACATTATATGATCGAATGTTTCCACAGTCAAATTAACTGCTAGCCCACATATCTGTGCCGCTGGTTTCCATTAAAAATCTGTGCCACTGAAAACGGTCGCGACAAACAAAGCGATGTTCCGCTCTCACCGCGGAACGCTGGAACGGAACGCGGAGCAACGGAACAAAGGCCGGATTGGTCCGGACGGGATTGGCACTTTTGATCTGCGGTGGAAATGGAACAAGCTTTTTGTTCCACTTATTAGAAGCCTTTCAAGGTTTTGTACAAAGTCGGTCAAGCGTGATTCGGTTATCTTACTGAAATAAATATATTGGACAACGTCACATACAGTGCTCTGATTCTGTGGTAAGTAGCTTAAGCACTTGTGTTACAGAAATCAGAAACAACGACGGTACCACATACCTAGGTAGCTTATTGACTTGGCCGGGGATCGCACCCGGAACCTCAGTATGGCGCGATGCCAAAGTCCGGCCCGCTCGCCTCTCGGCTACGGAGGACGAATTAATTATAAATGCCAAAGTTTATGTAATTAATAGCGGCCCATCGTGGCTCCGCTCGCGTACCTACTATCCCCATTATTTCTGCATTTCCAACTGCTGCCTCGCTCCTATTGGTCGCAGCGTGATGTTATATAGCCTTTAGGGGTGAGAGCCTTCCGCTCCCCCGCAAGCCCGGTGAAGATGAAAAGGCCACCTGCGGCCATCATCTATAGTCAGTTAGGAAAAAAAAAAAAAAATATATAGCCTAAAGCCTTCCTCGATAAATGAGCTGAGCAATACAAAAATAATCATTCAATTCGAACCAGTAGTTGCTGAGATTTGAGCGTTCAAACAAAAAAACTCTTCAGCTTTATAATAGTGGTATAAATTATAGTAATTTAACTTAATGGAACATGAAAGTATTTTTTCATGAAATATTAACAAACGTACATCCGGATGTATGTATTAATAAATACCTACACACTGACAAACATTCCCGTTTTTAAAATTAGCAGGAATCAGGAGTATGACAAAAATCATAATCAATTCATTTATTCATATTGGTTACAAGTAACACATAGGCATCGTCAAAAAGAATATAAACCAAAATTGAAGCTACAGCCGGTTCGGAACATAACCTACCGAGAAGATTTCAGCAATAAACTCAGTAGTTATCCTAATCTTTACAATATTTGGAACTAGAGAACTTAAAAATATGGTGTGCGAGCGAGCAGACGATCATCTTTTTTCAATAAACATGATTTAATATGGACCTTAAACCTATGCATGAGTAAGTCAATAATACATTGCGGTAAGTTGTTGAATATTTTTTTTAATTTAAATAATAATCCAACAATTCTACGACAATTATTTTACGCCTAGTTTCTAGCTCCACTAAACTTGGTCCCTCGAGCCGGATGCTGCGAGCGAACTCTTCAATCTTTAATTTGCCTCCATCCGTCAGCCTTCAAGGAAAACTGTCGTCAACAAAAACTACAGTTACTTTTTTATTCCCAGTCGAGTGAGGACAATTCATCTTAGTTTGCTCGAAGTAGTTCTGTCGCCTTGGCAATTAAATTTGTTTTATAAACAGTATGAATTAAGGCATTTTTTTAAATAAAACATTTAATAAAAATAACACCATTTTTATAATTTTTTATATTGCTTTACGAACTTTAAATATTTTAAAGAAACAAATAGTCCCGCTGCTGATATTTTTCTGTTTCTTTAATATTACAACCATTGCCGAGAGCAGTTTTTTAAATCAATATACCATCGACACGTCGGATATAATATAATGTACTTATTACATTTGTGAGATATGTAATAGCTGTATAATCAACAATAAGTATGTTATCTATTCTGCAGGACATTGTAAAACTGATATATTTGTATGCTTTTAATATGAGGCAAACAGAGCTGGATTATTTATATATCACAATTAAGATAGATACATTTTATTGCACAGAAAAATTACAGAAATAGGTTTTACAGACATAATTAAGTACAATTTAGGCGGTCTTATTGCTAGAAAGCAATCTCTTCCAGAAAACCTTTACGTAGAGAAAATAGTAGATATCGAGAAACGGGTCCAAATATTTATTGATATTTATCATCTTCATGTAACCTGTGTTTACAAATAAATCACTTTGAATTTGACAATGACGTCTGGGAGCTTTTGTACCGTATGGCATTATAAGGAAAGGATATTTCGAGAGCAGAATATTTTGACACAACGACATACCAAGGACATTTTGATAAAAGGAAATTCCTAAAGATGGACAAACTGAAAAAGGCATTAAGTAAAAAGGTCATTTTAAAAAAGGACGTAGGTTGAAAACGACGTTTTGCGCTTAGAAATTAATAATAAACTAATCAAAATTCTCCGTCAAGTTTGCTCTCGTAAAACAAACGAAAACTTAACTCATAAACTTTCCCCTGAGAGCCAAACGACGCTTGTCAAAGATAATTAGATCTTAGTGACGTCATGGAAATTTAGCAAACACGTCTGCCCGGGCGACCTTGCTTAAAATATTGAGTTGATCAAGCTTTAAGGGCTATCAAAGTCAAATATATCTTTATCGAAGTAGGTTATACGTAATACTTTTGAATCGTCATTGAATACAATGCAAAGTGACTCAACTGACAGTTCGGAACATACCTGTATCTACCGAGAAGACACCGGTAAGAAACTCAGCAGATCAGTTACAGTAGCAGTATCTAACTTATTGATATGTTATTTAAGAAAGGTAGGGCATAGCAATTTATCGCTCGAACTGGAACAGCCCGACTGGTGAAATACCTCCACCTTACAGAAGACCGCAGCCAAATAACAATCACTTCTGTGTTGTTGTGTTCCTGCGTGTGAGTAAGGTTTCCAGAGCTCCTGGGGGGTGCTACATTAGTAGCAGGGGTCAAGCCTTCAAGGTAAGGGCGACAAGTACAGTAACAGATATATTATGCTGTACATGTCGCCCTTAAGCTAGGACCTCATTACCACTTAACATCAGGTGGGATGAGGTCAATCTTGAAGTGCAATATAAAAAAAAATGTGTAGACCACTTCGGTCTGCTCGTGAGCACGGTTGGTGCAATCTAACTGAAACGTCAAGCAGTAAATAGTTCGTATTAACTTTTAACAATAGTGTCCCATTTTAACCCGTTAACTTATTTTAAACTAGCTGTGCCCGCGACTTCGTTCGCGTGGACTACATCCTTTCATGGTCGGTTTTGCCCCTATCTCCCCTAATATTCGAAACAAAAAGTAGTCTATATTTTAATTGTGCCAACTTCCCATGTAAACTTTCAAAGGTGGCATTATCATAGGTAGTATAAAGTACTTGTGTTATAGAAATCAGAAACAACGACGGTACCACAACACCCAGACCCGAGACCATATAGAAAAGTTCGTTTCCCATATTGACCTGACCGGGGATCGAACCCGGAACCTCAGAGATGGCGCGACGCCAAAGTCTGGCACGCTCGCCTTGGCTACGGAGGTCGTCAACTCGTACTATAAAAATTATAAAAATCTTTCATCAATAGTTCAGTAACCTATTTCCAGAACTTCTCCATCATTCCTCTCTGCAGTCAGATCCTATTAAACGCGAACACTCGGATCGATATCAACCAGCTTTGAACAAAGCCGTGATACATATGGATGACAGACGAACGTTCGTTCTATCTGTTTATATCTGTGACTGTTGGTACATACGTTTAATAATGCTTTCTGTACTCTACCAAGGGCTATGTTTATGTTAAATTGTTTCAACGTTCCTGTGAATATGTTATTTAAATGAAGACATTTCGGAGATGAAAGCAAAACCAGTATATCCTACCCTTTTACTATAGACGGGAAATTCGTAAATATGTCTGGATGTATGTTTGTCACTGTTTCACGCAACTAGCGGCTCGCCGAGGATTCGTATAAATAATATCGCCGTTTTTTTTCACCTTATTGTTACATAACTATAATAGTTAGACATTATGCTGTTGTGTATATTTTTTGTAGGTCATTAAATGTTCTGCAAAGACGTAGAACATTATTTTGTTCTTTAATCAATATTTTACGCAGCGCACGTGACGTTTATTCATAATCATAACTTTTTTTAATAAATTACCTCAAGTTATTGTTGATTTACCATTGAATAAATTTAAGCTAATAGTTAAAGGTTGTCTTTTGAAAAAAGGGTACTACAGAGTAGAAGACTATATTAATGACAAAGAAGTGTGGACCACTAACTAGTCTGTTCGCCCTCACATGAAAAATTTCACTAATTATATTTACTAATTGTATTTCTATTTATACAAACTCAGCAAGAGGTACCTATTTCTTTACGTATTTGTCAACTCGCAAGTTGGCAAAATTCTTATTAAGCACGAATGTGCATTAGGACCTACAGTTTGTTTAATTTAAATATATATATTTTTTAATTTTTCTTATTACTTTGAATCAATGAATTATTTTTTACAATTTACTACATTATTTTATCTAATTACTACACTGTATGTCTTAGTGCAAAACTAGTTATAAGTTCAGCTATATTTGTAATATGAACGACAGAGTTTCTTGCCGGGATCTTCTCTGTAAGTTATAGGTTCCGAACCGGAGGTAGCGTCATTTGCATTATATAGACGTTTCATAAATATGACTGGTTTAATTTACATGAATAAAAGAATATTGAATTTAAATTTGAATTTGAATTTGAATTTGAATTTGAATGTTTTTTGGTATTTTTTTCACAACTTGGTTTACATTATTGGAGTTTTAGATTGAACCACAATTTTTTTGAAAATTTAATATATCCTATGAGTATCGATAATAGTATAGCTTCCCAACAGTAAAATAATTTTTCAAATCGGTAAATTAATTCCGGAGCCTATTTAATGCAAAAAAAACCTTTTTATCATTTTAGTATAGATAGTGTAAGGAACGTATGTTCTTTTACTAAAATTGGAAGTACTTCCGCTGAGCTAGGTGTTATCTACTCGGGGACCAAGGCCCTACTTCCATTCTTGGTTTGTTGTATACACCGTTATTTTTTATTTACCATAAAAAATTTAATCACGTATGTAGACAAAGGTCTTAATTGTAAAAGTGCAAACCGATTTTTTTTTCGATTAAAAATGACAGAGTTATTACGCTTTGTTTTTTACTGAAATTGACAAAAAATGTGTGGACATCCGTCTTTTTACTCAATGAAACTATTGGCACGCAACATGTCAATGAAATACGCACATCTTGTTTCACTATCGTAGGTTACTTCTTACTACTTTTCTCAAAGAAAAACAAATTAACATAGAATCGGAATAAGGTTGAGAGTGCACTGACAACGCCCACTCAGCTGAGTTCCCCAAAAGGGCGCTTCCGCGCGTAAGCGTAATAATAATCAAATTAGTCAAAACACTTTCATTTTGTAATCTAACTATCCCTTAATACTTTTTCTTGCTTAGGAAAAACACGTTACGTTTTGCAACACGTTACGTTACGTTTTAGTTATTAGGTATCTACTTATTTGTCGAAAATATCACGTTTTCAAAACTAGGTAGCTCCTAACCTACAATTTAAACGAATCTTGGCGTATTTAAAGAGCTATTTATCGTGTGCATTACTTTTGTATTGTCCTAAAATCTACACAACATCTACCTACACGGATTTTAATAATTGTTTAAAATGTTTACCTTCATTATCAATGCACAGGCGCGCCCTTTTATGTCAGTTTCCTTTTACAGAAATAAGGACATTTTGTTGTTGTCGCACTTGGTTAAAAGCGTCTAAAATTCACAGCTTTAACACTTCAACTGTGTTTGGTTCACTAACATAAACACTTCACTTAATCTCAATAAAAAAATTGACTCCAATCCGCGTAAACAGGCATTCATTTGAAAACGATACATTGGCGTTAGGATTGTTTAACAATCAATTACACAAAGCGATCCTTGGCGCTCGGTCCACGGACGTCAGCTGTTGTACTTTTTGGTAATAGTATGGATGCAAGCCGTCCGAATGAATAATTTTCCAGGCGGAGTACTGAGCATATGCCAAACTGACGAGCGGCATCATTAGTGCTTCCTCGCGGGTCTTCTTCGAAGTACTCAACCACGTCGTCGTACAAGTGTTGTGAGAGCGCCGGTCTTCCTCGTCCTTGAGCATGTCTGCTCACGTAAAACGAACCGTGTGGCCTGGTCCACAAGAAATAATTCTCTGTCCAGTGATTAATTTCGCGCGCGCGTGTCATGTGACGTTAAGTAGGTCACGGTCAACGGTCAAGACGAAACTAGTAGGTTGCGCGGGCGCAGGTGTTGAGGGGTTGCGCCCCCGCCCGCTGCGTCTCCCCCGCCACACACCCGCGTTATGAGTGTGTGTGCGTAAACAGGGAAACGATGCGATTATTCAATGAAAACGTAGTATTGATGCGCGCTAGTCGTAGTAAAATGATAGATTGCCTGCTATTTACTTGTTTTAAAGAGATAAATTACTAGGTCCGTTTTTTTATTTATAAATACATAAATGTAATAAGTAACTGATACTGATACTGTGGTTAAAATTTTTCTGGTAATTAAAAAATATTCCTGTATATACTTAGTGGCGACGAAAACTCTGATATCGCGATGTAGGATCGATGTCATGCATTACGTATGGAGCGTTGTTTACTACGCCAATTCTGCTGACGCTGTATTTGTGTCGACTTGTAGGTTATGTCGTAGGTCGGCACAATAGTATAGACAAACATACAAATACATTACAAAATTACTTAATGGTTTTGTATCAAATTAAGTAAAAAATATAAATAAACAGATGCATTTTATTTTAATTTAAAACGGGACTTGATGCTAGAAGCATTATCTATCAGTCAACCGTTCATCCAGAGCGTTTGTTTATGGGTGCGGTAATAGTGAAATAGTTCGTGCTTTTTGTTCTTTTTATCCCAAAATAATGGGGATAAAGTTGCCGGCTCCAGCTTTGAGTGTTCACCATTGCACAAGTGCTTTAGCGTCTCACTGGTCAATATAGTATGCTGTCTGATATTTATTTACTAGCAGCCCGCCACGGCTTTGCAAATATGCAAGCCCCGTATTTTCCATATTCTCCACTGATTTTTATTATTTTATTAGCTTCTACTGGTCGCAGCGTGATGTTATTTGGCCTAAAGCCTTCCTTAAAATATAGACAATTCAGACATATAAAAAAATCTGACTTAGAAACTGAACTCCGACAGACGTTTGTTCGACGTTACGCTACTTCGACAAATGTTTGTTACGACCTAACCTAACCAAAGAAGTAGAATCACTTTGCATTGTATTCAATGACGATTCAAAAGTGTTATATGTAACCTACTTGAATAAAGAAATATTTGAGTTTGAGTTTTTCAAACTGAATCTGACCTTACTGCTGTGTAACCTAACTAGTTCTGATCTAAGTGGACTGGTTCAATATATAAAGATAGACGTAATATATAAAAAAATCGAACTAGAAATTCTTGAGATTAGCGCATTCAAACAATTTTTTTTTCAGTTTTATAATATTAGTTTAGATTAGAATAAAAAACTAACTAAAAAAAAGTTGTACTCAAAGTCTCATGTTTCATCACACTTAAGTCTCTGTATTGTTGTAATATTACGCTTATGCTATGCATAATAAGTACAAATGAGTTAGCAGTTTTTCTGGCACGGTTGTAATAAGACCGTATTCGCTTAAAGTGTGATTTCATTCGTTAATTTACGCCAGCACCTAGACGGGTTTATGCGAGTATTTTCATTTAATCTAAAAGCAAATGAAGCTTGAACTAACCCACTCTATTTATGCCAATCTCTTTCTGTTTCGACGTCTACTGAAGCACTATACGGTCTCGATAACATTATGGGAAACAAGCTGTGGATGCGGCTTTGTCCGTATATGATTTGAAGTAAGTAATTACCCCTTTTTTTGTACATTTAATCCTTCTTACAGTATTGTGACAAAGGTATTGTGTTTATTTTTGAGCCGTTCTCAAGATTTGCACTTAGCAACTATCATGCATTAATAAACCACTAAAGAGGAATTTATATTACTGCTTATTATATCAGCTATCTAGTCAGTGAAAGTCCTGTTAAAATTTAACAAATAAACAGACTTGATAAATTTACCAATGAAAATCATTTTGATATATTTGTTTAATAAATCATTAAATAAATATTGGGCAACATCACATACATGGCTCTGATTCTGTGGTAAGTAGCTTAAGCAATTGTGTTACAAAAATCAGAAACAACGACTACGACGACAACGAATACAAAAAAGTTCGTTTCCTATATTGACCCGACCGGATATCGAACCTTGGACCTCAGAGATGACGCGACGCCAAAGTTCAGCTCGCTCGCCTCTCGGCTACGCACAGGTCGTCAATAAAAAGTTATTTTAGTATTACAAACAACACCCTCTCATTTAATTTGTCTATATGGATTCCTTGACCTAGAACCAGGCTTTCATCAAATTATTTATACAAGAGTGTCCATGAATAATTCAACGTCTAATCACTCTACAGAAAGGACGGGTATATTTCTGTGTATTTCGGGTTAACATCCTCGCTGAGTGCTTATTCAGCATAAATAAAGCATTTTTACGAGTTCACGGCCTGTTAGTGAGTAGTGAGCTATCAGGACGATATTATAGTGTATTCTATGGCTTTCGACGAACATTGACTTGAATTAATACGACTGCATTGGTTGCATTGCATGATAACATTATCTGCATGTTATTATTGGGGGAAAATTACTGATTTTATTAGACTGGCCCAATGATATAATAGTTTGTGGCTTCAGACTGTGGGTTCGATACCCACCCAGGGCAATTTTTTTCTGAAGAAAATTTGTGTTTTTCCGTGTCCGACTATGTATTTAACTGTACAGGTCACATGATATTTTTAGTTACTTGGGTCTGTGATGTAATGGATTACTTAAATTGAGAATACTACGTGTAAGTAATTCTTCGTCACATTTATTTATTAATGATACAACAATTTTTATGAGATATTTTTGACAAAATTGCGTTAAATTTTTGTATTATCGTTGTACTAGATGTTATGCTCATGTACAGCTGGCAAATTACGCATCGAAAATGTTTTAAATATTTTTTTTAATAAGAATTTCAGTCACATTTCAATCTGTAAATAATATTACTTGTATTTTACTTGTTTTGATTTTAAGTTCAAAGCTATTCAATAGCTATGCCGGGGCTATCAATTGGCAGGGTCCACTGAAAACAAGATCAATGATTTTAAAAGGTAAGAATGTTTATTTTCATTCTTTCCATTTAATAGACAAACTAGCTTCCATTATTGAGATGGGTTATTACGTTAAATAGTCGCGCTACACGCAAACTGTTCATTATCCCGAAATTAAAAGGAACTTAAGTGTTGAAATACGCTGCAATAAACTGTGTTACAGAAGAGGGCCATCCGAGCCATTTACAGGCGAGCATCATGTCAGCTGAGAAAATAATATTAAGAAACTAGCTGTGCCCGCGACTTTGTTTGCGTGGACTACAAGGTTTTCAAATATTTTTTCTAAAATGAAAGTAGCAAGTTAAAGCCGCGCGTCATGGCGACCGCCGAACAGCGTCTTGCTTGCGCGTCACGTGATTATGAACCCGACAAACATATTTTGTTGCGGAGTAAATTTGAAAGTAGCCTAAACTAGTCCTTATTACATCAGCTCACTGCCAATAAAAGTCCCGTAAAAATAGGTCCAGCCATTTCAGAGATTAGCCGAAACATACAGACAGACAATAATTTAAAAAAATGTAATTTTGGTATATGTATGCCGTATATACATCCATATGTACATGCAGTCCATTTTTAATTACATGTGTAGATGCATTTATTAGTAACTCCCGACAGATAAAGCGTTACGTCAAACTTATAATGGTTGATTGATTTGTTTCAGGAGTTTACTTTTTTAAACTGAAGAGTTTGTTTGTTTGAACGCGCTAATCTTAGCAACTATTGGTTCGAATTGAAAAAATATTTCTGTATTGTATAGTACATTTATCGAAGAAGGCTTTAGGCTATATAACATCACTCTGCGACCAATAGGTGTGGATAGTCAGTGGGAAATGTGGAAAAAATGGGGAAAGTACGCGTGGGTACTCTGTTAATTTTCACCGATAAAGAGATAGACATGTCAAATTTATAACGCTTTGTCGTTTTTGCTTCAGGAGTTAAGTAAACCTTTTTCGTTGATAGCTTTTATAATCCGGATCCAATCGTAGCCGACACGGTGCGGTTGGACCGGGGTCCACGGTCAGGACGACAATCTCCGGTCGCCCTTCCGGCTTTTAGGGGGAAAAGGGGGAAGCTAAGAATTTGAAGACGCCGTTGGTTGGTTGAACTTCGAGGTTTAGCAAACCTGGCTGTTGGTATGATATGGTATTCCTAACAAGAAAAGTAGATTAAAGAAATATATATATATATTTTTGTAAATCCTTGATAGATCAATAAATCAAGGAATCTAGGATGAAATCATCAAAATATGTAATACGACATATTGTTGCGACAATTTTTGGTGTATTAGTGTACGCGACTAAATTTTATCGCGATCTTAACAAACGTCGAAATCGATTAAAGTCAGTGCATAAGCTGCTGATTGGCTGAAAATACGAGTGCGGTGTGCTATTAGCCAATCAACAGTATCGAAACTTTTGTCGGCTCATGCGATAAATTTGACGTATTGCGTATGCTAGGCCTGATGGATTTGAAACTTCTCACAATGTTTAGTACTCAAGCCCTTTTAAATAAGTACCAATGTAACATAAATGCATAGTTTTTTGCTTTTACGTCCCTGGTCGTATATGGCGAATAATAGGACTATTTCTTAACTTTTTACAAAATTTGAACGTCTCAAAAAATTAGGTTTCGAGCTACGTATTTGTCAACTCGCAAGTTGGCAAAATTCTTATTAAGCACGAATGTGCATTAGGACCTACAGTTTGTTTAATTTAAATATATATATTTTTTAATTTTTCTTATTACTTTGAATCAATGAATTATTTTTTACAATTTACTACATTATTTTATCTAATTACTACACTGTATGTCTTAGTGCAAAACTAGTTATAAGTTCAGCTATATTTGTAATATGAACGACAGAGTTTCTTGCCGGGATCTTCTCTGTAAGTTATAGGTTCCGAACCGGAGGTAGCGTCATTTGCATTATATAGACGTTTCATAAATATTACTGGTGTAATTTACATGAATAAAAGAATATTGAATTTGAATTTGAATTTGAATCTAACTTCAAAAATGGCGACAATACCATGCCACCTTTCATACCGTTTTGTTCCGAGGTTCTAAACTGGCAGTAGAAACACTTTACATTGTATTCACCAACTTCAAAAGTGTTATAAGTAACTTACATGCATAAAAAAATACTTGAGTTTGTGTTTTACTAACGCCACACGCGCACATACACACACCCACACACACACAAAATTAGCTAGATTTTTTAAACACCGATCGTCATTTCTTTTTTTTCTCTTTAATTGAACTTTTAGAAATTATTATGTTATCAGTGTTAACTGTTATCACTTATACGTTGAAAAGGTGAATTTGTGACCTAGCATTAACATCTGCTCAAAAATGTATTTAATATGTACCTCGGTTAAAAATTAAGTGAATAAATGAATATGAATTTATGAGACGATTTAATCTGTTTTTTCCGTTGTAAAAAGGTTACTTTCGTTATGAAGGTCTTGGCTTTCCAACCTCAAAAGTAACGAACAAGTTACAAATTGTGTGATACGTAGTTAGAAATAGTTTATAATGTTACGGGAACTTTCCAAAATCTGAATCAAAGTTTCTTTAATACAATGGCGAAGTTAAGACTAACATTTAATTAGTTTTGCCCCTTTAATTAACTTCCGAACATTTTACCTTCTCAAAATTTAAACAACTGGGAACAATTTGTTAAGAATTCCTTGATCCAGGGACAATTCTGCGGAAACGCGATTTGTTCGGCGTTTAATATTTTGTAACTCCTGCGAATTTGTTCACTTCAGTATAAAAAGAGTCGAATTTATATTTTAGTTACTGTTTTTGACGGCTTCCTATTTTCATCCCAACCCATTCAGAAGGGTTTGCGTGTAAAAGTAACAAACACATCTTCATTCAAGTAGGTTATATAACACTTTTGAATCGTCATTGAATATAATGCAAAGTGATTCTACTGCAGGTTCGAAATCTATATCTGCCGAGAAGACACCGGTAAGAAACTCGGTAGATCAGTTACAGTAGCAGTATCTAACTTATTGCTATGTGTAGACGCTATGTGTAGACCACTTTGGACCTAGTCATATTGATGAGTGACAAAACATTAAGTATTTACTGTTGAGAGGTAAGCTGGAGCAGACCAGTCCCCTGGCACATTTCCACAAGCATGACGTATGTGGTAAGATAGTGTTTTCGTATTTTTTTCCCATCTTGGGTAACATTATCCCTTAATTTTTTGAAAGTATACAACGTGTAACGGAAAGGGTATAACAATATCAAAAATACCAAAGCAGTTAACGGTTACAAACTGTATGGGACCATTTGTAGCTGTGTACACGCATTTATTGATTCAATATATTTTTTTGAAATATCAGTCAAATACAAGTCAAAATTTTGACTAAGTCACGCTTGCACAACACTATCACAGTATTGTTGGAATCGTCGAAAGAGTTGGATGTACCTACCTATTATGCTATTAATTTAAATATCACAATGGTGGTTCATCTTTTAGTGTTTACTGAATCACATCTGAAATTTGTTGGTTTAGCGTTTCTCATTTTGACAATTCAGATAAGTCATTGAGTTGTCGTCGCCGTACCAACATCTTGTGTTTTTGCCTTTCTGGATTACCTACTTACTACGGATAGCCTAGTGATATTTCGTGATGTCTTTGAGCAATCAAGAATATTCGAGATGATTCTCTGTGTCGGAGCAACCGACGGCAGCGTGATGGCCGACCGAGAGCTAGAGAAAGAGATTTACGAAACCATCAAAACGCTCGTTTCCATCTGTGGATTGGGCGAGGAGATCGTATCACATGGCCAGCTCGGTCACCAGACCTCACTCCGTTGGACTTCTTCTTGTGGGACTAATTTAAAAGGAAGGTGTACGCTGTAGCATGCTCGTCAAGGGAAGAGATCATAGAAAGCATCAAGGCCGCGTTCTGTACAGTGACACCACAAATGTTGCATAATGTTCGCGCATCTTCTAAGAAAGTACTAGGCGCGCATGTCGAGGAAGGAGGTGGAGAAATTCAGGATCGCAGTGATTGTCGTGAAGTGATAACGTGATTTGGGGTCGCTGACCTCAATAGTGTTGTGATGCGTTTGTTTACGTTTTAGTCAGTCATTATAGTTAATCATTTTTTATTTCATAAAAACAATAAAGTGTTTATTTTAACTCGGGATTTCGTATATAGAATCTATACAAGGTATAGTATCCACCTACTTTACATTGTTACCCCCTTTCCGTTACAGGTTGTATAGTCTATGTTAATTGGAGATAGTGTATGTAGCTTCGCAACAGTGAAATATTTTTTGAAATCGGTCAAGTAACTACTTTCGAAGCCTATTCAATGCATACAAACAAACAAAAAAATTAAATCTTTCCTTTTCACAATATTAGCGTTGATGTGACGTGACCTGTGAGCCACGATGCCATCGACAAACCGATACGTCAAATATATAACACCCCGTCGTTTTGCGTTGGGGGTTAAAACGGCTATCTCCAAACGTATTTCAATCCAATTTGCCGGGTGACCCCGATTGGCTGCCGCAGATATGTCCCGACATCGGACCCTCTTCAACGCGCCGCTATTTATTATGTCGTAATCTTATAAGTCAGATTCGATTGAACATGTCCAGTTATTTTATGTTCGTTTCCGTTTTGAAAACGTTTAATTTTTTATAAAATGAAGCAATGGGTGATGCATACGTCATGCTTGTGAGCAGCCAGGGGACTGGTCTGCTCCAGCTTATCTCTGACCAAAAAAAAAACTTAACACGTCTTCACTCATCAAATCAGAATATCAGAGCTGCTTGAAGGGTGCTACATTAGTAGCAGGGGTCAAGCTTTCAAGGTAAGGGCGACAAGTCCAGTAACAGCTTTATTGTGCTGTACTTGTCGCCCTTACGCTAGGACCTCATTACCACTTTACATCACGTGGGATGAGGTTTTGAAGTGCAATATAAAAATAAAACTGTATGACTTGGTCTGAAGTGGTCTACACATAGCAATAAGTTAGATACTGCTACTGTAACTGATCTGGTGAGTTTGTTACCGGTGTCTTCTCGGTAGATATAGGTTCCGAAGTAGAGTCACCTACCTTGCATTGTATTCAGTGACCGTTCAAAATTTTTACCCACTTGAATGAAGAAGTACTTATTTGACTTCTAAGAATACCTAAATTTATATGTTTGCACGGCGGTTCCCATTACATATATAATTATATCTTATCCATTACTGTCCACGGTATCGATAATATTGCACTTATTCGCTGTCAAACCGAATTCTTACTTTCGATGTCAGCGATAGGCTAGTTATCATAAAACCATCGATATATATACATGGCACTTCAGCAACACTAGTGCCGACATCTGACAGGCACATTTGAAGTGCCCCTCCCCCCCCCCACACGTGACAAGGCAAATGTCACTCAACGAGGTCAACAGCTAATCCACATCGGATGGAGGGGCGTGAATTAGCATCGCTAAATGGGTTAACTAGAGAACGGTCTGTATTCTACGTTTGGATTTACACAACAGTCCCCTGTCACAGTATACCTTGAAAATTCATACTAATCTTACAAATGCGAAAGTAACTCTGTCTGTCTGTCTAGCTTTCACGCATAAACCACTGAACCGATATTAATGAAAATTGGCATAGATATACGTTGAACTTCTAGTACGAACATAGGCTACTTTTGGTTTTGATAAGGGGGGAGGGAGAACACACACACATTAAACCTCCGTAGCCGAGAGGCGAGCGGGCCTGACTTTAGCGAGCGCTATCTCGGAGGTTCCGGGTTCGATCCCCGGTCGGGTCAATATGGGAAACGAACTTTTCCATATTGTCTCGGGTCTGGGTGTTGTGGTACCGTCGTTGTTTCTGATTTCTGTAACACAAGTGCTTAAGCAACTTACCACAGAATCAGAGCAATGTATGTGATGTTGTCCAATATTATTATTATTATTATTAAAACACTTTGGAAATGTCTCTCGCGCAAACTATTCAATTTAGAAAATAATGACACTACAAAACCTTAATATCATTTTTGAAGACCTATCACCACACGTATTAGTGTGAAGAAGAAATAAAAATTGAGTTCAATTTGAAGGAACCTTTAAAATTTATTGTTTAATCTTTTATTTTTGTAAATAATCTTAATGCGGTTCACAGAATAAATATAATGTTTTTTTTTTTTATATTACACTTCAAGATTGACCTCATTCCACCTGATGTTAAGTTGTAATGAGGTCCTAGCTTAAGGGCGACATGTACAGCATAATACATCTGTTACTGGACTTGTCGCCCTTACCTTGAAGGCTACCCCTGCTACTAATGTAGCACCACCTAGGAGCTCTGGAAACCTTACTCACACGCAGGAACACAACAACACCGAAGTGATTGTTATTTGGCTGCGGTCTTCTGTAAGGTGGAGGTGTTTCACCAGTCGGGCTGCTCCAGTTCGAGCGATAAATCGCTATGCCCTACCTCTCCTGTAAGAAGGAGGCTAGTCTTTTTAATAGGCCTTATAAGACTAAGTCTCTTTCATCGCTTGTTTGTTATCCCTTCGCTGGAGTGACATTATCGACCAAGTGACTCGACGAATTGCGTTTAAATTAGGTCAATTACGGCTTACTAAGCAATTTGTTTTAATTAATGCTCCACTCAAGCACCCCTGTGTTTCGTACCGGTAATTATAAAGATTATAGGTTCCGATAAAGAACGTCACTCATAATTGTGATTTTTTTACGGCCTTCGTAAGAGAGGCGTGCAAGACACGGTTCGATTCCCGGTCTGGTTAGTATGAAAAACGGACTTTTTTTTAGGGCCCGGGTGTTGTGGTGCCATCTTTGCAGCATTTTTTTTTTAACACAAGTGCTTGACAACTGAATCAGAGCAATGTTGTTTTCCAATGTTTTTTCTCGACTGTATCCGACCTCAGTAGTCGAGAGGCGAGTGTGCCGGACTCTGGCGCCTGCCACCTCTGAGTTTCCGGGTTCAATTCCCAGTCGGGTTAATATGGGAAACGGACTTGTCTGTTTTTACTCGGGTCTGGGTGTTGTGGTGCCGTCTTTGTATCTGTTTTCTGTAATGTCAGTGCTTTACCACCAACGCCCGGTTACAACGTTTGAAAAACGATCCGTTTTAGTTACGGCTAGTAATAAATTATACGAAGCGTAAGCTAAATCGTTCCAGACTCGTGGTCAGTAGGTAAGTATTGGGCATTCTAATTCACTTTCGATCGGTCACACATGTAACCTCTCTCAGTGAATTAGAATACCCAATACCAGCTTTCGGAAAATATCGGTAGTACTTATTCTACAAAAATCAAACCAATACAAAACTTCAGGTCTAAAACTTACCAATTTACCGCGACACCTAATTTTAATTATTACTACACTGATATATCCTGCTTATTGAAACCAGTTCCCTTATGAACAAAGTTTTTTCTAGCCTGATTGGTCGTACTAAGTTTTTTTTAGTACGGACCAGCGCATTGCGGTGTTCTTCCAAATACATTGTCAGCACCCAGAATGAAAACCTTCGCTATGGAGTGGCAGATTCTGGCACGTTTCGTCGTACTGATAGTATTTGATGTGTTACAGAAAATACCACCCACCCAGAACCGAAACCTTCGCTACGGAGTGGTTTATTCTGGCGTGATTTGTCGTGGGTGATATAACTGAACTCATTGTGAAGTACTAACCGCTGTGCTGTTCATACTTTTGTTAAACTTTAGCACCTAGAGGTAAAACTTCGCTCGGTTACTCGTGCTTAAATACTAAACGTGGGATATGTGGATAGCTGCGTTGCACATTACCAATTTTAAGTCGTCAGCATTTTGCTTCGGCCTCTTTCGCGCCGCTGTTTACCTACTGAATGTTGCAATACGATATTCAGCGATACTCATACCTAACTGCGCCGATTCCTGTATGTAAATCATAATCGGTGAATGAAATATGATATTTTATAATCATGTTTGAATTAAGGTTCCGCAGATAGCTTAATAGCAAAATTTTGAATAAAATGAAGTTACTTTCCAGGATATACTGGTAGTAAACGAAGTAAGTACCTCTACTTAAAGTTTATCTATCTGTTATTAACAATAAAAGTACAGAATAGAGTAATGATACTGTTGAATTTAAGCGGTCTTATCATTTCGCTGGTGAAAACAGTTGTAATTTCAAGAATTTGGGTACATTGTTCTACAATTATTTAGGTAAAAAAAAAAAACAATCAACATATTCATAACCGAAATACGGTTATGAATTATTTTCACCTTGTGTAGTTTTTATAATATATTTTACTAACCGAAACGTAACGGTAGGATATATTATAGTGCACAAAAGTGTGCGCTAGTTCTGATGATTTCCCTATTTCTGAGGTCACGTAATCCGTTCGGACGATTGTTCGACAAGACTGGAGAGAGATCAGGTGCAGAACCAACAACCTATGTGACATACTTTCGGATGCACCTATGTGTCTGCAACTGAGTAAATTCTAGACGGAAAAACCATATTTTAACCCGATCGAGATTTAAACTCGGGGCACTTTTAGTTCAAGGTGACATTTGCAACCATTGAACCAACGAAGAAGTCTGTATCGTATTATTAAAACCAGTTCTAAGGAACTCTAAAAACACAGTAATTTTGTTAACTAAATAATATATTTCGCTTACACCACGCTTTTAACGTAAAAGTACAGTCAACCGCATAAATAAGCTCAATAATAAAATATTACACTTGTAATAGTTTTAAATCCGTTAAAGCAAACAATGTATCATATTATAATATCACACTTGATGCGCATGAATTGCATATTATAAAAAAGGACCCGTAATATTTCATTTCGAAATACACTATATTTTGTGCTGTTTTATCGCTAAGACCGATTTCTTCCAGACAATATGTTCAGGTTTCAGGTATATGTTTGCATTACTAAAAAAGTATGCAATGTTAAAGTAAGTATCATTATTACTCGAGGTCTTTGCTTCGCTGTACAAAACTTTTTCACGATAACTGTACTTAAGAAATTCAATCGAATGACGTAAATTGTATTCCCGCTTTTGCTGATCGGCAAAACAATCTTCATACAGTCTTCATAAACCTTTTTTGCGAATATTGAAATGGTTTTAAAATAGAGTAGGTATAAGTAAGCCGGTTTAGGTTCTACAATTAAATTGTTTGCGATCTCTATATCTGAGTAAGCAATAAGTTTTGAATAAAATGAGAGCGCCAATCGATCAAATGTTATTACATCAGTGCCATCATTTGTGATCGTCAAGTGCAAAGTGTTCTTCAGTGTTTGTGTTCAAGAGGAGCCCCCTTCGTAAAACCATGTTCGTAAGTTTTTAACATGTTTGATTTTTTATTGTAAGTAATTGTAATTATGTTAGTGTTTTATTAACGATGTGTCAAGCGGCCCGCGCTCCAGATGCAGGTTCGAATTTTGCAACAGAAGGTGTTAGTGTGATGAGCACTATATCTTTTACCTGAGTTATTGAAGTTATAACTTTTACTAGGTCTTCTTAGTTTAAACTCTGCTAATTTTAGAGCCCGATGATGAATGTGATTGTTGGTATTTAAAAAATATAATAATTTTTAATCTTCGTATTTAGGTCGGACATTGAATGTTATAACGCTGAAGTCGAAGCCAAACCTGGCTATACGAACAAGCGAGAGGAGTCGGACTCGGAGAACGAAAACGCTAAACGTCGGCAACGAAAGTCATTATTCTCCGATTCTGAAGACGAGCTTCATAACAAACGGTAATTTTATGTATTATTTATGGTTCAGATATTTTGTAGTAACCAAGTTTTAGTGCATTGTTTTGTATAGGTAATCATTCAATTACTTTTGTCTTAAACTTTATAAACTTTTTGAAATTTCAGTGTAATTAAGACAGCGAAAAGAATTTCATCATCTAAGCGCAAGTCACCTAAAGGCGGAGAGATCTTCGAATCTGAAGACGAGCAAATTAATAAGCGGTAAGTTAAATCAATTATGATTCACTAAGTGATAGACGAGCTGGTCCACTGCCGTACCCGAGCCACGGAACTAACCGACGCGACGGGAGTTTATGTCTAGCATGCGGTATTTTTTTTGTGAAAAGCGTGAAAGTACTTGCTAGCCGCGTCCTAAACATTTATTAATGTATTCGTGTTTAGCTGTTCAGTCAGTCTGTTTAGCTATTATTCAGTACTTACATCGATTGTAGATTCATCCAATACTTTTAACTATTTGTATACGTACTTTAATTGTTTATGTTATAATTTTCAGTGCAAATAAGGCAGCGAAAAAACCTGCAACATCCATACGTAAGTCAGCTCAGAGGTTCGAAAAAGAAGGCGCCGAACTTGAAAACGAGGAGGTTCATACAAGGTAAATTTTATTATGTATACTTATTTACTACTGAAAGTGTTTAATATGGTACTAAATCTTTGAAATCAAAAAATACTTTAGAGAGGCTAAATAATTCGTTTCTATTTATCGAAAAAAGTTTCTTTGATCGTAACTTATTTGATAAAAATGTATCAACTATTTGAATTAAATCAATCCTTCAATTTATTTAACCCTGTTATAATAATTTCAGTGTTAAAAAGGCGGTGAAAAGACCTGTTACGTCTAACAAACGTAAACCAGAAAAACGAGGTCGGTGTGCAGGCTGGGAGCTGGAGTTGGACGACGACGAGATCGAAGTGGTTCGCGCCCGCGCCGCGCCCGGCCTCCTGCAGTCCGCGCTCACGCGCCGCGTGGCCGACGGGAACCTGCGCAACACTGCTACTCTGTCTGGAGATCTGTTTGTAGAGCTACGGCTCTACAATACTAAAGACATTAAGTCTGTAGCTGCAAGGGATCGCTGGGAGAAGTCAGTGCTGTCGCTGAAATATCAGACGGATTCGGAAGCTGAGGAACTGGACCTATTGCGTCAGTTTATAAGGCGAGCGCGTACGGAATTCGTTGGGAAGGGTACGTTTTTCCCAGATAAGAAAAAATAAAATTTAGAAGTTAAATCATTGATAAGGATTTGTTACAATTTATACAAAATAGATAATATATTATTTCAAATATTACTCAGTGCCCAGTCTATTTAATTTCATTTTAAGTAGTCCTTATTCCTAAGCATTTTAAATTATTTTTTATACAATGTCGAGTAGATCGATATACTGCACAGTTTGCGATGTATCCGTTAGAAGCAATGCGTTCTCAGCTCATTTAAAGAGTAGGTTGCATAAAAATAACTCAGCAATTGAAATTAGTGATGGTATCGAAAAAGTAGCTAGCGCTTTCCGTAGCCGAATCGCGTCATATCGGATCCGTGACAGCGAGGCGAGCAGCGCGACGCAAGTTCCTGCGGAATTCCTTCGCGGCTTGCGCGCACGCGTTCTCCAGCTGCTTCAAGCACGTCAGTCGACTTTCGACACTATCAAAGTCAACTTTGAATTATTTGCTGAATTTTATTTGCGTAGTAACGATTCAGACAAATCCGAAATTAAGTCTTTTGTTACGGAAAACGTTATCTTACATAATAATTTTAATTTTGAGGAAATCTTTTCTAATGCGATTAGTACTTTATCGGCTAAAATTGACGAATTTCAAGAGCGTGATAGTGGTTGGTTATTTTTACGCAACTGCTATTTAGAAATTAACATCAATAAGTATAATCCACTGAGAGCTTCTAGATATATTGATTTACCAAAAGCTTTGAAGCTTAAACGTGCGTGTATTAACATTCAAAACAGAGATGAATTTTGCTTTTTATGGAGCATAATGGCTGCATTATTTCCTGCTGAAAGTAATGCACATCGAACATCTTCGTATCCTCATTTTAAGAGCATGCTCAATGTAGATAATATGTCATTTCCAGTAAAGTTTTCCGATATTAAATGTTTTGAAAAAAATAATCCTGATATTAGTATAAATGTTTACGGACTAAAAAACAAATCAAGTATTGTTGGTCCATTATACCGAACCCAGAATAGAAAACAGAATCACATAAACTTATTATATGTAGAAAAGGGAAATCTTTCTCATTACTGTTTGATAAAAAACCTTAGTCGTTTGTTGAGATCCCAATTAACAAAGCATCACGCCAAAATATATTTTTGTGACGATTGCATGTTGTTTTTTGAAAATGAACTTAAATTGGACTCTCACACATGCGGTGGTGTCGCTACTATTTTGCCGAAGCGCGGCACGCTAATTCAATTCAAAAACTATGAAAAAATGCAGGATATGCCTTTTGTTATATATGCAGACTTTGAATCACTATTGCAGCCTAGTGCGGATGGACCAAACTCCAGTTGTACGAAAGTGTTTCAAAAACACATTCCTGCTGCATTTGCTTATTACGTCGTATGCTCTTATGATAATACCTTAAATCGTTACGTATCTTACCGTGGTCAAGATTGCGTAAAAATATTTATAAAAAATCTTAAAAAAGATGTATCCAGGATATTACGCATTTATAAAAACACAATACCTATGAAAAAATTATCAGTAAATGAAATGAAATCGTTTCAGAAATCTAAGTTATGTTACCTATGCAATCAATTATTATTGGACGATAGAGTTAGGGACCATTGCCACTTGACAGGTAAGTACCGCGGTGCCGCACATACTTATTGCAATCTTAAGTTTCGTTTGCCTCAATACGTACCTGTGTTTTTTCACAACTTGTCGGGTTACGATAGTCATTTGTTTATTAGCCAATTAGGACAAACATCAGGACCAATTAAAGTAATAGCTAAGAATAAAGAAAACTACATATCATTCACTAAGTTTTTTCTTACAGATGATAATGAATATATGGCAGTTCGTTTTGTAGACTCTTTCAAATTTTTGGGCACAAGCCTCGAAAAGCTTGTTTCAAATTTAAATACAGAAGATTTTATACATTTATTGCATTTCTTTCCTAAAAATTATCAATTTGATTTATTAAGACGAAAAGGTGTATACCCATATGAATATATGTCAAACTGGGATAAGTACAATGAAAACAAATTACCTCCACGACAATGCTTCTATAGTAGCTTAAATGAATCTACTATTTCAGAGTCTGACTATAATCATGCTAAGCATGTATGGGAAGAATTTAGATTAAACAATCTAGGTGAATACACAGATTTATATTTGAAATCTGATGTTTTATTACTAGCAGATGTTTTTGAAAAATTTCGTCACACCTGTAAAAGTAATTACAATTTAGATCCATCTTTTTATCTCACTGCTCCTAGTTTAAGTTTTGATGCAATGCTTCTCAAAACGAAGGTAAAACTTCAATTAATCGAAGACTTGGAAATAATTCGATTAATTCAGAAAGGTATTCGGGGAGGAGTGTGCCTTTGTTCTACCAGGTATGCGAAAGCAAACAATAAGTACTTGTCCGATTACGAACCGTCTTCTCCGGATAACTACTTATTTTATATAGATTGCAATAATTTGTACGGCTATGCAATGTGTTCGTATTTGCCTCATTCGGACTTTCGATTATTAAATTCGTCTGAATTTAATACCCATGAAATACTTCAAACCCCCGATGACTCTGAAGAAGGCTACATTTTGGAAGTAGACTTAGAATATCCAGAAAAATTACATGATTTGCATAATGAACTACCTTTTTGTCCACAAAAATTTACACCAATTGGATCCAAAACACCTAAACTCATACCGAACTTATATGATAAATTTAACTATGTGATTCATTATGTGCATTTAAAAACGTGTTTAGCTCATGGGCTTAAGTTGATCAAAATTCATAAGGTAATAAAATTTAGACAAAGCCCTTATTTAAAACAGTACATAGATTTAAATACTGAATTACGAAAAAAAGCAACGTCTACTTTTGAACAGGACTTTTTTAAATTATTAAATAATAGTATATTTGGGAAAACTTTAGAGGATACCGAAAAGAGGCTCGATGTGAAATTAGTCAATCTATGGGTTGACGCTAAAAATAAAACAAAGAAATCATATACTGCTGAACAATTGATAGCGAGACCGAATTATCATAGTTCAACTATTTTCGCTGAGAATTTGGTAGCGGTCCAAATGAAGCCTGAATCAGTGATATTAGACAAACCTATTTACATTGGATTTACGGTTTTAGAAGTTTCTAAAAGTCATATGTATAATTTTCACTATTCTGTCATGAAACCTTATTACAGCGATAATTTAAAACTTTGTTATACAGATACGGATAGTTTTCTGTACTCCTTGCAGACAAATGACATATATAGAGACTTGAGGTTAAGATTTCAAACCTATTTTGATACAAGCAACTATGATAAAAATAACCCGTACGGTATTAAACCTCAAAACAAGAAAGTACCCGGTTTGTTTAAAGATGAGCTAGGAGGACAACTTATTACAGAGTTCGTTGGTTTAAGATCTAAATTATATTGTATCAAAACTAAAAACAAAGAAATAAAAAAGGCGAAAGGGATTAAGAAACCGGTCGTTCAACAGTTAGTTTTCAAAGACTACAATAGAGTCCTGCTAGAAAACGATATTTTACGAAAGAAAAATATAATATTTAAGTCTTTCAAACACCAAATATTTACTCAATCCGTTAATAAAGTGGCCTTGTCATCCAACGACGATAAGCGAATAATACTTAAGAATAATATAAGTACGTTGGCTTGGGGCCATAAGTCCAGTTTCTTTTAGTTGAACATTGTAATTTTTATTGAAGTTAAATAGATTGGGCGTTATGTAAAATTATTTATTGTATCCAGATTAAATTTATTTCAATAATATGGAAAAATAAACCATACATTTATGTACATAAACACTATAATAGTGTGAAATGAAATTGTTATGTCTCGAGTAAATTAAACGTTTATTAAATACTTACTTTGTTTTATTTCAATGAAAACAAGAACTTGTTCAAACATGTACAAGATGTGTCACTTAAGAACCATAGATGACCTACTTAATCAGCAAAAACAATGCACGTTGCTCATACACGTGTTGATGCGAACATGAAACGTTTGGTAAGCAAAATCAAAATTAAAACGAGCAATAGGTAGTTAGCGTTCATATCTACTCCATCATCGTTCGAGAAAGCATCGTTGGTACGTAAGTTTAACATATTTTCCAATTATAATGTAATTTTGAAGGTAAATTACTAATTATCTATTTTTTTTTTGTTCACAGTATTTTAACCATGTCGGACTGTTCCGAAATAATTTTCTCCCAATATGCTCAAGATCCATTGGAAAATTACACCCAACAGCTCCAAGAACTATTCGACAAACAACCGAACAGTATTGAGCATAGACAAGACAAAAAAGGAAGGCAAAAGCGCGATAGCATTGGCAAAAAGAAAACTCAGAACATATCATCTAAATCATTTGTTATTCGCAAAGAGCAGAAGGGGAGTAAACTAATACAAATAAAGATAGTGGACCTAACAGGCGAACATTTTCCGGGCACGCCTGCGCATGGGGCCGACAGCGGGGATGGAGATGTAGTGCTCAGCGCGCAGTATGTGGTGCAAGATCCGGTGGATGAAATTATGGACTTGACAGATAGTCTTGTCAGAAGAATTTCAAAAAAATTAAGTGGTGAAAATTATTAGTTTATAATCCGATATGTTGTATTTTATTTTTTGTTAATTAATTATATCTCAATAAATATTGTTTTATAGCAAGTAAATGTGTTATGATTATTGTATAGAGATAGAGGTATCAAGTTTTAAATTAATAAATTATAAACAATCAGTTCCTTTTAAAACATTTATTATTAATAAAGTCATAAAGATATCTTATTTTCTAAACACCATTTTTTAATACATAATACATTTTTTAATGCACAATATTTCGTGTGTATAAAACAATTCAACATATCTTTAGAATACAATTTACAAAGAGTCTGCAAGTTAGGTACACTTAAGTCACTTATATCAATAATATTATTGTGGCCACAAATATCACGCACCCACTTAATTTTTTCTTTACCTTTAACCATTATTTTCTGACGCTGTAAGAAAGGTTTTATAATCCTATGAAATTCTTTGTAGTCAATGTAGCCCTCGCTCCATCGAAATCCTCTATTCGTTTCCACCCATCTCACTTGACTCTTTTCTGCGTCAGTTAATGTTGAGAACGGGTATGGAGGTTTAATTAAATAAATGTAGGTAAGCTCTTGAGTCGCTATGCCCAGCTCTTTAATTATAAACTCATTATTACGATTTTTAAATCCTTGTAAGTCTAGTATAATGGTATTGTTGTTCATGATAGCTTCTTAACAATATTGCTCAAAGGTTTATATTCAAATACACAATCGTTTAAAATCAAACAATATGCAGCGGTCTGATCAGGTATCTCTTGGTCAGTTTCAATTTCAACCCTCACATCGATTGAACCTTTTAACATTTCATGTTGTCGTGAACAATCAACTACAAATAATGGAGCTATATCTTTAAATTCTTTCAAGCTCATCAATGGTTCTGGTCGACGTCCGTGATAAGACTGTTGAAATCTAGCATATTGCTCATATAATAAAGAGAATTTGTCTTCTGAAAAACTGACATTTAATCCTTCATACGGATAATATAACGAATTTAAAAATACTCTTACATCACGCACATTACAATGATCAAACTCAGCCATTGAATTCAGACTGTTGTGTTTACGGTTTGTTTGTAACGCAATTATAACATAACGCGGTTTTTCTACTTGTGATGAAGTTTTAATAGACCAAGTATGCTTACGTGTTTTAGGTAGCAATGGATATTCATACAAGTCCCAATTACGAAACGCTATCGGAATAGCTCGGTCTTTCTCCAAATGTTTTAATAAGTTAATTCTCTCACGATCGGATACTTTGATGTGGGGAACACGCCAAACAATTTTATTAATAATTACTTCGTCCACCACCTCTCCTATGTTTAACTTCAGCGCATTCAGATTTGTGTTACTTCGTAACAATACTAGTTCGTGTTTACAGTTGATGATAATTTTCTCGTAATCTTCTGCAAATCCTAATATTTTGTTTAAGGGTATAGATGCGGAGAATACACCGCCGTTTTCATTGGTGGTTCCTGTAGCTGACCAGCCCCAGACTCTTGCGCACTTTGATTCATTTTCATTTAAGGATAGATAGGATTTCATAGTTGTTGTTATACCAGCATTCTTAACTTTATCGATTTCAACACCATTTAATTCGTATCGTATGTCTTGAAAAAGAAATAACAGCGGGTTATTAACAAAATGCACTGTAGATACTTTTTCTTTTGGTGTACCTTTGTAAACATTGACTTGACCTTCGATATATAAAGTACTGAGTGAAGGTAATACATACAAGTCTTGCTGATTGATAGGTATTCTTATTTCATCGTTCTTGTTAAAGCTTGTTACATACGGTTTGTATGAATGATACTCAAAACTTTCAATGCTATTATCGTATGAAGTTTGTTGAGATATGTTTAAAATATTCATTTTGTTAAGCCTATTAGTTTTAGAAAATCCTTATTGGTTTTTGTAAGCTTCTTTTTTATCTGTTTAGATGTGTCTTTATGGGTTGTTCTTTTAGGACTGACTTTAGAACACGATGAGGGAGGGTTTTTATTGAAATTTATCATTTTTTCTTAAAATGTAAATATAGCTGCACTTCTTCTCCACGTAAATTGATCTGTTTATTATCACCATCCAACAGTCTAATATTGATAGCGCTTATGGAATTTTGATTAACAGGAAAATAAATAAGATTTTTAGGTATTTCAATTATTCGATAACCTGGTGGTACATTAGGTACAAATTCGTAAATTATATGGCTTGCTTTTCCGTTTACAAATGAGCCACTAACTACGTCACATTCGATTCTCACAATGGTTGTTGATAGAATGTTAACAGGGTACTCTGAATCAGTACTTTTATTTGCTTTTATTGTTTTCGTTCCAAAACCAAGAATTTTTCCCAGTGATTCACTTTTATTAAAATGAACATCTTTGGAACAAAAAATATTTGTTTTTAATGTATTATTATTGCAAGTTAGTTTTAATTTTGTATTTTTAATGTTGCATTTTAAATACTCGCAAATATCTTGAAGCTCATAAGAACCTTCAGGTATTTTGATGACTTCATTTTCACCATAATAAAATTTATTATTGCGTTCGTCTATATTAGGAATTGAGTTAAATGTTGAAAAATATAAAAGACCACACTCATAGTCTCCTTGAAGTTCTAAAGTTGGAGAATAGTTTGTGGTCAAGGAAGCTCCGCTCCCAGTTATTGACACAGTGAAAGACATTTTTATACTAAGACATTTATTTCTGTTTTTTATTTTATAAATACATTTTCCAATAATTGTTTAAAAATTTCAGGCACAGGTGACCACAATTCGTGGTACCGAAGGCTTGATGTCTCTTATAATTATAGTGTATAGGTAAATCATGCATATAGTTCACAAATTCTAATGGTGGTTTCAAATTACCAAAACTATCATAATATTCCACATAATTATTATGCTTAACAAAGGCTACCCAGTGCGTGCCAGGATTTTTGTTGCTATCCAAATTTAATATTCCGCATTCTATCTTTTTAGGTTTCGGTGGTAACGTATCTCTCATGTAAACACCTCTGAAGTGAGGAATATCACTAGCATGTGCTAAAATATCGAGATTAGTAAGTGCACGTTTAGGTAGCCTTTTATTTAGTTTTTTGGTGGGTTGAGATATAAACCTGTTCCTTTTTTATAAGGTTTGATATATAACCCTTTTCCAAGAGCTACTGCTTCCATCATTCTGTTGTGTCTTTCTGACTCCTGAAGACTTTTCTGTGCCGCCTTAGAATCATTAACGGCTTTGGCTATACCTGCTGCTCCTCCAGCAAGCGATCCTAATGCTGACAATCCCGCAAATATGGGAATGAGTGGCAAAAGCCCACCACATTTTGGGAGAGGAATAAACCGAGGTAAACGTACTCCTTTCTTGTTATTGAATAGTTTCTTTGCCGCTGCATATGCATACTTTATCGCAGAGGTGTGGTCTTTGGATTTTAGTTTTTTTAATTGAGACCTAATTTTTTTAATCCCCTTCTTAAATGATTTAATACCACTACCTGCTCGAATTTTTGCCTTCATAGCATTTTTTACTATCCAAGAGGCAAGTTTTTCTCCTTTACTCGCATCTTTCGATAACAATCTCCTTTTAGCCATGTTCAAAAGTTCTAAGTCTGCTTTACGTCGAGTTTCTGAATCTTTATTAATATATGCAATATCGTGGTGCATGCAAGCTTTGTCCAAGTGATTAATACCACGTTCACCTTTTAGTAGACGTTTTTTAAGTTTTGTACCAGGACCACAAAATTGATATCCAGGTAAATGTAATTCAAACGGTAAACGATCTATTAGGTTATTTAATATACCACTGCCTTCTTTCATTGATAATAATAAAGTGTAATAAATCAGTAATTGTACGTTATTTATATAAAAAATTAAACCAAATCATTTTTCTTAATCCAACTATTTTCTTTATCACTTAATCCTAACCATTTGACAAATAATTTGTTTCCTTTTCTTCTGATAACTTTTTCAATAAGGTATAGGTCTGGAAATTTAGTTTTTAATAGTTCATACCCGTAAAAAGACCCAAGAATATTTTGATTTTGTTTGTCTACTATTTGGTACGTTAAAGGATTAGTTTGATTAATTTTGACGATGCGAAAAATTTCCGTAGACCAATTAGGAGTGTAACCTTTATAGAAATCTCCTTTGTATTTACTTATGCGCACAAAGTCGCCTACTCTAAAGTTTAATTGTTTACCAACTAGTTTTGGTTGTTGAGTTTTGATAATGTTAGATCGTACTAAAATCTCATTTGAATGATTTACATCGACCGGCTTGAATTTCGTAATGCGATGTACAGTATTATTATAATGATTTATAACAAAATCTAAATTACTTTGAAACCATTCATACCGTCCGCATAAGCTAAATTTTTTGTAGAGATTTGATTTTATGGTTCTTATAACTCTTTCTACTATTGATGCTTTTTTGACAGAGAACGTGGAATAATGATTTATTTTGTAACTTTTCATTAACTGATTGAAAGTTTCGTTATAAAACTCTTTACCTTGATCTGTTTGTAAATTTTTAGGTTTTTGTTTCGATTTAGATAATATGCTTTGCATTGCATTAACAACGCATGTTTTAGATTTTGACTTCAAAGGTCTAACCCAAACGTACTTTGAAAATGCATCAATCACTACCAGAACATAATTATGTCCCATATTCAACGATGAATATTTTTGAAAGTCCATAAGATCAGCTTGCCATAAATCATTTATTCCCTTAATCAATGTATACCGACGAATGAAATTTCTTCTAGCAGCTTTGTGCAACTCTTCGACAATATCTTGCTTACTCATTCTTGGAATTTTTTGCTGCTAACATAGAATCAATTTCCTTTTTTGTATAATATGCTTTATTTAAATGACTCGAAGTAAATTTCTCTAAATTATTGAGATATGTTTTTAAATTGCTTTGAATTGTTTTTACTTCTTCTTTTAATTTTTGAACACAGTCATCAACATATTTTTTATTCACAGCTTCATTATCTTGTTCAGGGATTTGTAATCCTTTCAACCTTGATAATTTCAAATCGAATTCGCCAGCGTCTGTTCGTAATAATGCTTCCGTGAAGATATCAGTGAGTTCAGGTTGACGTAAACGCTTATGAACATGATGACCGAATTTATCTATATTCATTGCCGTCTTATCGGCTTCTGAAGTCCAATGATACTGCTCAATTTTCCTGATGGCAGCTTTATATATTTCATTTCTTTTATTATACCAGCTTCATACAACTCTTCAATTATTGCATAGAATTCATTTTGAACCCCATTATTACCAGCTGTCCAAGACGCATATAGAAGTTTTAATCTTTCCACTAACTCGTTAGGATCATTCCAATAAATCAAATCAGTATTCTTTTTAACAGATTTTAAAATATCAACACCTTTACCTCGTGGTAAACTTTCCATGCTACTGGTTTGACTTCTAGAGAACTTAAACAGCGGTTTTATTACATGCATATATTTAAATCCCTTATTACTGTTTATTGGTTTAGATGGATCATAGTTTCGTTTATGCGCATTGGTATCCATTAGCAACGTTTTATAATTTTGTAAGTCTTCTTCTGTAATAGAATCTAAATCTGGTATTTTCTTATACAACAATTCTTTTAAGCCTAGAGTCTTCTTGAGGCTTCGGTTTCCGATTTTCAGAATGCGATCATCATCGTTAACTCGGGTATTGCCGAGTAAAAGTTTTCCCTTTACATTTCTTACACCATAAGGTATATCTTCCATAGCTTCAGACGATATAGACCAGGATATAGAATCATTTGCAATGCTTGGTGATGACTGAAGAGATTTAAAAGAGTTATCATTCACTTCACTATCCTCAGGGGGAGACGTAGTAAGAGTTTTATTAGGTGTTTTACAAACTTCAATATCAGAGGTTTCACCTTCATCGGTTGTTTTAAAATAATCATAAACTTCATTTGAAATATTCGATGCCTCACTTTCCCTGCGCTTAAAATGTTGATTTGAAGTATTTGATGCAACGCTTTCCTTACGCTTAGTTCTTTTCACTAATAGTGGTTGTTCCATTTCTGTTTGACGTTGATCTCCAGATTTGCTAGTCAACTCTTTAAGTGGGTTCACAATAGGTTTAAACAAAGTTTCCAGAGCCAGATCATTAGCATTCTTTAAATCTTTTATCATTCGTACCTTTCTTTTTACAGCAGATACAGATTTAACAATTTGTTGCTTTAGGTTTTGCTCCATTATTTAAGATTCCTCTCTGTTGGATTTCTCAAATTAAACTGACTTATAGAAACATATCTAACAGCTTTATAAAACTTTAATCCAGTACTATGAATGTATCAAATTTCATTCTGTAACAACCTTTGTTTCGTTCACAATCCTTATTAATTACTATATAACTGTATGGTTTACTCCAAACAGTTGAGCACATTTCACGGAACTGAGACCACGTCATGTCAGAACCTACGTGTTCATCGTAAACGTGTCTTAAATTAATGTCATCCTGTTTAAATAATATGATGAGGTTAGCATTATCTCTTACTAGTTGTTTGGGTATTTTAGTGTAAGTTTGATTCATATAAAAACAGTCGATATTTTTATGACGACCCATTGCAAAATAATCACGTATATTGTTTTGATTTTCACATGCAACGTCATCAAATATGATGATCGAGTCAGGCAAAGCTTCGTGTGGACTAACTATTTCACTATTATGGTTAAACTTATTATACGATGTATCCGCAACCTCATCTAATACTTTTTCTAAAAACATGTATTTTGGTTGATACAAAGATTTTGAATATACATAAAGGTTGCGGAAACGTGGTCCATCTTTATGTAACAACAGACTAATTACCAAATTTGTCTTTCCACAGTTTGATGGACCGCAAACAATGCTACGTATAGAGTTTGGAAATAAAATACCATGGCGTTTGCGATCATTAGATGACTCAGGAAAGAAGCAATCCAATTTTAACAATTGCTTTTGTTTGACAAATTTCATGATGTTAAACTTGACCGCAGCGTTTCGCGGACTTCAATCAAATGACCTCAGATACACACTGCAATTCATTTAAACACGCGCTTTTTTATCACCTACACTAAACTGTATTATTTTCCGAAAGCTGGTATTGGGTATTCTAGTTCACTGAGAGAGGTTACATGTGTGACCGATCGAAAGTGAATTAGAATGCCCAATACTTACCTACTGTGGTCAGTTGGAGAAAATGAATTGTCATTTTTGGCACATTAAGAATCTTAAATATTAGAAACAGAAAAATTTTATCTCCCCTTGCGATGCGGGAATCGAACCCACGACCTTCACGTATCGCGTGTGCTGCTCTTTCAACTGAGCTAACCGCAAGTTATCGTAGGCGATGAAATTTTCCTGCTGTATCAACCGTTAGCCTCCGGTAAGTGCCCTCTGCCGAATATGTTTAGAACTACATACTTAACGGCCCGTGGTACATTCGTTGCAGAAATGTTTGAAAACCACGGAATCGAAGGCACCGCAAGGGGAGATAAAAAAAAATCTGTTTCTAATATTTAAAGTTCGCTAGTACGGCGTTTAGTACTATAAAAATTATAAAATCGACATTACGAATCGTATAATATTGCAACTAGGCTTTAATCGGAGCAATGTATGTGATGTTGTCGAATGTTTTTACTCGACTGCGTCGAAAGAAGGGTTTTGTTGTTAAAAGCTTAGCCCGGGAAACAAATACAGGAAGTTCTGACCTAAAAGGACTGGTCACACACACATTTAAATAGTAATAAATATCTTTGACTGAATGTCGCCTGCGTTTTATTGTCCAAAAAGTCACTCTAACCCGACAACAATAAGAACTAATTTTATACGACAATTTTAGTTAGTCATTGTGTTACCCGCATGCACAGTTTAAATAATTCTACAGTCTGGAATCTTCACTACTGAAAGCACCATCTTTATTTCTAATTTTCGTATCAAATCTTTATACCGGTCTTTGCCATCGCGCCATCTCTGAGGTCCCGGATTCGATGTTTTTTTTTATATTACACTTCAAGATTGACCGCATCCCACCTGATGTTAAGTGGTAATGTGAGGGCGACAAGTACAGCATAATAAAGCTACTACTGGACTTGTCGCCCTTACCTTGAAGGTTCGACCCCTGCTACTAATGTAGCACCCCCCAGGAGCTCTGTAAACCTTACTCACACGCAGGAACACAACAACACTGAAGTGATTGTTATTTGGCTGCGGTCTTCTGTAAAGTTGTATTTTCGAGCGTTATATTCGCGGTTCTGTTAATCTTCCGGACTGCTGTAATATTAATACTATCCCGCATGCGTTTGCACAGATTAAATAGATCTGAAGATAATTGATAGTTAATCATGAAGGACTGTTATTGGTTGGATCATGTCCAGTTCTTATCTATACTAATATTATAAAACTGAAGAGTTTGTTTGAACACGTTAATCTGAGGAACTAATGAAATCTCAAGAATTTCATCGCCTACAATAACTTGCGGTTAGCTCAGTTGGAAAAGCAGCACGCGCGATACGTGAAGGTCGTGGGTTCGATTCCCGCACCGCAAGGGGAGATGAAAAACTGTCTGTTTCTAATATTTAAAGTTCGCTAGTACGGCGTAAAGTTTTTTTTTATAGTAGCGCAGTATATTGTCTCCTCCCAGGCTGATGGTAAGCAAGAGAGGAACCCACATCGCGATGACAACGCATTTGATACCGTAACATCCTATCCGTTAGCATCGCCATACTGGCCTGCAAGATGTTCTTTCACGCTCTATATATCTATAATATTAGAACTATGAAAATAAATCGATCAGAAACTACTGACTCGATTTGAAAAAATCATATTGTGTTGTCAGTCCATTTATCGAGGAAGGCTTTAGGCTGTATGACATCACGCTGCGGCCAATAGGGGGGGAGAATCAGTGGGAAATGTGGGAAAAACGAGGATAATACGCGTGCGAAGCCGCGGTCTCTAGTTATAGATATTACTAGCTGTATAATAAAATAAAATAAATGCGCCAGACAATCACACCAATCACCTGGTCTCAAACTAAGGTTTTCCCTTGTACTATGAGTACCAGACGACGGATACCAACTGGGGGCGTCATCCCAGCACACCCAGACTCAAGTCAATTTAGAAAAGTTCGTTTTCCAAATTGGCCCAACCGGGAATCGAACCCGGGACCTTACGCGCTTTGGCCGCCTACCTTAGCCACTGCGCCACCGAGGTCGCCAAGGCTGTGCCCGCGACTTCGTTCGCGTGGACTACGGGTTATTTCCATGTACATTCTTTCATAGTCAGTTTTACCCCTATCTCCCCTAATATTCGAAACAGAAAATGGTCCATATTAAAAAAAAACTACTGAGTTTCTTGCCGGTATCTTCTCTTTAGTTATAGGTTCCGAACCGGAGGTAGCTTCATTTGCTTTATATAGAGACTATTCATAAGTATTACTAATGTAATCTATGTGAATAAAAAATATTGACTTTGGGTTTGATTCCAAGTTTCGTGCTATATTTGTGGCAAATTTATCTCTAACTTCAAAAATAAACATTTTCTCATATAAAATTTACTTATTTTCGAAACAAAAAGCAGCCTATGTCCGTTCTGCACGTTCAACGTATACTTTTGCCAAATTTCATCCGAATTGGTTCAGTGGTTTAAGTGTAAAAGCCGGACAAACAGACAGACAGACAAAGTTACTTTCGCATTTATAATATTAGTATGGATATTATGAGTTGGATAAACCATACAATCCAACGGTAGTTATCAAAACAACCTTCATTCATATATACGTCAATATCTGAACATCTTGATCTTAAATAATTCCGTCCTTTTCGCACATCCGTAAATTACAAAACCAGTGAAAGAGACGGATGTATATCTTTCAAATTCTTTACTGACAAAAATGTTATCCTTTTCCCACTTTGTGGTTTTGTTGAATGCATGAAAGAGATAGCTTTATTCTATTGAGGATGAGGGCAGGTGGATCCCTTTTTGTATGTTTGAAAGCTTTTTATAGGATAAAAGCTTTGGGAGTGATGAAAGGATTAAATTGGGTATGTTAAGTTTGAAAATATATTTTTTATGAATCTCTTTTATTCGACATTGAGAAAGGAAAGAGGTTTTTTTATTTATTTTTATGATCTATGATATGTTTGACTCGGAGACTAGTGGTGTAGTAGGAAGAGTTGGTCAATACCAAAAGGTCGTGGGTTCGAATGCTGTGTGAGGTTACAAAAGTCAAAGTCAATTCATTTATTCATGTAGGTTACAAGTAACACTTATGCATCGTCAGAATGAATACAAACCAAAATTGAAGCTATAGCCGGTTCGGAACCTAATCCTACCGAGAAGAATCCGGCAAGAAACTCAGTAGTTATCCTAATCTTTACAATGTTTAGAGCTAGAGAACTTAAAAACTATGGTGTGCGAGCGAACAGACAATCATGTCCATATATGTTTATCGTTTAAATATTCATCAAGTTTATAGTATCCTTTTCGCATTAAACATGATTTAATATGGATCTTAAATCTATGCATAGGTAAATCAACAATACATTGCGGTAACTTGTTGAATATTTTTATACTTAATCCCACGAATGTTCTACTGGTTTTACGAAGCCTATGGTTTGAAATAGCGAGCTTATGTTTATTTCTTGTGTTAAAATTATGTGTGTCGGATTTCTTATAGAACAAATGAAGATTTTTACGTACATACATGATGCAATCAAAGATGAATTGGGAGGCTACAGTTAAAATATTAATTTCTTTAAATAATTCTTTAAGTGAATCACGCGATCTAAGGCCGTAAATAGATCGAATAGCTCTCTTCTGTAATACAAATATAGTTTGTATGTCAGAAGCTGAGCCCCACAGCAATAGACCGTATGACATTAAACTATGAAAATAGCTGAAATAAACTAGTCTCGCCGTTTCAACATCAGTAAGATGCCTAATTTTTCTAACTGCATATGCGGCAGAACTAAGTCTTCCTGCCAGAGCACATATATGAGGACCCCATTGTAGCCTCGAATCTATAGTGATTCCTAAAAAAGTTGTTGTATTTATGACTTCGATTTGTTCATTATTCATAACTATATCAGTTTTTATTTGCCTTACATTTGGCATTGTAAATTTAATGCATTTAGTCTTTTTTGCATTGAGGACGAGGTTATTTGTAGTAAACCAATGCAAAACTTGTGAGAGCGTATTATTTACATCGTCATAGGATTGCTTATGCCTGTCAACTTTGAAAATCAGAGATGTATCATCTGCAAACAACACAATCTCACATAGACTTTTGGCAAAGTGAGGAAGATCATTTATATAAATCAAAAAGAGAAGAGGTCCTAATATAGAACCCTGGGGCACTCCCATGACTAGTGGTGCGCCAGAAGAAATGATTCCGTTAACATTAACTTTTTGTATTCTGCCAGTTAAATAAGATTGGATTAAAGATATAGCAGGACTTGAGACACCGTAATGTTGCAACTTCAAAAGCAAGGTTTCATGATTGACACAATCAAACGCCTTTGACAAGTCGCAGAAAATACCAATGACATCCTGCTTTCTCTCCCACGCATCCAATATATGTTTGACGAGTGCCACTCCGGCATCAGTGGTCGATCTACCTTTGGTGAAGCCAAATTGTTTGTTGTGTAGTAGATCGTTTTCATTAAAATGTGTTATTAATTGATTGTATATAATTTTCTCAAAGATTTTACTGAGTGCTGGTAGTATGGAGATGGGTCGAAAGTTAGAAGGGTCACTTTTTACCCCTGACTTAAAAAGGGGAATGATTTTACTAAATTTCATTAGATTGGGAAACTGACCCAGATCTATGCACTTATTAAATATGTAAGCTAGATGAGGGGCAATAGTAGTAATAATACTTTTTATTATCTCTAAAGAAATCCCCCATAAATCCTCAGTCTTTTTAATGTTTAACTCTTTGAATGTTTTAACAATTTCATGATGATTAATGTAAGTAAAGCTGAAGGAGGTTAGACATTCACATACATTAGACTGGAGGAGAGATTGAGCAAGATGCGGGCTAGAATTTATTCCACTAGTAGTAACTGTAGGAATTTTCGAGAAATATGTTTCAAATGCATTGGCCACTTCATTGTCAGAATCAATTGTATTTTCGTTAATTTTAAGAGAGAACTTGTTTTCTCGAGTTTTATTTTTACAAGTCTCTTTGTTAATAATGTTCCAAGTGGCCTTTATTTTATTAGTCGATTTCTTAATTTTTTCCTTAAAAAAATTTGATTTGGCTATTGCGCAAACCTTTTTAAAAAGTTTTGAATACATTTTAATATATTCTATTATATTAATATCGGTACTGTTGTGTTTAATATCATATAATTCAAAAAGTCTTCTTCGACTTTTATAAATACCTTTCGTCGCCCAATCACTAAATTTGATTTTAGGATTGTCTATTTTAATAACTTTCTTAGGAAAATGTGAATTAAATTGGTCTATAATTGTATCGAATAATGTTTTGTACAACTGATCAATGTTGTTGTTCATTATTGGACTAAGGGATATTTCATCACGAATATGTTTCACAAACTTCTCAACGCGACTCGTACTGATTGGTCTGCAAGTAAACCTTGAAGAAGCTAAGGTATGATGATGCTCAAGCACTGCTTTCTGCCCGCTGTGGTCCGAGCTTACAAAATTTATTATTGATTTTTCCAATGCTTTACAGTTGCAAAATATATTATCTAAGCAGGTAGCTGACGTGGGCGTTACTCGAGTTGGTTCAGCAAAAAGGTGATGTAGGTCAAAAGACTTAAATAAGTTTAAGAACCTAACCGAGTATTGTGAATTTTTATCTAAAATATTAATATTAAAATCCCCACATACAACTACTTTTTTATTGCTTTTACACACTTTTCTCAGAACCTCTTCCATGGTAGACTCAAATACAGTAAAGTCACTGGAAGGAGGTCTGTATACACAGACTATGATATGTTGCTCAAGCTCTGCACACGAAAGTTCAATAGTGCGCTCAATAGAGAGTGATACAATATCTTTACGATTTTTTGATGTTAACGATTTATTTAGTAAAATTAGTGACCCACCTCTAACAGCATTCACCCTAGTGAACGAACTAATGAGCTCAAAGTTATCAATATTAATTAATAATTCATATTGTCGAAACCAGTGTTCAGTAATACACAACACATGAATATTGAATTCATTTAAAAATAGTTCTAACTCTAGTTCCTTGCCAGTAAAGCCCTGAATATTTTGGTGTATGATATTTAAATAATTAGATTTTCTAGTTGTCAAAATTAATTTGCTAGAGTTATCCTCTATTGTCTTATGGTATAATTTAAATTATTTGGAACAACTTCCAAAGTCTCATTTATAATGTCATGATTCTGCTCAATAGAAGCAGCCTGAGTAGCCAATTTCTTGGCTGAAATTTTTATAAAATATGATAGCGACATTGCTATCTGTCTCTTATAAAATTTAGAAAGATAAAAGTTATCTTTTGTCGAATAAAAACTTGAATTAAATGTCAATTTATTTGTAAAATTAAATGTCATATTATTGTTACGAGCTTCGGGTTCGTGACAATAAAAACAGCCGATAAAATTACCAAAAGTCACACTTTAATTGAACGCCACTAATTACAACCTTAAAACGCACTAATTAAAACAATAATCGCTCCCAAGTCGCACTTCAAAATCGCTTTCGAAGTAATCACTTGTATCGCTAATTCAATACTGTCGCGGTCGCAGTGAATCCTCGCCTTTTATATTGCCGCGGCCGTTCCCGAACCTTCCAACGCAGAAACATCCGGAACATTCGCGCGCAGTCCGGCCTTGACCGGCCGTACGCTCGGTCAAGGTCATAGTTCTAGTAAATTCTGGCGTACGCGTCTCGACTCTCTGTAGTCCCGCCTTTCCACACTAGATGGCGCTGGTTACTAAGACACCATCGATCGTGGCGCGTAACACTGCCCCCTCCTAAGACATGCTCGTCCCGAGCATTATCGGCTCCATAATAACGCGTCAATCTCTCCGCATGGACAATCTTAGGAGTGCCTCTTGCACCTTTCTGTTTCCGGTAGGTTACGTCATTGCCCCCAGTCCCAATCCGGTACGGTCCCTCCCATCTAGACTGAAGCCTAGGAGATCTCCCTCTGCTGTGGACTGGATTGCGCAACCTCATCTGTGGACCCTCGTCGAACACTCTACTGTTCACTTTGCGGTCACAAGGGGTTTTCATCCTTCCAGACATTTTCTGACCCGATTGTCTGACGTGCTCACAAATGTCATTCATTTTGTACCGCCAGTTATTCGCATAATCGATTGTACTGCCTGGAGCATCGGGTGGTATTCTGATGATCAGGTCTGCAGGTAGCCGTAGTTCTCTTTCCGCAGTTCGCTTAGGGCAACTGGATCGAAGATGCCCCCTTTCCCCACAGCCGTAGCATCTAGGGCTGTATCCTTTATTGCAGTCGCGAACTGTAGCCGCTGCAACCTCCCTAATGCGATGGGAACGATGATCCTGCCGCACAGCTTCCACCTCCAGTGCATGGGCCAAGGCGTCCTTAAGCGTCCCATGGTGCCCGAGCCTCACAGCAGCTCTAACTTCAATATCGCGGATGCCATCGATGAACGCCTGCACAAGGTTCCCATCAATAAGCGCTGGTACGGACTGGTAAGCTTTGCGCACCAGCTTCTGCACTTCAAGGGCCCACTGCTGCAGGTTTTCGCTACTGCGTTGCACGCGGTCCCTGAGCTGTGCGCGAAACACGTGTTCCAGGTGAGCGTCGTCATATCGAGCCTCCAAAGCCTCAAGGAGCTGCTCGTAAGTCACTTCCTTACCGAGAGCTTCTAAAACTGATAAGGCCTGGTCACGAAGGCCTAGGGTGAGGGCAGTCATGGCCTGATTTTTATCCCAGCCGTTCGCTTTCATGACTGCGTCAAATTGGATTTTGTAGGCCGACCAGGAAGAAGTTCCGTCGAACGGTGGCACTTTGAATCCACGTAGCGAAGGTGTTGTAGCTACGGGAGCTGCAATTGCTTCTCCAAGTTTAAGACAATCCAGCGTTTTCTTAACGTCTGCCATCACGGTCTTCTTCACATCAGCCACTACGTAGTCAACCCGATTATTGACTTGGTCGATCCGTATTTCAGCTTCCAACAGGCGGTTGTCATGTTGAGCAACCTTATCTTTCACCTCCTTTATGTCTTTCCCGAAGGTAGCGTGAAGGTCCTTCAAAAGAAGCATCTGCTCTTCTTGGCGGCGAGCCTGTTCCTCCTGGCCGCGAGCCTGTTCCTCCTGGCGTCGAGCTTGTTCCTCCTTGTCCCGCTGAAGCTGTTCTTCCAATCGACGAGCCTGTTCCTCCTGGCGGCGAGCCTGTTCTTCCTTGTCCCGCTTAAGCTGTTCTTCCAACCGACGAGCCTGTTCCTCCTGTCGGCGAGCCTGTTCTTCCTTGTCCCGCTTAAGCTGTTCTTCCAACCGACGAGCCTGTTCCTCCTGTCGGCGAGACTGCTCCTGCAGCATCATCATCAGGGCAGCAAGGTCTGGTGCTGCCGATGCTGCTGGTGTTGCTGTGGACGGGCCAGCCTCCGTGGTTAATAACTGGCTCTCCGATTCCTGCGGCAAAGCTCCACCAAAACGTCTCTGGTCCGTCTCCAGTTGGCGTTGACTCCGGGTACGGATATCCTCCGTGTCGTCCTTAGGTAAAACCGGCATAATTTAAATCCCACTTCTGACACCAATTGTTACGAGCTTCGGGTTCGTGACAATAAAAACAGCCGATAAAATTACCAAAAGTCACACTTTAATTGAACGCCACTAATTACAACCTTAAAACGCACTAATTAAAACAATAATCGCTCCCAAGTCGCACTTCAAAATCGCTTTCGAAGTAATCACTTGTATCGCTAATTCAATACTGTCGCGGTCGCAGTGAATCCTCGCCTTTTATATTGCCGCGGCCGTTCCCGAACCTTCCAACGCAGAAACATCCGGAACATTCGCGCGCAGTCCGGCCTTGACCGGCCGTACGCTCGGTCAAGGTCATAGTTCTAGTAAATTCTGGCGTACGCGTCTCGACTCTCTGTAGTCCCGCCTTTCCACACTAGATGGCGCTGGTTACTAAGACACCATCGATCGTGGCGCGTAACATTATTAATATCAATCATATGAAATTTTTCTGAATAATTATTATTACATGTCAATGTGCTCATCATTGTATTAATTTTATACCTAAGGTCATTTTCTCTCTGTGACAAACACTTACTATATGGAAGTGTAAACAATACAATTTGATTTAAATTCAATGCATTAAGACACTCAAAACATTGAATAAAATCCCTTTTGTTTACATTTCCTCTATTGGCAATCAATAATATCAGAATAGTATTTTCTGAGAAGTTATATTTACAAATTCTTTTTACAATTTCATTATATGGCAAATTTGGTAAACAATAATTTGAGACAGGTTGTCCCAGATATGTACTCATCAATAGGCCCATATCTTTACCCAACTCATCACTAAACATAACAAAGTTGCAAGTACTTACTGTTTTTGATGACTGAGTGAGGAAACTGTTGGAATTACCTGTATTGGATAAGGGTGTTAAGTTATTACATGTGCTTGTATTTTGTTTGATAGATTGCAGGCTTGAATATAATCTAAATATGTAAAGGAGAAACTGACTGACTGACATAACAACGCCGAAACGGCTGAATGTAGGCACTTGAAATTTGGAAGGGCCGTAGCTTTGGTACCGTAAAGATGCACTAAGAAAGGAATTCCCGAAATTCCCACAGGAACGGGAATTAGCAGGAAAATCCTTTTGTATGAAAAATCTAAACCGCTTAAGTTAGACGCTTGTAATTTAGCATGTAGGTACCTTAGTAAACGTAAAGCTTAGTTGCAACAGGATATTACAAAATTCCCACGGGAACGGGAATTAGCGGGAAAAAACTGGAAAACCCTGTAGTCCACGCGAATGAAGTCGCGGGCACAGCTAGTATAATATAACTAGCAACCCGCCGTGGCTTTGCACGTGTACGTGTGTGCGGTAGATGTCGCCACATTGCCGTAGCTTTATTTTAAAATTCCCCGAGAGAAAAGTTTAATTTAATTATAAAGTAGGTACAAAGGTGTAACAATTTTTTCTCGTAAATGACACAAATTAATATTCGGAACACGAACGCAATCTACATTTTGATTAAAGCTGTGAATTGAAATGTTTCGACATTAAAAATTATGTTGAAAAATACATGTTTTCATTAGCTGAGTAAATTGTCTCCATTTGTAAAACTGGCTAAGTGACAGTCGGACTCGTGCACGAAGGGTTCTCTACCATATATCTATACATTTAAAATCTAAATTACTCTGACTGATTAGTCTCGAACTCTCACAAATGTGACTAATTTTCATTAAAAAAGATGAACGGATGATATTTATGTGACCAAAAGAACTGTGCCGACCTACGACATGACCTACAAGTCGACACAAATACAGCGTCAGCAGAATTGTCATAGTAAACAACGCTCCATACGTAATGCACGATTAGACGATCAATACATCGATCCTACATCGCGATGTCAGAGTTATCGTCGCCACTAACGACTAAAATACATACAACAAAACAAGGTAAATCTAGGACGGGTCCAATCGTAACGAAAAACTTATTATGGCGTATTAGACCTTTCGCCGTGAAAGAGGTTTGTATTCAAGAATAAAAAAAAAGTAATTTAATTACGATGACCTCGGTGGCGCAGTGGCTAAGGTAGGCGCCCAAAGCGACTAAGGTCCCGGGTTCGATTCCCGGTCAGGTCAATTTGGAAAACGAACTTTTCTCAATTGACTTGGGTCTGGGTGTGCTGGGATGACGCCCCCAGTTAGTATCCGTCGTCTGGTACTCATAGTACAAGGGGAAACCTTAGTTTGAGACCAGGTGATTGGTGTGGTTGTGTGGCGCATTTATTTATTTATTTATGTAGTCTATAAGATGGATGCTGAAAAAGGGGCGGCTTATGGCTCGGGCCCTAGGGCGGCCGAGACTGCATATCCGACTGTACATTACCATGCAAACTTGCAACGAAAATTGGTTTAAACGAGATTTAGTAATTAGTTTTTTTTAATGCGTTATAAATCTACGTTTAGTTCAATCCACTTCAGTACAAACATTTAGAAAGAAAAAAAAAACTTTTTTTTTAAGACTTTCGCGTTCCATTTTAAACATTTAAGCCAGGAGTCAGCTCGTGAGCACGGTTGGTGCAACCTTACCGAAACGTCGGGCAGTAAGTAGTTCGTATTAACTACTAAATAAAAATGGTGTCGCGTTTTGACCCGTTAAATTATTTTAAATGTTTAAGAAAAACATTTATTGGCATACACAATAAAAGAAAATTACAATCAATGCGGCGGCAGCGCTGGTATTCTGGTGGGATCTTAGATAGAGTGGCGTGAATAAATTAATAAACAAATTCAAATTTAAATTCAATATTCTTTTATTCATGTAAATTACACCAGTAATATTTATGAAACGTCTATACAATGCAAATGACGCTACCTCCGGTTCGGAACCTATAACGTACAGAGAAGATCCCGGCAAGAAACTCTGTCGTTCATATTACAAATATATCTGAACTTATAACTAGTTTTGCACTGAGACAAACAGTGTAGTAAACACTAAGTAAAAGGTTGTTAGTTTTAAACCAATTGAGTATCTGGCTGAGAGCAAAATTAATGTCATCAACATTTTCATTTTGTCTATTAATTTTCAACATTAGAGAAGTATCAACATATTTTGGAATAAGACAAAAAAAAAGTTGCAAGTTACAAGGAAACAGACCCACACAATATTTTAAAGAATAAAACAAAAATAACAAAACACATCACGACACACAGATAACTATACAATTTTATATTATGTTACTTGCTTTATTATTTTATTAGTTTTATTGTTAATTTTATATTAAGAGAGGTAGGGCATATCGATTTATCGCTCGAACTGGAGCAGCCCGACTGGTGAAATATCTCCACCTTACAGAAGACCGCAGCCAAATAACAATCACTTCTGTGTTGTTGTGTTCCTGCGTGTGAGTAAGGTTTCCAGAGCTCCTTGGGGGTGCTACATTAGTAACAGGGGTCAAGCCTTCCAGTAACATATTTATTATGCTGTACTTTTCACCCTTAAGCTAGGACCTCATTACCACTTAACATCAGGTGGGATGAGGTCAATCTTGAAGTGCAATATAAAAAAAAAACACTTGCTTACGGAATCCTTCATGTGCGAGTGTCCGACTCGCACTTGGCCCGTTTTTTATGACTTCCCTATTTGTGAGGGCAGAAATAATAATAGAAGTTTGACCTTACAAAAACTGTCTGATATTTAGTTTCTGGTAACCTTTCATTAGCTCAACAAAGCAACAGATTGGACGCTCGGGACTTGCAGGCAGATTTATAACAAGTTGTGTGTTTTGCTAGTGTGGGCGAAGTATCGACATCATTTTGGGAGAGATGGTGGAGATATAATAAAATAATTTCTTTAATTTCTTTTCTTACATTGAATTTGTTACAAGATATATTAAGACTTATTCTTAACTTATTGTAAAATAGTATATGCAAGAGACTGGTATTCGTACTAGGTAAACCCTGTATGACAGTATTACGATAACTGTTACAATCTGTAGACGTAGCAAAAAGAGAGGAAATACAGGATTTAACTTACAGCTTCATCCCTACTAATATTATAAATGCGAAAGTAACTCTGTCTGTCTGTCCGTCTGTTACTCTTTCACGCCTAAACGGCTGAACGGATTTTGATGAAATTTGGTATAGGTATACGTTGAATCTCAAGAACGGGCATAGGCTACTTTTTATTAGAAAATAAGGGGGGAGGGGGTTAATACCACCTTTGGAAGTTTATATGGAAAAATGTTTATTTTTGAAGTTAGAGATATAGCTCGAAACTTGGATTAAAATATAGATTACTTTTTGTTTCGAATATTAGGGGAGAAAGGGGTAAAACCGACCATAAAAGGATGTAGTCCACGCGAACGAAGTCGCGGGCACAGCTAGTACTCGTATATATATATATATGTGTGGAAGAAAGTTTATGTATTGTTTTAAAGTTAGTTTAATTTTAGGCAATGGAAACATGGTAGTTTCATGGTCGGGTGACATAAGAGGAAAAGACGCTTAAGACGCTAAGATATTATATTTATTGCTGTTAATAGCCCTTGTCAGTGAACTATATAAAAAATAACTTAATGCTTTTGTTCACTCATCAAAATAAAACTATATGACTTGGTCCAAAGTGTTCTACACATAGCTATAAGTTAGATACTGCTACTGTAACTAATCTGCTGAGTTTCTTACCGGTGTCTTCTCGGTAGATATAGGTTCCGAACCGGAAGTAGAATCACTTTGCATTATATACAATGACGATTCGAAAGTGTTATTATATGTAACCTACTTGAATAAACAAATATTGAATTTGAATTTGAATTTATATACTGCCCAACGTTTCGGTTGCACCAACCGCGGTCGCGAGCTGACTGTATTCTTTTTACAACCTCAAAATTACAAGCAAAACGCTACTCGAAACTGCAAATGGTTCCAATCACATACCGCAGGGAGATATAATTTTCTGTTAAAATATTGAAAATTAATAAAATATGAGACAACATCACATACATTGCACTGATGCTATGTACGGCGGTAGAATACTTAATTTGTACTGACGATTCATAAGTGCTTTTGTAAAGTTTACATGAATAAAGATGTTTTCTATTCTATTCTATTCTATGGTAAGTAGCTAGAAACAACGACGGTATCACAACACCTAGACCCGAGACAGTAAAGTTCGTTTCCCATATAGACCCGACCGGTGTCGATCCCGAGACCTCAGAGTTGGCGCGTCGCTAAAGTCCGGCCCGCTCGCCCTTCGGCTACGGAGGTCGCCAAATTGAAATTAACAAAATTTGTCGAGTGTTCTCGCCGGTTCTTCTCGACATGATCAACATTCCGAACACGGCGGTAGAATACTTAATGTGTACTGACGAGCTTACATGATTAAAGATGTTTTCTATTCTTCTCTTCCAGGCGGAGATGAGCTCAAGCCGGACCCTGGCGTGCGCTTCGCCTCGGAGCCTTCGGACCTGGTGGTGGTTGAAGGGGAGGCTGTCCTGCTGCCGTGCGCTGCCTCGGCCCAGCACCCCGTCAGGCTGACCTGGAGGTACAGCAGAAGCGGCACTCCCACCAGGGACCAGGTGCTCTCCACGAGCGACCAGCACAGGTAACATTTTAAACTGATAGCTCGTGAATTCTTCTGTTTCCCTTGTACATTTTTTACGGGGGGATATGCGTTGATGCACCGTACCGTCACCTGAGGGAGGTGACGGCGTGTGTGGGACTCCCTGCCCTTAAAAGGGCAGGACTACCCACTAAAACACCCCGGTTGGACCTCATCGCCATAAATCTGTTACTGGACTTGTCGCGCTTATCTTGAAGGCCTAACCCCTGCTACTAATGTATCACCCCCACAATAACTTGGTCCAAAATGGGCTACACATATTTATTTATTTAAAAACTTTATTGCACAAAAAGAAGTACAAAAGGCGGATTAATGCTTGTAGCATTTTCTACCAGTCAACCATTGGCTCACGCAGATAGTTAGTTTATGGGTGCGGTAACAATAAAATTATATGTATCGATTTAGAATAAATAATAATAAATAAACTAAACACCACAATAGAATATTCATAAATACATGATCAATTAAAAAAATAAAATAAAAGAATTGATTTAACATGATTATAATATACTAGCTGTGCGCGCGACTCCGTTCGCGTGGATTACATCCTTTCACGGTCGGTTTTACCCCTATCTCCCCTTATATTCGAAACAAAAAGTAGTCTATATTTTAATAGAGCTATATTTGTGCCAACTTTCATATCTCTAACTTAAAAAATAAACATTTTCCCATATAAACTTTGAAAGGTGGCATTACCCCCCCCCCCCCCCTTAATTTCAAACAAAAAGTAGCCTATGTCCATTCTTGAGGTTCAACGTATACATATGCCCAATTTCATCAAAATCGGTTGAGAGGTTTAAGCAGGAAAGCGTAACAGACACACACACAGACAGACAGACAGAGTTACTTTCGCATTTATAATATTAGTAGGGATGCCGCAACTCTGCATCCATACCTACGTATGTTTGATTCACGGGCTCGTTCCGAATTTACGTGTCTCGGAAGTCAGAACGCTAATGGCGCTATAAAACCACCATGGGCGACATTAAATAAGCGTCGGCAGGCGACGACGGAGCCGACTATTAAGTTATACGTGACGGTTCGATTTTGGGACATTTTGTTCTATGCTTTGAGGGGAATGATCTTTGGTTAACACGTTAATAGGGAAAATGACGAAAAATTGGTTAAGAGTTCGATCGTTTAAGCGGGAAAGCGTAACAGACAGACAGAGTTACTTTCGCATTTATAATATTTTAGTAGGGATTAAATATTATTTCAATCGTATTTTGCATGCAGGTTCTTCATTGAAAGTCATAAACACCTCTGAAATACTTATGCGAAAATCATCCTTTGAAGAGGGTGTCAAGTTAGTATGAAATTTAGTTTAGATATTGATTATATTTATCTTTTTTTTTATGTGTATGTGCCGACCTACGACATGACCTACAAGTCGACACAAATACAGCGTCAGCAGAATTGGCGTAGTAAACAACGCTCCATACGTAATGCGTGACATCGATATCCTACATCGCGATATCAGAGTTTTCGTCGCCACTAAGTATATATACAACAAACCAAGATTGGTAGTTGGGCCTTGGTCCCCGAGCAGATAACACCTAGCTCGGCGGGAGTACTTCCACTTTTAGTAAAGAACATACGTTCCTTACATTGGTGACCCCGACTGAGCTGAACATCAGCAGCCTTTGAAGAACGGAGCCTTCGCATCAGGCCATGTCTCCATACCCTCAACAACCAGCTTAGCCACGACAAGAGCACCGGACCACCTCAGCTGACAAAGCCACCTGGTTCCGGGCCCGTGTAATGAAGCAGGCCATCGCAGCCCTACGACCGAGTCATTGGTTCACACCGGCGTAGCAGCAGCTGCCTCTCTGCATACTACACGCATCGGGCACGTGCTTGGACTCCAAAGGGGGGGGAGTACTGTGCCGACCTACGACATGACCTACAAGTCGACACAAATACAGCGTCAGCAGAATTGGCGTAGTAAACAACGCTCCATACGTAATGCGTGACATCGATATCCTACATCGCGATATCAGAGTTTTCGTCGCCACTAAGTATATATACAACAAACCAAGATTGGTAGTCGGGCCTTGGTTCCCGAGCATATAACACCTAGCTCGGCGGAAGTACTTCCACTTTTAGTAAAGAACATACGTTCCTTACATGTACATAACTTACTCCACGCGTACGAAGTCGCGTCTCTCGTGATTTATGATTTATCTTCTACGAAGCTCTTTCTCTTATTCTTGCAGAAGACAACTGTCGAATGGTTCCCTGGTGGTGGAGAAGATGTCTCCGTCCCTGGCGGGGCAGTACCAGTGCGTGGCGGGCGTCGACGGCGTCGGCACCATCGTCTCGAGGGTCGCCACGCTGTTCTTAGCTGGTGAGTTGTCTGGAAGCGGGCCTTACTCTAGCTACAAGCTCCAGTTACTCGCTAAATTTCCTTATTCCAATCCGTCTCTTCAGTGTCACGCTCTAGTTTCTACCTCCTGTGTCTCTCCTGTTTCTCATTCCAGTTCCTCGCTCCAGTTTCTCACTCCAGTTACACGCTCCAGTTCCTGTCTCCAATTAATCGCTTCAGTTTATCGCCCCAGTTCCTCACTTTAATTTGTCGCTCCAGTTTCTCACTCCAGTTACACGCTCCAGTTCCTGTCTCCAATTAATCGCTTCAGTTTATCGCCCCAGTTCCTCACTTTAATTGGTCGCTCCAGTTTCTCGCCCCTCCCTGAACCGCTTCAGTAATACTAGTGTATTTATTACCACAATAAGGATAAACAGATGTGTTTTCATCCCTTGAAGAACTATTAATAGTTACGACTACCTGATGAAGTACCTTTTGATAGTATCGATACTATTGATATGACGTCAACTCTCGATAGTCATTCGATCGCCAACACTAACATATACACACTACTAGCGACCTTTTAAGTAATTCCGTCGTGTTCCCCTTCCAGAGCTCCCCACGATCGCCCCAGGGCCGCGCACCGTGTCCGGTATAGCAGGCGGCGCGATGTTGGTCGCGTGCTCCATACAGGCGCCGCCCAGGCTCGCGGTGCGACTGCAGACCAGCTCCGCGCCCCCTGAGAGGCGAGGCTACGGCCCGCAGCACCATCCACCGGTTCTGCTTCTGGATGTGAGTGGATCCTCTCTATAATGTAGCTGGTGGCGACAGACATACAGGTCACTTGGTCTACCTAGGTTCGTGATACGACTGCAGTCCGCTTGGGTCTACGAAGATCATCATCATCCCTCTCTTCTGCTGCTGGATGTGAGTAGATTCCTTATGTACCATAGCTGGTTACGCCATTCTGGTCACTTGGTCTACCCAGGCTCGAGGTGGAACTGCAATCTGCTAGATTCTACGGCCCGCAGCACCATCCACTGCTAGATGTAAGTGGATTCCCTCTGTAACGTGGCAGGCGGCGCGATGCTGGTCGCGTGCTCCATACAGGCGCCGCCCAGGCTCGCGGTGCGGCTGCAAACCAGCTCTGCGCCCCCTGAGGGGCGGGGCTACGGCCCGCAGCACCATCCACCGATTCTGTTGCTAGATGTGCTGATCGCATGCTCTACAGGGGCTGGCGGTGCTACTGGGTCTACAGAGCTCATCATCATCCCTCTATTCTGCTGCTGGATGTAAGTAATAGTAATAGTTTATTGGTCACTACAAGCTACAGTGGATCCCTCCTGTAGCATAGTAGGTGACGTCATGTTAGTGCGACTACAGACCAGCTCCGCGCCTCCGGAGAGGCGGGGCTTCGGCCCTTAGCATCATCCTCACCTTTTACTGCTACGTGTGTAGAACCCCTCTCTAAAATAGCTGCTGGCGGTTATACCCGACCCATATAGAAAAGTACGTTTCCCATATTGAACGGGAATCGAACCCTTGAATCAGATGCCAAGGTCAAGCCCACACACCTGGTCTACGGAGGTCGTCAAAAAATAAATCTGTTACTGGACTTTTTGCCCTTACCTTGAAGGCTTGACCCCTGTTACTAATGTAGCACCCCCCAGGAGCTCTGTACCTTACTCACACGCAGGAACACAACAACACCGAAGTTATTGTTATTTGGCTGCGGTCTTCTGTAAGATGGAGGTGTTTCACCGGACTGCTGCAGTTCGAGTGATAAATCGCTCTACCCTGCCTCTCTTAAATTTTATTCGTTGTGTTCTTCGACCAACTATCTATTAATACTTCTGCCTCCTGTTCCAGGTGACCTGGCTCCGGAACGAAGTACCTCTACGGCTGGAGATAGGCCGCGTCTCCGTGTCCAGTAGCGGGGCCCTGGAGATTGACCCCCTGAGGAGTCATGATGCGGCCAGCTATCGGTGCCGGGTCAGCTTGGCTAAGAGACCGCACCATTATGTGTGAGTTTCAATTTGACAATTTATGTATCATAGCGGGGTACAGGCCTAACTTACCTGAATTAACTAATTCAGGTAAATCAAGTAGGCCCAGTAAACATAGAAACATTTCTAACGCTTGAAAATGGCATCATGAAAAGTCGGGCACGGTGGGCGTGGCTTACAAAAGTGAGCTAGCACCGGCACGAATACCGTTTCCACGGACGCTGCGAGCCATAGGCGCGGACCATTCACAACGCTCCATCCATGAGATGGCGCAACTAACCCCTTGAACGAACGTCTTTCTATCGACCTTAACGCATTAGCTTTAAAGTTTATTTTCAAGTGTCGGCACTTTATTACTATATTGCATGTCTATTGCTTGTGTGCTTTACATTTGTGTGTTTTGGTGTCAATATTCGATTGAAGTTAGTATGACGGAAAATCTTCCACGTGTTTTTCGTTCACTGAGCAAATTGTAAGAAATACTTCCGTCTCTTTTACTCGTTTTCTGTGTCGCTGCGGTCGACTGTCGAAGCATTTGGTTGTGGCTTAACAGTTTGTAGTGTCGTAGTCAGTTGCTAATAATTTGTACTTTATTTGATTACCTGCTATATAATAAATCAGAAGTTATTCAAAATAGTGGAGTTTTGGTTACAGGTCAAAAAATATTTTTTTGCGTTTGTTTTGTAAATTTTTCGATGCCTGTAAGGTACTTACGCTATTAAAAATAGCAACATTTTATATAATATTCTCTATTCTCTAAAACTTTATGATCAGGTGTATGTTTGTAATATTGGATACTGTTACGAGCTTCGGGTTCGTGACAATTACAATTTTAAACTAACTAATTATAACGTTAGAACACACTAATTAAAACCACAATCGCTCCTAAGTCGCACTTCAAAATCGCTTTCGAAGTAATCACTTGTATCGCTAATTCAATACTACTCTGGTCGCGACCAATTCCCGTTGTTCCCGAAACTACCAACGCAGAAACATCCAGAATATTCGCGCGCAGTCCGGCCCCGACCGATGGTGTTATAAGTTCGGTCATCGAACTCTCGACTCTATTAAGTTCAGCCATTCCAAACTAGATGGCGCTGTTTAGCAAAAACATCACGCCTGGCGCGTAACAATACGTTCGTCTCATTTCAGGACGAGCGAGCCCGTGGAGGTGGCGGTGGGAGCGGAGACAGCTAACGAGTACCCCCCGCGGTTCGTGGCCGCCCCCCACACCCTCACCGTTATGGAGGGTAAGTATTTAGTTTTAATTTATTCCTTAGTTCGCCTCTCCCCCTCAGTTAGGGTTGCCACCCGTACAGTATAATTAAGTATTGTACGTTATTTACAAGATTAATAAAGTACATCAAAATACTTTATTTTGCATAATTTGATTTCTGTGGAATCATATTTTTTGTTAACTGAAATTTATCGATTAATGTTGAATCGATGTCACCACTCGCCTCACCAGCGCCACTTAAGATAGCAATTTAATTTCTAACCTATAATAACCAATGTACTTTAAAGGCAAAAAAAGGTGGCAACTGTACAGGCTAATATGGCTGGTTTGACAGATAATGTCATGTAATTTGGTGTTTAAAATAATAGATGTCGCTATCCCATTTAACATCGCGGTGACGAGATTTTCCGCCGTTTGTATATGTGTTCTGGTTGACAACGAATAAACAAGCTCTTCAAGAAGTTAAAGTGGCAGTGTTTGATTTACTCCGAAACCAGTATTATCAGTATTATTTAAAAGGGGTAGGGCATAGCGATTTATCGCTCCCTTACAGAAGACCGCAGCCAAATAACAATCACTTCTGTGTTGTTGTGTTCATGCGTGTAAGTAAGGTTTCCAGAGCTCCTGGGGGTGCTACATTAGTGCTACATTAGTAGTAGTAGCCTTTAAGGTAAGGGCGACAAGTCCAGAACCAGATTTATTATGCTGTACTTGTCACTCTTAAGCTAGGACCTCATTACCACTTAACATCAGGTGGGATGAGGTCAATCTTGAAGTGTAATATAAAAACAAAATCCTGAGGGTGCACATGAGCCGGGTGTTGTTCAGCAACCTTATCCTCATCAGTTTCCTTAAATTGTAAGTTAGTTAACTTATAAGGCTTTTTTATTTATCGCTAAAGCTCTTTATTTGTCGCAGGCTCTTCGGTGACGTTTGACTGCGCGGCTGTGGGCAATCCGAAACCGCAAATCACTTGGCTTAACAACGGAGTGGAAATTGACTTAAGGTTAGTTGTAACAAGCTTTTACACGCGGCTTCTTTCGGTTTAGTACGGGTTGAAAAGTGTCTTAAATGTTAATTTATGTAGTATCTTATCTGTCTACTTGTACCAAAATAATCCAAATCTATTGTAAATTATTTGTGTGAAAGATTCCTGTTTTGTATTAATTGTATGTATGTATGTTATGTATTTAATAGAATTATATTTTTAATTTGTATGTATTTTTATATTCAACACGTTATGTCCATCTACCTCTTGAAACTACGTTCTACTTCTGCGATTTGGACTCTCGCTTCTACCGCTGCGGCTTTGGCTGCAGGCGGCGGGCGCGCAGTATTGCGTTTTGTCATGATAAATAGCGCTATCTACCGGTCGCAACGAAGGTTTATAAACAGCGCCATCTAGTTAGCGCCAATCGTTGCATCAAGGACTAGTGAACAGCGCCATCTAGCGGTTGCTCTTTAAACTACGTTGTATTCCAGCGACCTGGACTCGCGCTTCTACCGCTGGGGCTGCGGCTCGCTGCGCGTGCAGGCGGCGGGCGCGCTGGACGCGGGCGCCTACACGTGCCGCGCGCACAGCCGCCTCGACTCCGCCGACCACACCGCGCACCTATACGTGCAGGTACGTTATAACTGTTGCCGCGCGCACAGCCGCCTCGACTCCGCCGACCACACCGCGCACCTATACGTGCAGGTACGTTATAACTGTTGCCGCGCGCACAGCCGCCTCGACTCCGCCGACCACACCGCGCACCTATACGTGCAGGTACGTTATAACTGTTGCCGCGCGCACAGCCGCCTCGACTCCGCCGACCACACCGCGCACCTATACGTGCAGGTACGTTATAACTGTTGCCGCGCGCACAGCCGCCTCGACTCCGCCGACCACACCGCGCACCTATACGTGCAGGTACGTTATAACTGTTGCCGCGCGCACAGCCGCCTCGACTCCGCCGACCACACCGCGCACCTATACGTGCAGGTACGTTATAACTGTTGCCGCGCGCACAGCCGCCTCGACTCCGCCGACCACACCGCGCACCTATACGTGCAGGTACGTTATAACTGTTGCCGCGCGCACAGCCGCCTCGACTCCGCCGACCACACCGCGCACCTATACGTGCAGGTACGTTATAACTGTTGCCGCGCGCACAGCCGCCTCGACTCCGCCGACCACACCGCGCACCTATACGTGCAGGTACGTTATAACTGTTGCCGCGCGCACAGCCGCCTCGACTCCGCCTACCACACCGCGCACCTATACGTGCAGGTACGTTATAATTGTTTTTTTTTATATAGTAGCGCAGTATATTGGCTCCTCCCAGCCTGATGGTAAGCAAGAGAGGAACCCACATTCGACAGTTGTTGATTCTAATTTCAAATTTACTTTCCATATCAGGTTAGCTTTAGCCTCGTATAATTTATTACTTTCCAATATACTCGTAGTAACTAGAACGAATAGTTTTTCAAATTTTAGAACCGGGCATCAGAAATAAAAAATATTTTGTTCGTCTTTATTTACTCGTCACGAGCAGCGTCAGCGTCAGCGTCAGCACAATGGGGACTACCGCGCGTGAAAAATCCGCTAGATGTCACTACGTGTGTGTGAGGTTCAACTGCTACACGATTGGTTACTTTTGACATGACATTGACAGATGTGTCACCATGACATGTTAATCATAAATCACGAAGCAGTTGGACTTCACGCGCGGTAGCCCACATTGATCACTATGTCAGTCACATTTGAGTTATATTTACTTTCAATGTATCTTCCAGACCTTCCCCCGAGTCCAGCTCCCCGGGGGCTCGGTGGCCGTGACGAGGGCGCGCGGGGATGTCACCCTCGCCTGTACTGTTAAGGGCAAGCCTGCGCCCTCCGTCTCGTGGCTGAAGGATGGGGAACCGCTCACGCTTAACCGACATGACATCGCATTAGTGGATGGGTAAGTTAACAATGTATAAAAAACGGCCAAGTGCGAGTTGGACTCGCGCACGGAGGGTTTCGTATGTTTGAGTTTGTATATGGGTGCGGTAATAGTGAAAAAGTGCGCAAATACGAGAAATCTACACAGTTTTCACAATATTTTATTTTATTTTTATTTTTCAATTTTCACAAAATCCGTACCTCTTAATTAAATTGCGAAACAAAGATGTTAATACTAAAGTTATAGCTAATAATAACTGATTTTAGGTACATTAGTGTTCTAAGTAAAAATGACAAATAGACGATCGGACGCAGGTGATGCACACATGTATGTAACTAGTAAAAATCTATATATATAAAAGAAAGTCGTGTTAGTTACTTCACTTATAACTCAAGAACGGCCGAACCGATTTAGCTGAAAGTTGGCAGGGAGGTAGTTTAGAGCCAGGAGAAGGACATAGGATACTTTTTATCCCGTTCGACAGCATTCCCGTTTGACTTGATAAATATATAAAAGGAGAAACTGACTGACTGACATATCAACGCACAGCCTAAACGGCTAAACGTTGGCACTTGAAATTTGGAAGAGAAGCTTATAAAACGTAGGGGTGCACTAAGAAAGGAATTCCCGAAATTCCCACGGGAACGGGAATTAGCGGGAAAATAATTTTGTATGAAAAATCTAAACCGCTTTAGTTAGACGCTTGAAATTTTTCATGCAGGTACCTTAGTAAACTTAAAGCTTAGTTGCAACAGGATATTGCAAAATTTCTACGGGAACGGGAAAAAACTGGAAAAACCCTGTAGTCCACGCGAACGAAGTCGCGGGCGCAGCTAGTATATAAATAAATATTAAAAGAACACAATAAAGTGAACCTCTTGTACTATAATCAATCTGTAAAACCTATTTCTGTAAAGTTTTTGTGCAATAAAGTATATCTATCTATCTATCTATCTATCTATCTCTTCAATATAAAACCTCTTTTTTTATAGTAGCTCAGTATATGGTGTCCTCCCAGCCTCATGGCGAGTCACAGGCGCGGACCAATTGGCTACTTGACAGTTTTTGAAAAAGTATTGCAAAATGTGCGCCCGTTCATTTTATATCCCAAGCAATTCGATTTATCTGGAAATAATCTAAATAACCAGAGAAAAATAAGATTTTGTGTAACACATTTAAAAAGTGCGCGAAAACGCCTAGTCGCGTCACTGTTGCAATTATGACGTCAACGTCGTAAACAACGAACCGATACGCATAGGAACGACTTAATTAAGATAAACGAAAAATGTTTCAATAAATTCTTTATACGATTAGAGACACAATAATTTAATTAAATCGGTAAAATAATCATTGTTTCGCCACATTAAAATAAATAATTTTCGCCGACAGCTGTCATTTCCGAATTGCAATGGTGGTTTCCGTTTCGGTTCTTTTGTTCCACAGATAAAAAAACTAAAATTTATTTTGCAAAAATAAAATACTAACTATGCTTTTAATTAAAAAGTAAAAATGTAAAATGATTACTTAAGTAATAAGCTAACATATCTAACACTTTTCATATTTTATTGTTAACACTGTCAAGTAGCCAATTACAGCGCGTATACCATACCATTCTATGAAATGTCGTAACTAACGAACTGTCTATTTGTCGACCTTAACGCGTTAGACTTAACGTTTTTTTTCAAGTGTCAATACTTTATCACTATATTGCGTATCTATTGCTTGTGTGCTTTACATTTGTGTATGTTTTGGTGCGATATTCGAATCAAGATAGTATGACAGGAAATATTCCATGAAATAGAAATAGAAAACATCTTTGTTCATGTAAGCTTTACAAAAGCACTCATGAATCGTTAGTACAAATTAAGTATTCTACCGCCGTGTTCGGAATGTTGATCATGTCGAGAAGAACCGGCGAGAACACTCGACACTTACTCTTTTCGATGTAACAATGTTCCCTTATACTAGGTACTTAAATAAAGTATACAAAGCTCGATTTCAAAGAATTAAGTTATTCTAGACCCATACATTTTTGTCATTTAAATAATCATTAATTTTGTAGTAGCTCTTTTTTATTAAACAATTTTTAACATGAGACTTAAATTTATGGAAGAGCAATTTTTTTGCGTTCACTGTTTAGAAGATGTCGGTAAGAAGCTTGTGGTGTCCCCAGGTCGTCTCTGCGCATCCAGGGCGTGTTGTCGGTGGACGCGGGGATGTTCCAATGCGTGGCCACCTCCCCCACCGGCAGCGCGCACGCGACCCTCCGGCTGGTGGTGCTGCCGCCTGATGATGGTGAGCCTCCTCAACTAGAGATGGGTGTTTGGGAGGTCTCTAATCAAACACCCAGTATATGCTATCAAAATATTCCAGAATGAATGACCCAATTGAAGTACTTCATCTCACTAGTCTGTCCGGACCCTTTTTTTGAGGACGGGAATTTTCCCTCAAAACAATATCAGCGATAAAAGCAAATGCTTTTTCGCACCATATCTGTGGTCTCACTAAAAACCCTCCCCACCTTCTCATCGCTTATTGACGGCGCTATGGGACATCGGGCGACCCATAACTGCCACAGCAGTCTGTCCGGCCTAGGATACGCAACGGGACTAAATTTTATCGCGCTCTTAACAAACGTCAAAATCGATTGAACTCAGTGCGTCAGCTGTTGATTGGCTGAAAATACGAGTGCGGTGAGCTATTAGCCAATCAACAGTATTGAAACTTTTGTCGTCTCATGCTATAAATTGACATATTGCGTGTGCTAGGCCTGGATGTCGCAGCTTTGGTTCACTGATGCCCGATTACAATATTTGAAAAAACGATTCGTTCTAGTTACGTAGTAATTATTGACGACCTCGGTGGTGCAGTGGCTAAGGTAGGCGGCCAAAGCGCGAAAGGTCCCGGGTTCGATTCCCGGTGGGGTCAATTTGGAAAACTAACTTTTCTAAATTGACTTGAGTCTGGGTGTGCTGGGATGACGCCCCCAGTTAGTATCCGTCGTCTGGTGCTCATTGTACAAGGGAAAACCTTAGTTTGAGACCAGGTGATTGGTGTGATTGTCTGGCGCATATAAAAAAAATAAATAAATAATTATACGAGGCTTAAGCTAAAAACGACTGACGGACGACTGATGACAGCTGATATGGAAAGTAAATTTGGGCACTAATCCCACATTAGTTCATTAACTCAGAGATGTGAGACTTGAACGTACTGATACCACTGTGTAGTACAAAGGAAAATAAATTTTTATGTAATATTTTCAGTTTACTCATAATTATGAAGATTTTACATTTATTTAACGTTACAATTACGCTTTTTAAGTATTTTTAACGCAATGATGCATTTAACTGAACAAAGAAATTAGTTAAATAGTACATACCAAATCTACTAGAATAGAATAGAAAATGACTTTACTCATTTAATATTCTACAAAAGTATTTATGAATCGTCAGATTATACTAACACCTTGTTTGGAATGTTGCTTCTATCGAGAAGAACCGGCAAGAAACTCGATAGTTACTCTTTTCAAAACTTACAGTTATGGTAACATGCAATAAAAACATTTAAACAACATAGCTTATGACTAATGTACATTTTTAATGCTATCAAGTCTTCTATTTTCTATTTTATAATATCCTTATCTTACTGAACTAAATGAACCAGTTGAACTAGGTTCAGTGTACATATCTTTAAGCAGCAACGATTAGTGAGTGTAATCTGAGCTTTGACAAGGCATGTGGTTTTTAAATATTTCTATAATATAGTATTTATTTTTTGGTTTTAATTTTTGAATGTGTTTTTTTAGTAAATCACATCTTTATTTTATTTTTATTTCATTTCATTTAGTTTTTGTTTTACTTATTTCCTTTTCAGATATAGACTCTGTAAATGCCACTCTAATAAATCCTCCATTAGAATACCCGCCAGATACGACTATGTCATCCAAATATCCCAAACCCGTCCGTACCAACTCCACAAAATCCCATGACATTTTCAATAGTCTTGTATCCTCGGGGCATTTCGGAGACCAAACAGCAGACACACCGTCAGAAGACCTGGACTTTTTAGGAGAAACCTCCTCAGCATTCACTTCTGGTCCCGAATTGGAATATGATTATAACTACGAGTCAGATTTAAATGAGAATGACAATTTTCACGCTGACGAAGGACTGGATTTGGAGCATCTGAGGCGGGCGAACGCGACTGTCATCTCTAAGCCGAAGGGCTTAAAGGCGGTTATCGTCAAGCACCGCTTCGTGACCTTGAGCTGGGAGGAGCCGGATAGCAAAAATGAAGATATTAGTGGCTACGCGGTCATTTACAAAGTTAAAGGGAGTGAAAGGTTGGTCATAGTAGTTTTTTGCATAGATTAATAATGCATACCAAATTGTGTGTCTCGTGTGTTTATACTTTTTCTCAAGGATATCTTGTTGTACCAAAGTTGGTAATGGTTACAATAATACAAGTTAAAGCTACTTGCTTTTAGATCAAGTCACGGCTCTGGGTGTTGTTGTGCCGTCGTTGTTTCTGATTTCTGTAACACAAGTGCTTTAGCTACTGTCTAGAATCAGTGCAATGTATTAAATGTTGTCTAGTACTCGTTTATTTATTCTTTCTGAATGTGCAAAAACTAAATAAAATATTAATCGTTTTCGTAGAGAGCGCGTGTCCCGCGGCGGGCCTCGTCACGAGATGAACGTGGCCGCCCTCCAGCCGAACACCACCTACCAGTTCCAAGTGATCGCGTACACTCAGCACGCCTTCTCCCCGCCAACTGACGTGAGTAATCACAAGATTGTATGTGTTGTGTGTTGAGCTGCTACCCGTGACTCTACCTGCCTTATTTGGAGATTTTTTTTTAATTTTTTATATTACACTTAAAGGTTGAGCTCATCCCACCTAGTGTTAAGTGGTAATGAGGTCTTAGCTTAAGGGCGACATACTTGTCGCAGCATAATAATCTAAAAAAGTAAAGGTATATTAGAAAACAGCAAGCTTTTCTAAACTGACGACGCCGTTTGTAAACTGCGGAGGAAATTAACGACATTTTTTACCATAGTTTATGTACAAAAATTGAATATATTTAATTACCTCAGTGGTGTAGTTTCATCAACGCGGCGGTTCTGGATTTAAATACCGAGTTTAACATTTTCACTTTGAGAGATTTTTTCCAGGCTTGTTTAGCTTCTTGGCTATGACCCTAATAGGTCTGGTTCCCCTTATAAGGGTTGCAGAGGTCAAAAAGCAATCGTTCCAATGCCTTGTCAAATCCAAATCATAGTTTTAGCGGTTTCTAACTCTTGCAATTCAGACTTTGCGTTGAAAGATCAGTTCAGATCAGCTTTCGCTAATATAGGTTTAAGTAAAGATTACACGAGTCAGAAGTTCGTTCGTTTCAATATGTCGCACCTTCGATAGAACGAGGTCATAATTGTCAACTGTCTTAAAAACAAAACCAAGAAAGAGAACTGAAAGTTGTTAAAGTTGTTAATTCAAGTAAAACACATGTCTTAAAAGAATATAGTATAATGGTTTATGTATTGCAAGTGAGAACCACTTTAGAGTAATGATGACAGAGCTAGACCATATTAAATGCATAAAATAATCTTAGAATGGCTCTCCTGTAAAATTGCATAAACTGCAATTGTGCCCTTGATCTACCAAAAATGCGATGTGTTTCAAACATTTTAACTACACTAAAAATATAAGTAGTTTTAACCAACCAGTAGTTTTTCTAATGTACACACATAACTTAGGACTTTATGTCAAGGGCATAAGAACTAATATTGAATTGAAAATGTTTATCTTTATGTACTGTCGTCCGTATTAGGATTTTTTTAGAATATGTTAGTTTATACCGATGATGTATTAGTGCATAAGTTTTCGGTAAACTAATAAATAAATCTATGAATGAACGATTGAACGGACGAATGAATGAATGGATATATGAATAAATGAATGAACGAATTGGAAATGAAATTTGACGACCTCTGTAGCCATCGCGCCATCTCTGAGGAGGTCTCCGGGTCCGATCCCCAGTCGGGTCAATATGGGAAACGAATTTTTTTATATTGTCTCGGGTTTGGATGTTTTGGTACCGTCGTTGTTTCTGATTTCTGTATGATAAGTGCATAAGTTACATACCACAGAATCAGAGCAATGTATGTGATATTATCAAACAAATGAACGAATGGATGAATAATTAATAAACGAACGGTTGAACGAATGAATGAATAAACGGTTGAATGAATTAATTAATGGACGGTTTTAAGAATGAATAAACAAACGATTGAATGTATGAACGAATGAACGATTTAACGGACGAATTAATGAACGATTTAAGGAATGAATAAACTAACAATTGAACGAGCGAACAGTTAAACGAATGAATGGACAAACGGTTGAACGAATGAATTAATGAACGGTTGACCGAATGAATGAACGGATGAATTAATGAATTAATGGACGGTTTAAAGAATGAATAAACATACGATTGAATGAATGTATGAATGAGCGATTGAATGGACGATTTAATGAACGATTTAACGAATGAATAAACTAACAATTGAACGAACGAACAGTTAAACGAATGAATGAACAAACGGTTAAACGAATGAACGAACGAACAAAATAATGAATAGGTAAGTGAGTAACGAACGAATAACTAATCGACCAATCGCATTGCCCAGCCGCTGGAGGTGAGCACCCCCGAGGAGGAGGTGTCGCACGGCGCGCCGCGGGGCGTGCGCGTGGAGGCGTCGTCGCCGCACGCGCTGCGCGTGTCGTGGGCTCCCCCCGCGCCGCGGCCGCCCGCGCCGCCGCCCGACAAGTACCAGATCGTGTACACAGAGGTAGGACGACGATTATGGAATTTAAGACTTTCGCGTTACATTTTAAACAATTAACGAAGTTGTCGCGTTTTGACCCGTTGACTTACTTATTTTAAACTAGCTATGCCCGCGACTTCGTTCGCGTAGACTACATCCTTTCATGGTCGGTTTTATCCCTATCTCCCCTAATATTCGAAACAAAAAGTAGTCTATATTTTTATTAAAGTTTAAAGCAATACCTATTTGTGCCAAATTTCATATATCTGACTTAAAAAATAATAATTTGACGTCCAAAAGTATTTATTGTAAATCCACTTGCAGAAATAAATCATTTCATTACAATCTTGTCACGTCTCGTTGTTTGACCAGCTCAAACTTGTCACGTGACATCACGTTTCACTATCTCATCTTGTCACGTCTTGTATGCCGCCAGCTGGAGTCCGGTCGCGAGGTGTCCCTATGGGTGGGCGGCGCGGGTGCGCAGACGCAGCTGAACGCGAGCGTGTCGGGCCTGCGCGCCGCCGCCCTCTACAGCGTACGCGTCGCCGCCGCCGCAGGTAACAACACACAGACAGGCACACAGCTGTTGAACCTGCGATTTATTTTGTTTTTAGTATTTTTTGTTATAGCGTCAGAACAAATACATAATCTGTGAAAATTTCAACTCTCTAGCTATCACATTTCTTGAGATAAAGCCTGGTGACAGACAGCGAAGTCTTAGTAACAGGGTCTCGATTTTACCCTTTGGGTACGGCACTCTACAAATGTTGTCGCGTGTTGTTAATAATTTTGTAACGTACGCGTGTCGTTCCAGGCGCGAGCAGCGACGAGAAGCGCGTGCGCATGCCGAGCGACGTGCCCGCCGCGCCGCCCGCCAACGTCACCGCCGTCCCCACAGGAGCCACGGTACGGACACACAGACGCATAGTTGTATATATGCCACCGTAAGATTATAAACATCGTTAGATTACAATCTATCTCGCGAGATTGTAAACTATAGACAGATTGTGAACCGTAACTTAGGAATGCAATTTAACGCATTATTTTTCGCTTTATTGTAATCTATCGAAGTGAAACTGTTAAATTACAATCTGTCAACTGTCCAAAAGCTCTTCCTGATTGGGCGGTTTATTGTATGAGTGACCAATCACGACCAGCCTTTTTAATTGACTGCCTGAATGTATTCATATTGTCTTCTAGCTTGTAACATTCCGGAATCTTGTTAAAAAAAATCACACATGCCAAAGGGACCAGATCTTACATCTAGATAGATATACTTTATATATGTATAGATAGATAGATAGATTCACAAAAACAAAACAAACGTTTTACAATTTTTTTTTATATATTACATTTCAAGATTGACCTCATACCACCTGATGTTAAGTGGCAATAAGGTCCTAACTTACAAGGGCGACAAGTACAACATAATAAAGCAGTTACTGGACTTGTCGCCCTTACCTTGAAGGCTTGACCCCTGCTACTAATGCAGCACCGCCCAGGAGCTCTGTAAACCTTACTCACACGCAGGAACACAACAACACAGAAGTGATTGTTATTTGGCTGCGGTCATGTTACCTGGTCGGTAGAATGACTTCTTTGCTTATTAATGTCATCACTGACTATATGCTTATTTTTTTTAGTCGATCCTCGTCCGCTGGGACCCCCCACCGCCCCGCTCGCAGCACGGCGCCCTTACAGGCTACAAGGTCCGGTACCGGGCGCTGCCCAGCACGCCGACGGCGGACTCGTCGCGGCGCAAGGCGGACTCGCTCACTACGCCCGCGGACGCGCGCCGAGCCGCCCTGCGCTCACTCGACACCGCTACTACTTACCAGGTAGCTCCACTAGTGCTATGCTTGCCTGGTGCTTCCAGGGAAGTGTATGAGAGTCGCTCAGTGTTTTGTAAGGAATTATTATTATCGTAGTTGGGTATGAATGCTGTTCATGAAGATAGCCAGGTGTCCAATACTTGCCTCCATTAGTGTTATGCTTGCCTGGTACTTCTGAGCGAAGTGTATAGAAGTCGTTTTTTAAAGATATGCTTTTCGAAATCGACTTTGCTTCAGCTATTTATAACGAAAGCACATAGCAACCAAGTATCTACTTCCAGGCTCCACTAGGGTTATGCTTGCCTGGTGCTTGTTATCGAGTTTTATAAAAGTTTTCCAATGTTTCAAAGAAAAAAACATCTTTTTCATGTTTGTTAGAGGCGCTACCGGAGGAATACAGCCAAAACTAAGGCGGTCACCTATCCTACCTAGCTGTCACTTCTCTAGGCTTTCCGTTTATATAACTTTTGCACCCTCAAACCCCAAAAATAGGATGATGTTTATGCAACCAAATAATCACTAACTGTCTCCACTAGTGTTATGCTCGCCTGGTACTTCTGAGCGAAATTAATGGAAGCCGCCTAGTGTTCCTTATAGGAAAAATAATAATTATGCTTTTTACCACTCTTTATGCAGAGCAACCAAGTATCAACTACCTAGCTCCACTAATGTTATGCTTTCCTGGTACTTTTCAGCAAGATTTATGGAAGTTTTCCAATGTTTGGGATAAAACTTCTTATGTTTGTTTATGTATTGTTGCTAAGAAGGTATACAGCCAAAATCAAGCCGATCACCCATCCAACCTCATGATAAACTTTTCTAGGCTTTCCCGTTTTACAGCGCAAACTATACCCACTCACTTCATAGATCAGTATGACATTTGACTTCAGCACGTGTCATGATTGCCTGGTACTTTGGCAATTAAAGTATGAGGATATAGCCTTATCAGGATCCTTTAGATTCGTAGAGTAAAGCTAGATCATTGGTTTATGAGTCTGTTTTTACCTTTATTTGAAGAGAGACACCATTTTTTACACCATACGTTGCAGGCTTACACATATTTAATGAAACAATTTTTCCTTTTTATAGATACGAGTATGCGCAATTAACGTGAACGGCTCAGGTCCGTTCAGCGAATGGGTGACCGCGACCACGCAGCGTCAGCAGCTGGACGAGACGAAGGTCCCCCTGCAGCCGCCCCCCCTCACAAGTGAGTTTAATGTTAATACATTTTAGTGTATATTAAAAAATGGTTAATGTAGATATATAACTAAGCCTCTCTCGATAAATGGACATATTAATTAAACAAGGATGATCCCTGTGTAGATATTATTGATTGCACAAAATATTTATAGATAGCAAACACTGGTCAAGCGTGAGTTGGACATTTTTTTTTTTTATATTGCACTTCAAGATTGACCTCATCCCACCTGATGTTAAGTGGTAATGAGGTCCTAGCTTAAGGGTGAGAAGTACAGCATAATAAATCTGTTACTGGACTTGTCACCCTTACCTTGAAGGCTTGACCCCTGCTATTAATGTAGCACCCCCCAAGAGCTCTGTAAACCTTACTTACACGCAGGAGCACAACAACACAGAAGTTATTGTTATTTGGCTGCGGTCTTCTGTAAGGTGGAGGTATTTCACCAGTCGGGCTGCTGCAGTTCGAGCGATAAATCGCTACCCTACCTCTCTTAAAACATGTCGATAACATTGCGGTAACTTGTATAAAAAAATTGAACTAATTACCGCGACATATTATTTACTATCCTTGCATAGATTTAAGGTCTATATTAAATTGTATTTCATGAAGAGGGTAATATAAACTTTATGAATATTTAAATGTGGACATGATTGTCTATATGTCTGTCCGTCTGTGACATATAAGCTCTCAAACGGATGAACCAGTATGGAGTGTTCTTAGTAATTGTCTAAGATGGCCGCCACAAAATGGCGGATTACAATTTTGTCACAAATCATAAATGCAGGTAACAAATAAAACGTACTAGTACAATACACTATAAAAAATTACAAATCCAAGATGGCCGCTATCACAAAATGGCGGAATACATATTACGACACAACCCCCTCAATGTAGGTAACAAATAAATAAAATAAAATCAAAACATAGTGTTACATATAATACAGTATGACAAATTACAAATCCAAGATGGTCGCCGTCACAAAATGGCGGATATATTTAATAGGTACAGCCAACGTAACATGTGAACATATGAACTGTACTATAATTAATCTGTAAAACCTATTTCTGTAACGTTTTCGTGCAATAAAGTATTTCTATCTATCTATCTATGAACTTTGATCTATCTTATCTACTATATAAAAATAAGTCGGGTTTTCCTTCCTGACGCTATAACTCCGGAACGCACTAACCGATTTCCACGGTTTTGCATTCGTTGGAGAAGCATTTAGAGCTTAGAGCAAAGAAAATTCAGGAAAAAATTCAACAGCGGGAAAATCCTCTTAGGCGAAACGAAGTTCGCCGGGACCGCTAGTCTCGTATATACAAGCGGTGTAATAATTTTTTTCATCTCACAGCTCGAGCCGGCCGCGACTGGATCTCTGTGTGGTGGGCGGAGCAGGAGGGCGCGGTGGTGGTCCGCGGCTGGTGGCTGGGCTGGGGGCCGGGCGTGCCCGACGAGCAGACGCGAGAGCTACCCCCACATCTGCATTCACACGTCATACATGGACTAGGTAACTCGCCGCTCTTATGGTGCTTGCTAGGCTCTATGCGTTTTCTTGTGCCCTGGTACAGCCGGTGGCTTTAGTTCCTGAACAACTCTGTACCTTGTCACATTAAGTCACTGTCTGTCTGACTTGCTTAGTCACGCGGAGATTTGGTATGACAAGGTACTGAGGTGTATACGAACGATATATAATGATGCTGGCTGTACTTCTCTCTACGATGAATGAGACACCCTTGTATTATACGGACTTTTCGTATACGACATTCTGCCACTAGTGGAGTTCTATGCGTTTTCTGCTGCCCTGGTACTTCTCTACGATATGTATGTATGTATGTATAATATGGTGTCTTCACGGTAGATATAGGTTCCGAAGCGGATGTAGAATCACTTTGCATTGTATTTAATGAAGAATCAAAAGTGTTATATGTAACGTCAGTCAGTCTGTCAGTCAGTCTGTCAGTCAGTCTGTCTGTCAGTCAGTCTGTCAGTCAGTCAGTCTGTCAGTCAAACTGTCAGTCAGTCTGTCAGTCAAACTGTCAGTCAGTCAGTCTGTCAGTCAGTCTGTCAGTCAGTCTGTCAGTCAGTCTGTCAGTCAGTCTGTCAGTCAGTCAGTCCGTCTGTCAGTCAGTCTGTCAGTCAGTCAGTCTGTCTGTCAGTCTGTCAGTCAGCCAGTAAAATCGGAAACTCAAATTAAAAAAAATCTTTCTTTTCAATTTCAGAACCAAATGCTGAATACGTAATCTCGCTCCGCGGCATGAACGCTCTTGGGATGGGCCCGGCCGTGTACGCGACCGTGCGCACGCGCGCCCCCCCAGAGGGGGAGGACGACCTGGACGACGAGGACCTCGAGGAGGAGGAGGAGGAGGAGGCGGACACTAGCGACCTGCTGCCGCCTGTCGGACTGAAGGTACGGTTACTGGTCCGGGAGAGCTCCACGCGTGTTCTGGCGCCCTGGTAGTTTTGTCTGCGATGTACGAGGATTAACTTGATAAGCTAGCTGGTTTTGAAAAAAAATGCTATCCACACAGTGGTCACCCATTCTACCTACCAATCTTAGCAATCATGTAACCAGTTTTTTTTTCATGATTTTCTTGGACCATCATTCCATCGTCCATTTCATCAATAACGTATGACTGGTATAAATATTTGTGTATTTAGACTTTTAATAATAGCTCCTTCAATTTCTTTGAAAGGAATGTTTTGACGTTGACATTTGCTGGTATTGTTGCAAATGGCGGCTATGCTAAGCGACCGTTTTAAAAATCACATAGTTTGGTCCGTATTATAACATTGGCATGTACTTTTTAATTTTTTCGTATAATTTGACCAACGTTTCGTTCTACAAATTTGCAACTTCTGCTTCATAAGGTATTTATAGTGTAAAAATATGTGTACTAAAAAAAGCGGACTATAGCGGCTCCCGTTGGACCGTTGCATAATTGGCTATTTGACAGTTTTTAAAAAAGTATTGTAAAATGTTAGCCCGTTCATTTTATATCCCAAGCAATTCGATTTATCTGGAAAAAATGTAAATAACCAGAGAAAAATAAGATTTTGTGTAACACATTTAAAAAGCGCGCAAAAACGCCAAGCCACGTCACTGCTGCAATTATGACGTCAACGTTCTAGACATCCAACTGATAACATAGGAACGACTTAATTTAGATAAACGGAAAATGTTTTAATAAATTCTTAATACGGTTAGAGACACAATAATTCAATTTAATCGGTAAAATAATCATTGTTTCGCCACATTAAAATAAATAATTTTCGCCGACAGCTGTCATTTCCGAATTGCAATGGTGGTTTCCGTTTCGGTTCTTTTGTTCCACAGATAAAAAAAATAAATTTTATTTTGCAAAAATAAAATACTAACTATGCTTTTAATTAAAAAATAAAAATGTATAATGATTACTTAACTAATAAGCTAACATATCTAACACTTTTCATATTTTATTGTAAACACTGTCAAGTAGCCAATTATTACTTCGTAATTATGTACACTCAATTCCTTAATTCCGAAGTTGGGAGAGCTCCATGCTTGGTCTGCAGCCCTGGTACTTTTGGCCTGGTACCTGGCGCTCGATGTATTCATGAGAGTCGTCATTAGTCTTTATTTTACTAATGGTTTATATCTTCGATGATATGCCCTAAGACGGTCACTCATCCTGCTTATGATAAAGGAAATATACTCATCTTCAATTAAGTGTTTTTTGCATTTTTTCAGGTGATAATGCTAAGCGGTACCACAGCTGTCGTATACTGGACCGATCCTACTCTACCAAAAGGACAGGTATGTTGTACAATTTTCACTTGTTGATACGCGAAGTGGACAGGACGAAGTTATGAAATTCAGTACTTGTCGAATACACCTTTATTTCCTGACAACACATCGAAACACATGGCCGGAGGGTTTATCTCCGCAGAAAAATCTTGTCACCTTTGACTTACGCCATCAAATTCAAATTCAACATTCTTTTATTCGTGTAAATTACACCAGTAATATTTATGAAACGTCTATATGATGCAAATGACGCTACCTCCGGTTCGGAACCTATAACTTACAGAGAAGATCCCGGCAAGAAACTCTGTCGTTCATATTACAAATATAGCTGAACTTATAACTAGTTTTTACACATAAAAATATCTATTGATACATAAAAATATAAGATATAAGATCGACAAATTGATCGGCTAATCGTGCATTACGTATTGAGCGTTGTTTACTACGCCAATTCTGCTGACGCTGTATTTGTGTCGACTTGTAGGTAATGTCGTAGGTCGGCACAGTCTGATGCTTATTATTCGATTTTACAAGCTTCGGGTTCGTGAAAACAAAAACTCCCGACAAAAATTACCAAAAGAGACATTTTAATTAAACGCCACTAATTGGCTACTTGACAGTTTTTGAAAAAGTATTGTAAAATGTGCGCCCGTTCATTTTATATCCCAAGCAATTCGATTTATCTGGAAATAATCTAAATAACCAGAGAAAAATAAGATTTTGTGTAACACATTTAAAAACCGCGCGAAAACGCCTAGTCGCGTCACTGTTGCAATTATGACGTCAACGTCCTAGACAACGAACCGATAGGAACGACTTAATTAAGATAAACGGAAAATGTTTCAATAAATTCTTTATACGATTAGAGACACAATAATTCAATTTAATCGGTAAAATAATCATTGTTTCGCCACATTAAAATAAATAATTTTCGCCGACAGCTGTCATTTCCGAATTGGCTACTTGACAGTGTTAACAATAAAATATGAAAAGTGTTAGATATGTTAGCTTATTAGTTAAGTAATCATTTTACATTTTTACTTTTTAATTAAAAGCATAGGTAGTATTTTATTTTTGCAAAATAAATTTTAGTTTTTTTATCTGTGGAACAAAAGAACCGAAACGGAAACCACCATTGCAATACGGAAATGACAGCTGTCGGCGAAAATTATTTATTTTAATGTGGCGAAACAATGATTATTTTACCGATTAAATTGAATTATTGTGTCTCTAATCGTATAAAGAATTTATTGAAACATTTTCCGTTTATCTTAATTAAGTCGTTCCTATGCGTATCGGTTCGTTGTCAACGACGTTGACGTCATAATTGGAACAGCGACGCGACTAGGCGTTTTCGCGCGCTTTTTAAATGTGTTACACAAAATCTTATTTTTTTCTGGTTATTTAGATTATTTCCAGATAAATCGAATTGCTTGGGATATAAAATGAACGGGCGCACATTTTACAATACTTTTTCAAAAACTGTCAAGTAGCCAATTGCAATGGTGGTTTCCGTTTCGGATCTTTTGTTCCACAGATAAAAAAACAAAAATTTATTTTGCAAAAATAAAATACTAACTATGCTTTTAATTAAAAAGTAAAAATGTAAAATGATTACTTAACTAATAAGCTAACATATCTAACACTTTTCATATTTTATTGTTAACACTGTCAAGTAGCCAATTCTGCTGACGCTGTATTTGTGTCGACTTATAGGTATTGTCGTAGGTCGGCACAATCTGATGCTTATTATTCGATTTTACAAGCTTCGTGTTCGTGAAAACAAAAACTGCCGACAAAAATTACCAAAAGTTACATTTTAATTAAACGCCACTAATTACAACTTAAAAACACACTAATTAAAAACATAATGGCTCTTAAGTCGCACTTGAAGATCGCTTTCAATGTATTCACTTGTATCACTGATTCAAGACTCCCCGGTCGCGGCCATTGTTCCCGAACCTTCCAACATAGAAAAATCCAGAATGTTCGCGCACATTCCAGCCCCGACCGACCATACTTCTAGAACCTTCCATTGTAGAAAGTAACAAAATGTTCGAGTACATTCTAGTAAGGTCTGTCAACGAAATCTTTACTCTATTAGTTCCACCATTCGAAACTAGATAGCGCTAGGTTACCGAATATCAACCACGGCGCGTCACATTATTCATTCAAATTCAAATTCAAAATTATTTTATTCATGTAAATTACACCAGTAATATTTATGAAACGTCTATATAATGCAAATGACGCTACCTCCGGTTCGGAACCTATAACTTACAGAGAAGAACCCGGCAAGAAACTCTGTCGTTCATATTACAAATATAGATGAACTTATAACTAGTTTTGCACTAAGAAATACAGTGTAGTAATTTTGATAAAATAATTTAGCAAATTGTAAAAAAGAAATTAATTGATTAAAAGTAATAAGATTTTTTTTTTATATTTATATTTAAATAAAACAAACTGTAGGTCCTAATGCACATTGTGCTTAATAAGAACCTTGCCAACCTGCGAGCATCTGTCAACGAAAAGAAATAGGTAGGTCTTAATTGATTATATTTGGTCATAGACTGCAACAGACGGGCGCCGCTACGTGGTCCGCTGGGCCGCCGCGGGCTCGGCCGGCCGCGCGCGCACCTACAACGCGTCCGACCTCAACTGCATGTTGGACGACCTCCGGCCGAACACGCATTACGAGTTCGCTGTGAAGCTTATCAAAGGTAACTATTGTTCTATTGTTTTGACGACCTTCAAGTTGAAAGTTCATAATTTTCAATTCATGTGTTCAGCGCCATCTATTGGCGCAGATGCGGTATCACTGGTACCGACCGAATGAACTGCGCTAACTTCACAACAGTTCGCCATTCGCCAAAGACTTGAGAATGGGGTGCCGATTTCTCAAGGGGCCCCAAAGGAAATACTGTTTCCCTTAATAAAAAACCAGTAGCATTCTAAGATTATAAATGATATTATATCATACTTTATTTGATTGCATATAATAAATGGGCATACTTATTTTAAAAAAAATTATAGATCGCTTTTTTCCTATACATAATCCTTTAGCTAGGACTTCCACTGCACTTGACTCACTGTAACTCTACTGCTACGTAAATTAAATCATTTTTTCTTCAGGTGAATTGTTTTTTAATGAACGAAATTCTTAGGGTCTTATATATGGCCGTGGAAAAATCTCGTCACCGTGATTTTCAAATTCCAAGATGCGCTATGACGTAACCCCATCTAGTGACATTTTAAGAAAACTATAATGACATAAAAAAAGATTTTAAAAGCTGTCATGCCAAAAAAAATGTACAGAAATGTAACTATATAAGTATATATATATATATATATATATATATATTATGAGTACAAACATACTGCAAATGCAGATGTTTTGAGAAGCAACACAATATTGATTGTTTATTATTACGACGACCTCGGTGGCGCAGTGGCTAAGGTAGACGGCCAAAGCGTGAAAGGTCCCGGGTTCGATTCCCGGTCAGGTCAATTTGGAAAACGAACTTTTCTGTATTGACTTGTGTCTGGGTGTGCTGGGATGACGCCCCCAGTTAGTATCCGTCGTCTGGTGCTCATAGTACAAGGGGAAACTTTAGTTTGAGACCAGGTGATTGGTGTGATTGTCTGGTGGATTTTAATATTATTATTTATTTATTATTAAGAAAGAAAGAAAAAAACATTTATTGGCACATATATACATTCATACAAACTTTAACATACAGTAGGTACATAAATAATGGTATAATTATGATCCAATGAGGTCTCAGCCTCAGCATGAGCCGCTCCAACATAGTGCCACAACAGCGCTGGTTTTCAGGCGAGACCAGAGGGTCTACTCCCAAAAACGAAATATGTCGGATCCGAAAACGGATATCAATTTTTAATTGTCATAGTCACATCTAATTCAGTTAAATTGCAAATCAAGCGTTTTAATAAAACATAATACTATTTATGCAAACCAAAAACCACGTTTTTCCTTCCGAACTTTTGATAAATCTTCAAAAACGAAACCTTTCGTTTGTTCGTTTCGTTGTTGAGGGTAGACCCCCTTGTGCTGAGTGGCGTATATAAAAAGTTACAAAAAAAACAAAACATTTATTACATAACAAAACCAAGAAAAAAGACACATATAAAATAATTAAAACAGTAAACCTAGTTTTCGTATAGTTTTTTATAGAGAACACAAAATTTGAAAATATAGAAAGGTACAGTCGCCGTCAGATATATCGGAGCAGACAAAGTGACCAAATACTTCTGAACAGTTAAAATGTCAAAAAGTTCCATACACCACAAGTTACCATTAATATTCATTCATTACTTCAATAATATCTGAGCAGAAGCCAATAACATCTGAACACTCATAACGTCAATATGTGTCACGCACGTCATGTGCCTCATTTAGCTACCTGTGATGAGTGTTCAGATATTATTGATAAGTTGTGTGTATAGAAATTATTGACCAGCATCTGCTCAGATATTACTGAAGTAATGAATGTTCAGATATTAATGGTAACTTGTGGTGTATGAAACTTATTGAGATGTTTAACTGTTCAGAAGTATTCGGTCACTTTGTCTGCTCCGATATATCTGACGGCGCCTGTACAATAATTTACATCAAAAGGATTATTATTGTAATCTCGCAGGTGGTCGCGAGTCCCAGTGGTCGATGATAGTGTCCAACACGACGCTGGAGGCGGCGCCCGCATCCCCCCCCCGCGAGCTGCGCGTGTCCCCCGCCGCGCCCCCCTCCCGCTCCGCCGACCTCAGCTGGGCCCCCCCAGCGCGACCCAACGGGGTCATCACAGGTATATTCACTAAATATTGCCTGCGACTTAGCCCGTTTAGGAGTATGAGCCTTTCCTTACGGGTGTCAGCCTTTCCTTAGGGATGTGAGCCTTCCCTTAGGGGTGTGAGCCTTCCCTTAGGGGTGTGAGCCTTCCCTTAGGGGTGTGAGCCCTCCCTCAGGAGTGTGAGCCTTTCCTTAGGGGTGTGTGCCCTCCCATAGGGGTGTGAGCCTTCCCTTAGAGGTGTGAGCCTCTTATTAGGGGTGTGAGCCCTCCCTTAGGGGTGTGTTCCAATTTTCAGCCGAATTTGTTCAGCCGTTCTTGAGTTATAAATAGTGTTACTAACAGGACTTTCTTTAATATTTAACCTTCAATGATTCCAGGCTACGTGATAATGTACCTAGCTCAGCGCGGTGGGGGGGAGGAGTGGACGGCTGTGGCGGTGGTGGGGGACCGTCTGCGCGCGAGGGTGGACCGGCTGCGGCCGCGGACCACGTACCAGTTCAAGGTGCAGGCCAGGAACGCTAAGGGACTGGGCCCCGCCACCCCCGCGGTGCCCTACACTACTGCGATGGGTCAGTATAATACATGGTAGACTAGCTTTTGCAGCAGGCGCTTCGCAAGTGCTGGCCAAAATCTAGGCCTGCGGCGCTGGCCGCTCCGGGCTACACCCTGCGCGGCTCAGCTCGGCCTGCGGCCTCCTGGAGGTTACTTGACATAATGTATCTGTCTATTCGTGGCTTCGAGCTCCGCTCTACGCGGGCGCTGGGCCTTCGGCCTCGCGTAAGTTACCAGTTCTGAGTTTTAATACCACTCGATACGGTATTAGATTAATATGCAACAATTTCTCCATACACTTTCTTACTAAGGCCGATTTTAGGATAAAACTAGCGGCCGCCCGCGACTTCGTCCGCGTGGACATTTTTTTAGATGATTTCAATAGGAATTATTCTTTCATACATATATTTTTGGTATCTTGAACCGTTTTCGCAGCGCACGCAACGGAAGCCCTCAAGGATGAATAATTTTCCCCGTTTTTTACACATTTACCGCTCTGTCTTTGCTCCTATTGGTCATAGCGTAATGTTATTTAGCCTATAGCCTTCCTCGATAAATGGACTATCCAACAAAAAAAGAATTATTCAAATCGCACCAGTAGTTTCGGAGATTAGCGCGTTCAAACAAACAAACAAACAAACTCTTCAGCTTTATAATATTAGTATAGATGTATGGGGAACCAAGTACTCCATAGAAATGTTATTTTCCATTATTCCTCAAAATTTTGTATTTACTCGCCTTTTTTTGGGTCCAACGGTCACAGATGACTACTTCTGACAGGACCTCATACTTATTTTTTCAAAATTCGGTCATTTTTTATCGGGCCCAAAATCTCTGAAATTACCCCGAAAATTGGGTAAAATTTTCAACCATAAATGGGACATACCTCAAATAAAGCTCCAAGCATTTTTTCCTTACGACCCCTCCTTCTACCCCGAAAGTTAATGAATACATTTTTTAGTCTGCAGATTTTTACATAATGGCCGACAGCGCATCCGCCATTTTGCTTATCAAAAAGTCTATAGTTTTCCTGTAATCTAGGTTATTATCTGCAACAAATCTCATTCTTTTTTTCGACTTTTATTCTTTATATCTTTTTTTTCTATTATATTAGCCCACAGAACTTCCGGTAGGTGTCCATGATTTTTGCACTTATTCCTCACTAGGTCTCTAGACAAATGTCATTAGTATAAAGACGTCACATGGGAATGATTTGCGCGAAATGTCATTATTTCTATTCTCGACCTTTTTGGGACTTGGGTCAAAAACTACCAAAAATGGTAGAAATATTTTTTTATCTGGCAACACACAATATCAAAATACCTACTGGCCATTTCACGTAAGGAAGAGGTATTCACCAGTCGGGCTGCTCCAGTTCGAGCGATAAAATCGCTATACCCTACCTCTCTTGTTGTGTGCACCGAGAGGGTCGAGATGTAATCTCCCACTGATTTGCGCCTGTGTCCTCAGAGTCCGGCGAGGGCGGCGGCCTGGCGAGTGCGACGTCGGCGTGGCTGTGGGCGAGCGCGGGCGGAGCGTGCGCGGTGCTGGCGCTGGCGGCCGCGCTCGCGCTCTCGCTCTGCTGCCGCCGCTCGCGCCCGCCGCTGTCACCAGACACCAGGTTAGCTATGTGTAGCAGCGAGCGCGGTGCTGGCGCTGGCGGCCGCGCTCGCGCTCTCGCTCTGCTGCCGCCGCTCGCGCCCGCCGCTGTCACCAGACACCAGGTTAGCTATGTGTAGCAGCGAGCGCGGTGCTGGCGCTGGCGGCCGCGCTCGCGCTCTCGCTCTGCTGCCGCCGCTCGCGCCCGCCGCTGTCACCAGACACCAGGTTAGCTATGTGTAGCAGCGAGCGCGGTGCTGGCGCTGGCGGCCGCGCTCGCGCTCTCGCTCTGCTGCCGCCGCTCGCGCCCGCCGCTGTCACCAGACACCAGGTTAGCTATGTGTAGCAGCGAGCGCGGTGCTGGCGCTGGCGGCCGCGCTCGCGCTCTCGCTCTGCTGCCGCCGCTCGCGCCCGCCGCTGTCACCAGACACCAGGTTAGCTATGTGTAGCAGCGAGCGCGGTGCTGGCGCTGGCGGCCGCGCTCGCGCTCTCGCTCTGCTGCCGCCGCTCGCGCCCGCCGCTGTCACCAGACACCAGGTTAGCTATGTGTAGCAGCGAGCGCGGTGCTGGCGCTGGCGGCCGCGCTCGCGCTCTCGCTCTGCTGCCGCCGCTCGCGCCCGCCGCTGTCACCAGACACCAGGTTAGCTATGTGTAGCAGCGAGCGCGGTGCTGGCGCTGGCGGCCGCGCTCGCGCTCTCGCTCTGCTGCCGCCGCTCGCGCCCGCCGCTGTCACCAGACACCAGGTTAGCTATGTGTAGCAGCGAGCGCGGTGCTGGCGCTGGCGGCCGCGCTCGCGCTCTCGCTCTGCTGCCGCCGCTCGCGCCCGCCGCTGTCACCAGACACCAGGTTAGCTATGTGTAGCAGCGAGCGCGGTGCTGGCGCTGGCGGCCGCGCTCGCGCTCTCGCTCTGCTGCCGCCGCTCGCGCCCGCCGCTGTCACCAGACACCAGGTTAGCTATGTGTAGCAGCGAGCGCGGTGCTGGCGCTGGCGGCCGCGCTCGCGCTCTCGCTCTGCTGCCGCCGCTCGCGCCCGCCGCTGTCACCAGACACCAGGTTAGCTATGTGTAGCAGCGAGCGCGGTGCTGGCGCTGGCGGCCGCGCTCGCGCTCTCGCTCTGCTGCCGCCGCTCGCGCCCGCCGCTGTCACCAGACACCAGGTTAGCTATGTGTAGCAGCGAGCGCGGTGCTGGCGCTGGCGGCCGCGCTCGCGCTCTCGCTCTGCTGCCGCCGCTCGCGCCCGCCGCTGTCACCAGACACCAGGTTAGCTATGTGTAGCAGCGAGCGCGGTGCTGGCGCTGGCGGCCGCGCTCGCGCTCTCGCTCTGCTGCCGCCGCTCGCGCCCGCCGCTGTCACCAGACACCAGGTTAGCTATGTGTAGCAGCGAGCGCGGTGCTGGCGCTGGCGGCCGCGCTCGCGCTCTCGCTCTGCTGCCGCCGCTCGCGCCCGCCGCTGTCACCAGACACCAGGTTAGCTATGTGTAGCAGCGAGCGCGGTGCTGGCGCTGGCGGCCGCGCTCGCGCTCTCGCTCTGCTGCCGCCGCTCGCGCCCGCCGCTGTCACCAGACACCAGGTTAGCTATGTGTAGCAGCGAGCGCGGTGCTGGCGCTGGCGGCCGCGCTCGCGCTCTCGCTCTGCTGCCGCCGCTCGCGCCCGCCGCTGTCACCAGACACCAGGTTAGCTATGTGTAGCAGCGAGCGCGGTGCTGGCGCTGGCGGCCGCGCTCGCGCTCTCGCTCTGCTGCCGCCGCTCGCGCCCGCCGCTGTCACCAGACACCAGGTTAGCTATGTGTAGCAGCGAGCGCGACGTCGGCTTATCTTATAATAAGCGCAGATGATCAACACAATAGTCTACCAATTTTCTGTAAAGTATTACGTGTTAATTAATATCGGAGAAGTTCTCATCTAGCACGTATTTGAATTTTTCGAGATTCATCAAGACCTTTCAATTGCGTAGATCATTAAACTTTGATAATCAAACAGCAGCATTATAGTGTTTTGAATAATTCACTTTGTCTAATTCAATGCTATCTATCTGACCAACAAAAAAACCAAGAGTAAATGGAACTAACTCTTCTAGTGCCCCTTTAGTCGTTAAGGGTGCCCCAAGGCTTAATACTGGGTCCATTGCTATTTTTTTATTTACATTAATCACCTGCCTTATTTTACAAAAGACTTATGTGAATTAAATTTATTAGCTCACGATGTATCAATCTTTTCCAAAAATAAAAGCTTATTATTGTAAGTTTTTTTTACTAAACACTTTTAATTACTAATTTAATATGTTTTATACATCAGATTTTACTATTTCAGTACACTGTATCACGATGCACTAACGAACTTTTAAATATACGAATACGTGAAGGCCGTGGTTTCAATGCAATGCGAGATGAAGTAATATGCATTAATCATAATTATCATGTCCCCAGCACGTACCAGAAGTCGTCAGCGTCGGCGGGCATCAAACCCCCGGACCTGTGGATCCACCACGACCAGATGGAGCTGAAGCACATGGACAAGAGCCTCCACAGCTCCGCCAGTAAGAGTACGACCATACTGATCATACATATACCAAAATACTTGCGTGACATTTACAGTCGCCAGTAGACTAACTGATGAAATACTTCTGAACAGTTAAATAGTTTCCAATTCACAGATTCCATACTATCTGTTAGACTCTGCACTATTGTCTATACTCTGGCCAAAGCGCGAAAGGTCCCGGGTTCGATATAAAGAGTTTATTGAGTAATTTGAGCAGACAGTTGAGTACAGTCCTATGGATTCAACTGTATTTTTACATGAAAACTATCGATAGCTAAACTGTCTATAATATTGATATGCGCTCAACTATCAATCTTTAACACTAGTTTATAGTCATTAGTTTGTAAGTTGTTTTGACGAATATGTTTGAATTTAATTTTCAATTACTTTCGTTGATTCTCCAATTACTACATTAGAATAACATGTCCTATATCATGTGTATTCATACTAACGCTAGATGTTCTTGTCTGTCAGTATCAGCAGGCAGCGTGGACGCGCCGAACGCATTAGTGTCGTCGACGCTGACGCTGCCGCGCGCGCCGCCCGCCGACTACGAGCCGCCGCACGACCGACACTACGTGCCCACCTACGTCGGTGAGTCATACTACGAGCCGACACACACTACGTGCCCACCTACGTCGGTGAGTCATACTACGAGCCGACACACACTACGTTCCCACCTACGTCGGTGAGTCATACTACGAGCAGCCACACACTACGCGCCCACCTACGTCGGTGAGTCATACTACGAGCCGACACACACTACGTGCCCACCTACGTCGGTGAGTCATACTACGAGCCGACACACACTACGTGCCCACCTACGTCGGTGAGTCATACTACGAGCCGACACACACTACGTTCCCACCTACGTCGGTGAGTCATACTACGAGCAGCCACACACTACGCGCCCACCTACGTCGGTGAGTCATACTACGAGCCGACACACACTACGTGCCCACCTACGTCGGTGAGTCATACTACGAGCCGACACACACTACGTGCCCACCTACGTCGGTGAGTCATACTACGAGCAGCCACACACTACGCGCCCACCTACGTCGGTGAGTCATACTACGAGCAGCCACACACTACGCGCCCACCTACGTCGGTGAGTCATACTACGAGCCGACACATACTACGTGCGCACCTACGTCGGTGAGTCATACTACGAGCCGACACACACTACGTGCCCACCTACGTCGGTGAGTCATACTACGAGCCGACACACACTACGTTCCCACCTACGTCGGTGAGTCATACTACGAGCAGCCACACACTACGCGCCCACCTACGTCGGTGAGTCATACTACGAGCCGACACATACTACGTGCGCACCTACGTCGGTGAGTCATACTACGAGCCGACACACACTACGTGCGCACCTACGTCGGTGAGTCATACTACGAGCAGACAGACACACACTACGTGTCCACCTACGTCGGTGAGTCATACTACGAGCCGACACACACTACGTGCCCACCTACGTCGGTGAGTCATACTACGAGCCGACACACACTACGCGCCCACCTACGTCGGTGAGTCATACTACGAGCCGACACACACTACGTGCGCACCTACGTCGGTGAGTCATACTACGAGCCGACACACACTACGTGCGCACCTACGTCGGTGAGTCATACTACGAGCCGACACACACTACGTTCCCACCTACGTCGGTGAGTCATACTACGAGCAGACAAACACACACTACGTGCCCACCTACGTCGGTGAGTCATACTACGAGCCGACACACACTACGTGCCCACCTACGTCGGTGAGTCATACTACGAGCCGACACACACTACGCGCCCACCTACGTCGGTGAGTCATACTACGAGCCGACACACACTACGTGCGCACCTACGTCGGTGAGTCATACTACGAGCCGACACACACTACGTGCGCACCTACGTCGGTGAGTCATACTACGAGCCGACACACACTACGTTCCCACCTACGTCGGTGAGTCATACTACGAGCAGACAAACACACACTACGTGCCCACCTACGTCGGTGAGTCATACTACGAGCCGACACACACTACGTGCCCACCTACGTCGGTGAGTCATACTACGAGCCGACACACACTACGTTCCCACCTACGTCGGTGAGTCATACTACGAGCCGACACACACTACGTGCCCACCTACGTCGGTGAGTCATACTACGAGCCGACACACACTACGTGCCCACCTACGTCGGTGAGTCATACTACGAGCCGACACACACTACGCGCCCACCTACGTCGGTGAGTCATACTACGAGCCGACACACACTACGTGCGCACCTACGTCGGTGAGTCATACTACGAGCCGACACACACTACGTGCGCACCTACGTCGGTGAGTCATACTACGAGCAGACACACACTACGTGCCCACCTACGTCGGTGAGTCATACTACGAGCCGACACACACTACGTGCCCACCTACGTCGGTGAGTCATACTACGAGCCGACACACACTACGTTCCCACCTACGTCGGTGAGTCATACTACGAGCAGACAAACACACACTACGTGCCCACCTACGTCGGTGAGTCATACTACGAGCCGACACACACTACGTGCCCACCTACGTCGGTGAGTCATACTACGAGCCGACACACACTACGCGCCCACCTACGTCGGTGAGTCATACTACGAGCCGACACACACTACGTGCGCACCTACGTCGGTGAGTCATACTACGAGCCGACACACACTACGTGCGCACCTACGTCGGTGAGTCATACTACGAGCCGACACACACTACGTTCCCACCTACGTCGGTGAGTCATACTACGAGCAGACAAACACACACTACGTGCCCACCTACGTCGGTGAGTCATACTACGAGCCGACACACACTACGTGCCCACCTACGTCGGTGAGTCATACTACGAGCCGACACACACTACGTTCCCACCTACGTCGGTGAGTCATACTACGAGCCGACACACACTACGTGCCCACCTACGTCGGTGAGTCATACTACGAGCCGACACACACTACGTGCCCACCTACGTCGGTGAGTCATACTACGAGCCGACACACACTACGCGCCCACCTACGTCGGTGAGTCATACTACGAGCCGACACACACTACGTGCGCACCTACGTCGGTGAGTCATACTACGAGCCGACACACACTACGTGCGCACCTACGTCGGTGAGTCATACTACGAGCAGACACACACTACGTGCCCACCTACGTCGGTGAGTCATACTACGAGCCGACACACACTACGTGCCCACCTACGTCGGTGAGTCATACTACGAGCCGACACACACTACGTGCCCACCTACGTCGGTGAGTCATACTACGAGCCGACACACACTACGTGCCCACCTACGTCGGTGAGTCATACTACGAGCCGACACACACTACGTGCCCACCTACGTCGGTGAGTCATACTACGAGCCGACACACACTACGTGCCCACCTACGTCGGTGAGTCATCACTGTTTCCCGTCTGTTGTGTACAGTCGCTAGCTCACCTTTTTAAGCCGCGCCCCCCGTGCCTTATTTTTCGTACTGCTATTTTCAAGCGTAGCATTTATCTATATTTATTTTCGATTACTGGATATTACGGTATCAAATCCGTTGTCATCGCGATGTGGGTTCCTCTCTTACTATTAGGCTGGGAAAAGACAATTTATTGTGCTTTTACATAAAAACACATAATTCGATATTTTTTATTAAGTTTTTTTTTAGTTTGTTATTTAAGTTTAAGTTTTTTTTTTTTGCATCACATATTATTTAGCTTATCATTTAAGTTCGCTTCCCATTCGGTCGGTCACCGCAGAGGCCGCCCGGCCGCTGTCCCGCGGCAGCAGCGCGGAGGCGTGCGCGTCCAGCGCGAGCGCGCGCGTGCTCGGCCGCGGGCTCGACGACCAGCGGGACCCGAGGGACCTGAGGGACCTGAGGGACCTGAGGGACCTGAGGGACCTAAGAGAGTACTCGCGTATGTTTGGTTTTGTTTACTTTTAAGTTGTTTTTGTTTATTGTTTTTTTGTTTTATTGTTTATTGTTTTTGTTTTTTTTTGTTTATTGTTTTTGGTTTTTTTTTGTAACTGGACTGTTTGACAGTTTTCCCTAATTTCTTAAACTAGCGATGTGGGTTCTTCTCTTAAGCGGCGGCCCTGAGGGGTGGCAAACTGGACAATCGCAAACTGACCTTGTACTTGTAAGGCCTTTCTCCTCGCCTTTATTAAAAAATATATTTCTGAGAAATATTTTACGCTTATAAAGTAGTAAAAAACATTTATTAAAATTGTGAATTCAACAACGTAAAATATTTTAAAACCTTTTTCCCTTACTATTTCCTGCAAAATGGCAATACCATAAATTCAAACCTACTTTCACATCATTTTTCACGAAGGACAAAGGGCCTCGCAAGACCTGCTCGCTCGGAGCCGCGCAATGTAATGAAGATGTAAGGCCTTCTGCTGCTGCTGCGAGACGTGGACACTGACGGCACGACTGGTTCACAGACTTAAAGTCACTCAGCGGGCTATGGAAAGAGCTATGCTCGGTGTTTCTCTAAGGGATCGAATCCATAATGAGGTGCTCCGGCAGAGAACTAAAGTCATCGACATAGCTCACAGGATTAGCAAGCTGAAGTGGCAGTGGGCTGGCCATATCAGCCGCAGAGCCGACAACCGTTGGGGTAAACGAGTTCTGGAGTGGAGACCACGCCTCGGTAAACGTAGTGTAGGACGCCCTCAGGCCAGGTGGAGTGACGATTTGCGCAGGACGGCTGGCGGGAGCTGGATGAGAGTCGCCGAAAATCGAGCGAAGTGGCGAACATTTGGAGAGGCCTATGTCCAGCAGTGGACTGCAACAGGCTGATGATGATGATGATGATGATGATGCTGCTGCTGCTTCTCTTACTTACCATAGGGCTGAAAAGAGCCAATATGTAAAAACTTAGCAATAAGAGACGAGACTGTTTACACAAACGAATTTTTTTTTTTCATATATTTTACACTAGGTGACCCGGCAAACTTTATTCCGCCTTAGAGGCAACAAATGAAAAGACTTCAACAAAAAGTAAGTAAAGTATACCGTTAATTAATTGTGTGTGTGTTTGTCTGTGTGTTGCAGCGATGACGGGCGTGGGCGTCGGCTGCACGTCGACGTGCGAGCGCCGCGCGCATCCGAGGCACGGCATGCCGGACCAGGTCGGTGTAACGATTATGCATCGTCAAAATGAATATAAACCAAAATTGAAGCTACAGCCGGTTCGGAACCTAATCCTACCGAGAAGAATCTGGCAAGAAACTCAGTAGTTATCCTAATCTTTACAATATTTGGTGCTAGAGAACTTAAAAATATGGTGTGCGAGCGAGCAAATAATTATGTCCATATATGTTTATCATTGAAATATTCATCAAGTTTGTAGTATTTTTTTTTTCATTAAACATGTATTAACATAGACCTTATTGACCGTATTGAAATATAGACTGCTTTTTGTCGCTTGTTGGGTGATAGGGGTAAAACTGACCATGAAATAAATATATGAAAAAATCATATTTGCAGAGCACGCCGCTCCTGACGGGCGTAGGCCCGCTCGTGTCGCCGCAGTCGTCGCTCGCGTCGCTGCACCCCGCGCACGCGACACACGCCGCACACGCTGCACACGCGACCCACGCGACACACGCGACACACGCTACACATCCACAGCACCCGCCGCCTGCGCCCTGTGAGTACTGTTACTTATTTACCGAGTTCCTAAAGGTTTCACGCAATGGGGATTACCGCGAATAAAAGATCCGTTAAATGACACTATGTGGGCGTGGCGTGAGAAAGTCAGATTTTTAAAAAAGTAGATTATAATTTTTCCGTACATACATAATACAATCAAAAATGTATTGAGATGCTACGGTAAGTATGTTAATTTCCTTAAATAAGTCTCTGAGAGAATCCCGTGATTTAAGAACATATATGGCGCGGATAGCCCTCTTTTGTAAAACAAAAATAGTTTGAATGTCAGCAGCTGTTCCCCACAAAAGGAGACCATATGACATAACACTATGAAAGTAACTGAAATAAACCAGTCTTGCCGTTTGAATGTCTGTCAAATTACGAATTTTTCTTACATCGTATGCAGCTGAACTAAGCCTTCCTGTCAGGGCAACAATATGGGGTCCCCATTGCAATTAGAGTCTAATGTGATGTCGAGAAATACTGTAGAATTAATTAGTTCAATAGGTTCACCATTCATACACAACTTGATGTTGACTTTTCTAACATTCGGCATTGTAAATTTGACACTTTTCGTTTTATTAGTGTTAAGCAGGAGATTATTATTCGTGAACCAATGTAGCACTTGTTAGAGAGAAATATTTACATCTTCAAATGATTATTTACTTCTATCAACTTTGAAGATGAGAGAAGTGTCATCAGCGAATAACACAATCTCACAAAGATCATTCGCAAAGTAAGGAAAGTCGTTAATATAAATATGGAACAACAGAGGTCCCAATATTGAGCCCTGGGGCACTCCCATCGCTAGAGATGCATCAGAATAGTTAGTTCCATTCAGATTGCCCCTTTGAGTTCTGTCGGAAAGGTAAGACTGTAGAAGACACTGTGAAGTGCTTACAACACCATAATGCCTCAACTTCATCAGCAACGTTTGGTGATCAATGCAATCAAATGCCTTTGATTGATCACAAAAAACTCCAATGGCGTCCTGTTTTCTCTCCTAAGCATCGAAAACATGTATCGTCGGTCGGTCGGGACCGGAATGTGCGCGAACATTCTGAATGTTTCTACGATGGAACGTTATGGAACTATCTGCGGCACTGTGTAAACGGGGCTGGCCGCGACCGGTAATTTTTATCGGCAGTTTTTATTGACACGCATCCGAAGCTCCTAACATTAGCAAGCATCTTGGATAGTCCGCCATATTGTATTTTTAATCTAATGTCCAGGCGGGTCGGGCGCGTGCCCACTGGGCGCGGCGTGCGCGTCGGCGGCGGGCCCGGGCGGCTCAGACATCTACGCGTGCGCGGCGAGGGAGCGCGGACACTACGTCGCGTACGAGCCGCTGGGACACTACACGCAGTGAGTACGACACTACCAGCTGTCAGCTGTCAGCGGCGGGCCCGGGCGGCTCAGACATCTACGCGTGCGCGGCGAGGGAGCGCGGACACTACGTCGCGTACGAGCCGCTGGGACACTACACGCAGTGAGTACGACACTACCAGCTGTCAGCTGTCAGCGGCGGGCCCGGGCGGCTCAGACATCTACGCGTGCGCGGCGAGGGAGCGCGGACACTACGTCGCGTACGAGCCGCTGGGACACTACACGCAGTGAGTACGACACTACCAGCTGTCAGCTGTCAGCGGCGGGCCCGGGCGGCTCAGACATCTACGCGTGCGCGGCGAGGGAGCGCGGACACTACGTCGCGTACGAGCCGCTGGGACACTACACGCAGTGAGTACGACACTACCAGCTGTCAGCTGTCAGCGGCGGGCCCGGGCGGCTCAGACATCTACGCGTGCGCGGCGAGGGAGCGCGGACACTACGTCGCGTACGAGCCGCTGGGACACTACACGCAGTGAGTACGACACTACCAGCTGTCAGCTGTCAGCGGCGGGCCCGGGCGGCTCAGACATCTACGCGTGCGCGGCGAGGGAGCGCGGACACTACGTCGCGTACGAGCCGCTGGGACACTACACGCAGTGAGTACGACACTACCAGCTGTCAGCTGTCAGCGGCGGGCCCGGGCGGCTCAGACATCTACGCGTGCGCGGCGAGGGAGCGCGGACACTACGTCGCGTACGAGCCGCTGGGACACTACACGCAGTGAGTACGACACTACCAGCTGTCAGCTGTCAGCGGCGGGCCCGGGCGGCTCAGACATCTACGCGTGCGCGGCGAGGGAGCGCGGACACTACGTCGCGTACGAGCCGCTGGGACACTACACGCAGTGAGTACGACACTACCAGCTGTCAGCTGTCAGCGGCGGGCCCGGGCGGCTCAGACATCTACGCGTGCGCGGCGAGGGAGCGCGGACACTACGTCGCGTACGAGCCGCTGGGACACTACACGCAGTGAGTACGACACTACCAGCTGTCAGCTGTCAGCGGCGGGCCCGGGCGGCTCAGACATCTACGCGTGCGCGGCGAGGGAGCGCGGACACTACGTCGCGTACGAGCCGCTGGGACACTACACGCAGTGAGTACGACACTACCAGCTGTCAGCTGTCAGCGGCGGGCCCGGGCGGCTCAGACATCTACGCGTGCGCGGCGAGGGAGCGCGGACACTACGTCGCGTACGAGCCGCTGGGACACTACACGCAGTGAGTACGACACTACCAGCTGTCAGTGTCGGCCAGGCTCCGACACCTACGGACACTATGTACATACGCATATATATTATTTAAAAAAAACTAATAGATAACGACAGGTAATGGATTCAGAAATTTACAAATTAATTACTACGATTTATGTATTAGCGAGAGAGAAATCTTAATTTAAAAAATTATCTTTGTCAGGGATTGTCGAATATCAGTGGGCAAAGCGTTCCAAAACGGAAAAGATACTACGGTATCAAATCCGTTGTCATCGCGATGTGGGTTCCTCTCTTGCTTACCATCAGGCTGGGAGGAGACAATCCCTACTAATATTATAAATGCGAAAGTAACTCGACAGAGTTTCGACAGACAGACATGTCTGTTACGCTTTCCCGCTTAAACCTCTTAACCGATTTTAATTAAATTTGGCAAAGACAATTTTTAGACCCTGAGAAAGGACATAGGCTAAAGGTATACGCGAACGAAGTCGCAGAGACAACTAGTATATCTATAAAAATAAAAAGTGTTCCGTTGTCAAATATTTATTATATCTATTCCAGTCGCGACTCGCTGAGCAGCGACGCCGGCAACCTGGCGCCCATGCCGGGCATGTCGAGTATGTCAGGCATGTCGAGTATGCCGGGCATGCCGGGCATGTCGGGCACGCTACCGGGCATGTCGGGCGGGGGGGCCGGGGGGGTCGGAGGGGGCGGGGGGCCGGCGGCGGGCGGCTCGCTGCAGCGACACGCGCGCCCCGTGCACAGCTTCCTCGACAACGCGTCTGATCACTCCACGCCGGCACATTCGAGAGGTATGATTGTTAAAATGTGTAGATGTCTTGAGTGTATGGATGACTGAGTGTATGGATGACTGAGTGTATGGATGACTGAGTGTATGGATGACTGAGTGTATTGATGACTGAGTGTATGGATGACTGAGTGTATGGATGACTGAGTGTATGGATGACTGAGTGTATTGATGACTGAGTGTATGGATGACTGAGTGTATGGATGACTGAGTGTATGGATGACTAAGTGTATGGATGACTGAGTGTATTGATGACTGAGTGTATGGATGACTGAGTGTATTGATGACTGAGTGTATGGATGACGGAGTGTATTGATGGCTGAGTGTATGGATGACTGAGTGTATGGATGTCTGAGTGTATGGATGACTGAGTGTATTGATGACTGAGTGTTTGGATGACTGAGTGTATGGATATCTGAGTGTATGGATGTCTGAGTGTATGGATGACTGAGTGTATGGATGTCTGAGTGTATTGATGACTGAGTGTATGGATGACTGAGTGTATGGATATCTGAGTGTATGGATGTCTGAGTGTATGGATGACTGAGTGTATGGATGTCTGAGTGTATGGATGACTGAGTGTATGGATGTCTGAGTGTATTGATGACTGAGTGTATGGATGACTGAGTGTATGGATATCTGAGTGTATGGATGTCTGAGTGTATGGATGACTGAGTGTATGGATGTCTGAGTGTATTGATGACTGAGTGTATTGATGACTGAGTGTATGGATGACTGAGTGTATGGATGACTGAGTGTATGGATGACTGAGTGTATGGATGACTGAGTGTATTGATGACTGAGTGTATGGATGACTGAGTGTATGGATGACTGAGTGTATGGATGACTGAGTGTATTGATGACTGAGTGTATGGATGACTGAGTGTATGGATGACTGAGTGTATGGATGACTAAGTGTATGGATGACTGAGTGTATTGATGACTGAGTGTATGGATGACTGAGTGTATTGATGACTGAGTGTATGGATGACGGAGTGTATTGATGGCTGAGTGTATGGATGACTGAGTGTATGGATGTCTGAGTGTATGGATGACTGAGTGTATTGATGACTGAGTGTTTGGATGACTGAGTGTATGGATATCTGAGTGTATGGATGTCTGAGTGTATGGATGACTGAGTGTATGGATGTCTGAGTGTATTGATGACTGAGTGTATGGATGACTGAGTGTATGGATATCTGAGTGTATGGATGTCTGAGTGTATGGATGACTGAGTGTATGGATGTCTGAGTGTATGGATGACTGAGTGTATGGATGTCTGAGTGTATTGATGACTGAGTGTATGGATGACTGAGTGTATGGATATCTGAGTGTATGGATGTCTGAGTGTATGGATGACTGAGTGTATGGATGTCTGAGTGTATTGATGACTGAGTGTATTGATGACTGAGTGTATGGATGGCTGAGTGTATGGATGTCTGAGTGTATTGATAACTGAGTGTATGGATGTCTGAGTGTATTGATGACTGAGTGTATGGATGACTGAGTGTATGGATGTCTGAGTGTATGGATGACTGAGTGTATGGATGTCTGAGTGTATGGATGACTGAGTGTATGGATGTCTGAATGTATGGATGACTGAGTGTATGGATGTATAGATGAATCATGACTTACATACCGATCTTGCATGTGGCGTCAGATTACAGGGGTATTTTAATGTAATGTAACTTATTTCCAGCGGGCAGCGCGCGAGAGACCTCTCCTTACAAGAAGAGCGCGAGCTCCTCCCCCGGACACATACCCAACAGGCTGCAGCTGGGTACGACGCATAATAATCATCTAAATTGCATAATAATTTAATCTTTAAAAATAAAAAAAATAAAAATTTAAGAGGGGCATAGCGATTTATCGCTCGAACTGGAGCAGCCTGACTACCTCCACCTTATAGAAGACCGCAGTCAAATAACAATCACTTCGGTGTTGTTGTGTTCCTGCGTCTGAGTAGGGTTTGCAGAGGTCCTGCGGGATGCTACATTAGTAGCAGGGGTCAAGCCTTCAAGGTAAGGGCGACAAGTCCAGTAACAGCTATATTGTGCTGTACTTTTCGCCTTTAAGCATGACCACTCAACATCAGGTGGGATGAGGACAATCTTAAAGTATAATATAAAAGATAAAAAAAAACTTATTACAAACATCTTACCTCCTTATAATATTAGTGTTGATGACCTTGTATCGTAATAATAATTCCATAATGTAATCAGTTACTGTTTGTAATCACTCAGGCGGCACGGTGGCGCACTGCAGCGAGGAGCTGGAACCCTTGACGCCGTCTCGCTCCACGGAGCGGCTACACAGAGAGATGCAGAACCTCGAAGGACTGATGAAGGACCTCTCAGCCATCACGCAGCACCAGTTCCACTGCTAGCGGGAACAGTAATCAGCTCCAGTCTGTAATCACTCGTGTGTTTAATGTAGTAAGTTCTGACAACGAAGATACGCCCTGCTACTTTTAATATTATTTTCTTTTATGAAACACTAAGCGTCTCATATATCCTGCTCGGAAATACCAGGAGCACATAACATTAGTGGAGCCACGTAGTTAGTACACACCTAGTTGCTGTATTAGGTTTAGATGGTGTTTATGAAAGTATACAGCAACCAGGTATCTTCTACTAGGATCCACTAGTGTTATGTGTCCCTGGTACTTCTGAGCTAGATGTATGAGTCGCTCAGTATTTCATAAATAAAATACCATAAAAATACCATTCCTATGATAAACACTGAACAATTCGCATATATCTCGGGACTAAAGTACTAGGGAAGCATGACATAAATGGAGCCTAATAGTAAAGACGAACAAAATAAGTTCAATTCACTAATATGCTCCGGACTTACTGTTGATTCTGCGGTGAATGAGGGGTGAGGGGGTGCTGCGGAGAGTTTTAGCTAAACATTTAACCCCCTGAGGTACGTGTGTATTGCATATATATGTGACATAGAGGGTAGGCAGGACGCGTCTTCTTTGAACTCTATACTACTCAAACTACGGTGATAAGTGGCAGACTGGTCCGCTCCAGCGAAGAAGATTGCCTTTGGAACCAGTTCCTGTATGTAATTACTTATCCTACTTCCCGAATGGCTGTAACTAAGTGCTTTCTCGGCCATTTTCAAGGCTAGCCCGCTGCACTGAAGAGATTTTAAATCAGGACCCGTATTGTAATTAGCTTGTAATCACTTTACGTACGTCTCAAGTTGGAGCCTGCTGCATCGGAAAAGATCTTCATTTGTAATCAGTTACTGAATATAATTATTTTTTGTACGTCGCAAACGGTAGTAACACTGTACCAGGAGTCCGCGTTCCCTCGTGATCCGGTTCCATAATATATCACCAAGACTCAAGTATATTTCTGCAACTATATAGTAAGTTTGGTGAGGATAGTACAAGCTTGAATCTTATGATCGTCTGTTAAGAATGATAGTTACGTGCTTAGGGAAACGCTGTAAAGCTGTCAATTCCGTCTATATTTCAAAAATACACGGGAAATCAGGTTTCATAAGTGTAATGGAACCCGGATTTCATACAACCGAGATATAAGGTGCGAGAGAGTAAAACCATATCGTAATAAAAATTCTACCTTTAAGTGAAGTATACTTATCTCAAGTTGAAATTCAATACCCATAAACAAACTCTCTGTATGACCCTAGGTTGGACTGGTAGATAACATATATAATGTTGAATCCATCTTTTGTACTTTATTATGCAGTAAAGTATATAAATAAATAAACACTAATTTTATGGAGGCATTCCAGTTGCATTATTGTGACCTAGTAAGATCAAGTCCTTGTATCTCAAGTGCCAGGACAGACCAATGTAGAATGAAGTGCTTGTATATGTTCCCGGTTGTAATTAGTTCCTCTCTGTAATCAGTTCTAGCTTGAAATAGACTTGAGACTCGAAACGACCACTAAGTTAAAGCTTTGCACACGGCGAAGATTTTATAGATGTTACATGTGTGTATAAATCCATAAAAAATACCGTTTCGGTGTTCAGTGAAGAATAGCGTCGGTCGAAAATGATTCGGTAAAATGTTATGAGCTCAATTATTGTAATCCGATGGTTTATCATTATCTATGACGTGTGTAAAGTTCTTTAATATATTTGAATTTTGACTGTTATTTCAAACGAAGCTAACTGTATTCCAATGCTCAACTTTAAAGCTCAATAGTGCATTTATATGTTAATAGAAAAAAAAATATTTTTTACAATGTTTAATTAACATGGTTTTGTAATAAGTTATTACATCGAACGAAATATTAGGAATTTTCTAAGTAGCGCAATACTTACAACCACAAACGTTTGTATTTAAGAACTCATACTCGTTTATATTTTAAATTATTATTTTCTACTTGACATTAGTTTTTACCCCCTACTATAGCTAAAACTAGTTTTAGCTAGACAAAATGATTTGTCTCAGTTTATTAGCAGTAAATTTTAATTAAAAGTTTGACAGCTGACAAATTTATCAAATGTCACATTTTTTTGACATTTGATATCCGTCAAACTCACAAAATAAATTGAGTATTTCATTGCAGTTGATCTTTTTAGCTAGTCTATTGCGAGCGATGTCGCAGGGCGCGTGTAGTGAGGCGGGCGGGTTTTGATACTCTTAATGTTTGTACAAAAGACGACGAAGTTTTTGAACATTTTGCGCTCAACGATTTGGGAGAAATGCGACGTTTCTAATTGTCGGGCAATGCTAGGTTTGCACCTTCGTTTATTCCATATAAACGTTAGCTGGGCGAATCATGTAGATAATATTATTATTGTTTATTGTTCAATATTTTTTTATGTTTCATGACGTAGGAAAATCCGATTTAGAAGATTGACACGATTAAAGATAATAATATTCATTTTATTAATTCTGTCTATTTCTCTTTCCAAATGTTTAGGAAAAAAACTACAATTAGAAACATCGCATTCTCCATATTTTTTGTAATATATCTGTCGGTATGGTTATTTCTAGTATATAGGACGAGTATACAGCACTTTGTAAATATTTTGTACCTTAACACGTATGTTATAAGGGTTGATATCGAATATTATGGACTTTTTTAACATTATTGCGATGCGTGGACTTGGATAATTGACGTAAGAAACAAAACATAAATAATCTTCTTTTTCTTGTTACATTTTCATGGAAACGCAAGTTGAACAAAATCATAAAGATCTCAATTATTAGTAAGTAGTTTATATATATTTTATCTGTGGCATATAAATAAAAAATCAATTATGACATAGGTGATAATGGAATCTTATTACCTATATTGGTAGGTATTTCATAAATCATTTACTAAGCGTAATTTGGTACATATGCTTAACGAGTGAACACTATCTATTATCGACGAAAGTTCTTAATGATTCTGTAATATAAATTGAATATATTACGGATGAAATAATCGGTCATGAAATTGAAAATTAGGCCCTGAAGTAAGTGCCATAAAGTCTAAAATCACCTTGATGATTCTGTATTTCCAAGTCATATCCAAGTCCACGTGATTATATTTCGATAAAAGTTTGCATTTTGACTCGAAGTGCCCTCGACTGTACATAAACCCTGTTTAATACATTTATATGTACTTTATATGTTGTAAGTAGTTAATGAGCGCGGGTAAAGTCCGAAGTGGAGTAATCTCAATATTTAATGGGCAATGTCCGATCAGGAATATTTACAAACGTCAAAAATTACGATTTGATTTTTTTTGTCTCTTTCTAATCGTATAGATAATAAAAGAGGCAAAATATAGCTACCAGATTCGGATCCGTTTCCGACGTTTTGTGAATAGGTGTGCTGTTTACCATAACAACTGTCGAACTTTGTAATAATTGATTCGCACTTTACACGACTAGGTAATTTCTAATCCAAGATGGCCGCCGTCACAAAATGGCGAAATCATCTTGTGACAGCGGCCATCTTGGATTCTCTTCATCTTAACAGATGTAGTTTGGCCGCTCTTTATTGTAAATATCAGACTGCCGTGGTTTATTTATTTTCAAATTGTATTTTTTATTAGTTTTTGGGCCTCCCGTTATTGATGGAGAGCCATCAAGCTTTTCCATATAAGGGTTCAATTTAGGAAAATTCAGTTTCTGTATAATGTATCTTTTTACTTGAGCACAAAGTAGGTTCGAATTTCGAATCTGGACCGCGCTCACTTTTTAGGTTCTGATCTATATCAAAGATAAGTATTTGTGTAAAGTTGACATTGCCCATGTAATACCCAGTTTGCCCGTCTGACTTTGCCCGCGCAGACGTATTCTAAGCGATGCCCGTGAGGTCAGAACACAAATTACTGAAGCACACATCTTTTGACTTATATTGTGATTTTATTTATCGTGTACAGACAGAATCTTTAGTTGCTGAACAACTTAGTACCTTGTCACATTAAGATAACTGTCTATTTGACTTACTCAGAAACGTTTAATGTGACAAGGTTTTGAGGTGTATACGAACTAATGATTACTGTACAGTCAACAGTACGTTAAGGTAAACATTTGAAGTTCGAATATGGATCTTATGTGCACGTCATAAGGTGGTGCAAAGACCTAAGTGTGTGTGTTGGGAAGTAAAAGATCGATCAACAATAATATCCCGAACACCGTACCTAATCTTAATAGTTATTATTTTAACTGAATGTTACGATTACTACTGTTAAATTGCTATGCCTAAATAGGTAACATGGTGTATTATTTACTGTAAATTCCATCCTTTGCCACATTCGTGATATGCAATAAAGAATTTGAATTAATTTCTGATCCCGTAGACGAACTGTGTACCTACCTACAGTTTAATAGGTCTCTGCCTGTTATAAACTTACTAGCGACCCGCCCCGGATGTAATGTCACACTCAGAAATATTGGCTTTTCTATTCTTTATTGCAAATAAAAACCTTCCATTTGAGTCACTCCACTTGTTGAAAAAACCGCATCAAACTCCGTTGCGTAGTTTTAAAGGTTTAAGCGTATAAAGGGATATAGAGACAGAGAAAGCGACTTTGTTTTATACTATGTAATGTTTGGTTGTGTTTAGTTAATAAATAAATATTGTCTGATCGATCTTTGACTATTTTCATACGCATTTTGTCTACAGTCACTTCACATTGTTCTTAGTTTGAAACATTTTTTTATATCTAATCAAATCTGTTCAAATGAACTTTATGCTGTACATGTCGCCCTTAAGGTAGGACCTCATTACCACTTAGCATCAGGTGGAATGAGGTCAATCAAAAAAAAAATTAAAAATCAAGCCAATTGTTTCACAATATCTTTGTCAAAACTAAGTTGCGTCATACAATTTTTTTTATCGATACAAAGTATCTAATCATTTCGAAATAATATAGCATCCATATAGAAACGAAATCTAGAAATAAATTTAGTAGTTTTTGCATTTATTCGTAACAAACGCAAAACCTAAATATTTATTTTTGAATAGTTTAATATTTTGTCGTTAAAGTTAACAACCAAGGTATATATTATCGTAATAATGAACTTGGCCCTCATTTTACATATATTTTAAAAGTGATTTATTTATATTATAAATGAGAAAATTTGCAAGAATGTCCAGATGTCTGAATGTATTTATGCTACACTTTCTCCCAAAATTATTGAATGGATTCGGATGAAATTTGTTAGACAGAATTATGAGACATTTGATGATGATATAGGATACTTTTTATCCCAAAGTAATGCGAATAAAGTCGCGGGCAACAATTAGTCTGTCGTATAACACTTCAAGATTGTAAAACATAATCTTTAAATGGTCAAAATTAAGTTCAAACTATGGAAGTATTATAAACTTTCGTATACGTTATAAATTAAGAATTTCGCGTTCGATTGTAAACATTTAAATAAGTTAACGGGTAAATACGCGATACCAATTTTAGTAGTTAATACGTGTTAACCCGTTAACTTGGTTAGATGTTCACAATAGAAGTATTGTTTGAACAATGTAAAGTGAGTGTAGCTTTCTCTCTTCATCATTGACTGTGGATCTTCCTTCGTTTACTTCCATTCTCGTGTGACGTTAATTCGTGTTGACACAGTTATTCTGCAAATGCAGCGACCGCCATTTTGAATTAATTATTAAACAATGTGAGGGGATAATTGTTTTTATTACATTTATTGACCATCACACATTTACGGTAACAAAATGTACAGTCAAAAGCATAAAGACTTACTGTTTGGAATTGGTATCGCCTTTATGTTGTCGCAGTAAGAGCTAATATTGTAATGCGAGTGTCTATCCTGAGAAACTGGTGTCCGTACAAGATGGCGGGTTTTATTCAATTGATGAATTTAATCAAAATGGCGGTCGCAAGTAAAATGTAGAGTTTATACGTAATTTGAAATTTTAATCGCCATTATTAGTTGTTAAGCGAAACTATTAGACTGATTTTGATGATTTTACTGTGTTCTTTGTAAATTATTTTAAGCGCCGCGCGTGTTTGTGTGAAAAAATTAGATCTCCATTTTATTGTGTCGTTTCACTACCTTTAAGAATCCATTTTACTATAGCTACTTTCAGTTTGAGTAAAAATAATTGCATTTTGTACAAAATGTCAAAGAGATAAACAACTTTGTATGATTTATTAGTAATTTTTAATTCCGTTAATTTGTATTGCAAACATTGTTGTACCTACTAATGAAAGTAGAATTATTTAAAAATTTCGTTTTGATGATTATACGCATTGCAGAATTAGCCGTGTATGATGTCAAATCATTGAAACGAAATTTGAAAATACTTATGTCTTAGTGAAAATGTGATCGGCTATAGAATTCAAATCTTTCGGGTTCCATTTTAAACATTTATAATAAGTTAACGTAATAACTACTAAATAAAAATGTTGTCGCATTTTGACCCGTTAACTTATTTTAAATGTTACCAGCTGCCATGACAGCTAAAATTCAAATAAACAGATGGTAAAGAGCAATTAAACTTTCAACGAAGACTTTATATCAATTTCGTGTAAAAATCGACTTATTTTAATTATTGTAACGTATTGTAAACTTTCACAATGAAAGGTGCCTTATTGTCATCTTTTCCATTTTTACACTTCCATTTTAGTTTTAATAAAGTGTTTTCGCTCTTTTTTTTACTGCTCTAGCTACACCCACTTAATAAACGTCAGATAGTTAACTTCAACTTGATGGTTCTCGTATATTTAAGGCCCACTTTTGCAGGCAACTTTTTATTGACAAACTTAATGTGAAATTAGAAAATGAGGAATCTTTTTATGCATATAAATAATATCTGTAATATTTAAGAAACGTCTATACCTATAAAATAAACGAAGCTACCTTCGGTTCGGAACAAATTACAGTTAAAGAAGTCAATGGATTATCTTTTAGGTTGCTTTAAAAATGGCTGCATTTACATGAAATTACTAATATTTGTTCAATGAGGGTTTTCGCGTTCGAAAAATCCAACAGATGGCGATACGTAGGCGCGGGTCCATCTGTTAATTGATTGGTGATTTAAATGTCATGGTGACATGTCTGTCAATGTCATGTAAACCATAACCAATCACGTAGCAGTTGGACGCCACGCCTACGTATCGCCATCTGGTGGATCTTTCGAATGCGAAAACCCTCATTATAAATAAATAAATAAATGCGCCAGACAATCACACCAATCACCTGGTCTCAAACTAAGGTTGTCCCTTGTACTATGAGTACCAGACGACGGATACTAACTGGGGGCGTCATCCCAGCACACCCAGACCCAAGTCAATTTAGAAAAGTTCGTTTTCCAAATTGACCCGACCGGGAATCAAACCCGGGACCTTTCACGCTTTGGTCGCCTACCTTAGCCACTGCGCCACCGAGGTCGTCAAATTCATTAATTTCGCTTTCGGGCTTTCAGTCAGCCGCAAGGCTAGAGCTGCTAGATTTTTATACAAAAAATATTTGTAATTATGGTTTTTTTTTAAAAACCTCGCTAATCCATTGAGTTGGTTCTTCTATAACTTTTATTTTAGATTAAATTCGTCAAAAAAACAGTTGCCTACAAAATTGAGCTATTTAATCTGATGCTATTAGGTCTTTAATGTACAGAGGGCTTACAATGTTCAAAATCACTATCAAGTAATAACTTTAAGCGAAAAATATAAAAATTGCATCGAATTTATACTTGAATAAGTTCGATTTTTGTGTGCATTAACACTTACAATGCCCAAAACCCGGCTCCCGGGTCCTACTGTATTTTCGTCAGACGCCCAGAACCCGGCTCCCGAGTCGGCCTATAGCTAGCTATACATCGCCTATGCGCACGCCCAGCACCCGCTAGCCGGGTCCTATTGTTCTCTCGAAAGTAGCAAGAGCAAGGGTTGTCAAAAATATTCACAGTTCAAATAATGTTTTTTAAAGATGTAAGAACTTACTATATTTGTTTTATTTTAATGAATTTTTCAATTATCCATGAAGTAAATAATTTAAAGGTGATGTTTAAAATAAATAAAATGTTAGATTGTGCTCAAACCCTTTGCAATGTTTTTTTCTAAAAATAAACGGACTGCATTTTAGCATCATAAAATAGTCATTGTTATTGTTCAACAAATAAATTTTCTAACCTTTGTAATCTACCTGGTCCAGACATACCAGAGATTAAAAAATGAATGTAGAATTACAACCTGTATTGTTTGTCACTAGTAATCCCGGTTAACAATTAGAACAAAAGATTCGGTCGATGCTGTGCACGTGCTGAGCGGTGCCCTTTTAACTTACCTCATTGTCAAAAAAAGGTGCTTTGAATTTCGGCGTTCCTATTATAAACACACTAATTGAAAAAAAAATAGAATCATTATGGAGTTTATTTTATGGTTCCAAGTTTTATGGTCAAGTATCTATTATTTGCAATTTGTTATTGTAGTTCGCGCCGCAGCTAGCCGACAAAGAGGATGATCCTTTATTATAATTTTATGATTCATTTATTAGTGTCACCAAAGATCAGGTGTGCAACTGATACAATTGTTTTTACAACTGTTTTAAAGTGCACCTGCGGGATTAAGACAACATGAAAGTAGTCTTAAAATTTACTATTTTATTGTTTTACGTGTCAAGTATTTTATTAACACTGTCCATTCTGTTTTTAACTAAGTTTTTAAACAAATGTCAGAACAAGTCTTTATTAATATATTTTAATAAAACTCCTTACAAAAAATCAACCCTTGAAAATAAGAACACGAGGCGCACGCTTTGAAAGTATTTCATAAAAAGTTCATCCTAATGTCCATAAGATTGAAGTATAAAATTACACCTGCAAAAAATTGAGTCTTACTTTCATTTGCCGCGATTATAGGTATATCTCAATTTTGTAACCATAAAATTTATAATTAATTCTATCTTTGCTACTTTTTCGGGAAAGCGTGGTGCCGCTTGTTGCATCTTAATATACTTTAACGTACCTTGTTGTAAAACCTTATCGCGTAAATATGCACCACGCCTTTGAAGTATGAGTAGAAATAAATATAAGAAAAACTACAATCCGCTTACGAATCGCCTCCATGTTTTATGCACAGCCAAAATAAAGTTTCAATATAACTGTAAAAGACTACATTTTCTTTGCGAAAATGTACAACCCTTGTGCACCCGGGAGGCGAGTTCTCGGCGTGGCGCGATGTTCCGCGATGCTGTGCGTCACGCGGCGCCCGTGCACCCGGCTACCGAGTCCTATACATACTCGTTGCTCAGTTTTGGGCGCGTGGCAGAAACATGAAAATTGATGAGCATTGAAAGTGTTAAAATGTATGCTTCTTCTATTGAGCGGGTGTACTTCGGCGGCTCAGGACGCGCGGCGCAAGACTGGCTATTTTGTATTCGAAATTTACATAAAACTTGTATAATTTTTATAGTTTGACTTAGTTCGGAGCGTGTGGGCGTGTATAGCGATCGCCGCGGCTGCGGCACACCTGTACATTTATAATAAACTTGTATTATTTATTGAGAGAAGTTTTTTATTTTTACCTGTATTGACGCGTTATTTTTGTACCAGTTTCGCATGCGTACTATGGGGCCGTTCATTAATCATGCGAGCCTTGAAAGGGAGTGGGGGAGGGTCCATAAAAATCACGCAATATCACAAGGGGGGCACCCCATAGGGCAGTAATATATCACGAGTATTTTTTAAGTATGTTTTGAAGTATTTTATAAATATTTTAAAAAATTAAGATTCTTTGTAAGTACCTATTAAAAAATACATGTAATGGATAAGGGGTTGGTGTAGTCTTTAACCTTGCCATATACCACCAGGGGGGGGAGGGAATAATGGATGACCCCTCTCTCCTTTATTCCACATATTCCATGATACTTTTGGTCGCAGCTAAGGACTTGCTTTGCAAAAATTGTACAGTAATAATAATAAAATTGAATACGTACGCTATGATGGAAAAAAACCAATTGAAACGTTAGAATTATTTTAATTAACGCATCTATACATTTTTGGTATGTACCTATATTAAATCCATAACTAAGACTCATTACTTACATTGAAATCATTAACAAATACTTAAACATACAACACAGATATATTACATATCAATAACTTAATATATTGTTAAATAAAATTGATACTGAGAGCTTACTTCCAAAGGCCTTTTATCAAAACAGAAATATGTCAGACCCGCAATTATTTTTAAATCCTGTTTTTAATTATTAAAATCAAAAACCACTTTTTAACTACGGAATGTTTCATTTTTGACAGTATGCCTGAGCAATAAAACATATTTTTTGTTATTTTTATAACGTACGCCGACTAATAATTTTATTCTACTAATAATACAGTTCTAAAATATTACATTTTATTTACAAACTTATGAAGGTAATATAATTTATCTAATATTATATCAACAGCATACACTACAACGCATATACTACAATGAGTCAAATATGACTCATAATAATAAATTCATGATACATTTTGTCGAAATAGGTACGTAAATAGGGGTATTCATAATAGGAAATCGGACTATAATATAATATGCTAAGTTATGGGGTTGGGGGCTGGTTACGTTAGTGGTGGATATTAAATACTACCCACAGACGACGTCATACGATAATTCGGCTTCCACCGTCCAAGGGATCGTGTCCGGAAATTGGTTGAATCTGCAAACGAGATGGAGGGATCAGTGCTGGTAGATAAAATAAAAAAACCAAAGTATATAGTATAATATAGTAATAAATGTATAGTAACGTGTGTTTGTGTATGTCTGTACCTGTCTGCGATGTCCCTGGTGACGCTGCGTCACTCGCAGTGTGTGTGTGTGTGTGTGTGTGTGTGTACCTGTCGGCGATGTCCCTGGCGACGCTGCGTCACTCGCAGTGTGTGTGTGTGTGTGTGTGTGTACCTGTCGGCGATGTCCCTGGCGACGCTGCGTCGCTCGCAGCGTCTGTGTGTGTGTGTGTACCTGTCGGCGATGGCCCTGGCGACGCTGCGTCGCTCGCAGCGTCTGTGTGTGTGTGTACCTGTCGGCGATGGCCCTGGCAACGCTGCGTCGCTCGCAGCGTGTGTGTGTGTGTACCTGTCGGCGATGGCCCTGGCAACGCTGCGTCGCTCGCAGCGTGTGTGTGTGTGTGTGTGTGTGTGTACCTGTCGGCGATGTCCCTGGCGACGCTGCGTCGCTCGCAGCGTCTGTGTGTGTGTGTACCTGTCGGCGATGGCCCTGGCGACGCTGCGTCGCTCGCAGCGTGTGTGTGTGTGTACCTGTCGGCGATGGCCCTGGCAACGCTGCGTCGCTCGCAGCGTCTGTGTGTGTGTGTACCTGTCGGCGATGGCCCTGGCGACGCTGCGTCGCTCGCAGCGTCTGTGTGTGTGTGTACCTGTCGGCGATGGCCCTGGCGACGCTGCGTCGCTCGCAGCGTCTGTGTGTGTGTGTACCTGTCGGCGATGGCCCTGGCGACGCTGCGTCGCTCGCAGCGTCTGTGTGTGTGTGTACCTGTCGGCGATGGCCCTGGCGACGCTGCGTCGCTCGCAGCGTCTGTGTGTGTGTGTACCTGTCGGCGATGGCCCTGGCGACGCTGCGTCGCTCGCAGCTCAGGCTGCGCGCGGTGCATCGCACGGGCATCAGCGCGTCGTCTGTCGGGCAGTAGGCGAGCACGTCGGCCGTGTACGCCTTGCGCCGCATGTGCTGCCACGCCCACGTCACGTCCGTCACGCCGGTCACTACCTGCAACAACGAAAATGTCTTTTAATAGGGGTTACCGCGCGTGAAACATCTGCAAGGTGGCAATAACGTGGGGATGAGGTTCAACTGCTGCGTGATTGGTTTTAACGTCAAGCAAGCTTAGCTAAGACACGCGAATAAATTTTATCGCGGTCTTTACAAGAGCCAAAATTGAAATCCATGCGTCTGCTGCTGATTGGCTGAAAATACGAGTGCGGTGTGCTATTAGCCAATCAACAGTTTTCTATTCTAAGCGTTACTTTTTATCACGAAATACTTAAGACACTCTGTACGATATTATGAGGGGACCATAGTTTGCGTGTATTTTGTATGCGACTGTAGATCTACAATACAATTTTAAATATTTTGTGATTAATCAAGAGCGTTTAATTGTGTGGATCACCAAACTTTGTTATTGATATTGCAGCAAAATAGTGTTATAAACAATTGACTTAGTCCGATTCAATCCTATTTATTTGACAAAACTCAGAAAGTTAGCAGGAATGGTAGTAACTTTTCTGACACCCATTTATTTATAAGAGTTCGCCAGGGCTCGATTCTGAGACCAGTTCTATTTTTTATTATTATAAACCACCTTATCATTAAATATATACAACCTACGTTACTAGGAATATTATAGCTTTACAGTAGTAATTTGATCCTTCAAAAATACTTTTGTGCGGCTCTCCAATCTATTCAGTAACTCTAATTGGCCCCGAATTCTATCTGGTGCGGACCCTGGCCCTCGTCTATAGTATTCTACTCACCCTCGCGTACATGGTGGGATTCTTACAGATCTTCTTGAACAGTTTCCCGCCTGCCTTCACCAAGTCCATGGAGTCATCGCCGCTCGCCGCGATCAGATCGTCCTCTGAAACGGAAGATATTTATATAAGGACGGAGGTAAATTGTTCCGGTTATCGTCCGTCATATTTACTAGGTACAGTGGGCGTAACTAAGGGTAGGTATCGGTTGAAAATAAAATCACTCGTACGGTAGAAAAGAAACGAAGTTGTAATCACAATTTCAATTAAATCTATTTACAGAATAATTAACACAATCACACCCGACACTAATTACATTGAACGGAAGTATGACGGTACGCGACAGTTTCTAGACGTTCACTGCTTGGCGGTCAGGAGCAAAGTGAGGCTCGCTGCACCGCACGCTACGTCGTAGACTCTGCCTAGCGCCGCCAGGTGGCGCTTGCGTGCCGTAGCTTCCATTCACTGTCGCCAGATGGCGCTTGCGTCGTAATTATTCCGACACGGCCATCCTGCTTGTACACGTCCTCGTGTGTTACCCTGTAAACAATAGCTTTACGAAAGTATTTGTTCCACTCGGTCTATCCTGACCCTTCTCTTTCTCTTTAAATAAGAAGTCACTTTTTCTCGAATCTTTTAATGGTTTTAACATAAGAAATTATTTAACTAAGTAAATTAACTTGAAACATAATCGTAATAATTCTAACTCAAAGAAAATAAGTAGAGCCATGTACCATTCGCTCTACAAAACAAACAACTATTTACCAGCTATGTAAGCTAATGCAATACCTCGAGCTACCCCTCTAATGCCACGGCTCTCCAAGCCGAATTGCGATGGCAATCGCTTTCTCTACTACGCGCATCCACTCTATGGATCTCTGCGCAAGTGTGCATCACCCACTGACTACACACTACGGTCTTATTGGACCACGACCTCCGCCAGAGCTAGACGCGCACCGCGCACCCACGGACTACTTGAGTTTCCTCAAGAGACACCGATTTCCACCGGGCTACGACTACGAATAACTACTGGTATAGTCGACTTAACTACGGCCATTAGAGCAATACTCGAGTTCACACTACTACATAATACGTTTACTCATCATCACTTGGATTTCTATGTATCTCGACCTCAACCTCGACTGGTACATGACTTTCAGGCATCTTTCTTAACCTATCATGTGCGTATTTGTAGGTACGCTTAGAATTCAATGCTTTCAACGTGTAACGGTCACCATCCAAAACGTCTAACACCTTAAAAGGTCCTTTGAACTTAGGGTCTAGTTTGGTCTGGTTTCGCTCCTCATTTTCGAGTAACACGAAATCACCCACAGAAAATCTTTTGATAGTTGCCTTTGTACTATCAAATCGAGTCTTGTCATATACTGCACATTCCTGCATTCTCTCAGACGCAGCCTCACGGATCTCGTCAATATCAACCTCAGTATCAACGTCACTACACATAAGGGATAACGGTCTCGCGATTTTACCGATTAAAAGTTCGAGAGGCGAAGCTTTTGTAACGCGATTCATTGTGCAATTTATTGCAAGTTGCACCTCACCTAATGCGTCTTGCCACGACTTGTCAGCACTAGTCTCTACAGCGGTAAGCATTGCTTTTAACACACTCATAACACGCTCTACCTGTCCATTCGCTCGAGACGATCCGGTTGCTATAAGATGCAAGTTAATGTTTTTGCTGTCACAAAAATCGCGAAACTCTCGGCTAGCGAAACATCTGCCCTGATCAGCAATGATACGAGTGGGGGCCCCAAACAAAGCTACGCTATCATTTACCGCACGAATACTACTCTTGGTATCAATATTGGTGGTATGAAAAAGCAGAACGTATTTTGTAAACGCGTCAATCATAACAAAAACGTATTCTTTGTCGTCATTTTTACCGCTTAGTTTACCGGTCGCGTCAATGTGAACCCTGTGCCACGGGATAGTCACTTTCGGTATTGGGTGCAACTCGGCCTGGACTTTTCCTGAACGCGATTTAGCAACTTTACAGGTTACGCAATTGTCAACGAACTTCCTAACATATAGAGTCATCCCTGGAAACCAGTAAAAATCAAAAAGCTTTTCGCAAGTCTTATCAGAACCTAGATGAATGAGCGAGTCATGAAAGTTATTAATGACTGACCATCTTAATGCGCGGGGTAAATAAGGTAAAGTTTTAGTCCTGCCGTTACGCTGAATTTTACGGTGGAGAATACCTGATCGTAGTACATACGTCTTAGCCAATTGATCATCCATTTGGTTACTCTCTAAATCTTGAATTATTTTAGAGACCTCCTCATCGCGTTGTTGTTCGGCTTGAAGCCAGTTAGGAGAGAGCTCAGTGATGTTAATGCGCCTTTGTTCGACACAAGAATTCAATGATTTCGGTTCAGAAGGCAGGGGATTTCGAGATAAGAAGTCAACGTGAGACATCTTCTTACCCTCTCTATACACGAGATCAAAATCAAATGACTGAAGAAAAGACCACCATCTATGAGCTCTGGGAGTCAAATCATGCTTGGTTTGGGATGCCTTTAATGAGTTGCAGTCAGTAACCACAGTGAATTTCCTTCCGTGGAGGTACTGACGAAAGTGCTTTATAGAGTTCACAACCGCGAGAGTCTCCAATTCATAGGAGTGGTATTTACTCTCTGCAGGAGACGTTCGCTTGCTGTAGTAAGCAACGACATGGCGCTTGCCTTCCACAACCTGGAACAGAATTGCTCCGTACCCTAAGCTGCTAGCGTCTGTATGCAACTCTACATGATGTTGGGGGTCATAAATCGTCAGAACAGGGTCATTCGTCAAAACAGAAATAATATTTTGACGGATAGTTTCATGTTCTGGTAGCCATTTGAGGTCACCTTTGTGTGAAGTCAATCGGTACAATGGAGCCATGATACGGGAGAAATCTTTCACAAATTGGCGAAAATATGAAGCTAGTCCGATGAACTGCCTCAACTGTGTTACAGTTTGTGGTGGTGGTAGAGCTGTTAAAGCGTTAACCTTTCTGCGATTGGGTCGTATCTGGCCAGTCTCTACTTCAAATCCCAGAAACTCTACCTTCTCTTTCAGGAAGGAGCATTTTCTGAGGTTTAAAGAGAAACCAGCTTTGGCTAAAGTCTCTAACACAATTTTGAGCCTTTCTAATCCTATCTCTACATCAGGGGACACGATCAATATGTCATCTACGTAAACAATGACGTAATCATGAGCAAGGTCACCCAAAGCGGTCATTATAGCTCTCTGAAATACAGAAATTGCATTTTTCAGTCCGAAAGGCATGGTCAAAAACTCAAATTGACCATCTGGGGTAATAAAAGCTGTGGTCTCTATTGATTCTTCATTTACAGGAATTAAATGAAAGCCGCTTGCGCAATCCAAAAGTGAGAAGTAATTAGCCCCATTAAGTCGAGCTATTTGGTCTGAAATTAAAGGAAGTGGATAGCGGTCTGAAACTGTGTTATTGTTAAGTTCGCGATAATCGATACACATCCGGTCTGAGCCGTCGCGCTTCTTTACTAACAGTGCAGGACTGGCATACGGTGAACAACTGGGCCTAATGATATTCGCATCTAATAACTCTTTAACTCTATCACGAATAACTCTACGTTCCTCTGCAGGCATCCTATACGGGCGACGTTGCACTGTATGATTTGGATCAACTAATCGGATTTTAAGTTCGCCTGTATTAACCCTCGTTGTAGGAAGACCGGTAATAAAATATTCAGAAAACTGATTTAATATGTCTAAAAGCCTAAACTTGTCTAAACCTGTCACATCCGTATCGATAACTGTTAAATCCGGTTTCTGCTTGTTATCGCGAATTACTGAATTAATAATTGCAACTTTGTTCAAAGAAAACTCAGTAGCTGTTATGTTAACACAAAATCCCAAGTCCAATATCTCGCGTCCAACCATGATCTCATTTTGTAAATAACTATCAGGCAAAACGTGGAATAAAATCTCTAGAGAGTGATCGTTAATCGTCACAAAGCATAAAATTTGTTCTGTGCTGTATACTCGACTTTGACCAATGCCGGTCATTGCAACAACATTATTTACGCGTTCGCCACAAAATTTGGCCGCTAAACTTTCTTTGATTAACGAGCATTCAGCACCAGAATCGTAAAAAAAAGAATATTGCACACCTTTATGTTGTAAGGTACCCGTCGGTGGTTGCACGACGCAGACATCCACGCGTCGCTCGTTCCGGGATGCACCGCTGCTGCCGCCGCTGCTGCTTTCGGCCTGATGGCCACCGCTGCTGCACCGGCTCGCGATGTGTCCTGGCTTCCCACATTTGAAGCACACGAAAGGCTTCGCCGCTGACTGTTGGTTTGCTTGACTCGATGTTGCATGCGTCGTAGGTCTTCCTCTCACATCCACAGGCTTGCTCCTACATTCAGAACGCCTATGACCCATTTTTCCGCAGTTATAGCATTTTAGCGAGGTTATCTTAGCTCGCTTTACCTCGGGCTCATTAGACGATTCTCCAGGAGTATGTATCCGGCGCTTCAGATATGAGAAAGCGTATAGCTCTTTCTGTAATTTGTCTCTAGAAGAGATGTCGGTAGTAAACGCTAAGCGTTGTAATCTCGAGTCGAACTGCGATATATGCGCTAATACAGCTGCTACAGCAATCTGCTCCTTATCTGCATCCTTCCATCTGTTAGTAAGTGATGCCATCAACCGACTCGCATAGGCGGAAAGGGCCTCTTTTTCGTTGGGTTTACTGCCGTTAAGGTTTATAAAAGTACCCGCCAAAGTCTCTGTTGTAACAAATCTGGCCGTGAAAAGTACCTTGAACTCCTCCCATGTCATTCCTTGGTATACAATTTGCGATAGCCATGTCGACGCTGCTCCCTTCAATGCTTTGCTGATCACAACAACAAGTTCACCGCCGCTTAGTAAATTTTCGGCAAAACACAAATCCGCTGTCGCGCACCATGATTTCGCATCGGTATCCATCTTATCAGGGTCAAATTCGGGAAGTTGCACTCGATTCCTTGTCTTTGGTGCTTGCAAGGCCTCAATTAATGCTCTCATGTTTGCGTTTTGTTGTTCAAATAAAACTCGCCAACGGTCACTTTCCGTGTTTAAATCTTGCTGCTCAACCGACACCGAGAACCCCGCTTCTGATAAGGACGGAGGTAAATTGTTCCGGTTATCGTCCGTCATATTTACTAGGTACAGTGGGCGTAACTAAGGGTAGGTATCGGTTGAAAATAAAATCACTCGTACGGTAGAAAAGAAACGAAGTTGTAATCACAATTTCAATTAAATCTATTTACAGAATAATTAACACAATCACACCCGACACTAATTACATTGAACGGAAGTATGACGGTACGCGACAGTTTCTAGACGTTCACTGCTTGGCGGTCAGGAGCAAAGTGAGGCTCGCTGCACCGCACGCTACGTCGTAGACTCTGCCTAGCGCCGCCAGGTGGCGCTTGCGTGCCGTAGCTTCCATTCACTGTCGCCAGATGGCGCTTGCGTCGTAATTATTCCGACATATACATAACGACTCTGGCTGAATTGTTATTAGATATAACAATTCAGCCAGAGGTCTATTTACAGTTGCGATGTCGACATAAATATATAAATGCGCCAGACAACCACACTTATCACCTGGTCTCAAACTAAGCTTTACCCTTGTACTATGAGCACCAGACGACGGATACGAAACGGGGGCATCATACCAGCACACCCAGACTTAAGTAAATTTAGAAAAGTTAGTTTTCCCAAATTGACCTGACCGGGAGTCGAACCCGAGACCTTTCGCGCTTTGGCCACTTACCTTAGTCATCACGCCAATGAAGACATCATACACAAATAATTATAAGGTACTAGCAGCGACCCGCGACTTCGTACGCGTGAACTTAGTATTTTCTAGCAAAACAGATGGTCAGTTTTACTCCTATCTCCCCTAATATTCAAAACAAAAAGCGGTCCATATTTTAATTCAAGTTTTGCGTATTTAATTATTAGTGTTCACAGTTCACGTGTGCCTTGAAATTAAATATTATTAAAAGGGAAGAGTTCGATCATGAGTTATTGATTAACTTAGTGCAAGAGAGGGACAAGGCACGTGAACATTATAAACATAACAATCATAAAAGAAAACATATGTTTTAAGAAATAACGCTTGTGAACTTAGTTGACACAAAACAAAATAAAATAAAAACAAAAAGAAACGACCTACGATTCGACACAAACATAGCGTCAGCAAAATTGGCATAGTAAACAATCAATACATCGATCCTACATCGCGATGTCAGAGTTATCGTCGCCATTACCTATATATACAACGAACCAAGATTGGTAGTTGGACCTTGGTCCCCGAGCAGATAACACCTAGCTGGCGTAAGTATTTATATTTTTAGTAAAGAACATACGTTCCTTAAATTTGTAGTAACTACTTTACTTATGGCGTGCAATAAGAATATGAATATGAATCCCATAAGGTGTTAAGTTCCACCCACCTCCGTCGGCCGCGAAGGAGAGCCGCGCCGCCGGGCGCGCGCCGCGCTGGTTCACCGCGTAGTACAGCGCGCGCGCGCACTCCAGCGGACACTCCGTCACTATCAGCTGGCCTGCACACGACAACAGGGACATTGTTTTATAACTCCTGATGCAAAAACGACGGGGTGTTATTTGTTAGACGTGTCTACCCGTGTGCGTGTCTGCCTTGCGCGTGTCTGTTTATGTGCGTGTCTGCTTATATGTGTCTGTGTTCATGTATGTACAGGCTAATATGGTGTATTTGATAGTTGATTTCATATGAATTATTATATTGTATTAACTGATGTCGCTATCCCATTTTACATCGCGGTGATGAGATTTTTCGCCGTTTGTACATAGGTCTCGTCTGAAAATGAATAAATAAGCTCTTCAGCAAGTGAAATTATCAAGTGCTTAATTTACTCCGAAGTCAGTAGTATCCTGAGGGTGCACATGAGCAGGATCTCGTTCAATATACGTAGTTGTTTATGTGCGTGACTGACTATGGGTATGTCTGTTTATGTGCGTATCTCTCTGTATGCGCACAGAAACAGCGTGTCTCTGTGTGTAAATCTGTACTACTACAGATTTCAAATTCAAGATAAGTAAATATGGAATGTAAATCGGTTCGGTTGGTATATAAACTGATTTAAAAATAACAGTTGATGTGGCGGTACTGTATGATGTAGTGTGTGGTGTGCACTGACCGGCGGGCAGCGTCCAGACGGGCTGGTGGCGCGAGGCCCGCAGCAGGTACTGTATGTATGTGTGTAGTAGTGTGTGGTGTGCACTGACCGGCGGGCAGCGTCCAGACGGGCTGGTGGCGCGAGGCCCGCAGCAGGTACTGTATGTATGTGTGTAGTAGTGTGTGGTGTGCACTGACCGGCGGGCAGCGTCCAGACGGGCTGGTGGCGCGAGGCCCGCAGCAGGTACTGTATGTATGTGTGTAGTAGTGTGTGGTGTGCACTGACCGGCGGGCAGCGTCCAGACGGGCTGGTGGCGCGAGGCCCGCAGCAGGTACTGTATGTATGTGTGTAGTAGTGTGTGGTGTGCACTGACCGGCGGGCAGCGTCCAGACGGGCTGGTGGCGCGAGGCCCGCAGCAGGTACTGTATGTATGTGTGTAGTAGTGTGTGGTGTGCACTGACCGGCGGGCAGCGTCCAGACGGGCTGGTGGCGCGAGGCCCGCAGCAGGTACTGTATGTATGTGTGTAGTAGTGTGTGGTGTGCACTGACCGGCGGGCAGCGTCCAGACGGGCTGGTGGCGCGAGGCCCGCAGCAGGTACTGTATGTATGTGTGTAGTAGTGTGTGGTGTGCACTGACCGGCGGGCAGCGTCCAGACGGGCTGGTGGCGCGAGGCCCGCAGCAGGTACTGTATGTATGTGTGTAGTAGTGTGTGGTGTGCACTGACCGGCGGGCAGCGTCCAGACGGGCTGGTGGCGCGAGGCCCGCAGCAGGTACTGTATGTATGTGTGTAGTAGTGTGTGGTGTGCACTGACCGGCGGGCAGCGTCCAGACGGGCTGGTGGCGCGAGGCCCGCAGCAGGTACTGTATGTATGTGTGTAGTAGTGTGTGGTGTGCACTGACCGGCGGGCAGCGTCCAGACGGGCTGGTGGCGCGAGGCCCGCAGCAGGTACTGTATGTATGTGTGTAGTAGTGTGTGGTGTGCACTGACCGGCGGGCAGCGTCCAGACGGGCTGGTGGCGCGAGGCCCGCAGCAGGTACTGTATGTATGTGTGTAGTAGTGTGTGGTGTGCACTGACCGGCGGGCAGCGTCCAGACGGGCTGGTGGCGCGAGGCCCGCAGCAGGTACTGTATGTATGTGTGTAGTAGTGTGTGGTGTGCACTGACCGGCGGGCAGCGTCCAGACGGGCTGGTGGCGCGAGGCCCGCAGCAGGTACTGTATGTATGTGTGTAGTAGTGTGTGGTGTGCACTGACCGGCGGGCAGCGTCCAGACGGGCTGGTGGCGCGAGGCCCGCAGCAGGTACTGTATGTATGTGTGTAGTAGTGTGTGGTGTGCACTGACCGGCGGGCAGCGTCCAGACGGGCTGGTGGCGCGAGGCCCGCAGCAGGTACTGTATGTATGTGTGTAGTAGTGTGTGGTGTGCACTGACCGGCGGGCAGCGTCCAGACGGGCTGGTGGCGCGAGGCCCGCAGCAGGTACTGTATGTATGTGTGTAGTAGTGTGTGGTGTGCACTGACCGGCGGGCAGCGTCCAGACGGGCTGGTGGCGCGAGGCCCGCAGCAGGTACTGTATGTATGTGTGTAGTAGTGTGTGGTGTGCACTGACCGGCGGGCAGCGTCCAGACGGGCTGGTGGCGCGAGGCCCGCAGCAGGTACTGTATGTATGTGTGTAGTAGTGTGTGGTGTGCACTGACCGGCGGGCAGCGTCCAGACGGGCTGGTGGCGCGAGGCCCGCAGCAGGTACTGTATGTATGTGTGTAGTAGTGTGTGGTGTGCACTGACCGGCGGGCAGCGTCCAGACGGGCTGGTGGCGCGAGGCCCGCAGCAGGTACTGTATGTATGTGTGTAGTAGTGTGTGGTGTGCACTGACCGGCGGGCAGCGTCCAGACGGGCTGGTGGCGCGAGGCCCGCAGCAGGTACTGTATGTATGTGTGTAGTAGTGTGTGGTGTGCACTGACCGGCGGGCAGCGTCCAGACGGGCTGGTGGCGCGAGGCCCGCAGCAGGTACTGTATGTATGTGTGTAGTAGTGTGTGGTGTGCACTGACCGGCGGGCAGCGTCCAGACGGGCTGGTGGCGCGAGGCCCGCATCAGCGCGAAGGGCGCGTGCGCGCGCGCCAGCAGCGCCGCCACGGGCTCAGCGCTCGCCGGGAACACCTCCGAGCACAGCGTGAACCGCGACAAGGACGCTGCACAACACGACACATCACTCACTACATTTTAAGGAAATAGGAATTTTCATCTTCCTTTGCGGTGCAGGAATCGAACCCTTGACCTTCACGTATCGCGCGTGCTGCTCTTCCAACTGAGCTAACCACAAGTTATCGTAGGCGATGACGATTTAAAAGTTTTCATTGAATCAAGAAATATTTGATTTGGAAGAACAAGCAGGATGCAATTGGAGTTTTTTGTGACTTGTCTAAAGCCTTCGATTGCGTTAATCATAAAACATTGCTGATGCAGTTGCAACATTTTGCTGTTACGAACAATTCGCTAAGTCTATACAGTCATACTTGCATGACAGAATCCAAAAAGTATGCGTTAATGGAACTAACTCTCCCTTTTATCTATGGGAGTACCCCAGGGTTCAATATTGGGACCATTACTTTTTCTTAAAAACTAAAAAACAGACTTTTAGAAATCTTTAATCTTTTTGGACAAAAAGCTTCACGGTTTCATTAATTATAAATCATAGTAAATATTTAACATAGATGATTACATATCTACTTATAACAATTTCACATAGGTAATTATTTATCATTCATCACGAATTGAAATTGTTTATTTACTCGCGATCTAATAAAGATCTAGCAAACGGAAAACTCTCGAGGCGTCAAACTAAAATATGTCCAGATTGGCTAAGTATTATATCCCAAAAAATTCAATTTATCTGAAAAAATTTAAGTTACCAGAGAAAAATCAGATTTTGTGTAACACATTTAAAAAGCGCGCGTAAACGCCAAGTCACGTGACTGTTTAAATTGTGACGTCAACGTTCTATACATCAAACCGATACGTTCCAACCCGACTTCATTTTATGAAAATATCAAATTTTTAATACGATTAGCGATACAATCATTCAATTTTAATATTCATTTCGCCACATTCATTAAAAAAAATAATTTTCGTCGACAGCGGTCATTTGCGAACTCAGTGTTTAGTAACATTTCAATTTTTAAATGCTAAAGGCGTGCTTTTTAGTTGTATAAACTATTATTTTTATTATGGATACAAATATTTCTCATTCTCATTTTCCCTAACATTTAGTAGTGTAAGGTAGTGTACTCACTGGCGTGCGGCCGCTCGGCGCGTGTGTCGCGCGACCCGCCCGGCTGCTGCGGCTGGAATAGACAATAACACAAAAATATTTTTACTAAGGTCCGGGCTCGGTTCCCGATCGGATCAATATGGAAAACGTTCTTTTCCACCTTGTCTCGGGTCTGGGTAATTATAATTACAAAAAAAAATCCAAAATAATTATTTTGGATTTTTTTTACAATTTTATACCCCTATTTTCATTTACTGCCTTTTTAATATATATTTACAAATAAATCAAATGAAAAGCCGTTACATAAGCCAGAGTTTATCAATCTAGCTTCAAAAACTAAAAAACCTTATGAGTAAAATTTTTACAATCTCTTAATATCATTTTTTTTATCTAATTAATGAACTAAAAATATTTATCAAGCTTTTAGCTTTAATAACCCCTTTTCCTTCCCAACCCCTTGAAACTTAATTGACAGATAGATACATATACTTTATTGCACAAAATCTTTACAGAAATAGGTTTTACAGATTGATTGCGGCGAAATTTGACTAAATCATACTTTGAGACTCACAAGCTTTGACGACGTTATTGCTTTTCTATTATAAATAATGCGAATGTTACTTTAATATTTATATTTTTATAATATTTCGTATTGTAACCTCATCAACAGTTTTGCTTTTTTTATTTTAATATCCATGTTACCTTCGTAACTCACTATTGTATTAATAAAACTCCCGAACTTTATTTTACCATTTTTCCGTTTTAATGACATTTTCTCAAGTTGACATATTTTCAAATATTCTTTTTAAATTCTATCACATAATGTAACCTTTTTTACTCAACAATCCATATGCGGAGATTTGTAATTGGTATTGATCTCTATTTAATGTAAACATAGTTATTTAGTTTAAGAGAGGTAGGGCATTGCGATTTATCGCTCGAACTGGAGCAGCCCGACTGGTGAAACACCTCCACCTTACAGAAGACCGCAGCCAAATAACAATCACTTCTGTGTTGTTGTGCTCCTGCGTGTGAGTAAGGTTTACAGAGCTCCTGGGGGGTGCTACATTAGAAGCAGGGGTCAAGCCTTCAAGGTAAGGGCGACAAGTCCAGTAACATATTTATTATGCTGTACTTGTCACCCTTAAGCTATGACCTCATTACCACTTAACATCAGGTGGGATGAGGTCAATCTTGAAGTTATAGTATCTATTTACACTGTAAATCTTCCAAATAAATAAATAAGTATAAAAACGAGGTTACCTCATCAGCGAGGGCGGGCGGCTCGTCCGCTGACGTCATCATCGTCAGGTTCCGAACCATCTTCTGGCGGAAATCTTCTTGGAATATCGTGCGCTTGTCACCAGACACCGTCTCTGAGGGTAGTATAAATCGGACCACATCACTTACCTTCCAAAGGTATACTTGTATAGCTGTGCAATCGATTAAGTATCGATTATTAATCGGTTGTGCAAATGAGACTCAAGTAATCTAATAATCGATTAGACTACCGATAGTATCCATATAATTGATTGTGTCTATTCCTATCTTTATGCAACATAATCGATTGTAATTGTTAAGATCGACAACACTATTAATTAAATAGATACTGAAGTCAAGTCGGTATCTACTCGATTCGATCGATCGATTATTTATTAGAAACAGAATTTTTTTATCTCCCCTTGCGGTGCGGGAATCGAACCCACGACCTTCACGTATCGCGCGTGCTGCTCTTACCAACTGAGCTAACCGCAAGTTATCGTAGGCGATGAAATTTTTCTGCTGTATCAACCGCTAGCCTCCGGTAATGAAGGTCTCCGATATGTGAAGGTCGTGGGTTCGATTCCCGCACCGCAAGGGGAGATAAAAAAATTCTGTTTCTAATATTTAAAGTTCGCTCGTACGGCGTATAGTACTATACAAATAATAAAATCGATCAATTATTTTATTGCAATCTCCTTAGACACCTTAAAATACCCAAAATTTACTTAATTTCATAAGTATTACAAATGTAATCTACATGAATAAAAAATATTGACTTTGACTTTGACTTCGTTGCGCTGTGTATGAAAAGTAATATAAAATTGCTATACCTGAAACCGGTGAAAATAGTGCTGAAAGAGTCCGTCACATACAAACATACATACATAAATACAACCAGTGAATAAAAAAAAACATAGAAGCATTTTTAACGCTTGAAACCGGCATATAAGCGCGGACCAATCACATAGCTTGTTTTATCTCTTTTTTTTTTTAATATTGCACTTCAAGATTGACCTCATCCCACCTGATGTTAAGTGGTAATGACGTCCTAGCTTAAGAGCGACAAGTACAGCAAAATAAAGCTGTTAGTGGACGTGTCGCCCTTACCTTGAAGGCTTGACCCCTGCTACTAATGTAGCACCCCCCAGGAGCTGAGGTATTTCACCAGTCGGGCTGCTCCAGTTCAGGCGATAAATCGCTATGCCCTACCTCTCTTAAATCTCATTTTATGAAATGACGTTACTTACGAACCCTGTCTATTTGTCGACCTAAACGCATTAGCCTTAAAGTTTTTTATCGAATGTCTTACTTTATTACTATATTACGTATCTAATGATTGTGTGCTTTACATTTGTGTGTTTTTGTGACATTATTTAAATGAAGTTCGTACGACGGGAATTCTTCCATGTTTTTTTCGTTACTGAATACAACCCAAGCTTATAAAAAGCGTGTTAAAATATCGCGACAGCATATGTTTAACTATTAAACGCCTCCCCTCTCCTACGTTGCCGTGCCCGACAGGGTCCTAAATTGTACTTTTAGTTCTAAGCAACTAAAATATTGTTACGCGCCACGATCGATGGTATTCTAGTAAACAGCGCCATCTAGTTTGGAAAGGCGGGACTTCAGAGAGTCGAGACGCGTACGCCAGAACTTACTAGAACTATGGCCTTGACCGAGCGTACGGCCGGTCAAGGCCGGACTGCGCGCGAATGTTCCGGATGTTTCTGCGTTGGAAGGTTCGGGAACGGCCACGGCAATATAAAAGGCCGGGATTCACCGCGACCGGGACAGTATTGAATTAGCGATACAAGTGATTACTTCGAAAGCGATTTTGAAGTGCGACTTGGGAGCTATTGTTGTTTTAATTAGTGCGTTTTAAGGTTGTTATTAGTGGCGTTCAATTAAAGTGTGACTTTTGGTAATTTTTATCGGCTGTTTTTATTGTCACGAACCCGAAGCTCGTAACAATATGTAATACCTACTTTAGTTATGGAGTGCAATAAAGAATATGAATATGTATATTATAGTTATGTTACAATAGGTGAAAGAGTGAGATGCCACTAACGAGTTGTAGCCGAGTAGAAAAAGGATAAAACATAGCTTGCCAAAATAGAACTTAGTTTTAACGTTCCGTCTGCTATATTATTAGGTGTTGCTATATTATTAGGTGTCTGTGTGTAAAAACAGAAATAGTAGGCCAATTTAATTAATAACTGGTATCGGTAAGTTAAAAAAAAACGTTTTTTAAATTATATTTAAATGCCCTAAAAAGAAAAAAATAAACTTTAACACTAAAACTTTTACCGTTAACTTATACTGATATTTCAAATTTAACACATTTGACATAATTTATATGTTGTAAAAGATTGAAAATAAAAGCTTAAGGCCCTATACGAAGCAATTGACATTACCCGTTTCGCGGCGAACCGCGCGCCATCTATTGAACGCATTTGGCATTAGCTCGTGCTAGCGCAGCACGAGTGTGCGGTGCTAGTACGAGCTAATGCCATGTAGTACTAATACATACATGTCATGCTGTGCAGAGTAATTTTGATTTAGAGACAGCATTGCGTACGTATAATTTATTAAATCTTACTACTTTGTAATATTAGTAAGTACCAATAGATTATCAATTTTGTACTTTATTCGTTACATACATACAAACATATCGATGGCTCCAACGAATAAACGTGCAAACGAAAAACTACAACTTTTCAGGAAACCATAAAAACGTTTGAAATCACATTACTTTAATGACGTAATGAATAGATATATTTAATGTATAAATTATATTAAAGGTTTAACATATTTCAGCTCATATATTTTTTAAGAAAATAAATCTATCGATTTTCTCAGTATTCAAGAAAAAACATATAATTTTATTATTCTAGTGAAAAATTTGTGACTTGTTAACAGAAATGTATCACTGCACGTTTATTCGTGTCATAAATGAAGCATAAACAAGTGTAGTAAAAGGGTGCACGGTTATTCTACAGATTAGTAAAAGATAATAATTCTATATTAGGATAGCTGTATTTGCGGTCTGCAATGAAGCATAACTAATAAAAGTAGCTTCCATTTTTACACGAATAACCGTGTCTTTTTATTAAAGGAGTTATTACCCAGAGGAAAGGTTAGACACAAGCGGCAGATCGATTTAACACGTTTATTTTGGTGTACTCAAAGAAGCAATTATATTCAATAGACGCGTGTTTTGTTATTCATGTGATATGAAGGTATTTAATTTACCTACAATAAACGAATTTTGTGCTATAAAAGTCTTATTTTAAGTCCAAAATTTACAAAAAAAAAATGTGTAGGCGTATCATAGGCCATTAAAACGAAAAAAAACGAAAAAAAAAATTTTGGGCAAGAGCTCTTACGTACGAAAAATAACTTTACGTACTTTGTTTGAAATTATTGTTCTTGTGAGTCTTACAAAATGTCGTTGTAAAAATTGCAAAAATAAAAAATTAAAAACTTCATTCTGTTTTCTCCATAGTGGGGGTTAGGTCCTGAGTGTGTTAATTCTTACTAGACAATTCCAAGCAGTCAATCATACCCCTATGGCAATATATGACATTATTTGCCGTCTCTGTGTTTGCACTTGCTCATGTACTCTGTTCATTATTTTCCGACTCGTTTGTGTTATTTCGTCGACTCGCGTGCAATACCGCGTAATGACATTTACCCGTAAGTTCTAATTTAGATTGAAATAATATGAAATAACAGACAAATTTAATCTTTATGGCAAATGCTACATACGCGGTATTGCACGCGCGTCGACGATTTGCATTTTTGAGTTTCTCACTTGCCTAGAAACGTATAAATGATCAGTTTGGCAAATGTAAATAAGTAAAAATGCAGCCTAAGCAGCCTCCCGACAAAAAAATATTATTGTATTGTAAAATACTACAAAAAATATAATTTCAAAATGGAATTTTCACAATTCGAGCTGCGTTCTTGTACTAAACTCTTTTTATTTTAGCTCTTAATATTTATTTCTTTTCCTAACATTTCCTATTATTTCACTGTTATAGTCAATACAGACACAATTAACTAAAATCCCCTTACACTAGGTACACATCGGAGCGCCTGATATATTTATAACGGCAAATTTTTATATTTGAAAATAAACGGCGTTTGTGTTTTAAATTAATTATTTTAATAACTAATATATTGTATCGAAAATGAAGAAGGCGGCGACCTCCGGAATCACAATCCTAACATGTTTTAGTAAAAATATTTCTTTCTAAATTTATATTTACAGAGTTTTGGAAGAAAAATAATTTTACGATTTAAATTTTTATCATTTTTTTAAACTGGTATATTTTTTATATATTCATTTATTTTAAAATTTCAAGAAGGCGGCGACCTTGTAAAATATCTGAATAAACGTACAAAAAGTGATTTAATGCTTAGAATTACTTTAGGTCATAGTTCTAGTGAACAGAAATACATGAAGTTTCGCAAATTCTCTTCCTATTGGGCCTTAAAAGATTAAAATTTGAAAACTAAGAATGCAATGCATGCAAAATTTCAGCTCAATTGTTAAACGGGAAGTGGCTCAAATTTAGCTCACAAGATTTCATTACAGACAAACGAACAAACATCGGTACAGGTGAAACTAAATAAAAGCTTGTAAAAGAACAAAATTGAACTCACCGCTATCCTTTTCAATTTCCTCCTTAACTCCCTTCTCTTGTATTTTCAGCCCAAACTTCTCACCCTGCCCTTGGTTCACACCCAACTGGTTCAAACCCAACTGGTTCACACCCAACTGGTTCACACCCAACTGGTTCACACCCAACTGGTTCACACCCAACTGGTTCACACCCAACTGGTTCACACCCAACTGGTTCAAACCCAACTGGTTACCCGGTTTCTGTTGGTTCATTCCCAAAACCGTAACCAGGGGCGCGTCGACCAACTCACTCATCATCGACTGGTTCAAAACCAGTGGTTGATGGATTTCTTCTCTATTTATTATCTGTGGTTGGTTGATACTGATGGTGACCGGAAGTATTACCATTTGCTGCATTTGGTCGCCGGAAGCACTTTGACCCTGTGGGTACACCATGTAATAGTTGGTTGTTTGTGTAAAAGGCTGATTTTGGGGTTTATCAATTGGAATTACATGTTGTTGAGTAAAGTTTTGAGCTTCCTGCGCTGGCATATTAGCATCTTTTAGTGCGTTACATTTGGCTGGTAATTGGCGACAGTTGGCCGTCTGTGTGAAAGGTTCATTATCGATTTGAATCACGTTTTGTTGGCTAACGTTCTCTTTTTTTACGTCTAAAACTGGCATTTGGACAACTTTCGGTGCGTTACATTTGGCTGGTAATTGGCAACAGTTGGCCGCTTGTGTGAACGGATGACTCGTTGGGTTATTAACGGTTTGAATAGCGTTTTTTTGGCTCACGAACTGATCTTTGGCGGGTAATACTGGCTTTTTATTGTCTTTTGTTACATTACATTTGGTTGGTAATTGGGAACAGTTGGCCGTCTGTGTGAACGGTTCATCCTCTTGACTATCATCTATTTGAATCACGTTTCGTTGGCTAACGTTCTCTTTTTTAACGTCTAAACATGGCATTTTAATATCTTTTGGTTCGTTACATTTGGCTGATAATTGGCGACAGTTGGCTGTTTGTGCGAATGATTGACTCGTTTGGTTATTTTCGATTTGATTAGCGTTTTGTTGACTAACGTTCTCAATTTTTACGTCGAACCATGTCATTTTAGTATCATTTGGTACATTACAGTTAGCTCGTAATTGTTGACAGTTGGCCGTCTGTGTGAACGGTTCATCCGTTTGACTATCATCTATTTGAATCACGTTTCGTTGGCTATCGTTCTCTTTTTTAACGTCTAAACATGGCATTTTAGTATCATTTGGTACATTACAGTTAGCTCGTAATTGTTGACAGTTGGCCGTCTGTGTGAACGGTTCATCCGTTTGACTATCATCTATTTGAATCACGTTTCGTTGGCTATCGTTCTCTTTTTTAACGTCGAAACATGGCATTTTAGTATCATTTGACACATTACAGTTAGCTCGTAATTGTTGACAGTTGGCCGTCTGTGTGTTTAAAACTATTATTTTACATTTTTTTGATGCGTTACTCTGAGCTGGTGCTCGTGGAATAATCTTGGTCAACGTAGCATGGTCATTAGTGAATTTGAACGATATTATTTTGGTCAATTGCACATTGTCGCTTTTACCAGCTTCGGCAGCGTACGTGTGGTCTAATTTGTCAGGTCTGACGCTCTCTTTATTTTCAGTTCTGACGCGTGTGTCATTTGTTGTCGATGCGTCATTTGTTGTCGATGCGTCATTTGTTGTCGACGCGTCATTCGTTGTCGGTGCGTCATTCGTGTCAGAATCGTCGATTATTTCGATGACGTCTTCTAAAGGTTTGGGGGGGTGAGAGGGTATTTTCGTTGCGGCCCGGTTGGGGTCGGGCTGAAGATGGCCGATGTTGAAGAATCTGTGAAATAATAATACAGTTGAATAAATAATGGCCTGTTTAAGTAAGAAAAAACAAACATATTAAAAAACCTCTCAACCGATTCTGATGAAATTTGGCATAGGTATACGTTGAACTTCAAGAACGGACATAGACTACTTTTTGAGCTACTTTTTAGAAAGTAAGGGGGAGGGGGGGTAATGCCACTTTTGAAAGTTTGGCGGGGAAATTTTTATTTTTTAAGTTAGAGATATGAAATTTGGCACAAATATAGCTCTATTAAAATATATACTACTTTTTGTTTCGAATATTAGGGGAAATAGGGGTAAAACCGACCATGAAAGGATGTAGTCCACGCGAACGAAGTCGCGGGCACAGCTAGTGTATAATAATGTATATCTTCTCAAGCCCTTTTATAAGATACCTTTTCTCTTCGCAGCCGCCGGCAGAAGACTATGATAATATTGTGACAGATCCGCTCTTTACCTCGCTTCACTGCAGTAGACGGTGATGATACTCGCCTCGCTACAGTAGACGGTGCTTCTACAGATGACGAATCACCTCTTGGTGATGTTCTTTTGCCGGATCCACTCGTCGTACTCACCCCGCTGCAGTAGACGGTGACGAAACTCGCCTCACTGCAGTATACGGTGATGATATTAATAATGACTCACCTCTATGTGATTTTCTTCTACCAGACTCGCTACAGAAGACGCTGATGATACTCGCCTCGCTGCAGTAGACGGTGATGATACTGATGATGACTCACCTCTTGGCGATGTTCTTCTACCAGACTCGCTACAGAAGACGCTGATGATACTCGCCTCGCTGCAGTAGACGGTGATGATACTGATGATGACTCACCTCTTGGCGATGTTCTTCTACCAGACTCGCTACAGAAGACGCTGATGATACTCGCCTCGCTGCAGTAGACGGTGATGATACTGATGATGACTCACCTCTTGGCGATGTTCTTCTACCAGACTCGCTACAGAAGACGCTGATGATACTCGCCTCGCTGCAGTAGACGGTGATGATACTGATGATGACTCACCTCTTGGCGATGTTCTTCTACCAGACTCGCTACAGAAGACGCTGATGATACTCGCCTCGCTGCAGTAGACGGTGATGATACTGATGATGACTCACCTCTTGGCGATGTTCTTCTACCAGACTCGCTACAGAAGACGCTGATGATACTCGCCTCGCTGCAGTAGACGCTGATGATCCTGATGATGACTCACCTCTATGTGATTTTCTTCTACCAGACTCGCTACAGTAGACGCTGATGATACTCGCCTCGCTGCAGTAGACGCTGATGATCCTGATGATGACTCACCTCTTGGCGATGTTCTTCTGCCGGACCCACTCGTCGTACTCGTTCCGCACCACTTCTTCCTCCTTCACCTCCTCCGCCTTCCTCCTCAGCGCCTCCGCCTCGCGCGCCTTCTGTTTGGACACCTTCTGGGCTTTCAGTTTCTGTGTCGGTCTCTTCTTTGGTTTTAAGTCAGCCTCTTTTGCATCGTCAGAGTTGACGTTGTTCTTTTTGGATAAAGACGCTGGAGAAGAAAATAACACAAAATAAGTAATATTAGACAACAACATGTGCCGACCTACGACATGACCTACAAGTCGACACAAATACAGCGTCAGCAGAATTGACGTAGTAAACAACGCTCCATACGTAATGCGTGACATCGATATCCTACATCGCGATATCAGAGTTTTCGTCGCCACTAAGTATATACAGTGTGTAACAAAAAGGTGAAATAAAATTTTAAGGGCGTGTAGGGTAGGTAGTGTGTAGTTCCAATGCAAAACCACAACCTCGTACAGCTATTAATTAGGGAGTAAATCGATGTCAAAGTTTTTACTAAAACTTATCGTTGATAACCCTATTAGATGTAACCAAATCATAAATCAAAATGAAGCAAAAGATTAAGTAGAATACAGATGAGCAACTTTGACAAATTTCAGTTGAGTGTGCAGTGATCGTGATCGTTAAGTACTTATTTAACACTACTTTTTAGGGTTCCGTAGCCAAATGTTCTGTACGTTCTGTCTGTATGTCACAGGCACTTTTTTCCGAAACTATGAGACCTATTGCTGTTAAAACTTGGTATGTAGATGTATTCTGTGAACCTTTAAGCATTAAGATTTTCACTAAAATAGAAAAAAACAATTAACTTTAGGGGCTCTTAAAACTGAAAGTCAACATTTTTTTTCTTCAAACCTATACCTACGTGTGGTGTTAAAGTTAAAGTAGAAAAATGTATGCAAACTTCTACAGAATGAACAAGATCTAGTAAGAAATTTTTTAATACGTCATAAATCGTAAACCACAGTTTACCTTTAGTAATACAAATATTATCACACTTGCTTCTATGGAACCCTTCATGGGCGAGTCCGACTCCCACTTGGCCGGTTTTTAAATATGAGATGTTTGGTACATAACATAACCTAACAGAAATAGTCAATATCAGCAAGCACAGTTTTGTAATCGAAAACATGATATTTACATTTATTATTTGTACTATCCATTCATACTTTTAAATATTACCTAAGGAATATTATTAGATCACAAAAGCAGTAAATTTATTAAATACTCCTACCTACCAATCATTTCAACTTGGTGACCTTCTGCGCTTATTTTATCAATGACTAATCACGCACACAAAAATCACGACAACGGGAGTCCACGTGGACTGCGGCACCTTTACGTCAAAAGTCTAAGCGCCCGCACCAATCAGCGATCATTTCGCAAACATTGCAACAATGCGCTTAGCCAATAATATTATCCTGTCGCCTGTGTGACTGTCACCTTCGGGCCGCTTTCCGGGTAGGGATCTAGGGATGTAATCGATTGTGAAATAATCGATATTTTGGTAATTGATTATTTGCGTAGCACCGATATTAATTAATCGATTAATCTTAGAAATGCCGTTACATTAGAACGGTTTCTTCTAAACTTTTTCGTTGAGATCCTGCTAAACATGTTAAAAATGAAACACAGAATTCTCGGTAAAATGAAAAAATCTACAAATAAAAATATTTATTAAGTTTGAGATTACTAAAACTTTAGCTATGTTAGCTTATTAGTTAAGTAATATCTTTACATTTTTATTTTTTTATTTTAAAGTATTTTATTTCTAAAAATTAAATTTTACTTTTTTTGTCTGTGGAACAAAAGAACCGAAACAGAAAGCACCTTTTGTGTGACGTCATTAAACACTACAATTCGCAAATGACAGCTGTCGGCGGATTTTATTCATTTTAATGTGACGAAACGATGATTTTACCGAGTAAATTGAATTATTGTGTCGCTAACCATATTAAGGATTTATTTGAACAATTTCGATTCATTTAAAATTTGATATTTGCATAGAATTAAGGCGTTCCGACCAATATCGTTTTGGTGTAAAGTGACGTGACTTGACGTTTACGCGCGCTTTTATAATCTGTTACACAAAATCTTACTATCACTGGTAATTTTTTTTTTCGAAAATCATAAATCGCGTTGCTTGGGATATAAAACACACATTTAACAATACTTTTTCAAAGACTGTCATTATCCATTGTTGTTATCAGAAACAAAACCTCAACATTTTTTTTATCACTGCGTGTGACTGTCGGGCCAACATTTTAAATAGTTGTAAATATTGACTTTAAACATAAACTTAAGATAATTGACTTTCTCGATTTTTTCCATTTTCGATTAATCGATTAAGTTACAAAAATCTCAATTGCAATCGATCGATTAATCAAATCGAAATCGAGCATCCCTACGTACCTACGAGAATAGTGTTTTTAGTTGCTCGTATTCGTTCTCGTTGGGCAGTCGCTATCTAAACTTTCAAAATCTCATTCTTCGTCACTATGTCTCGCGAAGATCATTCTTTGTATTCAAATAGTGAATAGTATGAAACGATTTTATGTCGGGGTGCTTCATCCGGGAGCATCAATGGTGCTCGTGATCTGTATCGCCAGCGATTCATCGATGGCAGACCCTTTGCGGAGCAGCGGCTTTTAAGGTCGTACACCTGCTTCAGGAACCTGTGTCTCCGACTGCAGAGCACTGGCTCTTTCCGACCGCCCACAAGTGAAGGTCGTCCTAGCACACGGGAGCATCCAGAGCTCGAGACCCCGATCCAGATCAGTTTACGCGAGTTCAAGAATTGATTCCTACGGACTTTGGTCCAAGGGCCACCCTTTGTGAGTGGTATCGAAGCCGAATGAAAGAAGAAAACAGTGTCAGTGAAAATGTTCTTTGGTTTTTAGTGTATCCTTGTGCGCATAAGTGTTGGTGATAAGAAACTTAACAGGTAGCACATACATAAATTAACATTTTCCAAGAAACTAATGTGTTTATTACACAAAAAATAGTAATTGGCAAATCGCGTCAGTTAAGCATATTAAAAAAAAATATGGTTAGTAAATGACTGCCATTTCCGATAATTATTTGATACCTACATGTTGATTACATTGTAAGTTGTCCCTATTATGTCTTAATTATTTACTGACTCAAATTACGGGGTGCTGACAATTAATGAGAGATTTTTTCAATTGTAAAGTCATGTAGTTCAGTGGGTAAAGTCATATTTGGGGTATTGTCCTAAAAACTAGACATTAACTTTTACGTGTACCTACATATGTAGTTATAAAAAGAAATGTACCTAACAGATTATTTCTATGTACTGTTTCTAAATAGTATTTTAATAAATGCATTTCGGTAATTATGGTTTGATTATTCAGTCCTATTCCAAGTAAAATGAAGTAATAGTAGTTTCTAGTAGGCGGGTGGGCTGCGCGGGCGCGTAGCGGCGGCCGCGCATCAGCTGATCGCGCGGCGCGTCTGTGGTTGAGCGCGAATGACCTCAATCAGGGTTGTCAACATTTTCAGTAAAAAAACAATTTATTTAGTTAGTATGGAAGAAAAAACTTGTTTGTAATTAGCTGATATTAATACAACTGAATGTACACCTGCTATAGATACATACCCTAAAATATTATTTCGCCTTTTTGTTACACCCTGTATACGACAAACCAAGATTGGTAGTCGGGCCTTGGTCCCCGAGCAGATAACACCTAGCTCGGCGGAAGTACTTCCACTTTTAGTAAAGAACATACGTTCCTTACAAACATTAGAGATGGAACGGATATCCGGTTGATATCCGGTATCCGGCCTATCCAGCCATTGTTTTACTATCTGGCCGAATACCAGATAGTTGCGCACTATCCGGCCGGGTACCGAATAGTCATTCTGTTTGGTAATTAACTTTGAAAAATGGTTAGCATATGATTATGTGGTAAGTTGCTAAATCACTTGTGTTACAGATTTCAGAGACAAAAACGTACCACAACACCCAGACCCGTGACAAAAAAGAAAACGAACTTTTCTATATTGGACCGAACGGGAATCGAACCCGGGACCTCAGAGATGGCAAAACTCCGGCCCGCCCGCCTCTCGGCCACGGAGGTCGTCAAAATAGTAATATCAGATTTTTTAAAGAGAGAAAATGCATTTTTGCGCCATACCCTTGCTTTGGACTTCACTTTTAAATATTATCTCCGGTCTGGGTGTTGTGGTATCATCGTTGCTCCTGATTTCTGTAATCAACTAACCACAGAATCAAAGCAATGCATGTTCTGTTGCCAATAATGTTATTAAGAGGTTGGATGGGTCACCGCTAGTCGCAAATTTCAACGTAAAGTACCAGGGCATTATGACAAGTGTGGAGGTTAATCCACCGCTCACGCATCTTGTTCCAGCGGCTAGCAGCGCTACGCAACTAACCTCTGTTCTGCGCGTGTCTACTTTGCAGCGCCGCTTTGACGATGCCTCGCAGCCGCGCCTGCAAGCGCTGCAGCATTGCGTCGCCCGTCGGCGTCTCTTGTACCAAGTAGTCGCAGCAGCACTTGCAGGTGGTGGATTTGTGAGACAACCTGGAAATGTATATAAAAGATATAATACAAATAGTTTATTTACCAAAAAAGATACTTACAAAATATTGCATTACAGTGGGTCCCACACTAGGAGAAGTCCTGTATCGTGGGCACCCTGTTTACGGAACATAAACCAGGGGAGCGACCGATTACATAAAATGTTTAAATCTGTATTATATAAAACTATTTGAAAAATAACTAAGTCACAAGGAACAAAAATTTAATATTATTTATTATGGCTGTCAGTGAAATGTGACTGTGTGTGCGTGTGTGTGAGTTTGTGACTGTAAGTATGTATGTGTGTATGTAATGAAATTACATTTCACTAATTCAAATTTCCCGCGCTTCGAACTTTTATAACTTGTCAATTAAAGTTGGTTAGATGAGGTGTGGTCCAATAGCGGATGATGTTTAGTGATTATTAAAGGCCATACAATTGGGGAGGTGATTAGTGAACTTTAAATGTATTTTCTTTGTGTTTTCAGGTAAGATGAAAGTGTATTGTCATAAACGGTGATTGTAAAACCATGTAATGGCGTGTTAAATTAAACAAAACTTTTTATTTTCAGAGAAACAATTTGTGGTTTAATTTGAAAATCTTCAATGACATATTCTTACATTTATATTGTGGTGTATGTCTAGATATACGTCACCTACCTATTATTTAAACTTTGGTGACGTCGTACTTTCGTACCGACCTGTGGTAGTCCACGTCGCCGGGGTAGGGCACGCGGCGCAGGGCGGCGGAGCGGCGGCGCGCGTCGTTGATGGCGCGGTGTCGTCGCGCGCGGCAGCAGTGAGCGCAGGTACCGACCTGTGGTAGTGTACCGACCTGTGGTAGTCCACGTCGCCGGGGTAGGGCACGCGGCGCAGGGCGGCGGAGCGGCGGCGCGCGTCGTTGATGGCGCGGTGTCGTCGCGCGCGGCAGCAGTGAGCGCAGGTACCGACCTGTGGTAGTGTACCGACCTGTGGTAGTCCACGTCGCCGGGGTAGGGCACGCGGCGCAGGGCGGCGGAGCGGCGGCGCGCGTCGTTGATGGCGCGGTGTCGTCGCGCGCGGCAGCAGTGAGCGCAGGTACCGACCTGTGGTAGTGTACCGACCTGTGGTAGTCCACGTCGCCGGGGTAGGGCACGCGGCGCAGGGCGGCGGAGCGGCGGCGCGCGTCGTTGATGGCGCGGTGTCGTCGCGCGCGGCAGCAGTGAGCGCAGGTACCGACCTGTGGTAGTGTACCGACCTGTGGTAGTCCACGTAACCGGGGTAGGGCACGCGGCGCAGGGCGGCGGAGCGGCGGCGCGCGTCGTTGATGGCGCGGTGTCGTCGCGCGCGGCAGCAGTGAGCGCAGGTACCGACCTGTGGTAGTGTACCGACCTGTGGTAGTCCACGTCGCCGGGGTAGGGCACGCGGCGCAGGGCGGCGGAGCGGCGGCGCGCGTCGTTGATGGCGCGGTGTCGTCGCGCGCGGCAGCAGTGAGCGCAGGTACCGACCTGTGGTAGTGTACCGACCTGTGGTAGTCCACGTCGCCGGGGTAGGGCACGCGGCGCAGGGCGGCGGAGCGGCGGCGCGCGTCGTTGATGGCGCGGTGTCGTCGCGCGCGGCAGCAGTGAGCGCAGGTACCGACCTGTGGTAGTGTACCGACCTGTGGTAGTCCACGTCGCCGGGGTAGGGCACGCGGCGCAGGGCGGCGGAGCGGCGGCGCGCGTCGTTGATGGCGCGGTGTCGTCGCGCGCGGCAGCAGTGAGCGCAGGTACCGACCTGTGGTAGTGTACCGACCTGTGGTAGTCCACGTCGCCGGGGTAGGGCACGCGGCGCAGGGCGGCGGAGCGGCGGCGCGCGTCGTTGATGGCGCGGTGTCGTCGCGCGCGGCAGCAGTGAGCGCAGGTACCGACCTGTGGTAGTGTACCGACCTGTGGTAGTCCACGTCGCCGGGGTAGGGCACGCGGCGCAGGGCGGCGGAGCGGCGGCGCGCGTCGTTGATGGCGCGGTGTCGTCGCGCGCGGCAGCAGTGAGCGCAGGTACCGACCTGTGGTAGTGTACCGACCTGTGGTAGTCCACGTCGCCGGGGTAGGGCACGCGGCGCAGGGCGGCGGAGCGGCGGCGCGCGTCGTTGATGGCGCGGTGTCGTCGCGCGCGGCAGCAGTGAGCGCAGGTACCGACCTGTGGTAGTGTACCGACCTGTGGTAGTCCACGTCGCCGGGGTAGGGCACGCGGCGCAGGGCGGCGGAGCGGCGGCGCGCGTCGTTGATGGCGCGGTGTCGTCGCGCGCGGCAGCAGTGAGCGCAGGTACCGACCTGTGGTAGTGTACCGACCTGTGGTAGTCCACGTCGCCGGGGTAGGGCACGCGGCGCAGGGCGGCGGAGCGGCGGCGCGCGTCGTTGATGGCGCGGTGTCGTCGCGCGCGGCAGCAGTGAGCGCAGGTACCGACCTGTGGTAGTGTACCGACCTGTGGTAGTCCACGTCGCCGGGGTAGGGCACGCGGCGCAGGGCGGCGGAGCGGCGGCGCGCGTCGTTGATGGCGCGGTGTCGTCGCGCGCGGCAGCAGTGAGCGCAGGTACCGACCTGTGGTAGTGTACCGACCTGTGGTAGTCCACGTCGCCGGGGTAGGGCACGCGGCGCAGGGCGGCGGAGCGGCGGCGCGCGTCGTTGATGGCGCGGTGTCGTCGCGCGCGGCAGCAGTGAGCGCAGGTACCGACCTGTGGTAGTGTACCGACCTGTGGTAGTCCACGTCGCCGGGGTAGGGCACGCGGCGCAGGGCGGCGGAGCGGCGGCGCGCGTCGTTGATGGCGCGGTGTCGTCGCGCGCGGCAGCAGTGAGCGCAGGTACCGACCTGTGGTAGTGTACCGACCTGTGGTAGTCCACGTCGCCGGGGTAGGGCACGCGGCGCAGGGCGGCGGAGCGGCGGCGCGCGTCGTTGATGGCGCGGTGTCGTCGCGCGCGGCAGCAGTGAGCGCAGGTACCGACCTGTGGTAGTGTACCGACCTGTGGTAGTCCACGTCGCCGGGGTAGGGCACGCGGCGCAGGGCGGCGGAGCGGCGGCGCGCGTCGTTGATGGCGCGGTGTCGTCGCGCGCGGCAGCAGTGAGCGCAGGTACCGACCTGTGGTAGTGTACCGACCTGTGGTAGTCCACGTCGCCGGGGTAGGGCACGCGGCGCAGGGCGGCGGAGCGGCGGCGCGCGTCGTTGATGGCGCGGTGTCGTCGCGCGCGGCAGCAGTGAGCGCAGGTACCGACCTGTGGTAGTGTACCGACCTGTGGTAGTCCACGTCGCCGGGGTAGGGCACGCGGCGCAGGGCGGCGGAGCGGCGGCGCGCGTCGTTGATGGCGCGGTGTCGTCGCGCGCGGCAGCAGTGCCCGCGCGCCGGCCTGCGCGACACCTGCGCCAGGCGCCACAGCACGCACGGCGGCGGCGGCGGCTCTGGACGACAACAAACTGACTTTAATAAGTTCATTTACTTCATTCATTTCGTGCATTTCATTTATTTCGTTCATTTAATAATTTCGTTCATTCGTTCATATCGTTTAATTCGTTCATTACATTACTTTCGTTCATTTCATTCGTTTCGTTCATTTCGTTCATTCTTCATTTCATCCGTTTCATTCGTATCATTCTTTTAGTTAAACATTTTTAAAAGATAATTATATTCAAGAAATGTTGTAGTCAAGAAATGTACAAAGACTACATAACCACTATCGAAAATAACATTAAACATGATCCGAAGGCCCTTTGGTCGTATGTCAAAAGCAAAAAACAATGGCATGCTGTCCAGTCGTTTTTTCTTACGGCCAGGATGTATATCCTTCATATTTAATTAATGTATTGACGCTGGTGAATTTCCTAATCTAATGAAATTAAGTAAAATTGTTCCACTTAATAAATCAGGCGATAAAAGTGATCCGTCTTACTTTAGACCAATTTCCATATTACACCACAAACACACAACCAACAATGTATGGGTCTAGAATAACTTAATTTTTTGAAATTTTATTAAGTATCCAATATAAGGAAACATTGTTACATTTAAAAGATTAAGTGTCGAGTGTTCTCGCCGGTTCTTCTCCACATGATCAACAATCCGAGCACTGCGGTAGAATACTTAATTTGTACTGACGATTCATAAGTGCTTTTGTAAAGCTTACATGAAAAAGATGTTTTCTATTCTATTCTATTCTGTATATTTTCCAAAGTGCTCGAAAGGATTGTATATAGGCACTAGACGAGGTTCAGCACAGCTTTCTCAAGGGTCTACTACGTCTAACCTCCTCCTGTGCAGTGATTATATCTCTGAACATATGTACAAACCAGCTCACACAAGTGGACGTAATTTACACGGATTATAATAAGGCCTTCGATAGGATTGATCATGCTATACTACTGGGAAAGCTGCAGATTATAGACATACGGGGAAATCTATATGGATGGTTCTCATCATATGTAAGAAATAGGTGTCAGGCGGTAGTTTTGAATGGATACACTTTGTCGATGATTCAGATTCCATCTGACGTTCGACAGGGGTCTCTGATAGAGCCCCTCCTGTTTATTATTTTCATCAAAGATATTTCGTCCTGCTTCCTTCGTGCCAAAATACTTTTATATGTTGACGATATGAAAATACTTTACCTAGTTAATAACCAAACAGATGCCTTGCGCCTGCAAAGTGACTTGCAGAGGTTCGAGGACTAAAGTGTTGACAACATGCTGGATCTGAACGTATCCAAGTCTTATGTCTGCTCTTTTACGCGCAAGAAAACCACCTTTCATTTTCCTTACCTCTTATAAAACACATCTATTTCTAGGGTTGACTCCATTAAAAATCTAGACATTACATGTGACAGCAAGTTCCTCTGATGATGATACTCATGTTGAAGAGGTGGTAAAAAAGGCATCAAGAGCCCTTGGGTTCGTGCTAAGGGTGTCGTCGGAGTTCAAAAATATAAAAACCTTAAAAAACCTTTACTGTGCTTTTGTCTGCAGCCACCTGGAATATGGATCGCAGATCTGGAATCCTATGTATGATGTTTACGTCTCAAGCTTGGAAAACATAGTCTGATTATAACCATGGTATGGAAGAGCAGTGCTGCCTAACACAAGTATTACTTTTACTTAAAAGGCAGCTCCAATTACTTGAAATTGCATTATAGGGTTACTGAAATGAAAATTTTTGTATTTGTATATATATCTAAGGGCGGGCTCTCACCTTTGTCCTCGTCCACGAACCCCCCCAGATGTTTGACCAGCACGTCGTGAGGCAGCCGCTCCACCACCACGGAGACTGGAGCACACGCTTGCTCCAATATAGACGCCGGCGACGTAACATACGACGCCCGACTGCAACATATACAGATAGTAAGGAACGCTCGTACCTTTACTAAAAATGGAAGTTCTTCCGCCGGGCTAGGTGTTATCTGCTCGGGGACCAAGGTCCGACTACCAACTTTGGTACTTGGTTCATCGTATATATAGCTAGTGGCGACGATAACTCTGACATCGCGACGCATGTAAGTCGTACAGTTAATTTTATTTAATTTGCAAAATACTTTTTTACAATTGACAAACCAACCGTGAGTCTTAGTGCAAAATTAGCAATAATTTTAGCTTTCATTTGTAATAGGTTTTTAAAGTGACTATTGATAAGTGTTACTTATTGAAATAAAAATGAGCGTCCTCCCTTTAATTGCAGTGCCCTTACAGGATCCTTGTAAACACTAAAGATGCAATAAAATATTGAATATTGATATAATTTAAATTATTCCATACTAATTTTACAAACCAGTAGCGTTTGTTTGTTCAGACGCGCTAATCTCAGTAACTACTGGTTTGAATAAAACAAATATTTTTGTGTTGTATAGTCCATTTATCGAGGAAGGCAATAGGGGCGAAGATTGAGTGTACAATGTGGGAAAAAACATGAACGAATCCATTGCGCCTTATAATAAATATTGGACAAAATTATAGTACCTCTCTATTTCCTGTTCTTCTTGTGTATCCGAATCCTCTTCGAAAAGCAACCTTAGTTTATTGCTGAGCGGAGGATGTGATGGGAGGGCAGGGCTTTGAATGTCGTCGGCACTCCTCACGCGAGCTATAGGAGACGTGTCCTCCAGCTTTGTAAGTACTACGACCGGCTTAAGGGTCAGTTTTTTATCTAAAAAAATTATCTTCGTTACCGAAATTTGCTTTAAAATGTTCTCAGATAGATTTGAAAGTCAGTAGATACACGAATAATTTTATAGAAACAAAACATAACATTTTAATATTAGCGCATTTTCGATCTAATACATATCATAATATGAGTATAGTATATTGAGGGAGTTGTGTCACAATATGTAACCGCCATTTTGTGACAGCGGCCATCTTGGATAGATTTCCTTCAAACAAAGCTTAGAACGCTTCCAGCTTATTCAATTTCAAATTAAAATTGGTTCATCTTTTCGGGAGCTACATTTCCCGCACCACAACGGGAGATAATTTTTTTCTGTTTTTAATATTTAAAGTTCGCTTGTACCGCGTAAAGTACTATAAAAAAATCGATTAAGATACCAAGGTGTCTTCGATTCCGTGGTTTTCAAACATGTCTCCAACGAATGTACCACGGGCCGATAAGTATGTAGTTCTACTAAACATATTCGGCAGAGGGTCCGGTAAGTGCCCGGCTAACGGATGATACAGCAAAAAAATTTCATCGCCTACGATAACTTGCGGTTACTCAGTTGGAAGAGCAGCACGCGCGATACTTAAAGGTCGTGGGTTCCATTCAAGCACCGCAAGGGGAGATATAATTTTTCTGTTTTTAATATTTAAAGTTCACTAGATCGGCGTAAAGTACGATAAAATAAAAAATCGATTTTCATTTTGTCTCAGGTCTGGGTGTTGTGGTAACGACCACCGTAGCCGAGGTGAGCGGGCCGGCCTTTGGCGTCCAGCCACCTCTGAGGTTCCAGGTTCAATTTCCGGACGGGTCTAAAAGGTTTTTTGGTAAAAGGATGCTTAAGCAAGCTACTTACAGCTAAGAACCAAAAACAGTACTCACAAACATCTTGCTCATCATCAGACCCCAGATCCATCGTCAACGCGTCATCATCTGAAGAATTCACATCATCATCACCTTTTCTCCCACTCGTCCCCAAATTTCCGCTCTCCCCATCACTCGATTCCCCATGAACCCCCCCATCGGCACTCTCCATGACGCGTTTCGCTATTGTTTCCCAAACATCCTCAGTAGCAACAGAAGTTTCAGTGCACGCAACATCATCTACTTGAACGCCTACAATTGATTTAATAGCATTTTCTGTTACTTTGCAATTAGCATTTAAATTAGCTTTGTTCTTTATATTATTTACGACTAATTCTACACTATTGTCTATCGTTTCTGTTGATTCAATTGCTTCTATGTCATTAGGATGTGTAGAATCATTGGTTCTATTGCTATTATCCTCATTATTTTCAATATTACTCGTATCTGTATTTACAGTAGAGTCTAGATTGCGTCGATCATTTATATTTTCTGTGGTTTGGTCAATATTATTTTCGTCATTGCTATTATCCATGTTGGAAGTGATATTTTGTATCATTTCGCTTTCTATATTAACAGTGTCTGTATTGAAAGCAGAATTCGAATTTCTTCGATCATTGATATTTTCTGTAGTTTCGTCAATTTTATTTTCATCATTTGGGCTAGAATCAATATTGGACGTGATATATTGTATCATTACGCTTTCTTCCTTATTCGTGTCTTCTGTATTTACAGTAAAATTCAAATTCGGAATACTGGTATTTTCAGTGGTTTCCTCAATATTATTTTTGTCATTTCGGCTATTATTCGAAGTGATATCGTGTAACAATTCGATAGTTTCTTTATTTACAATAGTTACATTGCTTTCTTTATTGGATAATTCAGTCGTTTCAATAGCATATATTTTATCATTATCATCAATTTTATTTTCATTTTCAGAAGGCTCACTAATATCAGACGGCAACTTATCAGCACTTTTTTCGATTTGATTGGCTTTACTTTGGTCTGTGTCTTCTCCTTCATGCATTTCTTCTATAGTATCATCTTTCTTAGAATCAAGCTCACTAGTAACATAAGATGCTATGTCTATTTCAGATGAAGAATTAGTTTCGCTGTTATCAGCTGCGGATTTTTGTGAATTTGAATCCATTTCACTATTAGTAGTTAAATTATTTTCATTATCACCTTTGGTAGAAGTGTTTTCTTTATTAGTATTGTCACTATTCTTTGAATTCCCGTCACTGGTACATTCCGTATCATTTCCGGCTTCGTCACTCGATATTAAATCTTTCAACGAATCACACTGACTATCTTCTTTGACTAACGACGTCTTAATAGTCTCAGAGTTTTCTTCAACAATAGCGCAAACCTCTTCTAATTCTACAGCAATCCTTTCTGAATTCAATTTGTTGTTTTCACTAGTTGCCTCAGAATCTCTCACTTCGGGGCTAATTACGTTAGTTACGTTAGAGCTAGCGTTTGAATCAACAGCAACATCTTCCAATGCATTTTCAGTAGGATTCTCGTTTAGATTATTTTCATTGTCTTCAACAAAATTATCAACTGCCATTTCTTCATCATCGCTTTCAAATATAAGACATGTTTCAGCGTTCTTTGGGTCTATACTTTGTAACATTGCTATACTTTCCTCCATTTCTCCAACATTTTGACAATTAGCGTCATCATCATTAAAATCATGTGTGACATTTGTTGTATCAACGTTATTCATATTGTTTGATACTTGATTAATGGTTTCTGATGGAGGTTCTTGATAACTGTATTCATTGTTTGTTGGATTTATTATAAGTTCCAAATCACTATTTTTCGGTTCGAAGATATCTGCTAATTTAGCCGCTTCTGTAAGATAAAAATATAAAGTTGTTTAAGCCAATATGAAATTATTCCTTGATTTTTAATTCCGCTACTTTGTCAATAGATCGCGTTAGATAGATAGATAAATAGATACACTTTATTGCACAGCAACATTTACAGATATTGGTTTCACAGACTTAATCAAGTACAATTTAGGCGGTTTATTTATTTATTTATTTATTTTTATTTATTTATTTAAGATTTACCAACGTTGAATAACAATATTACTTACAAACTATACATAAAATAATACTAGTAGTGATGTTACCAACAATTACAGGTAAATACAACTTTTTAAGTTTTCGACTAGGCAGTTATTAATTAATTAATTAAGATAATATAAGACTTAATGAATATATATTGCATAGTGTTAACTGCACGAAACCTCCTTGAGGATTGTACCGAGTGGGTCAAAGTTAAAGTCAAGAACGTCACTATAGTTATTTATAAGTTTGCAGAGTCGGGGAATTGGAGAGTTTGATCCCAAAGTTGTCCTACGTAACGGAACGGAAATGGGTGTAATTCTGTGTCTTGGATATCTGCTAGGCACTCGTAGGTTAAACATAGCTAATAAAGGCGGACTATCTATACAATGATTAAACAATTTCCAAACAAACGAAGCATCCGCTAACTCTAAGCGTTTAGATACTGACAACATTTTAAAACGGGCTAAACGCTCGGTGTATGGTATTCTCCACTTCTTTTTAGGTATTCCGTTAGTAAACGCGAGATGCCACAGGAACCTCTTTTGCACTCGCTCAAGTCGAAGAGTATGTACCGCATAGTGTGGTCTCCATATAACGCTTCCGTACTCCAGCAGACTACGAACCAAGCCATTGAACAGATTTATTTTAATCTTAGTACCCTTAAACACTTTGGCATTTCTAATCAAAAAACCAAGCATTTTGTATGCCTTCTGTGTGATTACATCCATGTGTGGTTTGAATGTCATTTTGGTGTCAAATATGATTCCTAGGTCCCTAATCTGATCCACTTGCTTTAATTTATTCCCATGAATAAAATAATCCGAGTGTTCAGTACTTATTTTTCGAGTGTATTTAGCGTATGAACACTTTGCTATATTAAGGTTCATTTTGTTTTGGTGACACCAATCTGAGAGATTATTTATATCCTTTTGAAGCTTGATACAATCATCTTTTGTAAAAATTACTCTACAGAATTTAAGGTCATCTGCATATAAGTATGGTTCCGAAAATTCTAAGTATTGTGGAAGATCATTAATAAATATGTTAAAAAGGATAGGGCCCAGGTGAGAACCCTGTGGTACTCCTGATTTGACCTCAGTATGTTCTGACTGGTACCCATTAACTACTACATAAAATGACCTGTCCTTCAGATATGATGCCATCCAGCTCAGTGCTACGTCAGAAATTCCGTAATTAATTAGTTTATGTAATAAAATATTATGCGGGACTCTGTCAAAGGCCTTACTAAAATCTGTGTATATAGTATCGACCTCTTTATTTAAGTCTAAGGCCTTTGTTACCGTTTCTACAAAACCAATAAGATTTGTTACTGTAGATCGTGACTTAACAAATCCGTGTTGATTAACGCTAAGATGAGACTCAAAATGATGAAGCAAATACGGACAAATGAAACATTCCAATATTTTTGCAAAGCAGGACAATATAGATATGGGCCTATAATTCTGTATATGCTCTTCAGACCCAGATTTATATACTGGTACGATCTTGGCAGACTTCCACAAATCAGGAAAAATTCCTGAATGTAATGAGCAGGTAAAAATCAAATAAAGTGGTCTTGTCAAGTACTTGGCACATCTAGATACAAAGATAGGGGGTATTCCATCTGGACCAGCACCCTTTGAGCAGTTGACATTCTTGAGTTTCTTAAACAGAACCTCCTCATTTATTACAGGAAGATTAAAAGACAGAGTATAGTTCTCCGGACTATGAAAGCCTTCACAAAAACTGTCACTCCCTTTATCAACTTCCTCTTCAAGATCAAAGTAAACCGAAGCAAACTGCGATGAAAAAAGTTCGCAAATACGAGTGCCATCGGAAGTGGTGATATTACCGTTTGTCATCGATACCGGATACGAACCAGAACCACCTCGTTTTGATTTCAAAAACGACCATAGCAACTTAGGATTTTTACAAATCTGCTCCTCTATCATAATCATGTAGTTTTTGTAACAATCTGTGGCCAGTTGTTTGCAGCGTGAACCAATTAATTTAAGTTCAAAACTGTCCATTGGATTGCCAAACTTCTTGAAGCGGGTTCTTATTTTATATTTTTCCTTTAATGCATTTATTAGGTTTAAACTGTACCAAGGTGGGTATTTGGATTTATTCGCTTTTTTAATGGGGACAAATTTTTCTATAGTAGTATTATTGCTAGTGTAGTGTATGCGCGACTTATTCTGTCGTCTCATGCCTATGTGCCGTACGCTGATGTGGCATGAAGATTATACTGTACACTCTGTAGAGTCTACGTGTTGTCTATGGCGTGATATCGGTGTCTATGGAATGGTGATCACACCCAGTCTCCAGAAAATTATCCTGGTTCAAGTGTACAGTAGTGTTGCCGTCGATTCGATTGTATACCGATTATAATCGATTATTGCAAAAGAGGCCTAAATAATCTAATAATCGACATGACAATCGATAATATCGATTATATCGATACCTATTTTTATTAGATATAATCGATTTTATCGATATTAAGTTTAAAGCGATACTAGCGATGTAATCGATCATATCGATATAATCGATTTTATTTACCTATCGGATAAGATAGTATCGCTATGATGGTACAGTTCAGGTACCAAGAATCAATCAACACAACTAAGCTATCACGTTTTATGAATAAAAAGTAGGGTATTCATAACTTTTTCACTGTTTCATTTTGAATGTGTTATGTCTAAGAAGACATAATATGAATGACGACTAAATCCAAAAATAATTGCAACATAATAATCGATGCAATCGATAGTATTGGCTTGATTTCAATATCGATTTAATCGATACTATTGTCTAATCTAAACGATTATAATCTAATAATCGATTATAATCGATTATATTGCCCTAAACGTAATATCGATATAATCGATTATATCGATACTATCGATAGACCAATCGATAGTCCAATCGATTATTAGATTATTTGAGGGGGGGATTATCGATTAATCGATAATCAATTATCCGGCAACACTAGTGTACAGTTGCTTTAGTTCGTGAACAACTCTGTACCTTGTCACATTAAGTCAATGTCTATCTGACTTGCTTAGTCACGCTTAGATTTGGTATGACAAGGTACTGAGGTGTATACGAACTAACGATGTTGGCTGTCCAAGAGCGATATCATTTTCGGAAATATACCCACGTGCACTAATATGTATCGAGACTCATTCTAAAATGGACCTTACGTCAACTTCATAAGAGCTTAGGTGTTTACATTTTATTGCTCATGTTTGACCTGATTCAGAAAACAGTTTTCAAGACGTATGACATAAATAAAATTACCTGCATCGGGCAGTAGCACCAGAGGAGTCTTGGATATCTCTTCTTCCTGATGTAAAATGAAAAATATATTGATTAATAAAGGCATTTAAAGACAATTTCATGTTTAGTTTAGAGATACAGTCACATGCACTCATATGACAACAAACTCATTAAAAATTGAACCTTGAAATAACGTCAAAAGTCAAGTGGGTTACATTTGTGAGGCGTAAGGTAAAAACGACCGACAGACAAGGGGCCATCCATAAAGTACGTCACACTAATTTCATGAGTTTTAAGTACGTCACACTAATTTCATGAGTTTTAAGTACGTCACACTAATTTCATGAGTTTTAAGTACGTCACACTAATTTCATGAGTTTTAAGTACGTCACACTAATTTCATGAGTTTTAAGTACGTCACACTAATTTCATGAGTTTTAAGTACGTCACACTAATTTCATGAGTTTTAAGTACGTCACACTAATTTCATGAGTTTTAAGTACGTCACACTAATTTCATGAGTTTTAAGTACGTCACACTAATTTCATGAGTTTTAAGTACGTCACACTAATTTCATGAGTTTTAAGTACGTCACACTAATTTCATGAGTTTTAAGTACGTCACACTAATTTCATGAGTTTTAAGTACGTCACACTAATTTCATGAGTTTTAAGTACGTCACACTAATTTCATGAGTTTTAAGTACGTCACACTAATTTCATGAGTTTTAAGTACGTCACACTAATTTCATGAGTTTTAAGTACGTCACACTAATTTCATGAGTTTTAAGTACGTCACACTAATTTCATGAGTTTTAAGTACGTCACACTAATTTCATGAGTTTTAAGTACGTCACACTAATTTCATGAGTTTTAAGTACGTCACACTAATTTCATGAGTTTTAAGTACGTCACACTAATTTCATGAGTTTTAAGTACGTCACACTAATTTCATGAGTTTTTGAGCCCCCCCCCCCCCGTCCTTGTCACAGGTGGTCACATTTCTGAGACCCCCCCTCCCTAGTGTCACGTCACATGTTGTGCAATTTAACATCGAAAAATTATTAAATTAAAACAGCAGTTCCGAAATTAGTTTTATTTCCATTTAAATTAAGTACTTTTTTATGAAATCAACATAATGTCAAATATTTGAAACATTAACGAATGAATAAAAAGAAAAAGTAACTCTATTAACATGAATAAAAAGAAAAATCTATTACATACTTTAAAATAGTTAAATTAAATACAAATACTGAAATGATCAAAATTGCCCAACACATTTTAATTAAATAATATAATATGTAGAAATTGTAGAATTAACACACCTACTATAAAAGAACACCTAAATTTAAAATCTTATCCAGATTTTTAATATACACGCACTAGCACATGCACACACATACACACACACGCGCGCCTACACACACACACACACACGCAAACACACGCGCGCACACAGACACGCGCACACACACACACACACACACACACACACAACTAAAAATCGCGTAAGTGCACGCACGCATTCCTTCTTTCTTTTTATAATTAGTATTTTTATTGTCATTTTCTTTTTCTTTTTCCTCCTATTTATTTATAATACAAATGGAAAGACTGGTCTTCACGTCACAGGGAATCCTAGTGTGAAGTCCAGCGCCACTGTTGAATGTAATAGTATATAAGTAAAAAAAAAAAAACACAAAAACATTGTATTTTGTCCAACAGTGCTCTTATTTTGAACCTGTACTTAATATCAAATAAACTTATCTTTATCTTTATCTTTATCTTACTCAATCATCTTCAGTCCATGGACTTTGAACCCTATAAACTATGAACTTGTCAACAATACAATTTGAACCGTATTGCCCTAAAGATAGAGTTGGACATATTTTTTTGTTTAATTAATATTTCAAATTACGCGATTAGTACCTCTAGATTTTGCAATGTGATGTCACGAAACTTCACACAACTTCCCCTTGTCACACCATGTCACACTTTTTCGACCCCCTCCCCCCCCCCTTACGTGTGACGTACTTTATGGATGGCCCCCAACTGGTGACAGCTGATATGGAAAGTAAACTTTAGAACGATATTAACGACTCGTAGTCAGTAGGAGGAAAATTGATAGTTAGTTTTGATACATTACAAATAGTAAAATATTGGAACTGGCCATTAGAGATCGACGAATACAGTTATTTACGACTAGTTGTCAATACATTTACTTTGAACAACATCAAATACATTGCTATGATTTTGTGCTGATTGCATTTTTATTAAGTAGTTAAATACGAACTACTTACTGCCCGACGTTTCGGTTAGGTTGCACCAACCGTGCTCACGAGCTGACTTAATAAAAATGGTTTTAGAAACAGAAAAAATGTATCTCCCCCTGCGGTGCGGGAATCGAACCCACGACCTTCACGTATCGCGCGTGCTGCTCTTACCAACTGAGCTAACCGCGAGTTATCCTAGGCGATGAAATTTTTGTGCTGTATCAACCGTTAGCCTCCGGTAAGTGCCCTCTGCCGAATATGTTTAGGACTACATACTTATCTATTATGTTTAGAACTACATATCTTAGCTCAGTTCGTAAGAGCAGCACACGCGATACGTGAAGGTCGTGGGTTCGATTCCCGCATCGCAAGGGGAGATAATTTTTTTCTGTTTCTAATATTTAAAGTTCGCTAGTACGGCGTTTAGTACTATAAAAATAATAAAATCGATTAATAAAAATGGTGTCGCGTTTTGACCCGTTCGGTACCACAACTCCAAGACCCGAGACAATATAGAAAAGGTAATTTCCTATATTTACCCGACCGGGGATCGAACCCGGGACCTCAGAGGCGCGTCGCCAAAGTCCGGCCAGCTCGCCTCTCGGCTACTGAGGTTGTCAACAATATAATGATGGGTGTGCACTCACTGTCGCCTCGACAAGTAGTCCGGTGGCGACAACCGCGCGCCAGCTGGGCATCGGTTTGGTTAGCACGTGACGGAACCTGGAATGAAATAATTATTTATTTATCGCTTGCAAAAGTACCAGGATAGCATGAGCGGTAGAGAAGTTTAGTTCCTTGTCAATAAGAATATCGCACCTTCGGTAAAACAAGGGTCAATGGGGGCTACCGCGCATGAAAAATCCGCTAGATGACGCCACGTGTGCGTGAGGTCCAACTGCTACGTGATTGGTTATTTTTGACATGACATTGACAGATGTGTCACCATGACGTGATAATCACCAATCACGAAACAGTTGGACCTCACGCCCACGTGGTGTCATCTAGCGGATTTTTCATGCGCGGTAGCCCCCATTGGAGTTTTTGCAATTTCACAGGAGAGCCATTCAAAGATATTTTATGCATTTAATATGGTCTAGCTCTGTTATCATTACTCTAAAGTAGTCCTCCTTTGCAAGACTATTATTATTTTAATTAACCATGTAGGTACCTTTATATGAATATTATATTTTGGTGTTTAATTTATTGCTATTCATTGTAATCCATACTCACATTTTACTGTTACCGCAGTTATAAACGAACTATCTGCATGACCCAACGGTTGACTAGTAGATAATGCTTCTAGCATTAAGTCCGCCTTTTGTACTTTTTATTTTTTGTGCAATAAAGTTTTTAAATAGAATAAATCCCTACTAATATAATAAATGCGAAAGTAACTCTGTCTGTCTGTCTGTCTGTTACGCTTTCCTGCTTAAACCTCTCAACCAATTTTGATGAAATTTGGTATAGGTATACGTTGAATCTCAAGAACGGACATAGGCTACTTTTTATTAGAAAATAAGGGGGGGGTGGGAGTAATACCACCTTTGAAAGTTTATATGGAAAAATGTTTATTTTTGAAGATAGAGATATGAAATTTGGCACAAATATAGCTTGAAACTTGGATTAAAATATAGACTACTTTTTGTTTCGCGTATTAGGGGAGAAAAGGGTAAAACCGACCATGAAAGGATGTAGTCCACGCGAACGAAGTCGCGGGCTCAGCTATAAGACATAAACCATTATAGTATACAGTAACAGCTCCTCATTCGCGGGGGTTATGTTCCACAAATATGCCGCGAATACGAAAACAGTGAACATGGAATGGCTGTTTGTAAACCATTGTTGGAGATACGTTTCAGTTCCAGGGTTAAATTTTTATTAATTTATCTTATAAAAATGATCAAGGTTTAGACAAGTAATTGATAAATCTATTTAGAATTTTCAAAAAAAAATAAAGTACCTCCTACTTATCCATTTTCCCAGGTTAAAGCTACCAGAAAGCTATAAACGTTCGCTAAGGATTTGCAAGATAACTTTCTTATAGCCTAAAGAACTTTGAAATGAGTCCATTGCGTAGGGAAATGTAGTCTTGTCAATAAGAACGTTATACGCTAAACACAAGTACCAGGGCGGCATGAGCGGCGGAGAGGTGTCGTTACGTTACTTGTAGGCTGTCCTTGAATTAAAAAAAACGTATCTAAAATCCAAAATCTCCCATACAGTCCCTAACTCTTGTATGCAAAAGTACCAGGGCAGCATGAACGGTAGAGAAGTGTAGTACTATATAAATAAATAACAAAAAAAAACAAATCAATATCTCCCATATGATCCTCTAATCTCGCTTCCAAAAGTACCAGGCCAGCATGACCGTAAGAGGGGTGTCGTCACGTTACTTGTAGGCGACGAGCAGCAGCAGCTCGGCGGCGGGGTCCACCGGCCCGCCGTACACCCAGCAGCGCCGCACCCTCGCCCTCGCCGCTCGCTTCACCTCCCACCAGCGCCGCTGCAGCGCCACCAGCGACGACGACATGCCTCTGGAACACGACACACAACCGTCAACCAAACTCAAGCAGGGCATAACGATTTACCGCTCGAACTGGAGCAGCCCGACTGGTGAAACACCTCCACCTTACAGAATACCGCAGCCAAATAACAACCACTTCTGTGTTGTTGTGCTCCTGCGTGTGAGTAAGGTTCACAGAGCTCCTGGGGGGTGCTTAGTAGCAGTCGAGCCTCAAGGTAAGAGCGACAAGTCAAGACAAGTATAAGCGGGAAATGTATAAAGATTGAAGTATAAAAATGTATAAACTCACTTGCTCCTGTAATACAGCAACGCTTGCACCCACCGCCGCTTGCGCTCGTCCCGCGGCGCCGCCTGCTCCAGCTTGTACAGGCACGCCGCCGTCGCCAAGGTACGGACGGGGGACACGCCAGCCGGGTCCGCCTCGTGGATCTGGACAATTGAGCTCAATCAATCAAATATTTTTTTATTTAATTATACAACGTGTTTTCGAATTAGCAAAAACCTGTTAGTTTTAGAAACAAGAGTAGAATCGATTCCACGAATCCATACAAATATTATACATACATTTGAGCGCAAAATTACCAGGATAGCACGGCACAAGTGGAACCTTAGCACTTGTGCCGACCTACGACATGACCTACAAGTCGACACAAATACAGCGTCAGCAGAATTGGCGTAGTAAACAACGCTCCATACGTAATGCGTGACATCGATATCCTACATCGCGATATCAGAGTTTTCGTCGCCACTAAGTATATATACAACGAACCAAGATTGGTAGTTGGGCCTTGGTCCCCGAGCAGATAACACTTAGCTCGGCGGAAGTACTTCCACTTTTAGTAAAGAACATACGTTCCTTACACACTTATCAAATACATTAGCATGTCGTCGGTAAAGCGCAGGTAAGTCCTCGAACACGGCCCACTTTATCTAGGTAGTACCGTCATAGATGGGTGACCGTTTCAATGCTGGTCAATTATTGCAGACGAACGCTAATGGACTTTAGTTCACTCATCACATTATCTCATAAAGTATCACTCTATGTACTCAAGTAAATGTCTATATCAAGCTCCGAAGTACCAGGGCAGCAAAACACGCGTGGAGGCTGCACTCACCAGGAACTCATCAGTGAGCCGCATGTGTTGGTCACAGGCGGCCCACTCTGTACATAGCTACAGTGAAAGATGGGTGACCGCCTTTAGTGGAGACGAACGCAGATGGACTCATCATATCCGGTATCAATAATATATCATAAGCTTATGTGGTAAATGTCTATTGCCTGATTCCAATATTTACAATTGGTAATGACGTGTAAAAAATTACAATCCGTTTTTCCCTAACTACGAGTCTCGATCTAATTTACGCCTCGTTAAATTTATTACTATCCGTTACTAAAACGGTTATTCAAATATTAAATTCGGTATAGAGAGTTACATTGGTTAGTGGGGCGAAACAGTAAGCTCTCAACTGACAATAAGCTCCTAATCTACAACGCAATCCTCAAACCAGTATGGATGTATGGAATTCAGCTCTGGGGTAGCACTAGCAATAGCAACATCATGATATTGCAAAGAATGCAAAACATTATACTCAGAACAATCTCTACAGCCCCATGGCTGGTCACTAATGTCGAGATACACAAACACCTCCAAATGAACACGGTAAAGGAAGAAATCCAAGCCATTGCCAAAAACTACCAAAACCGGCTCAAAAACCATACCAATGCACTTGCAGCCGAATTGACCCAACAAAGCTATGTCAAGCGTTTGAAAAGGAAGGACATACTCCAACTACATAATATATAAATTAATAGAAAATGAGAAGTAGAAGTCTTCGCTGGAAGACACACTTCACTCGACATAAATCACTCATCAAATCCGCTTATAGTGATTACCTGCTGATTGTGGATTAAACAAAAAACAAAAAAAAAAAAATTCAAATATTGGAAACGGGCATTAATCGACTGCAGAAATACCAGGGCGGTATGACACGCGTGGAGGCTGCACTCACCATATTCCGTAGGTGGCCGTCAGTGAGGTGCATGTATTGGTCGCTCGCGGCCTACTTGTTCTATATCTATCTACACAGCTACCATGATTGATGGGTGACCGCCTTTAATGATTTGGAGACGAACGCTGAAGGACATTCACACCTACACTCTTTATAACTAATAGCCGCTTTCTTTCTTCCAATAAATGTCTATATCAAGCTCCGAAGTACCAGGGCGGCATGCCACGCGTGGAGGCTGCACTCACCAGGAACAGCGGGTGGTCGTCAGTGAGCCGCATATGCCGGTAGTACACTGCCCACTCGATCTACATAGTACCTATATTGCTACCGTGATTGATGGGTGACCGTCTCTAATTATGGTCGTTTAATGGTGAAGAACGCGGATCGACTTTCCGCTCCACTCACATCACATATCTCTTAAACTATCACTCTCTTCATTCAAGTAAATGTCTGTGTCGAGCGCAGAAGTACCAGGGCAGCATAACACGCGTGGAGGCTGCACTCACCAGGAACAGCAGGTGGTCGTCAGTGAGGCGTATGTGCTTGCTGGTCGCAGGCGGCCCACTCTGTATAGTCAGTAGCTTAAGTTCGTGAACAACTCTGTACCTTGTCACATTAAGTCACTGTCTATCTGACTTGCTTAGTCACACGAAGATTTGGTATGACAAGGTACTGAGGTGTATACGAACTAATAATGCTGGCTTTACATAGCTACCGTCATAGATGGGTGACCGCGTTTATTGGAGTCGAGCGCAGAAGACTTCTCATATCCGCTATCAATAATACCTCTTATACTATACGGTAACTGTCTGTGTCGAGCGCAGAAGTACCAGGGCAGCATGACACGCGTGGAGGCTGCACTCACCAGGAACAGCATGTGGTCGTCAGTGAGGCGTATGTGCTGGTCGCAGGCGGCCCACTCGTGCGGCGCCAGAGCCAGCTCCGGCGGGCTCGAGCCGAGCGGGGTCAGCGCTTGAAACTTGCTCATGGCTAGCTTCAAGCATTCCGACCTGTAGGGGGGAGGGGGCACTTAATTAGTTACATTATAATATTCAGTGGCGTACAGTAAGAAAGCATAGCATAGATAGGGCATAGCGATATATCGCTCGAACTTGTTGTGTTCCTGCGCGTGAATAAGGTTTCCAGAGCTCCTTTGGGGTGCTGCATTAGTAGCAGGGGTCAAGCCTTCAAGGTAAAAGCAACAAGAACACTAACAGCTTTATTATGCTCTACTGGTCGCCCTTAAGCTAGGACCTCATTACCACTTAACATCAGGTGGGATGAGGTCAATTCTGAAGAGTAATATATAAAAAAGCTGGGCTGAGTGCCATTTAAACCAAGAGAAACGTGTTGAGGTGACAACGTGACTGCCACAACTTTAACACTAGAAATAAACACATGCTTGCGGTTCCATATCTAAGACTACATAAGATTAGTAATTTCTTTGTGGGTTAAATTATTTAATATGTTACCTGAAAATGTTATCCAGTTGCCCATGGATAGATTTAAGTCTCATGTTAAAAATTGGTTAATAAAAAAGGGCTACTACAAAATTGATGATTATTTAAATGACAAAAAAGTATGGGTCTAGAATAACTTTAATTCCTGGAAATCTATCTTTATATATTTTATTTAAGTACCTAGTAAATGTCGAGTGTTCTCGCCGGTTCTTCTCGACATGATCAACATTCCGAACACGGCGGTAGAATACTGAACTTGTACTGACGATTCATAAGTGCTTTTGCAAAGCTTATTCGATTAAAGATATTTTCTATTCAATTCTATTAATGAGTACGTTTGTTGTAGGCGCTCACCATATCTCAGTGACGCCGTGCTCGGTGAGCGCGTGCCTCTCGGCGAGGCGGCGCACCTGTGCGCGGCAGGAGAGGTCCGCGGCACTCGCCTCCTCCACCAGCGCAGCCAGCACCCTCGTGCACTTCACCACCTGGACCACACGCACACTCACTGTACCGACATACGACATGATATTGTTACGCGCCACGATTGATGTTTTTACCAAACAGCGCCATCTAGTTTCATCATCAGCCTGTTGCAGTCCACTGCTGGACATAGGCCTCTCCAAATGTTCGCCACTTCGCTCGATTTTCGGCGACTCTCATCCAGCTCCCGCCAGCCGTCCTGCGCAAATCGTCACTCCACCTGGCCTGAGGGCGTCCTACACTACGTTTACCGAGGCGTGGTCTCCACTCCAGAACTCGTTTACCCCAACGGTTGTCGGCTCTGCGGCTGATATGGCCAGCCCACTGCCACTTCAGCTTGCTAATCCTGTGAGCTATGTCGATGACTTTAGTTCTCTGCCGGATCACCTCATTATGGATTCGATCCCTTAGAGAAACACCGAGCATAGCTCTTTCCATAGCCCGCTGAGTGACTTTAAGTCTGTGAACCAGTCGTGCCGTCAGTGTCCACGTCTCGGCTCCATACGTCATAACAGGTAGAACGCACTGATTGAAGACTTTTGTCTTTAGGCACTGTGGGATGGACGATGAGAAGACTCGACGTAGTTTCCCAAACGCTGCCCAGCCCAGCTGAACCCTTCTATTCACCTCGTCCTCTAGGTTGTTTCGACCCAACTGCAATTTTTGCCCGAGGTACACATATTTTTGAACAACTTCGAGGACGGCGCCTTGGACTGCAATCGGTTCCGGTAGAACATGTTCATTAAACATGACCTTGGTTTTATCCAAGTTCATCCGTAGGCCGATGCGTACAGAAGAGTCAGCCAGGTCATTCAGCATCTGTTGTAGGTCTTGCAGCGTCTCTGCCATTATGACGATGTCATCTGCAAATCGCAAGTGAGAGATGTGTTCGCCATTTATGTTGATGCCACGTCTTTTCCAGTTAAGCGTCTTGAACATATCCTCCATTGCATTTGTGAACAATTTCGGGGAGATCACGTCCCCTTGTCTCACTCCTCGATGCAATGGTATAGGCCTTGTTTGCTGATTTTGTACTTGGACGGACATGGTAGCGGCTTCGTAGAGATATCTCATCACTTGGATGTATCGCCAATCGACTTGACATCGCTGCAGAGAATCCAAAACAGACCAGATTTCAACCGAGTCAAAGGCCTTCTCATAGTCCACGAATGCTAGACACAGAGGCTGATTATACTCTTCGGTCTTCTGTATAATCTGTCGCACTGTGTGGATGTGGTCTATGGTGCCGTATCCGCTCCGAAATCCAGCCTGTTCCGGCGGTTGAAAGTCGTCGAATCTTCTCGCAAGTCGGTTCGTGATCACTCTTGAAAACAGCTTATAGACATGGCTTAGAAGGGAAATGGGTCGATAGTTCTTCAGAAGGGTTTTGTCTCCTTTTTTGAAGAACAAGACGACCACACTCCTACGCCACGCCACCGGAGTTCTCGCTTCAAACAGGACAGCGTTAAATAGCTTTTGGAGCTCCCTCAGTACGGGCTTGCCTCCAGCCTTTAATAGCTCCGTTGTAACGCCGTCCGCTCCAGGGGCTTTTCCGTTTTTAAGCTGCCCAAGAGCAATCTCGATTTCGCCAACGCTGAATTCTGGCAGGTCTTCAGTGAAATGGCGTGTTAATGTGGCTCTAGAGTCTTCATTTTCGGGTACAGGTCGAGATGTTTGCGATGCGTATAGCCGGGTATAGAAGTTTTCTACCTCCGAAAGGATCTCCGGCTTAGAGGCAACAACTTCTCCACTTGCTGTGGTCAGTTTGGTCAAGTGACTTCTTCCGAGAGATTTAACGAATACCTTAGACCCCCGATTTTGCTCAATAGCTCTTTCAATGGCTAGAGTATTAGAGTGTCGGAGGTCACGTCGCACAAGTTTATTAATCTCCCGGTTGAGAGCCCGTACACCCGACGAAGTGGCAGGTGGGTATTCACGTCGTTGCCTCATTAGCCTCAAAGTCTCCTCAGAAAGTTTTGACTTCTTCCCTTTACGCTGCATGTTGCAAAATCTCGTACCTTCCTCCCTGAGTACCCGAACCACATTTTCAAGATTCTGGTCAATATCAGTTGTGGTTTCCACGGCAGCAAAACGGTTTTCCAGGTTTGACTGGAACGTTTCAGATCCCGCCATGGTTTGAATCAGAGTCGGCCGGAGTCTGGACTTCATTAGACGGACACGTTCGGCTTTGAAGTCGATATTCAGAGTGCCTCGGACAAGTCTGTGGTCGCTGCCGGTGTTAAACCTGTTAATCACAGAGACATCTCTGAATATGTGCCGCCTGTCCGTCAGGATGAAGTCAATCTCGTTTTTGGTCATAGTGTCGGGGCTACGCCACGTCCACTTCCTTTGGGGCTGCTTTTTGAAGAATGAATTCATCAAGAAGAGCCCCTCTCGTTCGAGAAAGTTGACGAGCATCTGCCCCCTATGATTCCTGACTCCAAATCCATGGGATCCTACTACCGATTCATTGCAATTCTGTACTCCCACTTTGGCGTTGAAGTCTCCCATGACAACAGTGTATTGGGTCTTCGTAGTGAAGTGGAGAGCCTTCGATATGTCATCGAACATTGCTTCCACCTCATTATCCGAATGTGTCGAGGTCGGTGCATACACTTGCACCACCTTGAGGCTGTACCTCTCGGTGAGCTTGATGATCAGGTACGCTACCCTGTTCGACACACTGGAAATTTCTTCAACGTTGTCAGAGAGAGACCTATTGACCAGAAACCCGACGCCACCTTGAGATTGTTGGTCTCCCTCACGGAAGTACATCAGGTGGCCCGACTCCAGGGTCACAGTGTCCTCCCCCTCCCTTCGGACTTCGCTTAACCCTAGAATGTGCCACCTAATTTTCCCAAGTTCCACCTCAAGTTGTGCCAGATGCGAGTCAAGCCGTAGAGTGCGTCCGTTATACGTAGCAATGGTCAGTTTTGTGTGGTGGCCTACCGTAGCCCGGAGACTCTTCGCACCCCCCGCCTCGCCGTTACCGTGGTCGCCACCGTGACCAGGAATAGCGAGACTACCGGGAACTGGGGGCCGTGGCCTTTGTACTTTGTCCATTTGGAGGATTTTGCCCATAATCGCCACGCTGGGCAGGCGGGTTGGCGATCGCAGAGCGTAGCTTTTTACCGGTGACGCTGCTGCCCGTCATCGGCATCGGCATGTCGCATTTGGCTACGCCAAGGTTTCGGATGGTTATACCGCCATCAGTCGGTCATCCTTTGTCCCTTCGTCGACTCTTACGACACCCACGGGAAGATATGGGGTGGTGGTACTCTACTCTGCCGCCACCACACGGCACAGTGGTTAGTTTCGAATGGCGGATTTAAGAGAGGTAAGGCAAAGCGATTTATCGCTTGAACAGGAGCAGCCCGTCTGGTGAAAAACCTCCACCTTACAGAAGACCACAGACAAATAACAATCGCTACGGTGTTGTTGTGTTCATGCGTGTGAGTAAGGTTTCCAGAGCTCCTGGGGGGTGCTACATTAGTAGCAGGGGTCAATCCTTCAAGGTAAGGGCGACAAGTCCAGTAACAGATGTAATATATAAAAAACTGTGCTTGCTAACTTAAAACAAAAACATACATTAAAAAACCGGTCAAGTGCGAGTAGGACTTGCGTGGAGAGGGTTCCGTACGTTGGGCTCATAGGTCACAATAACTGCCTTCACTTGATTGTGAGAAACAAAGAAATATCTTAATTGTCTCTTTCTATCTTCCATCTCTCTCTTTTAAAAAAATACCAAATTCCTGGCCCTAATTCTTCGCCCCACAAACCCCCCTTCGTGGGGCAATCCGTAGTTGATGAAATAATGTGTAATCTGCTCATAGACTGATGTGTCAGACCTTTTGAAATTAAGCATCACATGGCACAGGCAGGTAACAATCAGATAACGTAAATTTAACAAAACAACCCTTTTTTTTAATCCATGTACTTCTCATAGGTTTTCCTATAAAGAGCTATATTCCGCATTAATTTCAAAATTTTTAGATCAGTCCAGTGGTTTCAGAGTAATCGGCTGTGACAGACTGACGGACAGACAGACACGCGAGTGATCCTATAAGGGTTCCGTTTTTTCCTTTTGAGGTATGGAACCCTTAATAAAAGAAAGAGTTATTCTTTCTTTTTTTTTCTTTTTTACATGTTATAAATGCAAAAGAAATAAAAAAACCATTTAAATTAAACATTAAGATACATATTAGCCCACAGACCCACCTCACTTTCGCTGTTTTTTGGAGGAGAGATGTCCATCTTCCATGAAGGTTTTTGCATATCCTGAAAATACACATCATTCGGTTATTTTATTTTTAAGGGAGCGTACCAGCTACCAATCAAGTGTTACGCATTTTTTGAAGTTTTTCTTTGAAAAAGATGACAACACTAATACGATCGAGGGATTCACCAGGAACCAAAAGAGTTGCCAATTTGGAAGTTTTATTTCTTGATTTTTTATTGTAACGCGTCTTAACATTTTACATAATAAATAAATTAGGAAATCCATCATTTTCTGGCGGCGGTCATCTTGGATTTGTAATTGGTTATTATGAAAATATTCTGCTTTTTTTAATTTTCTTCTTTTATAATATTTTAATTATTTTATAATATGATACCCATATTGTGGGAGTTGTGTTAAAACATGCAGTCCATAATTTTGTGACGGCGGCCATCTTGGATCGATTTTTATCAAACATAGCTAAGAACATTCCCGACTTATTCATCTTTTAAACAAAACAATGAAAATCGGTCCATTTATTCGGGAGCTGCGATGCCATAGACAGATACAGACAGACACGTCAAACTTAGAACACGTCGTTTTTGCGTCGGGTGTTAAAAATCATAGTCAAAAATAAGCGCGGGCATGACTTAGCAGGCAGACGCAACTGTTAGCTTGTATTACCTACTTGCTGCTACAGGAGCCTTCATGGGCAAGTCTGTTGTTGTTGAACAGACAGCGCCATCTATAATGTCTCATCCCTACTTCGACTCATAATCCTGTCCCCTTCACTATTTTTCCCTCTAATTCGTTACCTTTTTCTCTTCTCTCGTGCGCGCGATCTGAGTAATCAATATCAGATATAATAGACTAACTTAACCTTCTTTAAAGTTAATAGAAAAAGAAAAATATTTATTCAGTGTAAATATATAATTAGTTACATGAGAAAAGAACATGAGAAAAGAAATAACAATAGGTACAAATCAGTGAAAAGGAACAGACTCATCATGCGTCGGGAGGGCCGACGCTGGTCTTCCGTGTGTACCTAGAGATGAGCACTGCTGAACGCAGGCAGCATTCAGTCTTGAACTCAAATCAAAAATGAAAGAGAAAAAAGAAATTATGTATGAGATAAAATGGATTGTATAAAGGTTTTTTTTTTGAGGTAGGTAGGTATATTAGTGAAATACAATACCAGTTATATCATAAAGTTTATAAGATAAGTCGAAAATCGTAAAGAGATCAATATATATAGCATAATATGTATTCATATGTATCATGACGACCTCCGTAGCCGAGAGGCGAGCGTGCCTGACTTTGGCGTCGCACCATCTCTGAGGTACCGGGTTCGACCCCAGCGGATCAATATGGGAAACAAACTTTTCTATATCGTCTCGGGTCTGGGTGTCGTGGTACCGTCGTTGTTTCTAATATCTGTAACACAAGTGCTTAAGCTACTTACCGCAGAATCAGAGCAATGTATGTGATGTTGTCCAATTTTTATTTAATTATTAAACTTTTGTATCCGCATCATCTTCGGCCTACGCAAGTATGACCATGTCTCTGGATTTCGAGCTCAGCTTAAATGGCTTCCTATACGTCGACGCCGTGACCTCCACGTTTTATCTCTCCTATTTAATGTTCTATTTAATCCTCTTGCTCCTCCCTATCTTAAAGAACGTTTCCGTTTCTTGCAGCCCAACCAGGATCGTGATATGCGGTCCTCACGTAAACTTCTCCTTACCTTTCCTACTCATTCTTCTGAATTCTATTCCCAATCTTTCACTGTCCAATCTGTACGCTTATGGCATTCTTTACCTTTATCTATCAGATTATCTGAGACCCTTCCCATTTTTAAACTCAGGGTTAAATCGTACTTCCTCTCACTTGATTAATGTTCATTTATGTCCTCTGTCCATAATTTTAGCTGGGCATGTTGGTTGTTAGTAAGTTTCATACACTTATCCATATTAACTTATTATTATTATTTTTGTTTTGAAACAAAATACTTTACTTAATTTTATATTTGATAAGCATGTTTTTTGTTTATATGTTTATATATAAACATATATATATATATGTTTTATATATATATATATATATATATATATATATATATATATATATATATATATATATATATATATATATATATGTATTTATGTATGTTTATCATGCTATACTATGAATATAATTCAAGATATAAAACTTAATTAATGTTGCACGGCCGTACCCATTTCTCGCCATCTACTATGTCCTGTACCTTAAGGTTGTCTGGAAGAGATCGCTTTCTAGCGATAAGACCGCTTAAATTGTACTATAATCAATCTGTAAAATCTATTTCTGTAAAGTTTTGTGCAATAAAGTATATCTATCTATCTATTAAGGAGTTAATTGAATGAACATTAGTTGTAAAGTTGTTTCACACTTGTCCGGTTGTTACATTCACTGTGACCGCCGGTGTGGTCCCTACCTGCGCGAGGGTGGGCAGCTGCTTGAGCTCCAGCTCGGCGCGGCGCAGCCAGTTTGGCGCGCGCCGCTGGGCCCAGCGACACGCCGCCGCCGCCGGCCCCTCGCCCTTGTACGACCTCAACAGCACGATCAGCTGGAACAGGCCCACACGTCTCAATACACTTGTATAATGTGTTCATGATATCTGACTGTGATAGTGTGTCTATGCGTGTCAACCAGGCCTAGAATGCGCCACGCGACTAAATTTTATCGCGTTCTTAATAAACGTCAAAATATATAGAAGTCAGTGCGTCAGCTGCTGATTGGCAGAAAATACGAGTGCAATGTGCTATTAGCCAATCAACAGTATCGAAACTTTTGTCGTCTCATGCGATACATTTGCTAGTGTTGCCGTCGATTCGATTGTATATCGATTATAATCGATTATTCCAAAAGAGGCCTAAATAATCTAATAATCGATATGACAATCGATAGTATCGATACTATCGATTGTACTATCGATATAATCGATTATATCAATAGTATCGCTTTCAACTTGCAAAAATAATTGCAAATTAATCGATTATATTGATATAATCGATTATATCAATAGTATCGCTTTCAACTTGATATCGATATAACCGATTATATTGTATTTGACTACGATTATAATCGATTATATCTGATAAAAATAGGTATCGATATAATCGATTATATCGATAGTATCGATACTATCGATTGTCATATCGATTATTAGATTATTAGAGGGGGGGATAATCGATTAATCGATAATCGATTATCCGGCAACACTAACATTTGCCGTATTGCGTATGCTAGGCCTGAATGTGTGACAGTGTGATAGTGTTTACAAGGTCATCAAAATGTGTACGTATCCCAATGTGTGTGTATGTGTGTTAACATTATATGCTTAGTGTGTTTTATATGTTACGACTAGCGGCCGCCCGCGACTTCGTCTGCGTGGATTTCGGTTTCCATACAAATTTTCACCCCCCTTTTCAACCCCTAACAACCCTTTTTTGGCATTAAAAAGTAGCCTATGTCCTTTCTCAGGCTCTATAATATATGTGTACCTAATTTCATTTAAATCGGTTCAGTAGTTTCGGCGTGAAAGCCGGACCGACAGACAGACAGAATTACTTTCGCATTTATAATTTATTAGATCATTTCAATAGGAATAATTCTTTTATACATATATTTTTGGTATCTTGAACCGTTTTCGCAGCGCACGCAACGGAAGCCCTCAAGGATGAATAATTTTCCCCGTTTTTTTTTTTCACATTTTCCATTATTTCTTCGCTCCTTATATAGTATATAGTTGCAGCGTGATATTATATAGCCTAAAGCCTTCCTCGATAAATGGTCTATTCAACACAAAAAGAATTTTTCAATTCGAACCAGTCGTCCTTGAGATTAGCGCGTTCAAACAAACAAACTCTTCAGCTTTATAATATTAGTATAGATGTGTAACTGCATGTGTGCCATGTATACGTGAGGCAGTGTGTGTAAATATGTCAATGCATGCTAATTTGCTGTGTTTGTATGTGTATGAGAGCTGTGAGGGAATCGAACCCACGACCTTCACGTATCGAGCATGCCGCAGCTAACCGCAAGTTATCGTAGGCGATGAAATATTTCCTACTGTAATCCTCATTGTGTGCATCAGCGTCATCAGTGTGTGTACTTGTCGCAATGTGTGTCCCTCTGTTTGTGCCAGGATTTGTCGCAGCGTTGTTAATTGCATCAGTTATGTAGCAATGTGTGTGTGTGTGTGTGTGTGTGTGGGTGGGTGTGTATGCGTCTCACCAGCTCCCTGTAGTCTTTCCAGAATTGGTCGATGCGCTCCTTCATCTCCTGTACCGAGCTGAGGTGCTCGTCCATGGCGCGCGCCAGGCCCACCGTGCAGGCCATGCTCGCCGCGCACGCCAGGCCCAGCGCGCGCGCCAGGCCCAGCAGCGCCGCCGCCTGCTCTGCGCTCTGCGGTTACAGATAGTATCGTCATCATTGTGTAGCCAACAATGGCGGAGCGGGGACAGGAACAAACGTAACATATTGTATCTAGCTCATTCAATAACTTTAAAATAATATTACACATAATATTCATTTGTGAAATTAAAAATTAAAAAAAAACCCGACATAAAAAAGTGTGAAAATAATCATCATCATTATCATCATCATCATCAGCCTGTTGCAGTCCACTGCTGGACATAGGCCTCTCCAAATGTTCGCCACTTCGCTCGATTTTCGGCGACTCTCATCCAGCTCCCGCCAGCCGTCCTGCGCAAATCGTCACTCCACCTGGCCTGAGGGCGTCCTACACTACGTTTACCGAGGCGTGGTCTCCACTCCAGAACTCGTTTACCCCAACGGTTGTCGGCTCTGCGGCTGATATGGCCAGCCCACTGCCACTTCAGCTTGCTAATCCTGTGAGCTATGTCGATGACTTTAGTTCTCTGCCGGATCACCTCATTATGGATTCGATCCCTTAGAGAAACACCGAGCATAGCTCTTTCCATAGCCCGCTGAGTGACTTTAAGTCTGTGAACCAGTCGTGCCGTCAGTGTCCACGTCTCGGCTCCATATGTCATAACAGGTAGAACGCACTGATTGAAGACTTTTGTCTTTAGGCACTGTGGGATGGACGATGAGAAGACTCGACGTAGTTTCCCAAACGCTGCCCAGCCCAGCTGAACCCTTCTATTCACCTCGTCCTCTAGGTTGTTTCGACCCAAGTGCAATTTTTGCCCGAGGTACACATATTTTTGAACAACTTCGAGGACGGCGCCTTGGACTGCAATCGGTTCCGGTAGAACATGTTCATTAAACATGACCTTGGTTTTATCCAAGTTCATCCGTAGGCCGATGCGTACAGAAGAGTCAGCCAGGTCATTCAGCATCTGTTGTAGGTCTTGCAGCGTCTCTGCCATTATGACGATGTCATCTGCAAATCGCAAGTGAGAGATGTGTTCGCCATTTATGTTGATGCCACGTCTTTTCCAGTTAAGCGTCTTGAACATATCCTCCATTGCATTTGTGAACAATTTCGGGGAGATCACGTCCCCTTGTCTCACTCCTCGATGCAATGGTATAGGCCTTGTTTGCTGATTTTGTACTTGGACGGACATGGTAGCGGCTTTGTAGAGATATGTCATCACTTGGATGTATCGCCAATCGACTTGACATCGCTGCAGAGAATCCAAAACAGACCAGATTTCAACCGAGTCAAAGGCCTTCTCATAGTCTACGAATGCTAGACACAGGGGCTGATTATACTCTTCGGTCTTCTGTATAATCTGTCGCACTGTGTGGATGTGGTCTATGGTGCCGTATCCGCTCCGAAATCAAGCCTGTTCCGGCGGCAACCAATAATAGCGGCCAAATTAGATTTCAAATTTGTCGTTGCGTGCAGCATTTTGCTACTCAACCCCTTTTATTTGATACCTATATTGAGAGAGTTGAGACAAAAAAAAAATAGGTAATCCGTCATTTTCTGGCAACGGCCATCGTGGATTTGAAATTTGTTATCATGAATATATTCTGCTGGTCAAGTCCATTTATATGAAACCCATATTGTGAGAGTTGTGTTAAAACATGCAATCCATAATTTTACGACGGCGGCCATCTTGGATCGATTTTTATCAAATATATCCAAGAACACCAAAAATGTATTTATTTATTTGCAGAAAACCAACAGCGTTTATAAATAACATAATTTGAAAATATATAAACAAAAAGCAAGGCCAATAACAGGTTTTCCTAACGTATTCCAGATTATGTAGTAGGAAACAGTATTTTTTTATGGACAATAAAAAAGGGTAAAAAGGAAAATAGGCAAGTAATATCAAAGAGACTGAAATAATCGTTGGCTAAATAACGTTTATCCCCACTTTATATATACGCACCCTTATACATTTTAAAAATCAAAATGGGTAAACATTAGAAACAGATTTTTTTATCTCCTCTTGCGGTGCGGAAATTGAACCCACGACCTTCACGTATCGCGCGTGCTGCTCTTCCAACTGAGCTAACCGCAAGTTATCGTAGGCGATGAAATTTTTCTGCTGTATCAACCGTTAGCCTTCGGTAAGTGCCCTCTGCCGAATATGTTTAGAACTACATACTTATCGGAGGCAATTCCCGCACCGCAAGGGGAGATAAAAATGTTCTGTTTCTAATATTTTAATTTCGCTAGTACGGCGTAAAGTACTATAAAAATTAAAAATCAAAATGGGTAAATTTGTTCGGGAGCTGCGATGCCATAGACAGATACACACACGTCAAACTTATAACACCTCGTCGTTTTTGCGTCCGGGGTCAATACTAAGGTAAAACAATGTTAAGTTGCTCTTTACGTGACGTCACGGGACTCCTATTGGTCGTAGCATGATTTTATATAGTCTAAAGCATTCTGCGATAAAAAGACTATCTAACACAAAAATAATAATTCAATTGGCTACTTGACAGTGTTAACAATAAAATATGAAAAGTGTTAGATATGTTAGCTTATTAGTTAAGTAATCATTTTACATTTTTACTTTTTAATTAAAAGCATAGTTAGTATTTTATTTTTGCAAAATAAATTTTAGTTTTTTTATCTGTGGAACAAAAGAACCGAAACGGAAACCACCATTGCAATTCGGAAATGACAGCTGTCGGCGAAAATTATTTATTTTAATGTTTTACCATTTAAAATTTTACCGATTAAATTGAATTATTGTGTCTCTAATCGTATAAAGAATTTATTGAAACATTTTCCGTTTATCTTAATTAAGTCGTTCCTATGCGTATCGGTTCGTTGTCTAGGACGTTGACGTCATAATTGCAACAGTCACGCGACTAGGCGTTTTCACGCGCTTTTTAAATGTATTACACAAAATCTAATTTTTCTCTGGTTATTTAGATTATTTCCAGATAAATCGAATTGCTTGGGATATAAAATGAACGGGCGCACATTTTACAATACTTTTTCAAAAACTGTCAAGTAGCCAATTAGAACCAGTAGTTTCTGAAATTAGCGCATTCAAAGAAATAAAGTCTTCAGCCTTTAAGTATTAGTAAGTATAGACTACAAGCGGACCCGACAGTCTTCGTTCTATTAACACTACATCTTAGACGACCTCCGTAGCCGAGAGGCGAGCGTGCCGGACTTTGGCTTCGCGCCATCTCTGAGGTCCCAGGTTCGATCCCCGGTCGGGTCAATATGGGTAACGAACTTTTCTGTATTGTTGGTCTGGTGTTGTGGTACCGTCGTTGTTTCTGATTTCTGTATCACAAGTGCTTTAGCTACTTACCACAGAATCAGAGCAATGTATGTGATGTTGTCCAATATTTATTTATTTATTTTACTTAGAATTCGTTTGTATGGGAAAAGGAAAGGGCTGTCTTTAAAGTTTTCCCAGCAATTATTTAAATTTTTTCTCGCCATAAAAACTATCCGTAGACTTCAACAAACGTTAAAATAAATGAATTGGAAAAATTAGTCCAGGCGTTGTTGTGTTATGCGCTTACCAACATATTTCTCGATTAATTTTACAGAAGGAGACTATGGTCACACCGCACACACAACTATCACCGTTTTTTCCAGATTCTCAACTGTTACTTCGCTACTATTAATCGTAGCGTAACGTCATATAGCTCAAAGCCTTTATTTTTTTTATTACACTTCAAGATTTACCTCATCCCACCTGATGTTCAGTGGTAATGAGGTCCTAGCTTAAACGCGACAAGTACAGCCTAATAAAGCTGCTACTGGACTTGTCGCCCTTACCTTGAAGGCTTGACCCCTGCTACTAATGAAGCACCCCCCAGGTGCTCTGTAAACCTTACTCACACGCGGGAACACAACAACACAGAAGTGATTGTTATTTGGCTGCTGTGTTCTGTAAGGTGGAGGTATTTCACCAGTCGAGCTGCTCCAGTTCGAGCGATAAATCCCTATGCCCTACCTCTATTAAAAAAATTACTATCCAACACAAAAATAATTATTGAACTCAACTCTCCTGAGATTAGCGCTTTCAATCAAACAAACTCTTTGCGTTATAATATTAGTATAGATCAGGGGTCACCAATTAGTTATGCTCGGGGTCCGTTTTAAGAAATGAAATGACCATCGCGGTCCGCACATTTTATAGAAAAAAAAAATATTAAAGAAATGTAGTTACGGAAATAACAAAGAAAATGTTTACTTTTCAATGGGAATAATGTTTTTTTTCTGTTGTGGACTATCTGTCTGAAGTTTGGAGTATAATTGGTGCACGCTATTGTCATTAAATCCTGGAGATGTTCATTAGTAAGTTGAGATCGAAATTAATTCTTAATGAAATTCATCTTTGACATTTCACCGCCGCCCGCTCCGCGCGCTCCGACCGCGCGACGCGACGTCCCGCGCGCTTCCCCGCCCCGATGATAAACCGTTAACAATCCGCGAACTTGCATGTTTGTCGAAATTTGTCGAATTGACGTTAACAAAGATATTGCGGGAGATACATTTTTATTAAATTTCGTCCTCTGTAGTGCAAGTTGCTGTGTTCTTGCGGTTCGCACAAAATGGGTTGGCGGTCCGGATGCGGACCGCGGTCCGCCATTTGGTGACCCCTGGTATAGATTATGATATACTCACATCCTTGGGGAAAGCATAAGGTCTACAGCTGATATACGCGTCTGCAAACCTCTCGATGTCTCGTCCTTTAGCGCTGTTTAAGAGTCGCAAGAACTCGTCCTCAGGGTCCACCCTTGAGGTCTTCGGGGTCCAACCTGGCACATCCGGGGGCCTCTCCTTCTTGGCTAATCCTGCAGTCTCTTTGTGTCGCCGTTTACGAGCTTTAGAACCACTTGTTGTTGATGAAGAGTCGCTATTATTTCTTGCTGAGGGCCCACTTATATTTAAAGGCAGTGTAATTCTTTCGGTTTCTATTCCAATTAATTTAGTAGGAGGCCCTTTTGGTCCGGTTGGGGGACCACCATTTGCTACCTTAGGGAATCCGCTCATCCCGATAGCTGGCTTTGTCAATTTACATGTGTGCTTGCTCCTTCCTTTTGGTGATAAATTTTCTGTGATCCGCTTACTTTTTTTACTACTCTTTGCATTTGGAGCGTGGCCCTGTTGATTGGGCCAACTCCCTTCATCTGCGGGCATCATAGGGATAGGCATCAGAGTTGCGGACTCTTCAAGGCCTTCTTGCTCAAATCTGAATGGTTTATTATAGTGTGTGAATACAGGCCTAGGTACGTTTTGTTCTGGCACAATTTTGAAAACAACTGACGGTGACTTTTGCGTTTTCATTTGGGGACTACTAACATATGCAAAAACCCCACAATCTGTGACCTTGGGCACAGACAATGTAGCTGGGGTCTTATTTGCCACTGATGGGGCACTGCTTGACCCTTCATATGCACTCTGTGGGGTCTCAAGTAGATTTTCTAATGGAACAATTTTTAAGGCTCCAACTTCCGCTTTAGTAGTGTTCTTGTCGGCTGTTAACAAATGATTGAAGACATTAAGAATGTGATTTAAAACTTTAGCTACAACATTACCAATAAAATTAAAAATAAAAATGTAATACTATAATATGTAATTAAAAATTATGAATATGTTAATAGGATAGAATGGGACAACATATTTAGCAGTTAATGCCTGACATTTCACCAAATGTGGTAATGAGCAGTCAGCTTGTTAAAAATGTTAGCCACAGAATATTATCAAAAACTAAATGTTTCAAGTACCTTTATAAATAAAAATATATCTTAATGTTTGCAGATATTTTTGATAACATGGACATAGTTGAGACCCAGTAAACTTGTCACCATAGAAAATCATTGTGTCTGGTTTTTAAAAGGATATCCTTTTTCTCATTTGATTTCGTTAATCTTTACAAAATTAACCAAATAACATTATAGTTTTTAAAGTGTTTATTGAAATTATAAACATTGCCATAGGAATTAAAATATAAATGGGAAGATTTGTAAGAATGTATGAATATGTGTATGCAGGACAGTATGTTCACGCGAAAACTGCTGAGCGGATGTGGAAAAGATTTACTAGAAGCATAAATGAGACACAAGATCAACATTTAGGATATTTTTTATCCCGAACTATGGCGAACGAAGTCACGGGCAGCGGAGTTTCGTATAAATGAAAACGTCATAGACTTTGTGAAAAAACGAATTGTGAGGACGCCTAGCACTTGCAAAATTATTGTTTTTCGTTTTTAGATCAACAAATATTATGCTTATTCGTGTGTTAGTAAAAAAACATGTTTATATAAATACATATTAAAACTAACTAAGGCGAGTTTGTTATAACTTACCACACATTTTAAGCCTTCAAATGCTTATCACGTATACGTATATAAAACTGCACATTTAAATTTAATCACACAATAGTTCTCAGTATCGAATTAAGACAACAATTTAATGAAACATAATTTATTTACAACACACCAGAAGCGAGCTAAAATGGAACTGATGACAATGTCAAACTGACAGTCTGGTGACAGAGTAGTGATACTCTCATTTGACGTCGATCCACTATTTAAACGTTTAAGTTTAAGTTTCTTTTTAGGCCAGATATATTCTGGCCTGCAGACATATATGGCTTTGGCACTTCTAAAGGTTGCGAGGCAGCAGTTCACTCTGTTCGCACTTTTCTTATCAATAATGGTGGTGAGGTGTTGCTGAAAGTGGATGTTAAAAATGCATTCAATTCTGTAGACAGAGGCACTCTGTTGTCTCAAGTCAAAAATAGTACCGGACATATTTATAAATACATTTGGCAATGCTACAGCAAACCTTCAAAATTAATTTACAAAAATCATTTACTTTCTTCTTCCGTCGGTTGTCAACAGGGTGACCCTCTTGGGCCAGCTTTATTTAGTCTTGCTATACAATCTATAATCTCGACACTAAATTCTACATTAAACTTATGGTATAAACTTTCAAAGGTGGCATTACCCTAACTTTCTAACAAAAAGTAGCCTATGTCCGTTCATGAGGTTTAACGCATACCTATGCCAAATTTCATCAGAATCGGACGGAGAGGTTTAAGCGGGAAAGCGTAACAGACAGACAGACAGACAGAGTTACTTTCGCATTTATAATATTAGTAGGGAATAGGGAATTAGTAGGGATAGCAACCCGCCCCTGATTTTTAGATTCCATGTAATTATTTTTCCTTCTCCTCTGTACTAAAATATGTATCTAGGTACGGTCAACACCACGTTAACGTAAACGCTTGCAGTTCAAAATTAGGTTGTATACGCATGACATTGGGGCCACCCAAAGTGCTTTTGTTTTGTGCCGACCTACGACATGACCTTCAAGTCGACACAAATACAGCGTCAGTAGAATTGGCGTAGTAAACAACGCTCCATACGTAATGCGTGACATCGATATCCTACATCGCGATATCAGAGTTTTCGTCGCCACTAAGTATATATACAACAAACCAAGAATGGTAGTTGGGCCTTGGTCCCCGAGCAGATAACACCTAGCTCGGCGGAAGTACTTCCACTTTTAGTAAAGAACATACGTTCCTTACAGTGTGTACTGTCCATACAAAAACTTCCTCATACTCTATCTATTTCAACAAAATGGTAATCAAATCCGTTGGTAATTGAATTTCGGGGTAACATGTTTCCCTTTTTTTTATTTTTCATTGGTAACAAAGCGTCTGTGTAACCGATTATTTACTGTTTTAAAAATTATTAATTTTCATTATTTAAGTATTTGTTTCTTTATATTATACAATTGTTATCAAACATGATTGAAAGCAGATAGTAAAAATATCATAAATACTTTATCACAACACTTGCACGCACTGTTTATAAAAGCGCCTGAAAATTTTTAACGGCAATTTATATTCCCCTCTTCTTTGCTACACCTCACGTCGTAGGAACATAAAAATGCATACAATTTGCAAGCGACATGCTTTTTACGATGCATTTCTGCGCGAAGAGTCCCTTTAAAGGGGCTGCATCATAAGGAAATAGGATTTGAGGTGATCTTTGTGTTTGACGCGCTATTTTGTGAGAAAATTGCGTTGGTTTTAGAACAACATCTTCGTCTGAGCTAGTCGATTCTAAAATATACCTGCCTATATCTTCAAGTTTCATTTAACTTCCTGTATTGTATATTGAGTGTCGCTCCTTGGTTTACAAGAAACACAGCATTCCATGATTATCTACTAATTCCACCAATTAGAGAAGACATTTATGATAAGGAAGATTTCATGGGTGATACAGGCGGAGACTGCAGTTGCATAAGAACCAACTCGCTGCAACATTACTGGGTACTCAATCCATACTAATATTATAAATGCGAAAGTAACTCTGTCTGTCTGTCTGTCTGTCTGTCTGTCTGTCTGTCTGTCTGTCTGCCTGGAAAGTAACTCTGTCTGTCTGTCTGTCTGTCTGTCTGTCTGTCTGTCTGTCTGTCTGTCTGTCTGTCTGTCTGTCTGTCTGTCTGTCTGTCTGTCTGTCTGTCTGTCTGTCTGTCTGTCTGTCTGTCTGTCTGTCTGTCTGTCTGTCTGTCCGTCTGTTACTCTTTCACGCCTAAACGGCTGAACGGATTTTGATGAAATTTGGTATAGGTATACGTTGAATCTCAAGAACGGACATAGGCTACTTTTTATTAGAAAATAAGGGGGGGATGGGGGTAATACCACCTTTGAAAGTTTATATGGAAAAATGTTTATTTTTGAAGTTAGAGATATGAAATTTGGCATAAATATAGCTCGAAACTTGGATTAAAAATATAGACTACTTTTTGTTTCGAATATTAGGGGAGAAAGGGGTAAAACCGACCATGAAAGGATGTAGTCCAGGCGAACGAAGTCGCGGGCACAGCTAGCACTCTATATTCCGACTTATAAGATACAGAATCTAATGTGAATTCAAAAGCGGGAATGCTCAGCATTTCGGCATGATTTTTAAGATAATGCCGTCATAGGATGCTTAAATTCCAACAGCTAATAAACGTATTACCAAATCTGATTATAGTCAGTAGGTGGGTAGACTGCTCATAGATAGAAGCAGAAAGGAGACAAAACAAAAGTCTTTGGATGTTAAAACATATAGAATAATTATTTAATTAATAAAAAGTACTACCTAGTAATAATTACAATTACAACTCTTTCTTAATTTGTGGTGCCAAGAAAAAATAGACGAAATTTCGCTTTCTTAAATAGTTCTTGCTGGATTGACACATTTGCTGAATCTTCAAAATTTTGGCCACTCTACTGACATCTAAGATTGAATAAGGACTTACACTACTTGCATTTTAAATTGAAACGTCATTTCGTTGACACGCGTGTAATATAGCGGAAGAGAGGTACCTACCTATGTACATACCGAGTAACTGCAAACGGCGCAAAATTTAAATATTGTGCTATCTAATCGATGTATGGATCAATTTACAAAATTATGTCGCAAAAAGTTACTAAATACTTCGGCCCGTGAATTATAGTCCAATTACTAAGATGTACGGTTAAAGATTTATTTATTTCTCAAAAAGAATATACAGAAAATTCGCTTACTGAGAAACATACATTCACAAATAATTGTATTACACTATTGCGACGGCGAGAACACTTGGATTTTTATTAGAGAGGGTAAACAATTAATTTCAGCATCGATCTACATGTAATATCAATAATTTATATTTAAAAGATATAGAAATAAACCTAAATATTAATTTATTTATGAATATCTATTACATATGTAAGAGAGGTAGGGTATAGCGATTTATCGCTTATTCGCAATCACTTCTGTGTTGTTGTGTTCCTGCGTGTGAGTAAGGTTTACAGAGCTCCTGGGGGGTGCTACATTAGTAGCAGGGGTCAAGCCTTCAAGGTAAGGGCGACAAGTCCAGTAACAGATTTATTATACTGTACTTGTCGCCCTTAAGTTAGGACCTCATTACCACTTAACATCAGGTGGGATGAGGTCAATCTTGAAGTGTAATATAAAAAAAAATAGTATGTTTTACTCATTTAAATACAACGTACCTCCTTATTTACACTTTTCCAAAGTATACGTTCTTTAATTTTATTTTAGTACTTAACGAAGCACTTAATATACCTATTGTTTTTGTTTCTAAAAGTGCTTTAGTTTTAGTTTATTTTAGATATAAGACAATTATAGCGTGTTTAGATGCAGCGCTGGTCGCCGTACCTACTCCGCCTCAGGTTTCCGAAGAATACCAGCGTCGTGGTGCGCACAGCGTCACCACAGCGTAAATTCTAAAAATCATTGCTTACGCATCTCTTTCGGTCGCTAACAGGCACCTACCAGGTTAGTTGATACCTCATTGTTTAATGTACCTAATTATTTACGAACAGTACCTAATAAATATTTTTCTTTCTTTCTTTCTTACTATACATATATTATATAGAGGTCACGGGTTTGGTTTCCGGTCGGGTCAATATGAAAAACGATTTTTTATATATTATCACGGGTCTGGGTGTTATAATACGGTTGTTCCTTTATCACAATTTCTTTAGCTACCACATTATCAGATCAAACTAAGTAATGTTTTCGAATAGGTTTTTCCAATATTTTTCTTATTGTATTTACCCAAAAAATAGTAGGCGAGTTTTCTTAACATTTTATTTTTACATTTGCCCTTTATTTACCCACCTGTACGATATTTATCATAAGTTATTTGCGCAGGACAGATCTGCAAATAATAGTGACCGGAACAAGGTCGGACAGGGCATTCGTCATGTTATTAGATAATGCTTTTATTAACACGGAGGCGCCCGAGGCGTAATAACATTAAGAGCGCTAATACAATAATTGTGAGCTATTTTTGTTTGGCTTCTAGTAAGATCCACAGATCCACAGATTACGTAACGAATCCCAATCTTTTTACGTTCAAGACATACAATAACTGTATTTTTTCTGTTTGTCTGGAGGAGATTGCTTTCTAGCAATAAGACCGCCCAAATTGTACTTAATTATGTCTGTAAAACCAATTTCTGTAAATTTTTCTGTGCAATAAAGTGTATCAATCATAAATTGGTTATACCATAGAAGCTGTTAAAAATAAAGCTTAGGGCGACAAAATAAGGTAAACAAAAATTGGGTACAAAAAAAGCACAGACATAATTAAATATCTGTAAAAAAAGTAAGGTCGCGGACATGCTATGGGGCTACGGATGTTTTTTAATCAGGGTTGTATTTGCGACTCGCTGCGCGTGCCAAGACTGCGAAGACTAGCTCGTGAATACCGCGTATTAGGCGCTTTTGTACGATTTTACCGGAGAATAAACAAATACATCATACAAAGATACCAACCATGCCATCAATGCCGCATCCACGCACGAGCTGCTTATTACATCCATGTTAAAAGTACTGTGTGCTGGTGCCGTGGTCAGTGCATAACCGGCACCGACCGCTTACTTCAAGGGGTCTCCTACGTAGTTTCGAATGCCGTTGTCGCGACACACGCTGTTGCGAATTTTTTTCCCACTGCCTCATAGGTTCGAAAGCTTATGGACTCGAATGATGTAGTCGCGAAAGACGCTGATTCGAAAAACATTTTTACTGCTTCATTACTTTATTATTCATAACGTGTGTAAAAAATATTTATCTAGTAATTAAAAAAACAACATTTTCGCAGTCAATCAACATTTCTTGCACTCTACTCAAAAAACGTTTAATGTATGTCAATAAACATTTATAATAAACTGCCCAATAATTTAAAGAAATTAACATCTCCTATTTTTTAACACTTCTAATTATTTAACTTCCTATTAAACAAAATGTACTATACAGTAAATGGGTTTTTGAGTAGTAGGTACTTAATGTTTGAAACATTCACGATTTAAGTTGGTTTACATCTTGTTATTAGACAACGTTTTATTTCTTTAAATGTATGTGCAATCATGTAGGTTTATTAAACCACGATATATGGATAGTGATCCGATACTAATTTCATTTTTATTAGTAGATATTCCATTTGTTATTAAAATAGTATTAGTATCATAGTATTGAAATTGTAAAATTTTAAAACTGAATCATTAATATTATGTACCTAATTATCTGTAAAAATTGCACATAGCTTGTCAGTAGAATATAATGGTATTATATTTAAATAAGATTTTTTGTAACCATATTCTTGCAAATAAATAATTTATTATTATTATTATTCTTACTACTAGCAATTCATATTTGAAATGTATAAAAAATATATTAAATATAAAAATTATTTAGCGATTACTAGATAAATATTTTTTTACAAATGTTATGAATAATAAAGTAATGAAGCAGTAAAAATGTTTTTCGAATCAGCGTCTTTCGCGACTACATCATTCGAGTCCATAAGCTTTCGAACCTATGAGGCAGTGGGAAAAAAATTCGCAACAGCGTGTGTCGCGACAACGACATTCGAAACTACGTAGGAGACCCGTTTAGCTTTTTTATAATTCTAATAGAAGTGCAGCACCGCGTATCATCCCTACTTCGCTACTAATATTATAAATGCGAAAGTAACTCTGTCTGTCTGTCTGTTACGGTTTCCCGCTTAAACCTCTCAACCGATTTTGATGAAATTTGGCATAGGTATACGTTGAACCTCAAGAATGGACATAGGCTACTTTTTGTTAGAAAGTAAGGGGGGGGGGGGTAATGCCACCTTTGAAAGTTTATATGGGAAAATGTTAATTTTTTAAGTTATATGAAAGTTGGCACAAATATAGCTCTATTAAAATATAGACTACTTTTTGCTTCGAATATTAGGGAAGATACTCCTTCTGACCTCCTCTGCATTTCTATACCCCCCCCCCCCCCCTCCGGAGAATTAAAAGACCAAAAAATTATTATATTTATCGATTTTATTATTTTTGTGGTACTATACGCCGTATTAGCGAACTTTAAATATTAGAAACAGAATATTTTAAATTTACTTTAACTTGCGGTTAGCTCAGTTGATAAGAGCAGCACGCGCGATACGTGAAGGTCGTGGGTTCAATTCCCGCACCGCAAGGGGAGATAAAAAAAATCTGATGATTCTATTAATTATAATTTTGGGGCAAATTTGCCGCCCTAGGCTCCAGCCTACTCAGCGCTCTGGTGAAACCGCCACTGTGTTAAGGATTATTGGTATCTGACTGACACACTTCTACGTATTTGTGTACCGCGTTGCGGGTACATATTATTTTGTTCTCATGTTAATTTGTTTACCTTTTCACGCATCGTTTCTGAAGGGTGGTGTTTATATGAACTTCTGCTGCCTACCTGTTTAATACAAACATAATTAAATACCCACTTAAAGTTGTTTTCATTTGTATAACATTTCTGACTGTTTTATTATTTATTTATTTGAGTTCAAATAAAACGACAAATGCCAGTTACATTAATTGAATTAGACACATAAAAATACAAAATTACAATTAGTTACTTTACAAAGGACAGGCACTCTCATACGTCTCGCTCACAAAATCTCAGACATTCAGCTGACAATCTCGTCCATGCGTCCGCGATCATTATATTTTAAAACAGTCACAAAAACGAGAGAGTGTTATAAGTTTGACGTGTCTGTCCGTCTGTGTGTTAACACACATCCGAGGAATCAGCGTAGATATAACACTTGATGGTCTTGAATTTTCTTTTTGTTTGAAAGTTGAAATAGTCGGAAGCGTACTTAGGTATGTGTGACGGAAAACAAATAAATAAAGGGCTGCCAGAAATATTCATAGACACACTTAAATCATAGTATAATGAATATTACGAAAATAAATGGATATAATTAGTAATTAACCTATCAGGGAATCTGAGGCCCTTCCCATTTTCAAATCAAGAGTAAAATCTTTCTTTCTTTCTCTTAACTAAACGTGAACTTGTATCCTTAATCAAAGTATTTAAATAAAGCTAAGCATTTGTTGGTAATTAAGTTGATTTCATATATTTATGTCTGTTTGTTTAAACCGTAAATACTCTATGGAAATTTATATATTTGTTTATTATAAAGGTATTTATTTATTTATTATAGTTTTTTTTTGTATTTATCTCGCTATGGTATTTATATTTTCTGTTAGTATTTTCCCCATAAACATTTTGCACGGCCGTACCCGTTTCTCGATATCTACTATTTCCTCTACCTAAAGGTTGTCTTGAAGAGATTGCTCTCTAGCAATAAGACCGCCTATATTGTACGTGAATATGTCTGTAAAACCAATTTCTGTTAATTTTCTGTGCAATAAAGTATATCTATCTATCTACTTGTCACCCTTAAGCTAGGACCTCATTACCTCTTAACATCAGGCCCACCTGATCCCAATGAGGTCAATCTTGAAGTGAAATATAAAAAAAAAATCAAATCTTCCCGTAGTCAGGGATTGCCGAGTTTCGGTGAGCAGAGTTCCAAAGCCAGTGGGTTTGCACGGCATAATACAAAAAGGAATGCTTATAATAAGGTTGTCTGAGGAGCGAAGGGACCGATCGTGAGAATGTCAAACGTATTGAAATTGTATCTCCCCTTGCGGCGTGGGAATCGAACCCACGACCCTCACGTATCGCGCTGCTCTTCCAACTAAGCTAACCTTTTCTGTTTCTTTAAAATATTTAAATTTCGTTAGTGCGGCGTAAAGCATTGTAAACATAAATAATGTATTGATATTGTTTATTGAGATAGGACGGGGACAATTAATTTTAAAGAGCTTGGAAAAGCAGTATTTGAACACCTGGTATACTAGTACTGGGGCGTTGTGGTACCGTCGTTGTTTCTGATTGCTGTAACACAAGTGCTTAGCTACTTACCACTGAATAGGAGCAATGTATGTGATGTTGTCCAATATTTATTTGTTTACAAGAGCCCGGCAACGACTTCTTAAGCGTGGACTTAGTTTTTTCTAACACTTGTGCCGACCTACGACATTACCTACAAGTCGACACAAATACAGCGTCAGCAGAATTGGCGCAGTAAACAACGCTCCATACGTAATGCACGATTAGCCGATCAATACATCGATCCTACATCGCGATGTCAGAGTTATCGTCGCCACTAACTGTATAAACACACCAAGATTGGTAGTCGGACCTTGGTCCCTGAGCAGATAACACCTACCTCGGCAAAAGTACTTACACTTTTATTAAGTAAAGAACATACGTTTCTTACACTAAATATAAACGGTCGGTTTAAGCCCTATCTCCCCTAATATTCGAAACAAATAGTAGTCCATGTTTTAATCCCAGTTTCGAGCTATATTTGTGACAAATTTCATATTAAACATTCATGGGCTGTATTACCCTCATCCCCCCATATTTTCAATACAAAAAGTTGCCTATGTCCGTTCTAGAGCTTCAAAGTATACCTACCCTACGCAAAATTAGTAATACCTTTTTTTTCTTTTTTATATTGCACTTCAAGATTGACCTCATCCCACCTGATGTTAAGTGGTAATGAGGCTTGACCCCTGCTACAAATGTAGCACCCCCCAGGAGCTCTGTAAACCTTACTCACACGCAGGAACACAACAACACAGAAGTGATTGTTATTTGGCTGCGGTCTTCTGTAAGGTTTTTTTTTTCACCAGTCGGGCTGCTCCAGTTTGAGCGATAAATCACTATGTATACCTACCTCTCTTACCTAAGATTAGCTTTTTTTTTTTCGACAGACAGTTACTTTCACATATATGATATTAATATGGATTTGTTTTTTCAATCTTTCCTGCACGAAACTCGGCCCTTTTTTTCACTCTCGCTTTTGTTCATTATTAACAAATCTGTCATTTGGCAGCGGCCACCGAAATCAGGCGACCGATAGTCGCGCTACACGCCTCTTGAGTTCTGTCGCTTTATCACAGCGAGACTGACCAATTATATTGGAATATGTACTCGTACTAGAATAGAATAGGATGGAATATTTAGACGCGCCATAGTTTTAAACTTTTGTTTTTTTTATTTTATAATTAAAGCTATTTGTATTATGCATACCAGCACTACCCCATGCTCTCCAACTACATCTTAGAGCTCCTGTTAACTACATCTTAGAATTCCTGGAAGGGTTGAGGACCAGCGCAGACAGGGAGTTCGGCTCCGTGTCTGCATTAGCTGAACCACTTCTTTTTGTCTTCCTGTGTAGGAAAAAGACAATATACAATTTTATTTTTTTATTTATTTTTGTAAATATTCTTCTGCAAAGCTTACATGAATAAACTTTATTAAAATTTATTAGTTTAATAAACTTTATTCATGTAAGCTTTACAAAAGCACTTATGAATCGTCAGTGAAAGTTCAGTATTCTACCGCCGTGTTCGGAATGTTGATCATCAGGCCTAGCACACGCAAAACGTCAAATTTATCGCATGAGACGACAAAAGTTTCGATACTGTTGATTGGCTGATAGCACACCACAGTCGTATTTTCAGCCAATCAACAGCTGACGCACTGGCTTCAATCGATTTTGACGTTTGTTAAGACCGCGATAAAATTTAGTCGCGTGGCGTATGCTAGGCCTGATTGTCGAGAAGAACCGGCGAGAACACTCGACACTTACTCTTTGCCACTACAACAAGATACTTGAATAAAATATATAAAGTTAAATTTTCCTCAGAATTAAAATATAATTGAATCATACATAATTTTTATCTATTTTGTAGTAAACCATAAATAATAGAACATTTTTTAAACGAATAAATAAATATTGGATAACATCAAATACATTGCTCTGATTCTGTGGCAAGTAGCTAAATAATTTGTGTTACAGAAATTTGAAACAACGACGGTACCACAACACCCAGACCCGAGACAATACATAAAAATTCGTTACCTATATTGACCCAACTGGGAAGCCGTGACCTCAAGATGGCATGACATCAAAGTCTGGCCCGCTAGCCTCTCGTCTACGGAATCTTAAATCTATGCATGAGCAGCTGTATAATATTTTCAGGCCACTTGTTAATAAATAAACCCACAAAGAAATACCTAACTTATCTTATGCAGTCGCAGATACGGAACAGTGAGCTTGTGTTTTTTTAAATAATAATAATAAATGCGCCAGACAACCACACCAATCACCTGGTCTCAAACTAAGGTACCTTGTACTATGAGCACCAGACGACGGATACTAACTAGGGGCGTCATCACAGCACACCCAGATCCAAGTCAATTTAGAAATTTCCAAATTTTCCTGACCGGGAATCGGACCCGGGACTTTAAGCGCTTTGGCCGCCTGCCTTAGCCACTGCGCCGCCGAGGTCTAAAGATAAAGAAGAAAGAGGTGTTTATTTCTAGTCTAAACGATGTGATAGTTTGATTTTTTTAGAAAAAAGATTAAAGCTCTCGCACACGTTTGAATGTTTATCAAGGTTAACACTTCATCGCTGTAATAATCATTTTTCGAAATTCTAAATAAAATTTTAAACTAAAATAACCTTTATCATATCTGCACCAACTTTTACACGTGTAGCTTGTGGGCCAACTGCCCCCGTGGATCGTATAGCGCCCCCCGGGTCCAGTTTAACAACGCATTCAGGGTGCTGATGGGGCTGCCCAGGTACTGCAGTCTATCGGGGATGTTTGCAGAAGCAAGGGTAGACTGCTTCTTCGCGACCATGCGGAAGCGATGCGCCTCCCTGGTGCGCCGTGTGCGGGGCAGCCCCAACAGCATCCTAGCTATGACAGCGAGCAGGCTGGACTGTCACTTTATGAGGTACTGTTGCACTACTTCTGCTGGAGTTGTGCATTAATCATTATGTTTTATAAACGTATGTACTAACATAGGTTAAGTCTTTTATAACTAACTAAAATTAGTCTTGTTACTAGAATAAATAAATAAATAATAATCGTGTCACTAATTAGTTAGACGTTGCTCCAGTTATATTATTTCTAATGTATGATAACATCACATTTCATCCTATTTTTTTTAAGTTCCTTGTGTTTTAAAAGATTAGTATAAATGGGTGTGCTTCTGACCCTACATTACTTCATTTTACAGAGGAAGCGATTTAAATAGATGCTCATTTCAAGACATTGCTCGGAATCCGCATTTACACCGAAATAAATGAACTAAGAGAATGAAGAGAGGTAGGGCAACGATTTATCGCTTGAGCTGGAGCAGCCCGACTGGTGAAATACCTCCCCCTTAAAGAAGACCGTAGCCAAATAACAATCACTCCGGTGTTGTTGTGTTCCTGCGTGTAAGTAAGGCTTACAGTGCTCCTGGGGGGTGCTACGTTAGTAGCAGGGGTCAAGCCTTCAAGGTAAGGGCGACAAGTCCAGTAACAGATTTATTATGCTGTACTTGTCACCCTTAAGCTAGGACCTCATTACCACTTAACATCAGGTGGGATGAGGTCAATCTTGAAAAAACTAATATTAGACATCACATACATTGATATAATTCAATGGTTGAAGAGCTTGTGTTACAGAAATCAGTCCCTGCCCCTTCTGGGCGGGGGAGTCCCACACACGCCGCTGTCGTCCCCACAGCAGCGGTACGGTGCGCAAATGCATCCTCGCCCCTCAAAAAAAAAAGATACAACGACGGTACCTACTACAACACCCAGGCACGAGACAATACACGTAAGTTCGTTGACCCGACCGGGGACTGAATCCGGGACCTCAGAGATGGCGCGACACCAAAATCAAGGGATAGAAATGTTTTTCCATTTGACCTGACCAGGAATCAAACCTGGAACCTCAGAAATGTGCTCCTTGGTATCCATGACAAACATTAATGTGATGAACATTTAAGATTGATATGTATCTGCGTATTTATAAACCTACTAGCTGTGCCCGCGACTTCATTCGCTTGGACTACATACTCTCATGGTCGATTTACCCTTATTTATTTATTTAAAAACTTTATTGCACAAATAGGTACAACAGGTGGACTTAATGCTAGGGGCATTCTCTACCAGTCAACCCTTGGGTCATGCAGATAGTTTGTATATGGGTGCGGTAACATGGGAGAAAAAAAAAAGAAATCATTTTAAACAACAATAAATTAAGCATTAAAATTAACATTATGGTATCTTTTAAATATACGATAATAATACACATACTATATAAATTAATTAGAATATAATATATAAAATATGAAGGTTTACTTAGATTTACATAATATATCCCTTAATATTCAAAATAAAAATATTTAAAAAAATAACCAAAAAAAAATTACAAATAACTCAATTTAATGTTTGATTTACAATCATAAATGAAACTAAACATCACATTCACTTTATATGTCAACCTCTTTTTTAAATCCTGATGTCGTAAATCGCAGTTTATACTCATACAATATAAAATTACATTCAAGTTTTGACAAGTCACAATGGGCAGTTAAACATATTATTAGTCTGGGAAGCCTCAACCAAACAAAGGTTACTCGTATTTTTTGTTTTTCATAACGCACTTCAAGATTGACCTCATCCCACCTAAGTGGTTAAGTGGTAATGAGTTCCTAGCTTAAGAGCGACAAGTACAGCATGCCTCTCTTATCGTATTTGGTTTTAATATAAGACGATTTGAAATGTTCGCTCGCTTCTGTGTGACAGGCGGCGGTAGGCATTCTCTTGGCCTCTCTCTTGTCGTATTTGCACAGGTCTCGAAGACGTGACGGCAGAACGGCCACTCAACAAAACAACACAGTAATCGCTACAAACAACACGTTTAGTGCGAATGAAATGAAATAACGGAGCAGAGCGCGGACGGGCGGTTATTGAAGATACGACGAACAGTACCGTCTACTACTTGTCAAGGTGAACACTTGCAGTAGTCTTGCCGTCAATTCGATTGTATATCGATTATAATCCATGATGCAAAAGAAGCCCAAATAATCTAATAATCGATATGACAATCGATAATATCGATATAATTGATTATAGCGATACCGATCATTATTAGATATAATCGATTATAATCGATTCACACACATCCATCCACATGAGACTGGGTTTTCCTTTTTAATATTAATGTAATAGTAGACATTTATTAATTTGATGCAACTGTCAGCCTTCAACAGCCACAACATTTTCTCGATTAACATCTCGCGAGGGTAGGGATGAGCTGAAGACCAGCGCTGCCCGGGATCCATTCTCGAGACAGCATTAGCTGAGCTTTTTTCCTTTTGTCTCATAAACAATCCATTTATGTTTAGAACAGATTATGTTTTTTGTTTTGTTTGTAAGTTGAGTCAATAAATGTTTTCTTTCTTTCTTTCTTTTAATCGATTATAATCGTAGTCAAATACAATATAATCCATATAATCGATACCAAGTTTATAGCGATACTATCAATGTAATCGATTATCATCATCTTAAAATTAATATTTATATAATCGATCTAATCGATTAATCTTAGGTCGATATAATCGATTATTAACAATTGTTTAGATTAGACAATACTATCGACTATATCGATACTATCGATTGTCATATTGATTTTAAGATTATTGGGGGGGGGGGGGGGGGATCAAATTCAAATTCAATATTCTTTTATTCATGTAAATTACACCAGTAATATTTATGAAACGTATATATAATGCAAATGACGCTACCTCCGGTTCGGAACCTATAACTTACACAGAAGATACCGGCAAGAAACTCTGTCGTTCATATTACAAATGTAGCTGAACTTATAACTAGTTTTGCACTAAGACATACAGTGTAGTAATTAGATAAAATAATGTAGTAAATTGATAATCGATTATCCGGCAACACTAACTTGCAGTCCGATTTTACGAGTAGTTCTTATGCGGATACTCGTGGGTACGCAAAAATGTAGTAAAAAATACTGTTACGAAACGGAATTAACAGGGGAAAATATAAATACAAACTGAAGTGAGAAATTTTGACAGACAAAGAAAATAGCAATCGATTAAAAATCTAATAACAAAGACCGGGAAGTGGGTCAAATTAAGATTCAAAGATTCCGTTACATAGATACATACAACCCGAGCTAATAAAAGCGTGTTAAAAGGTTCCTACAAAGGAATACGTTACAACCACAGCAGTTGGATATAATTAGTACTAATTTCAGCGTTTATATTTACGAGATAAGCGCGCTTAAAATCGCTTAAAATCAAAAATGTTAGGTACATTGATTGCATCTATTGTATATTGCGTATGTGTGATGGCGGCCATCTTGGATTTGTAATTTGTATTAGTATAGATACTACTCTAACCCTTTTATTTGATACCTATATTGAAGGAGTTGTGTCAAAATTTGTTAAGAATCGCTAAATAAATAAAAAAAAAATATTTGACAACATCAGATAGGTACATACATTGCTCTGATTCTATGTTAAGTTGCTAAAGCGCTTGTGTTACAGAAATCAGAAACAACTACGGTACCACAACACTCAGACCAGAGACAATATAGAAAATTCGTTTCCCAAATTCACCCAACTGGGGATCGAACCCGGGATCTCATATATGCCGGTAGAGCGGTGCAAAAGTCCGGCCTGCTCGCCTCTCGGCTACAGAGGTCGTCAATTTGCTAAGAATAGTTATGAATTTATAAGGAGTGCCTTATAAATTCATCTTTCAAACAAACAAAACCAAATTAAAATCTGTTCATCCGTTTGGCAGCTATGATGCCACAGACAGACAGTCAAATTTAGTAACACCCGTCGTTTTTGCGTCGGCGGCTGACAACCGCTCGTCTAGTGACGGTACACTTGAGATAAACCCTTTATATTCAAAAAGGACCGTTTGCCGACTTTCCAGCCTACATTTTGATGACCAATTCAATTTATACATACTGTTTTAATCGGACATTTTCTTGAGATAAATGAAATATATAAGATAAATTATTATTCATATTCTTGAGATAAGATAAATGCATTAAGAGGCAGGGTGTCGACGGCCGGTAGCAATTGTTTGGTTATTATTAAAAATAATTTGTAACTTCGAAAAGAACTGTTATTCTTTTGTTTTTTTTCACGCGTTCTCTAAATACTCCTTTAGTTTTTCTATGTTAATTATTTAATTTTATTTTTAATATACCTTTTACTTTTTAAAGAATCGCCTTTCATACATACAGTCCACACAGGGCAAAGCGATTTATCGCTCGAACTGAAGCAGCCCGACTGGTGAAATACCTCCACCTTACAGAAGACCGCAGCCAAATAACAATCACTTCTGTGTTGTTGTGTTATTACATTATAAGCAGGGGTCAAACCTTCAAGGTAAGGGCGACAAGTCTAGTAACAGTTTTACTATGCTATACTTTTCGCCATTAAGTTAGAAACTCATTACCACTTAACATCAGGTGGGATGAGATCAATCTTGAAGTGCGTTAAAAAAGAAAAACCGGTCAAGTGCGAGTAGGACTCGCGTGGAGAGGGTTCCGTACGTTGGGCTCATAGGTCACAATAAACTAAACAATTATTTATCAAATGTAGGTAAATAAGTTATAGTTGTTGACGTCGGTTTTTAAAGTAATTAATTCTTCTTATTCTTTAGCTAATTTACTTTGCTTTGAAACGTGTTCATGGTAAAAGGTTATTAGATAATTAAATACTTCTGGACCCTGGTAAGTACTCGCATGAAAAAACTATATATGGCTGAAAATAATCACATGGCACAGGCAGGTAACAATAAGAAAAACGTAAATTTAACAAAACAACCCATTTTTTTAAATCCATGTACTTCTCATAGGTTTTCCTGTAATCTATAGGTAAAGAGCTATATTCCGCATTTTACATTTCTATTTTCAATTATAAGCATAGTTAGTATTTTTTTTTTATCTTTATTTAATTTGGGGCTTTTGTTCACACGAACATGCCAGCCCTATTGTATCTTCTAAAATGCCTTCTTACACAAACAACATTTTTTTTAAGAAATTAACAAGTAGACGTACTTTTGACAATGAAACTATTGTTAAAATACCATAATAACCAATCTTATTAATTTTTAAATACATTAGATATTGGTTCTACCAGAATACTTTGCAACATGCCAATGTCCAAAATGTTTAGTTGGACATTTAAAATAATTTAACGGATCAAAACGCGACACCATTTTTATTTACACAATACCCTACAATATGGTTGAGTGAAGCGATGGCTGGCACATACGTCATGCTTGTGAACAGGCGCCACCGCCGGGGACTGGTCTGCTCCAGCTTACCTCTCGAAAGTAAAAACTTACTTGAGTACTTATTTGTTTCATCACTTATCAAAACCAAAACTATATGACTTGGTCCAAAGTGAGCTACACATAGCAATAAGTTAGATACTGATACTGTAAATGATCTGCTGAGTTTCTTACCGGTGTCTTCTCGGTAGATATAGGTTCCGAACCGGAAGTAGAATCACTTTGCATTGTATTCAATGACGATTCAAAAGTGTTATATGTAACCTACTTGAATAAAGAAATATTTGAGTTTGAGTTTGAGTTTAAATTTAGTAGTTAATACGAACTACTTACTGCCCGACGATTCGGTTTGGTTGCACCAACCGTGCTCACGAGCTGTGTCAGCTTTGACCCGTTAAATTATTTTAAATGTTCAAAATGGAACGCGGAAAGTCTTAATAAATTTTAATGTTTAGTTGGAGTCCATTGAACAACAGTTCCCTTTCATCTCGGTTCCGGACACATTCCTCAAGTAGATGTTGTACATCTTCGACTTTATTGCACAAAGGGCAGTTTGAAGACTCATAGTTAGTATTTTATTGTTGAAAAATATAATCTGTGGAACAAAAGAATCTAAACAGAACCTCCGTGTGACGTCACTAAACACTGCAATTCCGAAATGACAGCTGTCGGCGAATTTTGTTTATTTTAATGTGGCAAAACGATGACGATTTTTCAGATTTAATTATTGTGTCGCTTACCATATCAAGGATTTATTTAAACACTAGCTGTGCCCGCGACTTCGTTCGCGTGGACTACATCCTTTCATGGTCGGTTTTACCCCTATCTCCCCTAATATTCGAAACTAAAAGTAGTCTATATTTTAATAGAGCTATATTTGTGCCAACTTTCATATCTCTATCTTAAAAAATCTCTACAGTTCACAACGCCCTTCACACCGCTGCAGACAGAATTAGTTGGAGGAAAATCATACGGATGAAAGTGATGCAAAAGGGAGGTCACGACCCTCAGCAGTGAGGAATACGACGCAAGGAGGAGGATCTTAAAAAATAAACATTTTCCCATATAAACTTTCAAAGGTGGCATTTCCCCCCCCCCCCCCCTCCCTTACTTTCTAACAAAAAGTAGCCTATGTCCGTTCTTGAGGTTCAACGTATACCTATACAAAATTTCATCAAAATCGGTTGAGAAGTTTTAGCGGGAAAGCGTAACAGACAGAGTTACTTTCGCATTTATAATATTATTAGTAGGGATAGTAGGGGAGTAGGGATATACCATTTGTTTATAATTCGATATTTTCATAAAATTAATTGCATCAGACATGGCGTTTTCGCGCGCTTTTTAAATGTGATACTACAAAATCTATATGTTTTCTTGTTATTTACATTTTTTCCAGATAAATCAAATTTCTTGGGATATAAATGAACGGTTGCACCTTTTACAATACTTTTTCAAAAACTGTAAAGTAGCCAATTAGATCAAGATCAGGAACTTTGACTTATTTATAAAAGTTCTACTCACTGTGCCTTTCATATTAAAAATTCTTGCAGATTGGACAAATTGATGCCACTAAGTCGCGTTGCTCGAGAGGCTTCCTCCTCAATTAATTTCTTAAATAGTTCCTCTTTTCTGCGTGTCTTAGTTTCTAGAAGAGCGCCTGTGGCCTGTTTGAAAGCGAACTTGGGCTTTTAATATTTTATTTGCGATAAAATAATAATAAAAAAATAAATATTCGACAACTAGGCCTAACATGCTTCAAGTAAAAAAATAAAAAAATAAATAAATATTGGACAACATCACATACATTGCTCTGATTCTGTGGTAAGTAGCTAAAGCACTTGTGTTACAGAAATCAAAAACAACGAAGGTACCACAACACCCAGACCCGAGACAATATAGAAAAGTTCGTTTCCCATATTGACCCGACCGGGGATCGAACCCGGAACCTCAGAGATGACGCGACGCCAAAGTCCGGCACGCTCGCCTCTCGGCTACGGAGGTCGTCAAGTCAAGCCGTTGAGTAAATATCAATTTGACATATGTCAAATCAAACCTAGTTACCTACTTTGACATTACCATTACCGAATTCACATTAGAATAAGATGGATTCCACTACACTTACTTATGTCCAATCGGTAATTACACAACGGCTTGACTAGCAAAACGTCAAATTTATCGCATGAGATGACAAAAGTTTCGATACGGTTGATTGGCTAATAGCACACCACACTCGTTTTTTCAGCCAATCAGCAGCTGACGCACCGACTTCAATCAATTTCGACGTTTGTTAAGAGCGCGACAAAATTTAGTCGCGTGGCGCATGCTAGGCCTGAACATCACATAAATTGCTCTGATTCTGTGGTAAGTAGTTTTAGCACCTGTGTTACAGAAATCAGTAACAACGACGGCACCACAACACCCAGACCCGATACAATATAAAAAAATCGTTTCCATTATTCACTCGATCGGGGATCGAACCCAGGATCTCAGAGATGGCGTGGAGCTAAAGTCCGGCTCACTCGCCTCTCGGGTACGGAGGTCGTCAAATACATAATACTTAAATGTCACTAAATCCAGTTGCCGTGGTTAGCCATCTGATAGGGGTGAAGTAAAACCGACCTCTAAATAATGTAGGCCACGCGAACGAATTCGCGGGTTCACAGCTAGTTTTAGCTGTGCCCGCTAACTTCGTTCGCGTGGACTACATCCTTTCATAGTCAGTTTTACCTCTATCTCCCCTAATATTCGAAACAAGAAGTAGTCTATATTTTAATCCAAGTTTCGAGCTATATTTTTGCCAAATTTCATTCCCCCCCATTCATGGGGTATTACCCCCACATCTCCCCTTATTTTCTGACAAAAAGTAGGCTATGTCGGTTCTTGAGGTTCAACGTATACATAAACCAAATTTCATCAAAATCGGTTGAGAGGTTTAAGCAGGTGTGCCGACCTACGTGACCTACAAGTCGACACAAATCCGGCGTCAACAGTTGCCATTGGCATAGTAGACAACGCTCCATACGTAATGCACGATTAGCCAATTAATACATCAATCCTACATCGCGATGTCAGAGTTTTCGTCGCCACTAGCTATATATACAACGGACCAAGATTGGTAGTTGGGCCTTGGTCCCCGAGCAGATAACACCTAGCTCGGCGGGAGTACTTGCACTTTTAGTAAAGAACATACGTTCCTTGCACGGGAAAGCAGAACAGACAGAGTTACGTTCACATTTATGATATTAGTAGGGATATTCTTACGGTTCATTTCGCAACAAGCAGCCAGCTGTCAAGCAGACCGCGGCCTTTAATAATTCAGCAGCAAGTAAGACTTAGCTCACGCACCGCTCAGGGCCCTGTCTCATTGGGACACCGCGGTGATATAACTGGTCGCGCCAACAATACATTGAGTGGCCAAACGATTTCTATTACACTTCAAGATTGACCTCACCCCACCTGATGTTAAGTGGTAATGAGGTCCAAGATTAAGAGCGACAAGTACAGCATATGATAATAAAGCTGTTACTGGACTTGGCGCCCTTACCTTGAAAACTTGACCCCTGATACTAATGCAGCACCCCCCAAGAGCTTTGTAAACCCTACTCACACGCAGGAACACAACGACACCGAAGTGATTGTTATTTGGCAGCGGTCTTCTGTAAGGTGGAGGTGTTTCACCAGTCGGGCTGCTCAAGTTCGAGCGATAAATCGCTATACCCACTCACCTCTCTTAAACCTACTGTCTTGATTAGTTTTTCTCTTTTATGTCCGGTTTCAATATTTGAAAAACGAACCGTTCTGGTTCGGACCGATGATCGAGCCCTAATTTATATATATTTTACATTCTTATTTAGGCGGTCTTATCACTATCAAAAGCGATATTTTCTAGAAATAGTTGACAAAAAATGGTGTCTCAGTGAAATATGCCCAGGTGCTTCCAAGTTCATGGGCATCAACGGACTAAGACTTATTTTCAGCCGAGCGATGCATTTATTGGAAAATATATAAATAACCTTCAGCTTTACAGCGATCTAAAGAAGTAGAGATTCTGATTAATTTATGCTTGCTTGCAGTATTTCTCTCAATGTCGCTTCGTAAAATTATAAATTAATTTTAAGTTTAAATCTCCGTTTTGTCTTTATTTAACTAGCGACCCGCGCCGGCTTCACTCGGATGTAATGTTAATACTTAGAAATATTGGCTTTTCTATTATTTATTGCAAGTAATAACCTTCCTCTTGAATCACTCTAACTGTTTTAAAAAAAGCGCATCAAAATCCGTTGCGTAGTTTTAAAGATTTAAGCGCACTTAGGGATATATAGACAGGAAAAGCGACTTTGTTTTATACTATGCAGTGATGTAGTGACTAGCTATGCAGCTTATTTAATTAATTACCGCAAAGTATCATTGACTTCAAAATCAAATCAAAAGGTGGCTTATGAAAAAGCCTTATTATATTCTACGGTCAGTAGGTTTAGTTCATGAACAACTCTGTACCTTGTTACATTAAGTCACTGTCTATCTGACTTGTTTAGTCACGCTGAGATTTGGTATGACAAGGTACTGAGGTGTATACGAACTAATGATGCTGGCTGTACATAGCTACCGTCATAGATGGGTGACCGCCTTTAGTGGAGACGAACGCAGATGGACTCATCATATCCGGTATCAATAATACCTCATAAGTTATCCGGTAAATGTCTGTGTCGAGCGCACAAAGTACCAGGGCAGCATGACACACGTGGAGGCTGACGTGCAAAAGAATTTATTGTAAATCCAGTTGCAGAAATGCAGCATTTTATCCATACTAATATTATAAAAAAAGAGTGGCGGGTCGACCGCCGTGACGTTAGCACGGATCCACGCGTGTCCCTCCCGCAAAACCACTGATTATCATCCAAGCATGCTTACTGCCAGTGATAGAGTACGGAGTAATACAACTGCTACCAAGGTACAGTAAATCAAACCTGCTCCAGCTTGAGAGACAGTATAAAATGGCGTTTAAGAGCGCCGCACGGTTACCCAGATGCACTGATACCGATTTACTCTGGGAACTCCTGCAACAAGACCCATGGCATATTCGTGCGCATGATCTCCACGGCGACATGATAGTGCGTATCAAATCTCTGTCAATCGAAGGGCTACGAGAACAAGACATGGCGTATACGCGGTACGGACAATACAATCCCTTTCTTCTCGCAACCAGAGTAGGTGAAATTGAGTACGTCAATAAGAAAGAACCCTTTCTTATCTTAACAAGCCGTTTTTCAAACGACTGGCGTCCTTTCGACAGCGTAGGCTCTGACCGCAGAGTCACTTAATAAGTGTAAGAAACGTATGTTCTTTACTAAAAGTGGAAGTACTTCCCCCGAGCTAGGTGTTATCTGTTCGGGGACCAAGGTCCGACTACCAATCTTAGTGTGTTGTATATATAGCTAGTGGCGACGATAACTCTGACATCGCGATGTAGGATCGATGTATTGATCGGCTAATCGTACATTACGTATGGAGCGTTGTGTACTACGCCAATTCTGCTGACGCTGTATTTGTGTCGATTTGTAGGTCATGTCGTAGGTCGGCACAAAAGTAACAAGCGGCATGCCGCTGGGGCTAATCCCCTTTGCTTTTCCGGTACCTTAAACTTAAATTATATAAGCACTAGCAATTGAGGAAACAATTAGGACAAAAGCTCCTACCCCACGGACAAAATGGAATACGCACCTGTAAAATGAGGTTCTTAAGTGATATCTAATTGAAACTTAAAACTAGAGAAATAAATAAATTCTGTATCTGTATCTGTAATATTATTAGGGGATATAGGGGTAAAACTGCCCATGAAAGTATGTAGTCCATGCTAATGAAGTCGCGGGCACAGTTTTTTTTTTATATATTGCACTTCAAGATTGACCTCATCCCACCCGATGTTAAGTGGTAATGAGGTCCTAGCTTAAAGGCGACAAGTACAACATAATAAATATGTTACTGGACTTGTCGCCCTTACCTTTAAGGCTTGACCCCTGCTACTAATGTAGCACCCCCCAGGAGCTCTGGAAACCTTACTCAAACGCAGGAACACAACAACACAGAAGTAATTGTTATTTGGCTGCGGTCTTCTGTAAGGTGGAGGTGTTTCACCAGTCGGGCTGCTCCAGTTCGAGCGATAAATCGCTATGCCCTGCCTCTCTTAGTTAGTTTAGTTTCATAAATCGTGACGTTACATCTCATGAGCTCGGTACCCGGAGTTTAACGCCCTTTTTCAATAAAATCCGTACGAATTGCTTTGCAGAAGCTAGTTTTAAATGAAACAGTAAATTAATATTCAAAACAGGCGCGAGTGACACCTGCCCCGTGTGAGTTGGTTCATAACTGAAGCCCACGTTTGAGTAATCAATTGAATCAATTTAGACCTTATCTGTATTCCCTTAGTGTTGTTATTAAACTATGGGGGTGAGGTATTATTGTGTTAGGATAATTACCCTCTTATGGTGGGCGAATGCAGTGTTTTAACACGTTTCTATTAGTTTCACTTGTAACTATGTAGGTATGTAAGAAAAACTTTTTTTTTTTTATTCTCTAAAGAAAGGCTCAATCGCCAATGCGATTATGTCGCCCAAGTTTTAAAACAAATTCTTAACTTAATTACATTCCTTATATCTCAATTGTATTAGTTTGTACAGCGCCCTGGCTGAGTCCGATAGGGGCTCAGCCAAAGCGCCGTTGCACCCTCCTACCAAATATGGCATTGCGTCTCGTATGACACTATTGCATACACATTCCATAATAATGTGGTATATGTCGTCTGTTACCCACATCTTGGGCAGTTTGGTGATTGAGATTTATGCATCAAAAAATAGAATTTAAAGCATGGTGTATGCCCAGATCGAGCCCTCAATGCCGTAACCATATTTTGTCGATTCAATGAATTATTGAAAAACTTGGAATCTTAATTTGACTCACTTCCCGGTCTTCGATTACGATGAAATTTTGCACAGCTCCAAGTTCTGATGACAATACAGGAATTTTCGTCGTTACAAACCCAAGATGGCGGCCTCAATCTATACTAATACTAATACACCGTGACTTTTTAGTGGTTGTTTTCCCGCAGTAAAATCATTATATCTGAGTAGTACAATAGATTTGTGCAGGTTTTTTTTATGCAGATCAAAAAATAGCAATATTAGGATAGTGATAAACTAAACTCGAAAGCAACCTCGAACCAATAGTAGGAGCCGCGCCGCAGCTGATCGCCGGCCGGCCGGGTCATTGCCTCTCGCGCTTATCAATTCGCTGAAAACTCACTATTTACTAACAAGTGATTTCCATTTTCCCTTCATACTTTAACGGGCTTAGGACCGTCGTAAATACTTTTATCCATACTTAACTAAACACGACATAATTTTTTAATTTTGTAATCAAGATTATTGTCTGAAAATAATAATTTATTACTGAATTAGGCAATAAAGTATTTAAGGCGTATTTAAAAAATAGAAATCAACCTATTTACAATGATTTTAATTACCTAACCTAATATCCCTATTTACAAATGTACAAACAAATACTTACACTTCCAGGTAACGGAGTAATTGTTCAAAGTGTAAACCACTGCGTTCTACACACAATCGTGCACGTTTTAATTGATTTGCTTTCAATTTCAATAATGTGTCTCTATCACGTCTAACCACATCAAAAGCGTCCACTATCGCACTTTTTAAGGCGTCACGAGTTTGGTACTCTTCCCGATACACAATCCGCTTAACCTCAGACCACAAATAAAAGTCCAACAGAGTAAGATCCGGGCTTCGTGGTGGCCACGGCACTGGCCCGCCGCGACGGTTATGATGTATTCGTCAAGCTCCAAAGAATGAATGGCCGGGTGACCTCTGCCTTGGGCATGAGCTGGCGTCTGGAACTGCCCGTGATCGAGTAACCGCTGGGTTGCGGCTACGATCGTCCGAGCCTGTGGTACTTGCGGGTTCAGAACACCGCGAAGACAAAGGGACTCCATGTGCTGCGGCTCTGCGTAAAGCCGACGAGCGGCATGCGAATCATAATTCGCTCTCGCGTACAATTGCACCATAGCGACGTAGGTAATCCACGACGTTGGTATGTTGAAAAAACGTAATGGCGATCCATTTTGGCGGCAACAATTATAGCGCACTGGGGGTGAGTAGTTGCGCGGGCGGCGTTCGCGGTGCACTGGAGTAGAAATGAGTGAGTGAGACAGTCGCACGAGCGCTGCGAGCGGTGCTTTTGTGTCTGTGTCGTTTGTCACGAGGCGGTTCGTTTTGCGGAGCGCGTGCGTTGCAGTTTATGCTGTATTGCTTAGAACTTAAGAGTTTTTTTTGTTTAAAGAAGGTTTTAGTGCAGAAAGAAGTACCTTCATACGTCAGAATCTCGGAATATAACTATTCGTTTCTCACGCTTTCGAGTTTATGATTATTTTTTTAATTAATTGAAAACTAAAATATTATTATTTAAAAAAAAAACTCGCACTATTCGATAATGCTACTAAAGGTTAATCGTTCTGCTGCGGGAAAACAACCACTAAAATGTCACGGTGTATACTAATATATTATATATTATTATAAAGTTTGTTTGTTTGTTTGTTTGAACGCGCTAATCTCAGGAACGATTGGTTCGAATTGAAAAATTCTTTTTGTGTTGTATAGACCATTTATCGAAGAAGGCTTTAGGCTATATAACATCACGCTGCAACTATTAGGAGCGAAGAAATAATGGAAAATGTGAAAAGGGGGGTGAAAGTTTCTATGGAAACCGAAATCCACGCGGACGAAGTCGCGAGCGGCCGCTAGTAAATAAATAAATGCGTCAGACAACCACACCAAATCACCTGGTCTCAAACTAAGGTTTCCTTTGTACTGTGAGTTCCAGACGACGGATACTAACTGATACCAAGTCATCACAGCACACCCACACCCAAGTCCATTTAGAAAAGTTCGTTTTCCAAATTGACCTGATCTGATTACGCGCTTTAGGCGCCTACCTTAGCCACGGCGCCACCGAGGTCGTGACAGCCTGAAGCCTTCCTCGATAAATGGTCTATCTAACACAATAATATTTTTCAATTCGAACCAGTAGTTGCTGTTCAAACAAACTCTTCAGCCTCGTAATATTCGTAATATAGTACAAAAATAGTTTAAATAAAACTAAATAAAACATGTTTTATAGCAAATCGAATTAAAAAAAACAAAATAACTTTTTAGTCAAATTTTCTATGAATTTAGTTAATTTAAAATAACAAAGTAAAATCAAATTATTGCAGGTCATTGGTCCTTGAGACGTATACAAATTCTTCAGACGTGTAAAAAAATCGGTGAAAATCGTCTTCAATGAACCCGTTTTTAGTTAGATACAACTCAAGCTTATAAAAAGTATTTTAAACAAAAGTTCACAAGTATCTACATTACACGTGTGCGAAGCCGGGACTGATCACTAGTAACATAAAAGATAACAAATGAATGCAGACCTCAGATCATAGAAAGAAATTTTAATGTTCTGTGAGGCGACGGCTGGCCTGGCGCATACGTCATGCTTGTGAACAGGTGCCACGTTTGGGGACTGGTCTGCTCCAGCTTACCTCTCGAAAGTAAATACTTACTTAAGAACTTCATTGTTTCATCACTAATCGAAACAAAACTATATGACTTGGTCCAAATTGAGCTACACATAGCAATAAGTTACATACTGCTACTGTAACTGATCTGCTGAGTTTCTTACCGGTGTCTTCTCGGTAGATATAGGTTCCGAACCGGCAGTAGAGTCACTCTGCATTGTATTCAATGACGATTCAAAAGTGTTACATGTAACCTACTTGAATTAAGAAATATTTGAGTTTGAGTTTGAATCAAAATCATAAACTCATTTATTTGCTTCGTCGTAGTCTAGTCTTAAGGTTAAAAAATATGTCACAGGTTGAACTTGGAATTATTTTCAATTAATTAGCATTTTCTGAAGACTGTGATTATTCATTAGCATCAGAGATTCGACGTAACGCCATTACCGTTGACAAGCCGCTGCGGTGGGGGCGTTAATTAGGTATAATTATAGATTGACTAGCGACATGCCCCGGCTTCGCACGAGTGCTAACTGGATAGTCATTCGTGTTGGCGTACAATCGATTTTGCATTAATTTATTCATCGATAGTAATAATTTGACAAAAAAATGTTTCACAATATCATATACCTTACTCTGATTCTGTAACAAAAATAACGGTACCACAACACCCAGACCCGAGACAATACAGAAAAGTTCGATTCCCATATTGACCTGACCCGAATACGGCCTAAATAATCGCATTATCGATTGGATTATCGATAAAATCAATAATAATTAATCCTACCTTTATCTCATTTAGTCGATGGTAATTGATTCATCGATTATAATGCATAGCTGTTTCCAGCCTAATCGATTTTATGGATGTCAACCGAACCAATTCAAACTACAATTTTTCAAACGAATTGTCTTCCCATTTATTTCTCAGTTTATATGAAGAAAATCATTTTACCAAATAAATCATCTGTTTCATCACTTTTCCTAAGATAGTGGTCACTTGATAATAGTTACCATCCTTTTAACTTCAATTACCCTCCTCGCAATGACCTCCTCGTTAAACCGAATGTCCTTCTGAGAGCTAGACACTAGTGTTGCCGTCGATTCGATTGTAAATCGATTATAATCGATTATTCCAAAAGAGGCCTAATGCAATGCAATTATTTTTAGATAGTATCGCCATGACGGTACAGTTCAGGTAGGTACCAAGAAACTTAGCTATCACGTTTTATGAATAAAAAGTAGGGTATAAATAACTTTTTCACGGTTTCATTTTGAATGTGTTATGTCTAAGAAGACATTATATGAATGACGATTAAATCTAAAAATAATTGCAAATTAATCGATTATATCGAAATAATCGATTATATCGATAGTATTGCTTTCAACTTGATATCGATATAATCGATTATATCGATTATATTGTATTTGACTTAGATTATAATCGATTAATCGATTATAATCGATTATATCTAATAAAATTAGGTATCGATATAATCGATTATATCGATAGTTTCGATTGTCATATCGATTATTAGATTATTTGAGGGGGGGGGATAATCGATTAATCGATAATCGATTATCCGGCAACACTACTAGACACAATTCATTTTCTATCGTGTATATCGGTTCTCTAATTTCTTACGACCATAAATAAAGTTTAAATAATAAAATTGCGTTCACGAACTTCGAAACATCTGTGTCTATTTAATTGACCACTCAAAAAATTTGGAATAATCCTCGGAAACCTTATGTTTCGCAGAAAAATCTCGTCACCGCGATGTAGACTCGGGGAAGTGCGCAATTTAACAGCGCCATCTGTTATCTTTAAATTGAACTGATAAATGTATGGTGACGAAAACTTGTCTTCTATATAAAAATAAGTCGGGTTTTCCTCCCTGACGCTATAACTCCAGAACGCACGAACCGTTTTCCACGGTTTTGCATTCGTTGGAAAGGTCTCGGGCTCCGTCAGGTTTATAGCACACAAAATTCGGGAAAATTTTCAACAGAAAAACGGGAAATCCTCTAAGGCGAAACGAAGTTCGCCGGGACCGCTAGTTTCTAATAAATACTACCGCGTTTATAAATTTTAATCATTAAAGGCCCTGTTTCAAGATTACTAAAGAATTTTAACATTTTTATTTATCGGTAAACGCATTTAAGCTGTTTTTCTCGTCTTTATCATTACATTTTTTCAAAATTAAAACTGTTATACGCGTATTCGTCACTAATTATTTTTTTTTGGTATTTCATACACTAGAGGAAAAAAACAAATAATGAAAAAATGCCAATTTTTTTGTCATTTTTAACTAACCATATAACAAGTATTTCCTTTCAAAAAGGTCGTACTGAAATATTTTTAAATCCTTTAATTTTTTCCTCTAGTTTAGTAAGTTTCTCGTTTTGCTACTTATAGCTTTATTTGAAAAATTATAAGCTTTAAAAACTTTCTGCCCAATTTAAACAAAGTAATAGTTTCATTAAGATTTTTTTTTTAGAATTGGTAAGTTTATTCTTAAATTGTTCGTTTAAAGGTTCTAATTAAAATTGAAACACAAGACATTTCGTTTCAGTTCATTTTATTTGATAGTTGGCACGTAGCGTTATACACCTCAACAATATATTGTAACATGTTATATAAACTAGCTTATTAAATATGTTTAATACAAATGTCGAAACACACAACTTGATACAAAGGATTATGAATTCAGCCTACCAGGAATGCATAAACGAATAAGAGGATGATTATCTTCAGCTGTGGCGTTCAGGTGGCAGTCAATGCATCATCAAAATGTTTTCCACGAGTAAAAAGTACCAGGAATGCATAAAACTATGGGAGGACGGCTCAACGTACAATCGATTTTGAATACTACCTCCATTGCAGCCATAGCTGTCGAGTCTACGATCACAGAAAGTACCAGGAAAGAATGAATCACAGAGAAGTTTTAGGTTAGAGTTCAGATAAAGCAAGGCTCCATATTAAATTTTGAGACGAATAGGGAAAACAGTGATATGAAGAAGAAAATAAATACTAAGATTTAGTGTACATTATACAGTTAATGTATTAAGCTGTGTGTGCTCGACTAGTTTGCACCTCTCCGAAGTCCCAGCCTTTAGTTCGAGGAGGTATAAACTTTTAACAGGGCGCTCCAATTTACAATAATCTTGATAAGAATACAAAATATTAACGTCACAGAGAAGTGGAACTTTTTAAATATAGAAATGAATATAGTATACAGAAGTATTTTTTTTATTTTGTTTATCTAAATAAAAGCACCCCGCCATTCTTATAAATACTAAACTAAGACTAACTCCTGTCTAGTCCGTCACCTTCTAGAGAAAGTAAATATGTTAGTACAGGAGCTGACGATATAACTTAGTAAGGGAATTGACAACAGCTGATTTTTCGTCACCTCCTGTACTAGAAAGTTTAAATCGTGACTTTAGTACTGAATTTGGTATTAACGACCTGTCCAAAACTGTCATAAAATAAGTACAAGTCGACAGTAATTATATTACGTTGTCGTAACAAACTTTAATATGAATTTTAATGCAATACTTGACAATATTAGATTTATAATTGATGCCATAGACTATATCAAAAGATGGTCATAGTTTTATACAAAAGAGAGCAATAGCATAGCATCAACGAAAATCATTCATTATCTTTATTTAATTGAAACTGAATTTGCTAAGTATCCAATTTCAGTACTAAAGTTCCAAGAAATCGCGTCACAAATGTTTGTCGGCTCGGTAAGTGTGCGTCGGTGGTGGCGAGCGCGCGGGGGATGGGTGTGCGCGCTTACTCGTCCTCGCTCGTCTGGCTCGACTGCCTGTCGTCTTCTAGCCTCCTGGTACATGAGGAATAGAACGAAGTAGTATATAGCGTAGTCTATACAAACTTACATTAAAAGCAGGAAAGATTAATAGGTTCCAAAACTACTAAAAGGTTTGATAAAATATTTCAGTGTTAGAAAGTAACACGATCCCCGGGAGGAAGAGACTAGGTTGTATTTAAAAAATAAAAGATCTTTACTAAAATTCCAATAACGTAACCAAAAGTAAGAAAAAAAAATTTCCATGCAAAAGACCAGGGTGCACTAATTTTGAATGCTATGCTATGGGAAAAAAGAATACGAACATTTCTATTATATTTCATAACACTAATCAGTATTCTTAATTTACAGTCCTCGTATAACTAAAATAGTAACTCGTGTAAAGGACCCAGTACGCCTCCTTGAGTAACGCCCTGGAGTATTAGGAGTCTTCAGAATCATAATATCAGCCGAAGCACACCCACACCATGGGAGCGAGGTTTATTGGTTTATAGTGGTCGTCTATTCTTGATTTTTAATACTGGGAACCTCTATTGTAGACAAGTCCACCAAATCAAAAGCTAACTAGAAATTAAAACGGGACAAAATACGTTCGTTTGTTTTTGACTATATTGGTAAACAAAGTTTGGAATGGCAAGGATTTTGTTAAATAACAATGTCTGAGTATACAATTTGTAGATTCTGTTGTGAAAAGAGAATACCCATGTAACTTGAAAGGACGATTTACCAGCTTGTATCGATATCAAATTATTCTCACAAAAGGGTTGTGCTAAGTCTCCCACCGCAAGTGGCGTCGAAATATTCATGTTTCTTCTTTCGATATGTGTTTTGTAGACGCACAGTTTCGTATTTCACTCTCGTGCCGAGCGCATAAGAACTTATATCGAGCAGCAAGTATTCGCTTTGCCGTACTCACAACCGTTGGTCATGTTAGAGCCGTACCTGAGTTCAGGAGCGTGCGCGCTGCAGCGGTACAGCTGGTAGAGGCCGGTCGGCTCGCAGAGCAGGGCGGGGCGCGCGGCCGGCGGCGGCAGCGGCGGCAGCCCGAGCCGCGTCTCCGACGACCGCTTGCCGTACCGGCTGCCCATGAAGAATCTGCTCGATTAATGTGAGGAGTTTGCTGGAGGACTTAAGGTTTTTGAACAGCCTTAGATGGAAGAGGAGCTTCAAGGAAAATAAAATACCAATGATCTGAGTACGTGAGGAAACTACCAATATAATCGGTTATATTGTATTTGACTACGCATTATAATCGATTAATCCATTATATCTAATAAATATAGGTATCGATGTAATCGATTATATCGATATTATCGATTATATCGATATTATCGATTATATCGATATTATCGATTATATCGATTATATCGATTATATCGATATTATCGATTATATCGATATTATCGATTATATCGATATTTGGGCCCCTTTTAAATAATCGATTAATAATCGCTATACAATCGAATCGACGTCGGACATTTCGTTTTGATTATATTGCAACATTATTTTACACTAATATTGTGGCGCCCCCTAGTGCGTTACAGTCATAACACCTGCCTAAGAACATGAACTCATCAAACACAAACCCGTTATTGAAAACCGCATCAAATCGGATTATTAGTTTAGAAGATAGGTGGCAACATAACTTTGCACAAACATCACCCTAAACGCAAATACCTGCTCCGTTCCGTTGTGGGTAAAAATGAATCTATTCGCAGCTTTCTCACACGCACTCGTATTTCACTCGCGGTGACATGCGGTGGATAGTAGGCATTGGATTAACGATTAACGGACTTCAATATTATTAACGGAAGTTAATGAGTCCGTTAAAAGTTTTTCAAGTTAACTTAAAAGTTAATCCGTTACTTAAAATTAACGGATTAACGAGTTAATGCCCAGCTATGCTTGTAACCAAAATTAATAAATAAATTGATTATGATTATGATTATTATAATTATGATTTACGTTTTCTATTTTAGTACATTTGTATCGGTAATTAAAATTCAGCCCAACTTTTTGATGCGGTTTAAATTTAATTCATTTTATTTTTTTTAAGATGGGTAGAATCGAAACCTTCGATAGAATTACTTAAAAATATCGAAACTAACGATTTTGTTACTAATATTCTTGTTGACAGTTAAGCAACCCTAACAACAATAAGAAATAACGCGCATACAAAAATTCATTATACTCGCGGACTTAAGACAGAGTGGTTGAAGGTCCAGGTCCGACGTTTAAGTACTTCGTAAGTCGTTATCATGTTCCCGAGAAAAAATGTTATCATCGCGATGTAATTGAGAACACCGCCATCTAGCGGCAGGACGCTGGTACTGTAACGTATGTCGCGTGTAACTCAGCTAAAGCTCCCCTTTCCTTCACAGAACCACGAGAGTCAACGATGGCCAACGATGTCATTGCTTCCCATTGGAAAATATTCCATCACGAACAAACAAAATTGGTAACTCCTATCTTTGCCGGACCATAAAGAAGTGGAACTCGTTGCCGGCTCATGTGTTTCCTTTGACATGGATTCCTTCAAAAGGAGCGTGAAGAAACATCTTGCGGGTCAGTATGGCGATGCTTACGGATAGGATATAACGGTTTCAAATCCGTTGTCATAGAGATGTAGGTTCCTCTCTTGTTTACCTTCAGGCTGGGAGAAGCCAATATACTGCGCTACTATAAACCAAAATCAAAAAATGCTTTGCGCTAACTCAGTAACTCAGTTGCAGTTTATTGCGCCAACTCAAACATACGCTGTAGATGCACCATAATAAATTAACACACCTTGAAATAAAACAGGGTTAATCGCTGTGTTATATCGCACACACAAATTTAAAATTCTCCATTACTAGACGAAAAATGACTTAAAAAATTACAATTCGATTACAAACAGCAATTTTCGAGAGATATAGAATCGCTCGATTCGAGTATGTTCGATTCGAATAGATTTTTTACAGTAGTGTTGCCGTCGATTCGATTGTGTATCGATTATGCAATGTGTAGCTCCAAAAAGTGATGATTTTTAAAGAAACATTATTATACACCTTTACATTAGTGCATACATTTTAAATAATAATAATAATAATAAATAAATATTGGACAACATCACATACATTGCTCTGATTCTGTGGTAAGTAGCTTAAGCACTTGTGTTACAGAAATCAGAAACAACGAAGGTACCACAACACCCAGACCCCTGAACTTTAATGTCAAGTGTCTTTAAAGCTTTCATATTTTCGAAACTTATAATGTTAAATTAAATTAAATTAGTTAGTTATAGTTTAATTTGTTCCTATTTCTATTAGTTTAATTTATTTCAATAAAGTTTATAACCGGTATTTCGGTTTAAAACTTCAATAGCCAAATTGGGCTAGCCATTGCTGAGTTTTAGCAATGCTAATGAACAGTGATTTATTTTATACTAGCTGTGCCTGCGACGTCATTCGCGTGGATTACATACTTCCATGGTCTGTTTAACACTATCTCCCCAATTAAATTAAATATTCTTTATTTGAGACTAGTGTCCATAAGGGTTAGTAACAAATTACGTAGAGACTATGGTTAGTATTCATAACAATTGGTAAAAAGTAATTATAAATATTCACAAATTAGTTATTCTATGTTCAGGGATCATTCTTCGGATCGAACACCTCCAAAGAGGTGATGTGAGCCTGTTTGCAAGTATCTGCAGAATGCTATTGTGACTGCCACGCACTCTTTTTATCAGGTATACCGTTTTTAGGGTTCCGTACCTCAAAAAGAAAAAACGGAACCCTTATAGGATCACTTTGTTGTCCGTCTGTCCGTCCGTCCGTCTGTCAAGACCACTCAGGAACGCGTGGAGGTATGAAGCTGAAATTTATATCAATTACTCAGGTCTACTGTCCCTTGAAGCTGTGAAAAAATCAAACTTCTAAGCCAACGCAATCAAAAGATACAGCCGTTTATGCCGCAAATTTTCGACACTTGCAAGGGAATCAAAACCTACAGGGTGCTTCCCGTGAACTCAGAATCTTGAAATTTGGTACGAAGCAACGTCTTATAGCATAGATAAAGGAAAAATTACGAAAACCATAAATTTTTAGTTACATCACATAATATATATTTTTTTAATAATTTTAAACTTACTACCCATTTCCTCATAAACGCGTAGAGGTATTAAATTGAAATTCATACCAAATACTCAGGTCTATAATACCTTTAAGCTGTAACAAAATCAAACTTCTATGTCAACGCAATCAAAAGAAACAGCAATTTAAGCTGCATATTTTGAAACTCGCAAGTACTCGCAAGGGAATAAAAACCTAAAGGGTACTTCCAGTCGACCTAGAATCTTGAAATTTGGCATGAAGCAACGTTTTATAGCACAAATAAAGGGAAAATTCCGAAAACCATAAATTTTTAGTTACATTACAAAATATTTATGCTCCTCCATCTTTCCCCATTGTAATGTTATGAATTTCATTTTGCAATAAAAATACCCTAGTTATGACTCGATTGTCGTAATGAACGAACTTTGTAAACCTTGCAGGTTTGTACGGAACCCTCGGTGCGCGAGTCCGACTCGCACTTGGCCGGTTTTTTGCGTATAACAGCATTGAAACCGTCTGTATGGTGCTCAGCAAACATTCCTGATGTACTGCAATAACGCGGCAGTCCCAACAGAACTCTGAAGATATTATTATATTGGATTCGAAGGGCTTCAAGAGATCGTTTGGTGTGGTTAACCCACAGGCTTGCCGTGTACATACTTTGGCAGCAGGCTTTAAAAAGCGTAACCTTTACTTGTTCAGTACAACGGCAGAACCTGCGAGCCAGCATGTTACCTTTAACGGCCAGAGCCCTCCGCTCCCTCTCAATGTCTGCATCGTCTTTGAGTTCGCTAGTAAGTATATGGCCAAGGTATTTAAACCCAGTAACCCAACTGAGCTATCAGAAACTTTACCAGAGACATATTAGAAACAGAAATCGTTTACCAGGGACCTCAAAGACCATGTATTCCGTTTTCTTTACAAAGAAAGAAGTTAAGAGTCTGGGTATTTTGATATGGTTGTTGTTTCTGGTTTCTGTAACACAAGTGCTTTAGCTACTTACCACAGTATCAGAGAAATATGTGCGATTTTCTCCAAAGTTTATGTAATAACCTTCGACGCAAAAACGGCGGAGTGTCATAAATTTGACGTGTCTGTCTGTGTGTGGCATCGTAGCTCCCAAATGAATGAGCCGACTTTGATTTATTTTTGTTTGAAAGATGAAATAGCTATGTTTGATGGACATCGGTCTAAGATGGTCGCCGCCACAAAATGTCGGATCACATAATATTTTGACACGACTCCCTCAATATTGTTTTTCTCAAAACAGTTTGTATTTCGACCCCTTACGTCGTAAGTAAGTGTAAGAATGTAAGCGGTAATATGCATTGCTGAGGCGATGTTACCTGTCGTTCCTGGGCGCGATGAGGCGCTGCTCCGAGCGCCCGTAGCGGGAGCCCAGCACGAACGGCATCGGGGACACTGCGCACGACACGACACGATATGTAACTAACTAGCTGCTGCCCGCGACTTCGCACGAGTTATCGTTCACTATACCTGGGCCCGAGCCCAGGGCCCCCATCCTCTGAGGCCCCAAAGGGTGAGGCTTAGTATACTTCGCTTTTATTACTATCCAAAAGGGCCCTAAAATCTTGTTTGCTAAAGGGCCCCATAACTTGTGTGCTTAAGGGCCCCCGAATTTGCTAAGGGCCCTAGCTTAGTTTAAGACGGGCTTGTCTCTCTTCCTACTAAATTTTATCCAAATCCGTTCAGTACTTTTTGCGTGAAAGAATAACTTCCATACACAGAAGCTTCCACTTTTGTAATATTAGTAGGGTCTACTATACATTATCCAATCTATACTTATATTACACAGCCGTAGAGTTTGTTTGTTTGAACGCGATAATCTTGGTAACTACTGGTTCGAATTGATAAAGTCTGTTAGGAGCGAAGAGTCTGTGGGAAATATGGGAAAAAAAACTGGGATAGTCCGCGAGCGAAGTGGCAACGGACCGCTCAATGTCAATATCAAAGTCATATTTATATATATGGAAGTATGTTACACGAAACACTTTGGGATCTTTGAATACAATGCCAAGCGATTCTACTGCCGTTCGGAATCTATGTGTTAGTATAACGAGAATACACCACATAATAATCTCTGTATATTACAGTAGCAGTATCTAACTTATTGCTATGTGTAGAACACTTTGAACCAAGTCATATAGTTTCGATGAGCGTAGAAACACTAAGTATTTATTTTTAAAGGGAAAGCTGGAGCTTCCTATAAACCAGATCGTCTGTCGATCATAAAAGGGCTTCCTTAGCCACGTGGTCGCCCTTCTAGAACGTTTCTGCCCTATCCCCTATATATACTGAGTTTCTTGCCGGTATCTTCTCTGTAGTTATAGGTTCCGAACCGGAGGTAGCTTCATTTGTTTTATATTATAGAGTCTATTCATAAGTATTACTAATGTAATCTATGTGAGTAAAAAAGATTAACTTTGACTTTGATACGCTTATGCCCGGTTCCAATATTTTACAATTCGTTTTGTGTCAAAAATAGAAATCCGTTTTATACGAGTCGTTAAACTGAATTTCAAATTTACTTTCCATATCAGCTGTCATCAGTCGTCCGTCGGTCGTTTTAAGCTTACGCCTTATTCGTAACTAGAATAGATCCCTTTTCAAATATTGGAACCAGGAATTAGTATCTTGGCCAGGCCCCAGCTGCCGACGGCGTGACGGTGGAGTTGGTACTCACTGAGCTCGCTCTCCGCGCGCTTGACGAGCTGGTCGGCCGCGTCGGCGCGCGCGCACGCGCACACCGCCAGCAGCGCGCACGCGCGCAGCACGCCGCCTCGCACCAGGGACATCGCGCGCTGACAACAAGTGCTTAAAGTTAAGAGAGGTAAGACAGCGATTTATCGCTCGAACTGGAGCAGCCTGACTGGTGAAACACCTTCACCCCACAGAAGACCGCAGCAAATAACAATCACTTCTGCGTTGTTGTGCTTCTGCGTGCGTGAGGTTTACAGAGCTCCTCGAAGGCTTGACCCCTGCTACTAATATGTGCTACATTAGTAGCAGGGGTCAAGCCTTCAAGGTAAGGGCGACAAGTCCAGCAACAAATTTATTATACTGTACTTATCGCCCCTAAGCTAGGACCTCATTACCACTTAACATCAGGTGGAATGAGGTCAATCTTGAAGTGTATCATAAAAAAAAACATACCGCTGCTAAGGCCATGGGCTCTTGGAAGGCCCGTCTGCGAGGGCCCCCTGAAGTATTGAGGCCCCTTGCCCAAATAAAAAATTGGCTCTGGCGGGATCGATCCCAAGACGCATTATCTCTGAGAAGAGATGTAATTTTAATACATTTATAAAAAAATCTACATTTGAAATACAGACCTTATAAAGTAAATCATAGGTGAATTACTTTGTGCGACACAGCTGCAGCGGCCGCCCGCGACTGATAATAAATCCGAGTAAAGGTATCGTTTTGTTTATTATGAGCTGTAGAGTAGTTGACAGGTGACAGATGCAAAGTTATTTTGAACCTTATTGCCGCGACCCAAAGTTTTATAAAACAATGGAATTTCTTCAGAAGTGGGCCTTATGATACAATTATATCATTCTGTGCCAATACACCCTGATTTAATATTCGCTTACTCTCACCGTATAAAGAGTTCGGGGTCAATCCTAGTCTTAATTTTTGAGCATGAAAGCGTTACTCAATGATTTCAATATTTTTAAAAGTTTTTTACTCATGAAACATTTATGAAATGGCTGTATATTGTAACTGAAACTGAAAACCTGTAAATAAAATCAATTTTTATATAATCACAACACTGGCAAGTTACCTTTTCTATATTTAAGTTTAAACTTTTATACTATCTTATTTGTTTGAAAATCTTTCCTAAAGGTCTGATAAAATACCTGTACAAGAATCGTTTAAAATATATTTTAACCTTAAATTTTCTAAAGGCATCATTAAAATTCCTAGAAAACCTCAGAAGTTTTACCGTTCACCGCTGCAGCGCCACTACAGTGTTCAAACAAGGTTATTCAACTCGATTATTATTTTTTACCTGTTGAGTGAACACGTGTAGTTTTGGAATAATTAAATGTTAATTTTATTGCAATATCGGCAGGGGAAAAACTTACAGGTTGTTTTGTTAGGACGGGGACAGGAAGGCCGGAGGCATTTATGATACACGGCGTAATACCGCCAATTATTGTTTACATGCATTTTAACCCCCGACGCAAAAACGACGGGGGTTATAAATTTGCCGTCTCTGTGTGTGTATCTGTCTATGGCATCGCAGCTCCCCAACCATTCCCGAACAAATGAACCGATTATGATTTTGATTTTATTGGTTTAAAAGTTGAATAAGTCGGGAATGTTCTTAGCTATGTTTGATAAAAATCCATCCAAGATGGCCGCCGTCACAAAATTATGGATTGCATGTTTTAACACAACTCCCACAATATGAGTATCGTATAAAAGGGCTTGACTAGCAGAATATATTCATAATAACAAATTACAAATCCATGATGGCCGCCGCAAGAAAATTACGGATTCCCTAAAATGTTTTGTCACAACTCCCTTAATATTTATTAAAGTCAAAGTAAGTGTCGGGGTTTTTTATACGTCAGAGAATATAAATAGCCATTAAGAAAGATGACTAGAAATTGTTTGTCAGTCTGTTTGTTAGATTACCCAAAAATATAAGACATATATTCTCGCATTTACGACGTCATCAGAAAATAACGGTGATACAATGAATTGATATTCAAATGTTTTGCTTGAATAATTATGTTGCTTTAGAGTTAATATTGTATTTGTTTTATCAATATTAAAACACACAGCCAACTCAACATTTCTAGTTCTTTAAGCATTCATATAGTATGCACGTTTAAAGAATAATATTATTTAGTAATACTGAATCATTGTAATATTTGTAAAGAGTAAGTGTCGAGTGTTCTCGCCGGTTCTTCTCGACATGATCAACATTCCGAACACGGCGGTAGAATACTGAGCTTGTACTGACGATTCATAAATGCTTTTGTTAGGATTACACGAGTAAATAACCAATAATGGCGGCCATATTACATTTGTAATTGGTCAATATGAATATATTCTGCTAGTCAAGCCCTTTTAAATGATACCCATATTGTGGGAGTTGTGAAAAAGATCAAAATCAAATAGGTTCATTTGTTCGGGTGCTGTGCTGCCTTAGACAGAGACACGTCAAACTTATAACACCCCGTCGTTTTTGCGTCGGGTGTTAACAAATATTGCACGCCAGTTCTAGTGAGAACAAAATTATTTGTAATAATAATTATTTTTTGTACCATTTTTCTTGCAAATGTTATTATTTAGTCTTACCCTTTGCTTTAAGACGTTTAGCACTCAAACCACCAGCCAACATCTTGTCGCAACAATGAGGCCTAGCTGAGACAGAGTTAGTCTTTTCCGCGATAATACGACCTCCTTCCGGCGGACGACGGAGCTTCCGCCGGATTCAGGAGAAAAATACCGTTGGGATTTAAAAAGAAAAGTACGCTGTTAACCTTTTAAACTTGTAAAATTTGCCATGTAACGAAATGGACAGTTAGATTAATTCATTTATTTATCGGTCATTATTTATTTAACAAGCAGATTTTTGCAGAAGTGTTTCCGAGACAAAATAGCCATACTTATAAATGCGTCTGTCTGTCTGTCCGGTTTTCACGCCTAAGCCACTGATCCGATTTTGATGAAATTTGGTATAGGTATACGTTGAATCTCCAGAACTAACATAGGCTTCTTTTTCTTTTGAAAATAAATGGGGATGGAGGGAATACCGCCCTTGAAAGTTTATATTTTAAGTTAGAAATATAGAATTTGGCACAAATATAGCTCAAAACTTGTATTACAATATGATTACTTTTTGTTTCCAATATTAGGGGATAAAACCGACCATGAGAGTATGTAGTCCACGCGAACGAAGTCGCGGGCACAGCATCATACAAATATTGACACAAAAGTAGACATTAAAAAGTTGTACAAAACATGGCCGATTCTTAATATACCGGGGCCGTTCAACCCGCGCAGTTTGTTCTAATCGATAGAACTCTAAAAATGGGGACAATTAAACAATAATCTGTATTGAATTTAGGGTTCCGCACTGGGACGAAATACCCTTATGAGATATTCACTTGCGGTGTGGCTCAGTTGAAAGAGCAGCACTCGCGATACGTGAAGGTCGTGGGTTCGAATTCCACAGTCATCATCATCATCATTTCAGCCTGTTACTGTCCACTGCTGAACATAGGCCTCTCCAACCGATTTCCAGCGCGACCGGTCCATTTCCACCTGCATCCAACGAGACCCAGCAATTTGTACTAGGTCGTCGGTCCATCTGGTAGGTGGCCGTCCCACACTGCGCTTGGTGGTACGTGGTCTCCACTCAAGAACCTTTTTGCCCCATCGACCGTCCGATCTTCGTGCTATGTGGCCAGCCCATTGCCACTTCAGCTTACTAATCCTACGGGCTATGTCAGCAACTTTAGTTCGTCTACGGATTTCCTCATTCCTGATTCGCTCACGTAGAGAAATGCCAAGTGCTTTATAAAATGTTTTATAGTCCTTTACGCCGCACTAGCGAACTTAAACATTTTTTAAAGAAACAATAAAATCTGATCTCTAAGGCACGTTTAATGTGTTCTCTACACACTGCGATGATTCCACCATTGTCAAGTGTTTAGAGAGACACGTTATTTTAAAGTTGAATGCTCGGTTGTGAAATTCATTTCTGAGATCTTTGTTATCTACTTCATCTACAACGAATAAAAATAACTGAACATAGATTTACGACTTTTTAAAAACCTGACACATTGACATTTTGAGGAATATGGCAGTAGTATGTGTGTGCTCTGCAAAACTTCCTCAAGATTGAGACCTTAGGATTTCCAAGAAAAAAAAACTGTTCATAAAGGGTTTTTTTGAGAGAAGAAAAGTTACGACGCAATGAAAAAAAAACAATATTTAAATATTTGTTTTTATGGAACCCTTTGACTGCGAATTGGACTCGCACTTGACCGTTTTTTTTACGCTGCAACAAATTTAGTTTAAAGCCGGTGGGCGCCGTTTGGCGGCGAAAGTGCGAATAAAACAGAAATGGCCGCCCTTTACGAGCCCCGCCACTCGACCGACGACTGATTTGAACCGAGACAGATTTAAAGAACGGATCATTTGTAAATAGTACATGCGATAACTAATATATGGCAGCTAATGGGAGCTAATAGACGTGTTAGGAAATTTGGTCCAAAGTAGTCTACACCTACACATAGCTATAAGTTTTTTTTTGCTACTGTAACTGATCTGCTGAGTTTCTCACCGGTGTCTTCTCGGTAGATATAGGAGGGGTACTCTCGAAAACGAAACGAACAAAGGAAAGGTTTCGTTTTTGAAGATTATTCAATAGTTTGGGAATGAAGACGTGGTTTTTGATTTGCATAAATAATATTTTGTTTTTTGAAAACGCTTAATTTGCATTCGAAGTGATTTCTTTATGGTTATGAGGATTAAAAATTGCCGTCCGTTGTTGGATCCGACATATTTCATTTATGAGAGTAGACCCCCAGGTTCCGAACCGAGTTGAGTAGAGTCAGTTAGCATTGTGTTCAATGACGATTCAAAAGTATTATGTGTAACCTACTTGAATAAAGAAATATTTGAGTTTGAGAATATTACACGCATAAAACTAAATGGGGATTACCTATCATAGTTAGCTCAAATTTATTAGATTGTAATGGTTTTTAGATAACTGCAATCCATTGAACCTTTAGGTCTTGTTGGCGATGAATGTTAATGGTGTATGTAGATACATAATGACACTACATATGACGGTGTTTAATGATACAGAAAGTCAATTTATTGCACGCTTTTTACGTAATAGTGACGTAAGTTAGCGATACATCCCGGCTTTGCATGGGTGCAATGTAGATATTAATGAATTACTAGCGGTCGCGACTTCGTACTCGTGGACTAATCCTCCGTTCCAATATTTTACGATTCGTAATGATAAATGTAACGTCTACGCGTCGTTAGTTCTAATTTTAAATTTACTTCTTCTATCAGCTGTCATCAGTCGTCCGTCGGCCGTTTTTAGCTTACGCCTTGTGTTTCGTGTAATTTATTACTGTCCGTATTATTTTCAAATATTGGATCTTTTCTAGCAATAGATATATCGTATGTTACTCTTTTCTCTTTATTTTAAAGAAACACCATAACATATTTATAATCCTGTCACCTCTGGTGTCCCCCAGGACTCTCACCTCGGCCCACTTTTGTTTAATTTGTTTATAAATGATGTAATGTCACAGTTTTCTCATTCAAATATTCTTTTGTATGCCGATGACATGAAGATATTTAGAGTAATAAAATCATCTTCTGACTGTTTACTTTTGCAGAATGACCTTGACAAATTATGTGAATATTGCTCTAATAATTATCTAGATTTAAATATTAAAAAATGTAATGTTATTTCCTTTACACGCAAAAGTAAGCCAATATTTCATGATTACCACTTAAATACTGTAACACTGAATAGAGTAACCGTGGTGAGAGATTTGGGTATTTACTTGGACAGTAAACTTGATTTTAGTCACCACATGAATAATTTGTGTGCCAAGGCCTATAAAATGTTGGGGTTTGTTCTTAGGACGGCGAAAGATTTTAAAAATCATTCCACTTTATATCTTCTATATTTTGCCTTTGTAAGATCTATATTAGAATATGGATCTGTAATCTGGAATCCGCATTATAAGAAATATGCTGAGAATATTGAAAAGATTCAGAATAAATTCCTCAAATACCTAAAGTTTAAATGTGACAAGGATATTAAGCCTAAATTTACACCTTCTTTGGCATCACGCCGAATGGAAAAAGATCAAGTATTTTTGTACAAAATTCTGAATGATTACATTGATTCCCCTTTTCTTTTAAGTAATATACATTTAAAATGCCCCCGGTTGAATTCTCGTCGGCATCTTCTGTTTAGTGTACCGTTGACCTCAACTAAATACGCCCGTAACACCTTTTTGCTGCGCTCATGTCATAAGTACAATAGCGATTTTCATGACCTAGACATTTTTGATTCTTCCTTAAGGGCGTACAAAAAGGCTGTTGCGCATAAATTGTGTCTTAATTTAACTTAATTAAGTAATTTGTTTAGTTTTTTATATGTATTTATGTAATTTTTAAACTTCTGGTTAACATGTTGCAGTTTGTATAACATTGTTTATAGGTGGAAACTTAATTGGTTTAAGATATTTTTTGTCTGTCCTTCCTATACTGTGATAAGTACTGTATGTTTCCTTACAATAAATAAAAAAATAAATAAAAAAAAAATAAAAAAATAATTATATATTTTGACATCTATACTTAATTTGTGTTAGACATAAAAACTATTCAGCTAGCGGAAAAGCATATAATATAATAATACACTCTGAACGTTCCTAAACGTCATTATTGATTATAATTAATGTACTTTCGTTGTTTGAGCGGAATTCAAGCAAGCGCGACTTTGATTAGTAAATATTTATTTAGACGATGCTTATGTGTTACTTGTAACCAACATGAAATATTATTGAATTGATTATGATTATTATCTGAATTCTAAAATAGTATTAATGTTATGTCACGGTACTTCCACAGTCCATTTGTGTGCCTATGGCGTAATTAAGGTAACGTTGTATTAATTGTGTTTTGTGATAAGAGATGCGAGTAGATGGTCTGGCGTAGAACAATAATAATGTACTCTGTGCATCATCCATTATTGACTATAGGAAGAAACCGGCCATCAAGGGTTCCGTATCGGCAAGTTACATAATATAAAAGGTTATATTGCAGTTGATTGAATTAAAAGTGAACTGCGGTTTACAATTTAGGACGTGTTCAAAAACATCCTTACTAGATCTCGTTCGAACCAACTTCCGTTGGAAGTTTGCTGTTTGGCTACTTGACAGTTTTTGAAAAAGTATTGTAAAACGTGCGCCCGTTCATTTTATATCCCAAGCAATTCGATTTATCTGGAAATAATCTAAATAACCAGAGAAAAATAAGATTTTGTGTAACACATTTAAAAAGCGCGCGAAAACGCCAAGTTACGTCACTGTTGCAATTATGACGTCAACGTCCTAGACAACGAACCGATACGCATAGGAACGACTTAATTAAGATAAACGGAAAATGTTTCAATAAATTCTTTATACGATTAGAGACACAATAATTCAATTAAATCGGTAAAATAATCATTGTTTCGCCACATTAAAATAAATAATTTTCGCCGACAGCTGTCATTTCCAAATTGCAATGGTGGTTTCCGTTTCGGTTCTTTTGTTCCACAGATAAAAAAACTAAAATTTATTTTGCAAAAATAAAATACTAACGATGGTTTTAATTAAAAAGTAAAAATATAAAATGCTTACTTAACTAATAAGCTAACATATCTAACACATTTCATATTTTATTGTTAACACTGTCAAGTAGCCAATTACAGAGGACACATTTTACCACTTTTCTATCGCGCAAACTAATTCACTTAGAAAAAAATGATATTAGAATCTTCAATATCATTTCTTATTTCTTTATTTAAAGAAAATATTGCAAAAAAATAACAGGTGGACTTAATGCTAGGGGCATTCTCTACCAGTCAACCTTTGGGTCATGCTGAGAGTTTGTAGGTGGTATATGTAGAGTTTGTATTTTTGAAAACCAATTAAAAATACCCCACACGGACTGGTTTAAAGAAAAAAACCGTTATGTGTTTCAGTTTTAAGTATGGGTTTTAAGTTTTTATTTTTATTTTGTAAAAAATCTTAATGCGGTATCACAGAACACATATGCATACCAAATTTCAACCATATAGCTCTTATTTTTTCGGATGAAATTGGCTGTGACATACAGACAGACATGAAAAATCCATAAGAGTTCCGTTTTTCGCTATTTGGCTACGGAACCCTAATAAAAAAGCTTTAAACATAACGTTAGAACAAGAGTAAAGTGTGGTTCAATTTAATACTCAATTCCAATGGTCCTATTGAGAACTATCACATTTTTAATTCAAATATATTTATAATACACCAAGGGATAACGGTAGATGTAGGTCACTTTAAATATTCATTGCTATTAGATTATTCAAATAGTTACATTAAACGACGCCATACCTCCGAAAGACATCAACGCGTTAGGATAATACACAGGCATTGTGAACGAAGCCTGGAGACAATCTATAGAGAAGTATTCACGTAATAAGTTTAAAAACCAACAAAAAAATATCATTAAAAGTCTGACGTGATATCGACTGTAGCTGTTTTTTATTAACGCCATTTTGTGATGACACCATGGCGGCCATCTTGGATTTGTAATTTGACATAATGTTTAGTATTCTATGAATCAAGCCCTTATAATTAATACTTATTTTGGGAGATGTGACATGTATGACAGTATGTTATCCGACATTTTGTGTCAGCGGCCATCTTGGACTGTTTTCCATCAAAAGCTTAGAACACTCGCAAATAATCAATTTTTTTTTATAACGCACTTCAAAATTGACCTCATCCCACCTGATGTTAAGTGAAAGAAAAACTGTTACTAGACTTGTCGTTCTCACCTTGAAGGCTTGACCCCTGCTACTAATGTAGCACCCCCCAAGAGCTCTGGAAACCTTACTCACACGCAGGAACACAACAACACCGGAGTGATTGACTTTTAAACAATAAAAAAGTAAATTTAAACCAGTTAAGGGTTTGGGAGCTATGGTGCCACGTCACCCTTGTAATTCCATCGTTTGCGTGTTTTGGTAATAAAAAATAAGTTTGTAGAGAAGTCTAAAACACAAGCACTCATTGACAATTGTAGACTTTGATATTGTTTAGTTTTTAAATAAAATAAATTATTATTATCACGACAATTACAATTAATATAATTCAAAATGTGTGTTATACAAAATTAACAAAATATTCTATTTTAGATATGTTGTCGTCTATCTATGACTGAACTGTAATTATTAAGATCTTAAGAGATTTTTGATTTTGAAATACAAATAAATTCGTTTTAATATACATATACATACATATTTTGTATCTGGAAGTCAGAGAAGTATACCCGGTTATTTGAATTACTGTTTATATTTATTCGAAATTTTCTTATTTTGATGCTCTGATCAAATTAATTTGTGGTAAAGTCGTATAAAATCAACAAAAGTTTAGTTCGATTGAAAATTTGAAACGTAGCTAAAAATTTACTGACTTTGAAAAAATTGCATTAAATTTGTCCATTCGTTTGAGAGCTACGATGCCATAAACAGACACACAGACAGACATGGACGCCAAACTTATGATCACAACTAAATTTATTTACCCATTCCTCTACCTAAAGGTTGTCTGGTAAAGTTCGTTTCTTAGCGAAAATACCACCTAAATTGTGCTATAATTTGTCTGTAAAACCAATTTCTACAAACTTTTGTACAATAAAGTGTATCTATCTACCTACTTTTATTTTTGTGTCGGTTTAAATGCAAACGTACCTGTGTAGGTGAACTCGTAAGTCTGTGAAGTCTCGCCTCGTAGCTCGTAGCTTGTGTCTCGTAGCGGGTGTATGGTAGCTCGTAGCGGGTAGCTCGTAGCGAATGCCGCCGTCGAGCCGCGCCCGCCCTTATATCTCGCCGCGGACCGAGCCGAGCGCGCCCTACAGGTACTGCCCCAGTCAGGAAGCTCACCGCCAACGATACATTGTCTCGTCATAACGATATTTGGAATAATATAACACAAGTTAAACGATAGTGTTTTTAATTATTTTCTTGGCACCAAATTTAGTATTTTTTTGTTTTTAGATTTTTGATAATTTAAATATACATTTTTGTTCAATTCAATTCAATTAAAACTTTAATTTTTATCATAATTTAAATATGTCTAATATCTTTTATCTGTGGAAACTTAACTGATTTGTGTCTTATTTATATTTGTATTAACTATATGCGACTGTAAATTGTATGTTTCCCTAATAAATAAATAAATAATTATATTACATATAACGCCTATAAAGGCAGAACATAGAAAACGCACAAAAACTATGTAAGGCCCCTTGTACTTTTATACCTGTGTTTGGCAAATAAATGAATCTGAATCTGAATTTGCACCTCCAGATGAAAACTCCAGGAGTGAAAAAAATATGCATTTCGTGTTAAAGGCGGTTCCTGTCTCGAATATCTATACTGAGATGAATATAGTAGTAATTTCGGTGCACTGAAGATTAATGTTACTCTTAAGAATGTCTCACAAGGATTTTGATATTTACGCTCTATCTCTCTACTCGGAAAGTTGGACTCTATCCACAGCCAATGTCAAGTACAAATTTCATCAATTTTGATGGTTTTGATTGGGTGATAATTTTTGCCTATTTGACGATTTCTGTAGTCAAGAGACGAATGTGCAAAACCTTGGCGTCGTGCCATTTCTGAGGTCCTAGAATCAATTCCCAGTCGGATCAATATTAAGGAACACAACAACACAGAAGTGATTGTTATTTGATTTTATTATTTTTATAGTACTAAACGCCGTACTAGCGAACTTTAAATATTAGAAACAGAAAAATTTTATCTCCCCCTGCGGTGCGGGAATTGAACCCACGACCTTCACGTATCGCGCGTGCTGCTCACGAGCAGCACCGCAGGGGGAGATAAAATTTTTCTGTTTCTAATATTTAAGATTGTTATTTGGCTGCGGTCTTCTGTAAGGTGGAGGTGTTTCACCAGTCGGGCTGCTTCAGTTCAAGCGTCACATCGCTATGCCATACCTCTCTTAAATAAATAAATCTCTTATTCAAATAAATAAATGTAATTCTGTTATTCCCGGCTGCATATTGTTTGTGTTGTGTTACCCACGCAGCAGGTGACACGGATGGGTGCGCGCTGGAAGAGATAGCGCCGCGATTGGTGCTGACCGAGATTAGACGATACCCTAGCTCGACTATCTTTATTGGAACAACGCCTGGCCGGTGGCCGTTACGCTCTGCTGCCGAGCCAGCTGCTCTGCAAGCCGCTGCCGAATTATGGATGGGTGACCTTAGATGGAAAAAAGTCGCTGAATACGCAATGGGATATATACTTATGTTTATCAAGTAAAATGTTATGACAATGGTCTCGACATTTGTAAATGACCAGCTTCTAAAAGACTTCATTTTTAGATTATAATAATAGACAGAAACCAACAATGAAGTTAGTATCATTTTTCCCGCACAACCTGAATGCCACTTACAAAAATAATCAAATTAATAAAAGAATTCAATAGAATCAAAGCATCGAAAAGCTATCTACAGTTCTGAATCTGTAACAACAAGTTCAAGCAAGAAACTCAGTAGTTTATTAGTCATCTGCCATATATTTAAACCTTTGATAAGTGTTACTGATGTAATTTATATGAATAAATATATTTTACTATTGTTCAACAGTTAGATAGAAAAATATAAAACATATATAATAAATATTTTTTCTGATAGTGACTTGGACGACACAGTCAAATCAAACACAATTGAGTTTCACACCACTGTATAAACTTACCTATGTTTATGAATGAATAAATGATTATGATTATGATTATGATTATAGTTTCTCTGTAATAAAAGATATATTTTCGTTATTTTACAAATAAGCCTATAAATACATACAATAAATGGTGAACAAAACATTAACAAAACAAACTTTACCTGTAATAAAAGAAACGACATTTAATGTTATTAATAACAATGTCGTATCTCAAATCACTATTTTATATAAACTTAAATGAATTATGCAACAAATAAAATTATTAAATTATCATAACGTTCATTGACGTTTCATTTTCTATTTGTTATTTTACCACAAATTGTAGAACGAATCCGTGAAGGTTTATTGCGATGAGGCGTGAGCTATAATTGTAAGAAAATCATATTTTCGTTACACATATATTATTTATTTTATCATGTTGGTATGATAAGAAACTAACACAGACAAGACTCTTTGGTCACCAACGAAAATAACTGCACGCGAGTGAAACCCTGAGCAAAAGCTAGTACTTCAAAGAAGTAGGGCATAGCGATTGATCGATCGAACTGGAGCAGCCCGACTGGTGAAATACCTCCACCTTACAGAAGACCGCAGCCAAATAACAATCACTTCTGTGTTGGTGTGTTCCTGCGTGTGAGTAAGGTTTACAGAGCTCCTGGGGGTGTTGCATTAGTAGCAGGGGTCAAGCCTTCAAGATAAGGGTGACAAGTCGAGTACCTAACAGCTTTAGTATGCTGTACTTGTCGCCGCTCGCAGGACATCATAAAGCCATAACTCTCTCTAGACAAGTAGGCAATATTACTAAATACGGTTGCAGTAAATTGCGCCTCTTCTAGTAAATTATCATGAATAGACTGTCTTTAGCCAATCATATTGACAAGAAGCTTATGGAAATTGGCCAAGCGTGAGTCTGGCGGCGCGCTCAGGTCCCGTAGCTGTTACCTACTGTTTAGGAATAGATAGATAGATATACTTCATTGCACAAAATCTTTACAGAAATAGGTTTTACAGAATGATTATAGTACAATTTAGGCGGTCTTATCGCTAGAAAGCGATCTCTTCCAGACAACCTTAAGGTAGAGGAAATAGTAGATGGCGAGAAATGGGTACGGCCGTGCAACATAAACACAGTTTTTATTTTAGAATTATATTCGTAGTATAACTCTTTAATGTTTGAATAGCAACAGTCTGCATAATCAAGAACAGGCACTAGTAAAGCCTGCACAAGTGCAATCTTGGTGGGTATGGGTAAGAAGTTGCGTAATCTATTAATAGACCCAGCAGATGCAAACATTTTCCTGCTAACCTCTTTAATTTGACTATCCCAACTTAAACACTTGTCAATATAAATACCCAAATTTTTCACAACTTGACTGTAAGAAATCGGGACACCATCAAATAAGATAGGAGGCAGATAATCCCAATCAATTAGACTAATTAGCCGTGATCCGCCAACAATAATAACCTGCGTTTTAGCAGGAGTAACTTTGAGACCAAACGACCTGCTCCAGTTGGAGATACGAGTTAGATCAGCATTAATTACATTAACAGCGTTTGGTAAATCATCAAGGCCACCCTGCGAATACAGTTGGAGATCGTCTGGGTACAGATGGTAGGACGAAGTAAGATTACATGTGATTGAATTTATAAAAGTAGCGAAAAGAAGAGGAGATAAGACACCACCTTGAGGTACGCCGGCAGCAATATCACACCAGGCGGAGAAAGAGTCCTCAGCACGAATGCGCGGCCGACAACCATATAGATAACTATGAAAACAGTCAATTACCATTGGAGATATGTTAAGAGAACGTAGAACACCGAGAAGGATGTCAAAGTCCACAGTGTTAAAAGCGTTGCTAACATCTAGTAGTGCCAACACCGTAAGACGTCTACTGTCCATGCCATGTCGAATGTCATCAACAATCTTGACCAGTGCCGTTACCATACTATGACCAGGAGGGAAACCAGATTGGAAGGAATTAAGGATATTATTTTTATATTTTAGGAATATTAAGCCTTCTTATTTCAATCTCATTTGTTTTAAGAATAAAGAAACAAAACGGTTGGCTTTTGTTTTGCTTTGACAGCAGTTGTCAACGTGTGTCTGAAAAAGAATGGCCTACTATTTGGGTTTTTAAATTGCAACGGCCTTTTGATTTAGTAGTTCGGGATCATCAACCATCGTAATACCATAAGCCAGTTAGACTTTGTACGCATTGTACACCTACACAGCCTTTGGTATATTTGTTCTCGTTATCTATACTTACTAATATTATAAAGAGGAAAGATTTGTATTTTTGTATGTTTGTAATGGATAGGCTCAAAAAGTACTGGGCCGATTTAAAAAAATCTTTCACCAATAGAATGCTACATTCTTCCAATTTGACATAGGCTACAAAATTAGGAATCCTTGGTAAAATTTGAAAAAAATCAACAGAAAAGCGGGAAAAATTCTCTAAGGCGAAACGAAGTTCGCCGGGACCGCTAGTATTGAGATAAAAACGTACCCTGAATGTTTATCCAGTCAGCATCATTCGTTTGATTATCAGGCACCCAAGCAGTGGAAAATAAAACAAATACATATTAATCAAAATAAATTATAAATGCTCTTGAATTCTTAGTAGTTAGTATTGAGGTTTATTTCCTTTGTTTTTTTAGGTTGCTTATGCACTTTTCACTATTACCGCACCCATATACAAACTCTCTGCACGACCCATGGGTTGACTGGTAGAGAATACCCCTAGCATTAAGTCCACCTGTTGTACTTTTTTGTGCAATAAAGTTTTTAAATGAAATAAATAAATTCTGACGTATATACCATCACGTGCAAGATGAACGGGTGGGAGTCTAGCTATGTTACTTCTTTTTTCTTCTACGCCATAAAATTCAACTCGGAAAGGATTGCTTCACTATTTTATTTCGATAACAAGGTACTTAATAAGTGAAGTCAAATAAGTATGTACCTTAAACTTTTAGTACAAATGAAGTGTTTGCTAGTGATCGAACCTTAAAACAGTGATATTTGTTTCCCTCGTGAATTACTGGTATGGTGGTATGGTATGGTGTACAGAGAGTGGCTCGCACCGACTGAAACCCCCTCGGTAACGCGGAGCAGTTGTGGGGGAGTCGGGATCTCATGCCGACTCTTCACAGGCTCCCCCATATCGCCTACCGCTAAGCTGCCCACCTCACCGCGAATAAGGCGCGCGGCTGGAGCGTGTCAGGCCACCTGACACACCCCACCCCCTCGGGACCGAGGTAACGGACGCCGGGCTTACCCCACGCCTGGTGTCTCCGGTCCCAGAGGGGATCCATGACCTACGACAACCGCAGCTTGGGTCCCGTATCATTGCTTCTTGCATCTCCATAAAGGAGAAATACGAAAATTTTGTACTGATGTTCATAGGTACCCACATTACTTTTGTTTTCTAACTTAATTTTAAAAGTTTATAATGATGTGTTAACTAAAGAGGTAGGATTATAATCTTTGGGGACTGGTCTGCTCCAGTTTACCTCTTAAAATAACATTATACTTAATGCTTTTTTTCACTCATCAAAATAAAACTATGACTTGGTCCAAAGTGTTCTACACATAGCAATAAGTTAGATACTGCTACTGTAACTGATCTGCTGAGTTTCTTACCGGTGTCTTCTCGGTAGATATAGGTTCCGAACCGGAAGTAGAATCACTTTGCATTATATACAATGACGATTCGAAAGTGTTATTATATGTAACCTACTTGAATAAACAAATATTGAATTGAATTGAAGTGGTAAAATCTATTTGCTTTTATACCTAACATTTAAATATATTGATTTTATTCTGTTTCTATTTTTAGTTCTTAAATTGCCTAACATATGGCGGTGTTCCTTTTCACATCGCGCATACGTTTGGTTCATTTTCCCAAGAAGTGCACGTAGTACATATTATAATCTCGTTCACCATTCACTATTACACAAATGAAAATATAGTTTACTCTGCGGAAAACATTGACATTTTCCTCCTTTCATAAAATACATTTATGTCCACATTGCTTACTGATATTATGCAATGTTGACATACATTTTGTCGCGCTCTTAAAAAATGACAAAATCAATGCGTCAACTGCTGATTGGCTGAAAATACGAGTACGGTGTACTATCACCCAATTAGCGGTATAGAATTTTTTGTCGTCTCTTGCGAGAAGTCTGACGTATCTGCTGCCTGATCTCATCATCAACATTCCGAACACTGCGGTAGAATACTCAACTTGTGCTGACGATTCATGAATGCTTTTGTAAACATTACATTAATAAAGATATTTTCTATTCTATTCTATTCTATTCTATTCTATTCTAAATATTTTTGTATCCCGCTCATCAGTTTGTTTCATTCTGTTTTTCGTATTCCTTAAAAAAAAGCAACAAAATAACATCATCTATGAACATTTCATCTATATTAGTATCACGATCCATGAGGTTTTAGCTTGTGACAGACAGACAGACGGCGGGGTCTTATTAATAGTGTTCCGTTTTAACGTTGAGTACGGAACCCTAAAAAGCAAACCTGATTCCCTGTAATATTTATCTGCATTAAACGCGCCGAGTAACTGTAGAAAATTTCATTGAATAGTTGGTTATTAGACTCAATCAAGGGCGCAGCTGTACGACTTCTGTTGAGGAGACGCGGGACGAGCGTTGGTTCAATGGAAATATTACTGTAAGAGATTTGCACGAGGCGCTTCAGTTGATGAGGACGGCGGACCTGGTAGTGAACATATGTACATACAGCACAACGTGTACAATATACATATAAATATTGGACAACATCACATACATTGCTCTGATTCTGTGGTTAGTAGCTAAAGCACTTGTGTTACAGAAATCAGAAACAACGACGGTGCCACAACACCCAGAACCGAGATAACATAAAAAAGTTCGTTTCCCATATTAACCCGACCGGGATCGTACCCGGAACCTCAGAGATGGCGCGACGCCAAAGTCCGGCACGCTTGCCTCTCGGCTACGGAGGTCGTCATGTATCAATATAATTTATTGTAAATTTGTTTAACAACCAAGATTTAGTGGATCCACAGTTCCATGCAAAATACAAACAAATTATTATTTTCCGCGTCATGACTGGTGTTGCCAGGTACGATTTGTTTCAAATCGGTTCATGAGGTCCTTTTACATGATATCCATAATGTATAAGTTGTGGAAATTGTGTTAAAACATGCAGTCCATAATTTTGTGACAACGGCCATCTTAAATCGATGTTTATCAAACATACATAGCTAAGAACACTCCCGACTTATTCATCTTTCAAACAAAAAAATCAAAATCAAAATAGGTGCATTTGTTCGGCAGCTGCGATGCCATAGACAGACACAAATACAGATACACTTCAAACTTATAACACCCCGTCGTTTTTGCGTCGGGGGTTAAAAAGGTGTGTGACACGACCGAAGTTAAATAAAACAAGAAATAATTTAATTCAAACTTGATCAAAAGTAATCGCGTATCTTCGCGCATCGCAGCTAATTCATGATCTCGCTGCGGTGACGTGTTCGCCGTTCATTTAACTTGTTCTGTAATTAATATTCATTAAAAAAGTTGACGTCACGTCACGTCGGCTCCGGCGCGCATCACGCTCGCCGTCAGCGTTGCCAGACCGTTCCACAGAGTACGGTTTCCGTACTGTTCATCACACAACCGCACCACAGCCGAACCTTAGATTAATCTGTACCTTTTTTTAAAGGATAAAAAGCAAAAACATCGCCTTCTGTTTTACTCAACATCTTCTAAATTTTTTTGCGTTTGAAAATTGAATCTTCCAAGCATTTGATTACATTCCTTGCCTTCTTTCCTCAGAAACGATGAAATAAAAAAAATAAGAGCGGGACCATTGACAATTGTCACCGGTATGTACTTTTAAAAAGTGCGATAGAAATAGGGTTATTTTTACTAATTTTAAAGTTTACTTGTGTTACATTAAATTCCCACTTTATGAATAATAACTAATGTTCGCTTTCCTATCGTTTTTTTCTAACCTATGGTCGCAGACAGCCAATTGGCTACTTGACAGTGTTAACAATAAAATATGAAAAGTGTTAGATATGTTAGCTTATTAGTAAAGTAATAATTTTACATTTTTATTTTATAATTAAAAGCATAGTTAGTATTTTAATTTTGCAAAATAAAATTTACTTTTTTTATCTGTGGAACAAAAGAACCGAACGGAAACCACCATTGCAATTCGGAAATGACAGCTGTCGGCGAAAATAATATATTTTAATGTGGCGAAACAATGATTATTTTACCGATTAAATTGAATTATTGTGTCTTTAATCGTATTAAGAATTTATTGAAACATTTTCCATTTATCTAAATGAAGTCGTTCCTATGCGTATCGGTTCGTTGTCTACAACGTTGACGTCATAATTTCAACAGTGACATGACTTGGCGTTTTTGCGCGCTTTTTAAATGTGTTACACAAAATCTTATTTTTCTCTGGTTATTTACATTTTTTCCAGATAAATCGAATTGCTTGGGATATAAAATGAACGGGCGCACATTTTGCAATACTTTTTCAAAAACTGTCAAGTAGCCAATTCGAAGGAAAATGAACTAATCTAGTTCTTACAGGCGTATCCGGACTCAACCGTACCTTGAAGTTAAAAATTGTATCTACCTTTTCAGAAAAGTAAACCGTCCTTTTAATATTAGAAACAGAAAAATTTTATCTCCCCTTGCGGTGCGGGAATCGAACCCACGACCTTCACGTATCGCGCGTGCTGCTCTTACCCAATTAAAATTTTTCTGTTTCTAATATTTAAAGTTCGCTAGTACGGCGTTTAGTACTATAAAAATAATAAAATCGAAACCGTCCTTTTTTTGGATAATTATACTGGCAACACCGCTCGCTCTCTGGCGGTTCTAGGAACCTTGAAGGGCGCTCGCAATTAGCTTATTTCGGGCTATTTATTATTGTAACTGGTTATTGTTTGCCTTTTTATTGAGGTGAGGAAAATATCTGTCGTACCTACCATACTGCTGCCGTGGGGACGACAGCGACGTGTGCGGGACTCCCCTGCTCGTAGGAGCGAGGACTACCCTAACTAAAAACCCCACCCACCCTCTCATCGCCCAGTGACAGCGCTATAGGAAACTGGAGACCCATAAAGGCTGTTATTGTGATGGTTGATGATCCAAGACTACAAATTAAAAGGCCGTTGCAATTTAAACACCAAGATAGTGGGCCATGATTTTTCAACAACCATTTGACAGCTCCCGTCAAAAAACAATAGCCGACCATTTATTTTGTTTCTATAGTTTAAAAACAAAAACGAGATCAGACCATGAAGGTGTAATATATTTGTGTGTTTAAGCATGACGTGTGATGAGGTTCGACTCAAGGATCTAGCGGGGCGGAGAGAAATAACGTAGCCACGAATTGGTAAGATACTAGTTATAATTACGAGACTTTGTATGTACATGAAAAATATAAATCTATCACTATAAGTATTTGCTATGCTAGCGAGTGGCTCGCACGGAGCCTGGAGACCGAAAGAGAAAGCACGCGCAGGCCGCGGCGTTTTTATTGGTCGCTGCTGCATTTGTGTGTGTGCGCCGTATCCACCGCTTACGCATGCGTTCACGCGTTAACATGCTGCCGCCCTTGGAACATTCTGTTCCAAAGCCTTCTGTTCCAATATTGGAAGAGGACAGAGCCGATTGAAAGCTCTTCTCATTGTTCCCGATGTAGTTTTGATGTCGGCTACTCGGTTGACACCATCAGCGCCGGGGAAGACAGCAGTCACTCGACCCAGCAGCCAGCGATTGGGGGGCAGGCGATCATCTTTGATGAGGACCATCTCTCCTGTTTGTGGTTGGCCACCATCCTGGCGCCATTTGTTTCGCTTCTGCAATTCTGAAATATATTCCATATAGTAGCGGTTCCAGAAGTGAGTCTTTAGTAATTGTGTTCTTGCATATCTTGTAAGACTGTGGATGTGATGAGCATCTTGTACCTGGGGAGCAGGCGACATCGTTAATGTACGTCCAATCAAAAAAATGCGCAGGGGTTAATGGGACTAAATCTGAGGGATCGCTTGAGAGTGGAGTTAGAGGTCTAGAATTCAATATTGCTTCAATTTCGACTAAGACTGTGTTTAATTCTTCGTAATCGAGATGAGTCATCGATAGTACTCTTCTTAAATGATGTTTTATTGATTTTACTGAGCCCTCGGCTAAGCCGTTAAAATGGGGACTATAGGCTGGCGAAAATTTGAAAATAATACCTTTTTCAGCTGCATATGAAACTATGTTATCGCAATTGTTTTTTATAAATTTAGAAATATCGTTAGATGCGCCTATAAAATTCGTGCCATTGTCTGAAAATATTACAGCGGGCCTGCCTCTGCGAGCAATGAATCTATTGAGGGCTGACAGGAAGCCTTGTGAAGTTAGGTCGGTGACAAGCTCGATGTGTACTGCACGAACTGCCAAACAAACAAATACACATAAGTAGGCTTTTTTGAGTTTACAACCCCTGCCCTTTCTGTCAGCTAACAAGACTGGTCCCATGTAGTCCACAGCTGTATTACAGAACACGTATTCTGACTGCAGTCTTTCTGCAGGCAGATTACCCATTATTGGTTGATATGTTTTTCCTGAAAATCTACAACATTTTAAACAATTTCGCGTTATTTTTCTTGCCAAATTTCGCCCGTTCGTAATCCAAAATTTATGTCTTAAATTCGAAAGTAACAGCTGTGGACCTGCGTGTAATAAAATTAAATGAAAGTGTTGAACGAGTAGTTTTGTAACGTTGTGAGAAGCATGCAACAAGATTGGATGTTTTGTATTTGAATCGTAATTAGAATTGGATAATCTTCCTCCAACTCTCATTAGCTCTGTCTCATCGAGAAATGGATTTAAACTCAATAGTTTGTCCTTAGAAGGTAAGGGTTGACCCTTTTTCAAAAATGAATATTGTTTACAAAACATATCCTGCTGCACAATTCGACAAAGTGTTTGTGTAGCGAGTTCAAGTTCCGATGTCGTTAGCGGACCTGTAATTTTATTATTAGAATTTTTACAGTTATGCGTGAAACGTTTTATATAAGCTGTAATTCGTTGTAATTTTCTGTAATTTGAAAAGTTGCTTGTGAAATGATTTTCATGGGGTTCAGTCGCTGCTAAATGACATTGGAACTTTATTTCAGGTAAGTTGTCAATGTGTGTGTTTTGAGGCTGTGTAGGCATTACGATTTCCTTTTGATGAAGGAAATGCGGACCTCCCCACCACAAAGTTGAACATTTTAGCTGAGACGCGTTCAGGCCTCGGGATCCTATATCTGCGGGGTTGGATCCAGTGGGAACGTAGTTCCATGAAGAAGGTTCAGAGTTTTTTGTAATTTCGGTAATTCTATTGTAAACAAACTGTTTGAGCTTTACTTTGCTGCATGTTTTGATCCAACCAAGCACAATGGTTGAATCACACCAAAAATATTTTGAATCAATTGGTAAACGTAAGGAATTCTCAACCTTCTTGCTTAAATTACTGGCTAAAAGGGCTCCTACTAATTCGAGTCTGGGTGTTGAGAGTTTTTGCGATAAAGGAGATACTCTACTTTTTGCCATTATTAAATGAACCATGATACTACCATTATTTGAAATTGAGCGTATGTATACGCATGCAGCGTATGCTTTTATTGAGGCATCGCTAAAGGTATGCAATTCGACCTTTATTGGTTTGTCGCTAAGGACATGACGTGGTATTTGAATATTATTCAACTCAGGTAGGTATTGAATGAAAAATTTCCACTGAGATTGAATTTCAAGGGGCAATGGGTCGTCCCACGCAATTTTCTTTGCCCATAGTATTTGCAATATAAGTTTAGCCTGTAACATACATGGGTTAACGAGACCCAGTGGGTCAAAAACTTGGGCAATTGCGGACAAAATTGAACGCTTGGTTATTTGTGAGTTTTGTATATCAGTTTGTGTTGATGAAAATAAATTAGTGTCTTTTGGATTTGTATTTTCGGTCATATGACCTAGTGAAATGTATTCGTTCATGAAAGCTATGCAATTTTGTTTGAATGTGGGATTGCGTTTGAATTTGCGTTCTAAAGCTTGAAATCTGCTAAGAGCTTGTTCGGTAGAATCACCTAGACAACTAGGAGACTCTTTTAGTGGCATGGTAACCATGAATCTGCCGTCTGGCTGACGGACAGTTGTTTTCGTGAAAATAGCTTCGCATTCACTCTCACCCACTGACGGGGATTGTTGAGTGGTGCCTACTGACTCCAATTTGAAAAACTGATCGAGCCTTGTCTCGAGCTCAGTGTCTTGAATGAAATGGCAATGGACTGTATTTTGAATACGTTTTGAGTCTCTGACGTAGCCGGAGACGATCCAACCTAGCATTGTTTCAGCTAAGATTGGCATGTTTTTACCTAACGGTATTTGATTATTAGATAGAACCTGCCAGAACAGGTCTGCTCCCAATAGCATCTGCACCTCAGACGGGGTATTGAATTGTGGATCCGCGAGGTGGATGTTTGGAGGTATTTTGAAATTGTCTATGTTAATTTTTTTTGTAGGTATTAATTGTGTGATTTGTGGCACAATAAAACAGTTAACCCTTGAGGTGTAACCGCTGTCTGAGAGCGACGAAATTGTTACGTCACATCTCTTAGAAATATTTGAACTTTGATTATTTAATCCTTGAATGGATATTGAAGTTGAATAATTTGGAATATGCAATTGTTTTTGTAAGTTTTCAACAATGAAACTACTGGTGCTACCACAATCCAACAATGCTCTGATTTTGTGTAAATGACCATTGTCGTCTTTGACATGAATTTGCACAGTGGATAGTAATACCTGCCCTTGATGCGTAGTAGAAAGTGTAATATTATTCGTATCTATTTGATTAGTTTGAGGATTCGATTCGGTCTGGTTTTGTTCTTGCATGGCAGGTAGTACTACGCACTCAGTTTGAGAATGAGGTTGGGATAGTGTGTTTTGTCTGTTGCCTAAGTGTAGCATAGTATTGTGTCTACGAGAACACAATTTGCAAGCTCCGTATTTGCACTGTTTTTCATCATGACCACCACGCAAACAGTTTATACATAAATTTAATTGTTTAACCCTTTCTATACGTTTTTCAATTGGCAATAATTTAAATTTCATGCAGTAATATACTGAATGTGCACCTTTGCAAACAGGGCATGGAAATTGTGTTGGTTTTGTAAGCGTCTGATTAGCTATGAATGTTTTTGGTCTAACGTGGGTAATGTCGCTGTGTCTGCGTAATGGCTGTCGGTGTTTTTCGTCCATTGTTTCCAGCAAGTCAGCCCGATTTTTTAAGAAATCATTGAAATTGTTCAAGGTTGGCAATTCCTTAATTGTATTTCTATGCGCCTCCCAATCACGGACTGTGGCCGGGTCTAACTTGTTGGACACAATGTGTATGATGAGAATGTCCCAGTGTTCTGTAGGTACATTCAGTGTTTTTAGTGATCTTAGGTTTTTATTGACAATGTCTATAATATTACGCAAGGCTCTTGCAGATTCCTTGGTAATGGGATCAATATTGAAAAGTGCTTGAACATGATTATTAATTAAAATACGACTGTTATTGTAACGGCTACACAGAAGATCCCAAGCAACATTATAATTTTCTGAAGTAAAATCTAATGATTGAATGATTAGTGCTGCACTATCCCTTAGTGATGCGCGTAAATAGTGAAATTTGTGTATGTTTGGTATGGAGGAATTTGTATGAATAAGTGATAGGTATGTCTCGTAATATTCTAACCAGTCCTGATAGCGTCCTGAATAAATTGGTAAGTTTATGATGGGTAAACGAATGTTTGGTGTTGCACCACTTGCCACATTTGAGCCTGCCACCGAAGCGAAGTCATTGCCCACAGAAGCGGGGCCGCCCGCCGCATGTCTGGTCAGCAGATCCTGCGCGGCGGCGATGGTGCTGAAGTATGTGCTCTCGAAGCTCTCGCGTTCGGTAAAATCGTCACCTGGAATTTCGTCAGAATTCTCTATTTGAGTTTGATTCACATCAAAATCATCGTATAAAGCTTGAATTTTCGCAAGGCGCGTATTTGTTTCGTGAATTTGTAAGCTATTTAACTCTTTGCAATTTAAAAGTGGCTCAAGATATGATTTGAAAATAGTCAGCTTAGCTTTATGGGACGCTCTTATTTTTCTTAATGATTTAAGCTCTTCCATGATTAAAATAATATTCGAATGGAAATGAAAGGCAAGTAAGGAAGTAAGTTCAAAATAATTAACCAGCTTATAGTGAAAAATAACTGAAAATGACAAGAAATATTAATTGAAAATTGCGAAATTAGAAGAGAAGTGGATGAAACGATACTTAAAGCGAGAAATGAAGTGAATTGAAGCGACTAGAAGCACTGGGAAGCGTGCGCACGCCACGTGCACGTGGTACGTGGCGCAGTTACTTGACCTTGCGCGCCAGCGATCATGCGAAAGCGCGCCGGACCCGCATGCACGCTCGGGAATTTCACTGGAATTTGCAATAAAATGCACTGGATTATCACGTAAAACACAATGTTTAGGATGATCTTTAGCTGAAAAGAGAACAAATTGAATCTTGGTACCTCTAAATAAGAAATAAGTAAAAAAAATACTGGAATAATCTAGGTATTTGCTTAAATTTATTGTGAAATAGTGAAAGGGAACCGCTTGTTCTAAATGAAAATGCAAAATAGGCTTTGAAATAAAAATAAATTTGCGTTTGAATCTTGCAACGAATACGTAATTAATCGTGAATAGGATTGGAAATTATTATGGAACTGATTCTAAAATGAATGAAAATTGGAATGGAAATTGCGCTTTGATTGGAACGAACTCACGAATATGCACTGCAGGCCCCTTTTCAGGGTTTTGAATTTTCTGGACCGCTATTTTCTTGAATATTTTGAATGGTTGTTGATCGTCTTGGCCTTGATCTTGAATTCTCTGCTACGCCGCCACGCTTCGACCGCGTGGTGTCCTTGACGTGTCCTCACCGCTGCGTCCTCTGGTCGCTGCGCTGTTGTAGCCGCTCCAAAAAATCGCATCCGACTCGAAATGTATGATGAGGTTCGACTCAAGGATCTAGCGGGGCGGAGAGAAATAACGTAGCCACGAATTGGTAAGATACTAGTTATAATTACGAGACTTTGTATGTACATGAAAAATATAAATCTATCACTATAAGTATTTGCTATGCTAGCGAGTGGCTCGCACGGAGCCTGGAGACCGAAAGAGAAAGCACTTTTTTTTTTTTTTTTCCTATCTGACTACTGATGATGGCCGCAGATGGCCTTTTCATCTTCACCGGGCTTGCGGGGGAGCGGAGGGCTCACACCCCTAAAAATTTAAACAACTGCCTGAGGGCGCCCCATAGCGGGACTCGGACCTCGGCTCGGGCCGTTGTTGGGAGATGGTAACCTAACGTACCTTTGGGGGGAGAAGCGTCCCGGCACGTGCCGGTATCGCGATAGGGGCCCTGCTGCTAGGGGGGGGCGCGTCGCGCGTCCTCGCCGACGAGGACGGTATAGCGGTCGTTGTGGAGTGTTAGCTGTCGCGAGCTGTTTGGCTTCGGCCATGGCGACCGTGATGGTGTCATCAGGATCTAGGAGGACGTTCCTAGGCCTGCGTTTTCGGGTGCGAACTACGGGTGGGACATAGTCAGCGGCGGAAACCACTAGACTATTCGGGTGGTGGGCTGCAGAGTCGAAATAGCGGGAAGAGCATTGCTTTAGGTACTGCGCGATAGTCGGCAGCCCTAAGTCAATGTGAAGATTTTCGTTTCGAAAGTACCAAGGGGCGCCTGTGGCCTTTCGCATGAACTTGTTTTGAAGGGTTTGAAGCCTTCGGAGGGAGGAGTGGGAAGCGTGTGCGAACACTACACTGGCGTAGGTCATGATCGGCCTGATGCAAGTAGTGTAAAGTCTCACCTTATTCCTAAGGGACACTTTACTCCGCTTGTTCAGGAGACCATGAAGTCGGCCGAGTGCGAACGCGGCACGGGCCCTAACGGTCTTGACATGTTCGGAAAAGGTCAGTCCGACATCGAGGATCACCCCAAGATAGCGGACCTTCCGTTCCCAAGGGATCGGTTGGCCGAATAGGGTGATCGGGGGGTGTCTGGGGGGGAAAGTCGCTTGCCGTTTGAAAAGAACGGCTGCGCTCTTGTCGGGATTGACTTCGATACGCCATTTCCTGAACCACTCGCCGAGAGTATCGGCGGCGTGTTGGAGCGTTCTGAGAATGGGATCGATAGTGCGGGATGAGCAGTAAATGGCTGTGTCGTCTGCAAACAGAGCGACGTTAGCCGCTAGGGGTTTTGCGATATGGAATGTAGGGAAGTCGCTGGTGTACAGCACGAATAGGATGGGTGAGAGTACGGACCCTTGAGGGACTCCGGCTAGGATGGGATGGGGGGAGGATAGAACTCCCTCTATTCTATAGCGGAAAGAGCGATTTGACAAGAAGTCTCGTATGATAAGCACGAGACGGTCTGGCACGTTTAGTTGATACAGCTTAAAGATTAAGCCGTTGTGCCAGACTTTGTCAAAAGCTTTCGCCACGTCGAAGAAGAGGGCTCCCGTTGTACGGGGGCGGTTTCGGCTAAAGTTTTCTAGTACATACTCTACTATGCGATGTACTTGTTGGACGCAAGAATGCTTGGCTCGAAAGCCGAATTGGGTATCGGGAATGAGCTTTCGCTCGTGAGCGAAGTCGCTGAGCCTCGTGTAGATGATTCGCTCGTAGAGCTTACCAATCGTACACAGAAGGCTGATCGGTCTATATATAGCTGGACGGTTCGGATTTGGGTTTACCGGGTTTGGGAATGCCTATGACAATGGCCTGTTTCCACGTTTGTGGGAAGATATTGTTTGAGAGAGCCGCGTTAAAGATTGCGGTGAGCAAGGAAATTAGGTGGGGGGAGAAATGCTTGAGCACTTTGTTGGTAATACCGTCGCAGCCTGGGGCTTTGCGTGGGTGGAGGCCTCGAATGGCGGACTGTACCTCATCGAACGAGACCCGCTCTAATGCGGGTGAGTTTGGCTGAAGGCCTGTTCTGCGTTCGACTTCCGCCTCGACTGTGGCGAGGTGGTCTGGGTCTACTGGCAGGGTACTGGGGGTGCACTGGGCCTCGAGGCTATCGGCTAGGCATTCCGATTTATCCTCGTCATCGAAGGCTGGGGGTTGGTTTGGACGGTTTAGTGGAGGGGTTGAGGCAGTGTCGTCTGACCTGAGCTTTCTGGCCAAGTGCCAGAAAGCGAATTGGTTGGGATCTAGGTCGTCCAACAACCTATCCCACTGGGCCCCCCGGAGCTCTTGGATGCGGTGTTTTACAGCACGCTGTAAGGCGCGCATCCGAGTCCGGTTTGATTCAGTGGGGTAAGAGTCGTACGCCCTGATTGCGGCGTTCTTCTCCCTCAGGAGGGCACGCGCATCCGCAGGCAGATTCCACCGACGGTGGGCCGTCGGTGGGACCTGCCGCGAACAGTCGCTGAGGACTTTTTGCACGTGCCCCGTGAGGGAGTCGATCGCCGCGAGGGTGTCCTGGCTAGAGATTAGGGTGTCGGGAATTTGGTCTAAAAGTGGGGATGAGACAGACTTAAGGCTTTCGCCCAGTCTGACCCAGTCCACCTTTACAATGGGTTTGGGAGGGATAGCCCCATTAGGGGTGCCTAATCTGGGGATAAGTTCCATGATTACTGGCCTGTGGTCGGAATCTAGTTCATGAAACACTTCTATAGAATGCAACTTAAGGTTGATATTCTTCAGAAGTGCTATGTCTAGGACGTCTGGGCGGTGGTTTATCACCGCGGGATAGTGGGTCGGGGACATTGGACCGATGATGTCAAATGGCATTGTTTCCGAAAGCGTTTCTAGAAGCTTACCACGGTTGTTCGTGGTATGACTACACCATGAGGTGTTTTTGGCATTTAGGTCGCCCGCCATTAAGACGGAGTTGCCTAAGCCTAGCAGAGCTTCTAAGTCGCTTTGGAGAAGGAATTTTGGGTTTTGACCCGTATTGGTTGGGGATAGGTACACTGAGACCAAGGTGATGGGTTGGTGACCGGTCATGCCCAGCCGACAGACTGAGGCCTCTATGTGCGTGAGGGTTGGTGGGTCTATAGGCGTGCAGTACAGGGCCCGTTTGTAGTAAATTAGGGTGCCTCCTAGGGCAGAAGTGGTCCTATCGTTCCTAATTAGGCTATAGTTTGCGATTTTGGGATCGCGAGTTCCTGGTTTAAGGAATGTTTCCTGTACTAGGAGAATATCTAATTGGTGATCTGTGAGAAAAGTGGCTATTTCTGACCTTTGGGACTTGATCCCGTTGGCATTGAAATAGCCTACTTTTAGGCTAGTCGGTTTGACTCTGCTAGGAGGGGGTCGTGCGTTCATATGAGTTAGGGAGTGATTTTGAAACTGGCTAGGGTCTTGCCTAGCTCTTGGCATTGGATGGCTACTTCAATCATAGCCTCGGGGTTTCCTGCGGCTTGCCTGATAAGGCTAGCCACAAGGCTAACTTCGTTGAGGTCAACGAAGTTGAAAAAGCGGGTTATGAGCGCATAGTCCGCGAGGAGGGAGGGCGCTTGGGGGCTAGTGGAGCTAGGGGGGGTGGGCTGCCTTTGGGTTGGCAGGGTAGGTGAGGTGGGGGAGTTGGCTGGTGAGCTTATTTTGGGTGGGGATTGGCGGTTGACCCTCCATTGAGGGGCCAATACTGGGGTTGGGTTTGGATTTCCCAAGGCTGGGAAGTCCGCCAGTGCCGGAGGGGCTGGGCGGGACGAAAATTGGGTGTACCTCGGACTCGGGCGGGCCACTGTGCCCGAGGCAGCCCTGCGTTTCGTCCGTGGGGCCTTTGGGCACCCGCGATAGTTCGCGGGGTGTCCAGTCTCCCCACAGAGCACACAGCTGGGCGGCTCCGTGCACAATGACCTGTCCTTTGGGCGGGGGCAGTCCGTGGTGCCGTGATTGCCAAGGCACTTGACGCACCTGGGTTTGGCGTGGCAGTTTCGGGCGGAGTGCCCATAGAGTTGGCAGCGGTGGCACTGCCCTATGGGACCACCTTTACGGGGGGGTTCAACTGTTATGCCAGAGAGCTGGCAGACAGTTTTTAAATTGAAAATGGCCTTGCCCGAAGCGTTACGCTCCAGGACGGCAAGGACCATATCGTATGGTAGGGCATTTCGACCGCGATGCATGCGGTGTACTTCTAAGATGGGGAGGTTTTGAACCTTTAGGTCCGAAAGGATGTCGGAGCTGGGAAGCTCCTTGGGGACACCTCGGAGGACAACTCTAAGTTGTTTCTCCTCGGGGAGGGCAAAGGTGTGGAAGCCCACTTTCATCTCCTTTAGGAGAGAGGTGAACTTCCTGTGGTCCAAAGAAGTTTGGACCGTCACCTTAATGCCCTGTTGGGTGGTCCGGGCGGATAAGTAGTTGATTTTAAGCGCGTTGCAGCGCTTAGAAACTTCGACCCACTTTTCCTTCTCTCTAATGTAGAGGGGAGGAGGAGCGGGCTCCTTAACGGATTGGGTTGGGGGTTGAGATGCGGGCGGCGAAAGGGCGGGGGATGCGGGAGGGGCATCGTATACAAGGTGGCTGACTACAGCCGCCTTTTTGGGCTTGGGAGCCTTGGGAGAGGCAGGAGGTGTGCCTGGGGTGGTAGTAGGGGGGACGGCGGCAGCCTTGGCGGCTTTCACCTTTGCCTTTCTGGCGCGTTTACCCTTAGTCCCTACGACCAGGGTAAACTCGTCAGAGGAGGCAGACGAGGCTGAGTCATATTCTGACTCGTGCTCGGTGACTTCCATTTGGAGGTCTTGAGCTCGAGACGGGGTTTGCGAGACGGAGGGCGCGGGGGCCGGGGGAGGGGAAGAGGGGGCCGGGGGGGCCCTCTCTGCGCGAGACGACATGAGATCGCCAAGCTCGGGGACTACTGCTGAGAGTAGCCTCCCCAGCCTGGCGTCCCTTGACGACGCCTCTAAAAGTTTGGCTAGTATGAGGTCGGCGCCTGCCATGGCTACCGACCTAACAGCTAATTAATCTGACGTTTTTACACCAGTTCGTACGCGTAGCGTTCCGCAGGAAAGAACTGGCAAGAACCTGCGGCGGTCGCTCCTATCTGGGCCTAACTTACGCCCCGGGTCGGAGTGGCCCGGGGGTGTGTGGTGTGAGTGGTCCTTCCCACCGGGGATAGGTGGGAAGGGTGAGCCCTACGGTGTACCCTAAGCTTGCTCTCCACCGCCAATCTTATTGGGCGGTGGGTTTCTAACAGCCCCGAGTAAAGAGGGTAGCGTCGAACCAAAGTCCTAGGCGCCCAAACAGTACTCGAGGAATGGGATGGTAGGGATAGGGTAGGGTAGGGAAGGAAGGAGACAGCTACCGTCGGCTAGGAGATCCCCCAAGGCCGGTGGTGATAGCCCCGTCCGTGTGGTTGCTTTGCCCTGAAGGGGCGCGGCGAGTGTCACGGGTCAACACTCCAATCGGCTTCGTTGGCACCGTTAGGTATCCACCGATCGACCACAGAAACAGTGGTTTTGGGCAAAACGCGAAGATTGCCCGGTGGCCAAGGGTAAGTTAACTTTAAGAGTTAAAATACCAGGTTAAAAGAAACAAGATAATCAGAGTTTAGTCTTGAAAAAGACAAACTCTGACGTAAAAAGGTTGTCGACGGCCGGAGCAGGTAGCCAGGCAAGGCCTGAGCGGCCGAGCAGGTAGGCGGCGGGATGGCCTAGGCGGCCGAGCAGGTAGGTGCGGCGGGGCGCACCGGGAGAGCGAGGGATCGTGCGTGCGCACAGATCGAGGGCTCGAAGCGAAGTCCTCAAGAAGTCCTAAGAGAAAGCACGCGCAGGCCGCGGCGTTTTTATTGGTCGCTGCTGCATTTGTGTGTGTGCGCCGTATCCACCGCTTACGCATGCGTTCACGCGTTAACAACGTGACTGCCTTCCAAAGGTTTACATTTTGTTCGTATATTGAGAAAGTTAATTTTTAAGTTTTTTTAATGTGATTATCTCTGGCAATCCAAAAAGAAACCCTAAACAACGGCCATAGCGTCGTCGGCGATAGGCTATTGTTTGCCTGCGGCTTTGCTCGTATTATAGTGCGATGAAATCTATATCTATTATACAATATTATTATTATTATTATAATATATATTAATATAATAATATATATTATATTAATAATAATAATATCTATACTAATATTATAAAGAGGAAAGGTTTGATTTTTTGTTTGTTTGTTTGTATGAATTGAATAGGCTCCGAAACTACTTGGTAGATTTGAAAAATTCTTTCACCGGTGGGAAGCTACACTATCTACGGGTGACATAGGCTATATTATATTTTCAAAAAAATTAGGGATCCTTACTAAAACTTCAATAATGTAATTAAAGGTGACCTGAAAAATTCCTTACATCGCGTGCGCTGCGAAAACTATTGATGATAGAACAGAATCATGTACTACGACTTTGCAGAACTCATCATTATCTACAAAAAGTGTCGCGACAGCATATGTCCAAATATTATAGTTATGTCACAATAAGCTGTTTTTTAATCTAAAAATTTAATAAATATGCCGCCGCTTGAAATGGCTCTTTATTTGTACCTTGGTAGTAATCCTTATCAAAATAAATTACTTTATATTCAAGACGGCTTCAATACCTTTATATAACTTTTTGAATCATTCAATTCGCTCATTTCATTCGGAAGATATCATGAGTTTAATAATCCCAGTATTAGAAAAAAGTCGCGTGGTTGCCGCTCACCGCGCTCAGCTAGCCAGCATGCGATGTAGGCTCCATGTAAGCGTCACTGGGGTAAGGGAGGAGTCAATGTAATAAAAAGTGCAACATTCATATGTATAATACGTACTTACATATTTTAGTACCTATTACACCCGTGCGAAGCCGGGGCGGGTCGCTAGTGTTAATATAAATACCTTTGGTCTATTAGCTCCCATTATTATTAGATAAGTATGTAGTTCCAAACATATTCGGCAGAGGGCACTTACTCCGGTAATACGGAGGCTAACAGGTTGATACAAAAGCAAAAATTAGTCGCGTACAATAACTTGCGGTTAGCTCAGTTGAAAGAGCAGCACGCGCGATACGTGAAGGTCGTGGGTTCGATTCCCGCACCGCAAGGGGAGTTGACATTTTTCTATTTCTTTATATTAATTCCATTATCTAATCTTGTGAAGCTGAAGAGTTTGTTTGTTTGAACGCGATCATCTTACGAACTACTGGTTTTGAGTTAAAAAAAAAGTGTTGGATTGTCCATTTATCAAGGAAGGCTTTAGAGTACAGGCTACATAAAATTACGTTGCAACCAGTAGGAGAAGAAACAGTAGAAAATGTGGAAAAAACTCGGTTAGTACGCGTGCGGAGCCGCGGTGGACTGCTAGTGTATTTGTAAACATAAAAATTAACAGAAAATTACTAAGTGTTGTGTGAATTTGTATCAATATCGTTCAAAAACAAGAAAACATAATGATTTTAAAGTTTGTTACTTTTGCCTTTACTCACCTTTTGTTGGTCGAAAAATTAAAAAAAAATAATTGTATGATGAGTGGGTTGTCTATTCAAACTATGTATTTTAATCTAAAAGTGATACATTTCTATGTAGCACACAGTACTCATTCTGTTTATTAGTCATTTTATAATTTATAATTAAAAACATTTTATTTTAAAATTTTTTTGATTACAGTAACACAATCGACAGTAAACAACACTAATACGTAGCCATTTTGAATTCTGGCGCCACTCGGGCGCGGCCGGCGCGGGCGGCGCGCGTCACACTCGGATATTCAATTTTCTTTGGACTTAGGAAAGAAAATGTAACAAGACTGTAATTATTCATTTTAGTTTACAAAACTGAATGATTCGCTTTGCAGAGATACATGAGATTAATCAACAGAGGTCTTCTGGAGCCAGTGCGTCGTGACTGCTAAAGCTGGGCGGTCGTGTCATTGTCTACTCCATGTTTTCTAAGTAAGTTATGATCTTTTCTTTTGTTTCCAAGTTACATAGATGTAGTTGAAGCAATATGTTTGCCATTTCCAACCGTCCCAAACAGAATTGTTCACTCCATCTCGTTGATATTATGTTTCACTTATTAATGGTCATCCTCCACACTTGAATCCACACTCTTATGTGATTTTGGAAGAGACATGACATGTGCTTACCGCAGTACAGCTCTACAATTTGTGACATACAAAAGCACGTCAGACTATGAGACTACACACTTTGGACTTGGCACCGCCCTTATGTCCTGGGTAATAAGACCTAATTTCGAACTGCGAGTTTTTAGCTTTACTGCTGCTGCCATTCAGCGAGTAACTAATGCAGCCATCATTTTGTGTAGGTACCTCACAAAGGGGACAATCTTTGTTTGTTTAAAATATTTAATTTAATTCTATCATTATTATTTTTCTGTTTCTAATATCATTAATTTTAGTTATACTAAGATGATGAATACCTACAGGTGACGTTGTGTTGAAGTTGTTTGATTGGTGATATCGTATAATTGACAGTTGTATGCAACCATTATTATTGTGTTTTAGATATAAGTCACTACAACTACACTACCTATAGCAAAAAGTGTCGTCACAGCTTTTGGTCTCAATTATTTCCGTCCAGCACCGTTTGACAACGCGCGATAAGGAACCTCGTTCCAATAAATTGACAACCTCCGTAGCCGAGAGGCGAGAGGCTTTTCTATATTGTATCGGGTCTGGGTGTTGTGGTACCGTCGTTGTTTCTGATTTCTGTTACACAACTGCTTTAGCTACTTACCACAGAATCAGAGCAATTTGTTTATGTGATGTTGTCCACTATTTATTTTATTATTTATTTATTGAATATAACATTTAATGACTTTGAACGACCTTATCTGTACAAAACATGATCTTTACAAGTATATTTATTTAATCTAATAATTAAATGATCTAGGGAACTCTGCACAAGATCATCTACTACTCCGCCGGGTCCTGCCTGAGGTGGCGTCACCGTGAGGTGTCAATGGACGTCTTCATACTTGCAGGTACATCAACGTCCTTACATAAAATACCAGCGGCCCGCTGCGCCCGGGTGCTGTCTCCGTTTCTTCCCACATTTCCCGCCGATTCTCCGCCCCTATCGGTCGCAGCGTGATGTCATACAGCATAAAGACTTCCTCGATAAATGGACTATACAACACAGAAATATTTTTCAATTCGAACCAGTAGTTTCTAAGATTAACGGGTTCAAACAATCACACACTTCAACTTTATCATATTTGTAAGTATAGAATTTCTTTTCCAGCTAAGGGTGTTCGTCGCCTGGTGCCTGTCGGGCGCGGGCGTGCGGCCTGTAACAGGCTTCGTCTGGGAGCGGGCGCAGTACACTACGAGACATAAACGTAGGTACACGCAGGGCTCCAGCACACACGATAATTTTTGCACTCCGGCTTGAGAAGCGTAGTTTTAGAGGCTGATTTCAACACTGGGAGCGTTCAAGTTTTACGTGACGCATTTTGGAGGGGGGGGCGGGGGGTGGTTAGATTTGTAAAAACATAAAAAATTAAACTCCCAAATTGGCAACCCCTTGGTTTCCCTACTGTTTTCTGGGATCCCTCGATTGTATTAATGCGGTCATCTTATTTAAAGAAAGGGGAGATTGAACGCTCCCATTCTACGCCGCACATCAAAATCGCTAAACGCGGCGCTGCAGTCGCTCTACGGCTGCTGGACATACGGTACAATGTCGCGTGCAAAAGCACGAAGAACAACTTTTGTATAATGTCTCGGGCCTGGCTGTTGTGGTAACGTCGCTGTCTCTGGTGTTTTACAACACAAGTGATTTTCAGCTACTAAACATATAATCAAAGGAATGTATGAGATGTCTATTTAACGTACGGCACATCAAGGTAACACTAGCAGTTCTATATTCGATCTTATGCGCTCGCCATAAGGGCGATGCTAATTATCCAATCTGATGTGTTCTCGTCTGCAGATTGATATATGATGTTGTCTAAGACTTATTAATTAATATTTATTTACGTCTCTTAGATTGCAAGTACACCAAGAGAGTAGGCGCTGCTGACGACGGGTGTGGTTAAGCCAGTTGTGACGTCACACCCCCCAGTACAGGTGATGCTTGTAACATACTCTAATGAAGGGAACTTAGGGAAAACTAGACCACACGGTGAAAGTTTTTACCAGGCAACCATTTAGGTAGTATTGGCAAGCAATGACTTGACACAAACTTTAAAGTGTAACCCAATGATATTTAAAACCATTAAAAAGTACCTACTTAAGCGCATCACACATACCTTTTTAAATACTTCAAGCTCACGAAGGCTCCGACACGACGAGTATTAACTAGGTACCTACTACCTACCTGCTTAAGGTTCGCTCTGGCAGCCGTTTCTCGGCAAGCACGCGAACACTTCAAGTGGATTTAGTTCAACATTTTTTCAATAGATGTCGCTGTCCTACTTTACATCGCGGTATCATTGTGATCCCAATATTAGTTAAGTAGGCTTTGGATAGCATATTGTTTTTCGGATTTTTAACTACTTTTCAGTGGTGAGATTGTGTGAAATTTGATAAATAAATAATATATAGAAGATTTCTTCATCTGTAACTAACTACTTATCTGCTGAGTTTCTTACTGGTGTCTTCTCTGTAGATATAGGTTCCGAACCGGCAGTAAAATCACTTTGCATTGTATTCAATGACGATTCAAAAGTGTTACATGTAACCTACTTGAATAAAGAAATATTTGATTGATTGACATCCGATTAAACACGAACTAAATAGCGAGCAGACAACACCTTGCTATAGTTTAATATTTAACATATATTGATTAACTTCCCCAGCGAGCTGTCGCCGCTGCCTGCCTGGGCCGTGCAGTGTCGGCAGCGACGGCGACCTCCCGGCGGCCTCTGCGCGCCTGGTAGCTGCACAGGTGAACATCGCACAATGTACAGACATGTACGGTCGGGAGCAAGTCAGACTGCACACTTTGGACCTTATGCCACAGTCATAAGAATTAAAATCGAACTGCATGTGTTAACCTTAATGTACTGTGCATTGTTCTCTGATTTTTAATTAGATAGGTAGGTGTACCAAACTGACAGCTATCCGTATAATTATTTTTATTGTTGCCTTGCTGAAGAGCAAAGTAGCAGACGCGAATGATTTTACCTACTAATGCCGGTTCCAATATTTGAAAACAATCCGTTTTTAATAAGGAATAGTAATTAATTATACTAGGCGTAAGCTAAAACCGTTCCAGACTCGTACTACTCGTAGTCAGTTGGAAAAAAACTGGAATTGTTATGTCCTTAACGTGATCAAGATAGTTACTGAACTGTTATTTCAAAATACGGATATTTCTTAATAATACTTGAGAGATAAACGTTTTAAAATAAATAATTGGAGCGATTACAACCTTTTTAACTTATCAAATTATTATTGACTAGCGGTCTCGGTGAACTTCGTTTCGCCTTAGAGAATTTTTCCCGCTTTTCTGTTGAAATTTTTCAAATTTTACCAAGGATCCATTAATTTGTAGCCTATGTCAAATTGGAAGAATGTAGCATTCTATTGGTGAAAGAATTGTTTAAATCTGCCCAGTACTTTTTGAGCCTATTCATTACAAACATACAAAAATAGATAAGTATGTAGTTCTAAACATATTCGGCAGAGGGCACTTACCGGAGGCTAGCGGTTGATACAGCAGAAAAATTTCATCGCCTACGATAACTTGCGGTTAGCTCAGTTGGAAGAGCAGCACGCGCGATACGTGAAGGTCGTGGGTTCAATTCCCGCACCGCAAGCGGAGATAAAATTGTTTCTAATATACAAAAATAGGTACAAATCTTTCCTCTTTATAATATTAGTGTAGATTGAGAAAACACGCAAATTTAAACCAAGTTTTATTAATATCTTTAATTTAATCACAATTTCAATTGGTGCTGTCTGCATTTGTAATACACAGAAATGCAAAGCCACCATTTTTTCTCGGTTTTCAGATCGACTGGTAGAGAATGCTAGTAAGCAATAAGCTCTTTGTACTTTATAAATCCTACATCCTTACTAATATTATAAATCGGAAAGTGAGTTTGTTTGTTCCTCTTTCACGTCGTAACTACTGAACCGATTGATTTGAAATTTTGCAGACATAAAATTAGAAGTCCGTTTTAAATAATAGGTTACTTTTTATCCCGGAAAAAATGATATTCCCGAGGGAAACCAAAAATATAGTTTGCTTGATGGATGGATTGGAGATGGCGCTGTGTGTCGTTTAAAACTAGGTAAAATATTGCAAAAGAATATAAACATGTAAATTTAGAAGCTAAATGATACGATAATGAATCCCCAAAAATGTGGAATTCCTGAGGGATGACGTACAATTTGGTTTATCGTCTAAACTGTATTTTTGCATCTACTTATATAATATAGTGTACCATTCAGTTTTTGTTTAACAACTAATCGTACTCAGCGTTACATCGCGCTTCTTAGATTTTTCCGTGGATATGACAAGTTTTCTTATAGTTGTGCTTTTTTATCGCATTATAACCGATTTCCACGCGGGCGAAGCCGCGGGCGGAAAGCTAGTATATTATAAACGCGAAAGTTTGTAAGAATGTATACACGTGGATCTATGTTCGTTAGGAAAAAAAATAAGAGGCTTGAGGATATTATCATTATGAATCGCGAAATAATTAGAATGTAGTCGCAGGCCACAGCTGGTGCGTGTAATAAATTGTGAATAAATAAATTGCAGTGCAGCGGCCGCCCCCGCGCCTGCTGCTGCACGGTCCATAGCTGAAGCGACCTACATTGAAACAGGTACCTATTCATTTTGGATTATTCATTCGTCAATTATTAATTTATTCATCATTCAGCTTAAGGGTGACAAGTACAGCATAATAAAGCTGTTACTGGATTTGTCGCTCTTACCTTGAAGGCTTGACCCCTGCTACTAATGCAGCACCCCCCAGGAGCTCTGGAAACCTTACTCACACGCAGGAACACAACAACACAGAAGTGATTGTTGTTATTATAAATGCGAAAGTAACTCTGTCTGTCTGTTACGCTTTCCTGCTTAAACCTCTCAACCGATTTCGATGAAATTTGGCACAGACATTCCTTAGACCCTTAGAAAGGACATAGGCTACCTTTTATTGCGAAAAAAAAACCTGTAGTCCATGCGAACGAAGTTGCGGGCACAGCTAGTATGTTAAATAAAGTTTCATTTAGTACCGTTGTTTTTCCTGATTTCTGTAACACAAGTGCTTAAGTAACCACAGGATCAGAGCAATATATGTATGTGATGTTGTCCAATATTTTTGAAATAATTCATGCCTTGATGACTATACAAACACCATACTTACACATTATTTTAGGGCTCCTCGTCCGCCCACCTACTATTTGTTGAAGATGACAAAGTAACCAATATTTTTATACGCCTTTCAGTAGTAGTAGTAGCGGGGGCAGGTAAAGTATTGAATCGTACTTGTTCCATAGTTTATTACCAAATATGCTTAGTGATTGCTGCTCATGACGTGAACTTTTAACTGCCAGAAAATAAAAACTCTTTAGATGATATCACAGAGCACCAATACACAAGTAACCTATAAGTTATAATGGACAGAAGAAAGTACATACAAAACTACTTACCAGCCAAAATTATAACTTTCTTACCTTTGGTTCTCGCTCAGTGGCGGCAGTTTACACTTTTGCCGCCAGTAGGCTATTCAAATTTTGCCATTCCTTCTGACCTCTGCATTTTCTATACCTACCCTTCGGATAACTCGGAAACTACAAACGGAAGCCGCTCCGTTGGGTATCGAACCCGTAATCTTTGGGTCGCTTAAAGGAACCTTATTATCAATGAGTTTAGAGGACCTGCCAGCAAAAACGAATCATGTCGAAAGCGATGACGGGTAGCAATGTTTATTTCTCACAATCATAATCAGCTCACTTCGAATGAAAATAAAGCATTTCAAAATTACAAGATATTATTTATTTAAATCAAAACCCACGCTTTAATTGCCAAAAAATCGATTTATCGTTAAAAACTAAACCTTTTGTTTGTTTATTATGTTTTGTTTGCTGATAGAAATCAATCAATTTATTATCCAATTAAATTATCCGATCGACACGTACCTTGTTTGTACAAGTAGCCCTAGTTTGATTGGTTCTAATACTTGTACTTCTTTATTCCAGTTGCTGAAGCTACGAGTATGCTGAGTGATCCAGCGACACGGGAGCACGGCACGAAGCTCAGCTGCTAAAAACGGCTCGAGATATGACCAGGAATTTAAGAGTGTTACCAGATCAAGGATCCATCGTCGATTGAACGTATCGAATTTGATCAACGTCGATCGAAGTTAATCGGCTGGTCCAATATCTCTAATTGTTTGATTTAATCAGTCATCGTCTAATCAAACAGCATGGTCGTCGTTGACTAATCGATTCTACCATCGATCGATACCCGCGTGGTTCGGTAACACTCTATAGGTGAAACTGGGAGACCTCTACTAACGGATAAGTAGCCATGAATAACGCTGTTTGTCTCCACAGCGGCCTGAGGATCCATCGTCCCCGAAAATAACTTTCTCAACGCAAGGAAATTACTATATCTATAAGTTTCAGACACTTCAACGACTAATTTGAGTGCTGCTTTAAAATAGCTGAGCACGACGCCAGGCGCATTAGTATGAACACAACCGATTGTCGAATAGTTAAATGTAATATTTTTGTATGGCATTAGGTACAGTAGTACCGATAATAATCACTGTAACGCTACTACTATTTCTATGCAATTGCTCACTACCTAAGACTACTCGATTATAGTTTTTGTGTGAGCTAGAGCAGTACCATTGACGTAATATTTCAATGAATCGATCAGCACATTACACAGTCAGGCCTCTTTAATTAAAAAGTATGGAACGTTTTTAAGACAAAGCCAAGTAATATTTTAAAGCGATCGTTTGTACATTAATTTAAATGATTTGGCTCGTTTTTTCTGTATATTAAATTATTTTCTTTTTATTTCAACTTATCGTTAATACTCGATCAACAGTTGCGGCAACATAGTAACACGAAATTGTTAAACTGTAACGTATGAATCAGAGAACAATGTTGGTTAAACATGGCGCTTGTAATATGTGTCATAATTTATACCTTTATTTAAGAACACACAAGCTGTCGTTTTAAATCAAATGTATCTTAAGGTGTAGATGAGACACTTGTGACCGTCTCTTGAAACCGCGTCGTGCTTAATGCAGAACTTTTGTTTTAACCAAGGTCGCGTCGTTCAATACAGCTGTAAGGAGTATATAATGAAGCACAGACACCTCACCTGCGCAGGCCACACCAGCTATATAGTATTTAGTTACCGTGCTGTCGAGGAGACACGATAAGACACAGCTAGAACTTGATGATAACTAATTTCTTAAAAATCTCTCAACAAGGAACAATATTATCTTCTTCCACTCTTAAACTAACGATATATAATCTTAAATATGCCTCATCTACACATGTGCTTAATCTAAATTGTTCATAATTAGACGTAGTTGTCTAAGAAATTTGACCATCCGCCACATTTTTCATCATTTCTTGCTTTTTCGTTTTTTTTATAAACAAACCAATAGGTAACTTTGTGATAGGTAATCAAATAATAATTATCAAAAATATTGAGATTCCAGAAAACAACTAATTTATAATACTCGTACCCGTTTACTTTAATACCAAAACAGTAGACCAATGTCTTGAAAAATTGCATTTTCAATCAAAACGGTTGTTTGACCCATGTTTTAGAAGGTAAAACTGGCCGACCATCGATCGAACATTACCACCTCTCAGTTGTTGATGTTGATGGAGATGGTGATGGTGATTTAAATATATACAACGCGCACTACTTGTGGGAATGAGCCAAACGTAATGATACCGCGATGTAAAAAGGTACACCGCCATCTGTGGAGTCAAACACGAACTAAAAAAGAATCAATAAAACAATTGCTCATATGTCATCAGTCTTTTGACCGATTTCAACGTTTTTGGTGTCAAAAAACGCAGAAAAATGTACCTTTGCTAAAAATGGCACCAAAAAGTACAAAAACTCATCATTATGAAAATGACATATGAAAATGTTTCATTGACAGCGGTGCTCGGCCTTCGGCCTCGCACCGCGTTCAGTTTTTGGATCAGAGCCTTTAAGAAACTAACTTTTTTTAACCTAACCTTTTGAAACCTAACATTTTTGAACCTAACCTTTTGAAACCTAACTTTTTTGGACCTAATCTTTTTAAACCTAACTATTTTGAACCTAACCTTTTGAAACCTAACTATTTTGAACCTAACCTTTTGAAACCTAACTTTTTTGAACCTAACCTCTTGAAACCTAACTATTTTGAACCTAAACATTTAAACCTAACTTTTTTGGACCTAATCTTTTTAAACCTAACCTTTTGAAACCTAATTTTTTGAACCTAACCTCTTGAAACCTAACTATTTTGAACCTAACCTCTTGAAACCTAACTATTTTGAACCTAACCATTTAAACCTAACTTTTTTGGACCTAATCTGTTTAAACCTAACTATTTTGAACCTAACCTTTTGAAACCTAACTTTTTTGAACCTAACCTCTTGAAACCTAACTATTTTGAACCTAACCATTTGAAACCTAACTTTTTTGGACCTAATCTTTTTAAACCTAACTATTTTGAACCTAACCTTTTGAAACCTAACTTTTTTGAACCTAACCTCTTGAAACCTAACTATTTTGAACCTAACCATTTGAAACCTAACTTTTTTGGACCTAATCTTTTTAAACCTAACTATTTTGAACCTAACCTTTTGAAACCTAACTATTTTGAACCTAACCTTTTGAAACCTAACTTTTTTGAACCTAACCTCTTGAAACCTAACTATTTTGAACCTAAACATTTAAACCTAACTTTTTTGGACCTAATCTTTTTAAACCTAACCTTTTGAAACCTAATTTTTTGAACCTAACCTCTTGAAACCTAACTATTTTGAACCTAACCTCTTGAAACCTAACTATTTTGAACCTAACCATTTAAACCTAACTTTTTTGGACCTAATCTGTTTAAACCTAACTATTTTGAACCTAACCTTTTGAAACCTAACTTTTTTGAACCTAACCTCTTGAAACCTAACTATTTTGAACCTAACCATTTGAAACCTAACTTTTTTGGACCTAATCTTTTTAAACCTAACTATTTTGAACCTAACCTTTTGAAACCTAACTTTTTTGAACCTAACCTCTTGAAACCTAACTATTTTGAACCTAACCATTTGAAACCTAACTTTTTTGGACCTAATCTTTTTAAACCTAACTATTTTGAACCTAACCTTTTGAAACCTAACTTTTTTGAACCTAACCTGTTGAAACCTAACTATTTTTAACCTAACCATTTGAAACTTAACTTTTTTGAACCTAACTTTTTTAAACCTAACTTCTTTGAACCTAACCTTTTTAAACCTAACTTTATTCAACCTAACTTTTCAAACTAAACCTTTTTTAACCTAACTTTATATATCCTAACTCTTTTAAACCTAACCTTTTGAGACCTAACTTTTTTAAACCTAACCTTTTAAAACCTAACTTTATTTAACCTAACCTTTTTAAAACCTATATTTATTTATTCTCACTTTTTTAAACCTAACCTTTTGAGACCTACTTTTATTGAACCTCAACTTTTAAAATCTAATCTTTTAAGACCTCACTTTTTTTTTAACCTAACTTTATTTAACCTACTTGGAACCTAACATTTTGAAACCTAACTATGTATTCGAAAGCTTATTTTTTAGCCTCTTCATTTGTAATTAAGCATTGTGTGAGCTTTGCAAGGTGACCTTTGGTTATTAAACTGAATACTCTCAGTTTTAATGGTTGACACAATTTAAAGTTTGGAAGTCGTTGACATTTGAATTTCATTGTTGCTAAACAATATTTTAAGAAATGAATTGTACTGTGGCGTCTCTCCACCTAAACTTATGTAAATAGTATTTTGGATACCAACCTCATTGTACATATAAATGTTATTCCTTCACTTTTAAAAAGAAATCTTTTTTCTGTCATTTTGTAAATACGTCACTCGATTAAAAATTGTATTATTCCAGACTGTAATTTTATGTTTGTGTTTATATTTGTAATTTTCTGTGTACCTATCTTTCTCTCCTTCTTTTGTCAATAATCTTTCTGTTAGTGGAGTGTGTCGCAGTGTTTTGTTTATAATGTGATTATGATGTTTTGCATATTTTACTAATTATGTTTACTTTATTATTTTGTGTTTATTTTCAGAAGGTGAAGTTCCTGCGAAAGGATGGAAACCTAGGATGGAGCATGTTGAGTTACATTTTTATCTTATTAGATTTCACGTTTTGTTTATGTTTTTAAGTTGTTTTACGATTGATTCCATTAGTGCCGAGAAAGTTTGTGTTGGTTCTTCTTTGGTTATTATTTGATTTAGCTCAAAGGGGTCAAACCGGAGGTTATTGAATACCATAATATGGTCATTCCTTAAGTTTCCGAAGGTGGAACATTTTTCCACAAGATGGGTAATATCTTGGGTACTTGTGTCGTCGCAGGGGCAAGTGTCGTTGTCGGTTATTTTAAACCGATGTAGGTACGTTTTGTGGTATCCATGTCCGGTTATTATTTGTTTCATCGCGAAGGAGATAGGGAATATGTTGCGGAACTCGTTTATTTTCTTACATCAGGACCTAAAAGTAAACTTCGTCAAAGACATAATTAGGAAATACGCTGAAGCTCATGAACGACGACTTCATCACCACGTAAATGTTGAGGCCATCCAGCTCCTTGACAACGCGAACATAGTGAGGAGGCTCAAAAGGACAAAACCTTTTGAGCTAGTGTAGTAAATTAGTGACAGAAAGTGAGGTGTGTGCCACTCATTAAGAACAAAAGAACAAAGTGTCTTCCCCTTAATAGAGACAATAAGAAAAGTGTTAATGGACACATTTTTAGTAAATTATCATTAGCAGTCTAAGTTAAATTTAAATTACTTATTTGTCTTTTCAGACTAGAATATAACAATTTTGTCTCTGTATCAAACGCCATTTAAAAAATATATATATATATATATATATAGATGTGGCGGTGCGCGCCGCGCGCGCTGCGCTCCCTCGCGCCGCCAGAGTTAGGTTACAACAAGTGAGGTTAGATACAGACATGTGACACAGAGTTAGGTTACAACAAGTGAGGTTAGATACAGACATGTGACACAGAGTTAGGTTACAACAAGTGAGGTTAGATACAGACATGTGACACAGAGTTAGGTTACAACAAGTGAGGTTAGATACAGACATGTGACACAGAGTTAGGTTACAACAAGTGAGGTTAGATACAGACATGTGACACAGAGTTAGGTTACAACAAGTGAGGTTAGATACAGACATGTGACACAGAGTTAGGTTACAACAAGTGAGGTTAGATACAGACATGTGACACAGAGTTAGGTTACAACAAGTGAGGTTAGATACAGACATGTGACACAGAGTTAGGTTACAACAAGTGAGGTTAGATACAGACATGTGACACAGAGTTAGGTTACAACAAGTGAGGTTAGATACAGACATGTGACACAGAGTTAGGTTACAACAAGTGAGGTTAGATACAGACATGTGACACAGAGTTAGGTTACAACAAGTGAGGTTAGATACAGACATGTGACACAGAGTTAGGTTACAACAAGTGAGGTTAGATACAGACATGTGACACAGAGTTAGGTTACAACAAGTGAGGTTAGATACAGACATGTGACACAGAGTTAGGTTACAACAAGTGAGGTTAGATACAGACATGTGACACAGAGTTAGGTTACAACAAGTGAGGTTAGATACAGACATGTGACACAGAGTTAGGTTACAACAAGTGAGGTTAGATACAGACATGTGACACAGAGTTAGGTTACAACAAGTGAGGTTAGATACAGACATGTGACACAGAGTTAGGTTACAACAAGTGAGGTTAGATACAGACATGTGACACAGAGTTAGGTTACAACAAGTGAGGTTAGATACAGACATGTGACACAGAGTTAGGTTACAACAAGTGAGGTTAGATACAGACATGTGACACAGAGTTAGGTTACAACAAGTGAGGTTAGATACAGACATGTGACACAGAGTTAGGTTACAACAAGTGAGGTTAGATACAGACATGTGACACAGAGTTAGGTTACAACAAGTGAGGTTAGATACAGACATGTGACACAGAGTTAGGTTACAACAAGTGAGGTTAGATACAGACATGTGACACAGAGTTAGGTTACAACAAGTGAGGTTAGATACAGACATGTGACACAGAGTTAGGTTACAACAAGTGAGGTTAGATACAGACATGTGACACAGAGTTAGGTTACAACAAGTGAGGTTAGATACAGACATGTGACACAGAGTTAGGTTACAACAAGTGAGGTTAGATACAGACATGTGACACAGAGTTAGGTTACAACAAGTGAGGTTAGATACAGACATGTGACACAGAGTTAGGTTACAACAAGTGAGGTTAGATACAGACATGTGACACAGAGTTAGGTTACAACAAGTGAGGTTAGATACAGACATGTGACACAGAGTTAGGTTACAACAAGTGAGGTTAGATACAGACATGTGACACAGAGTTAGGTTACAACAAGTGAGGTTAGATACAGACATGTGACACAGAGTTAGGTTACAACAAGTGAGGTTAGATACAGACATGTGACACAGAGTTAGGTTACAACAAGTGAGGTTAGATACAGACATGTGACACAGAGTTAGGTTACAACAAGTGAGGTTAGATACAGACATGTGACACAGAGTTAGGTTACAACAAGTGAGGTTAGATACAGACATGTGACACAGAGTTAGGTTACAACAAGTGAGGTTAGATACAGACATGTGACACAGAGTTAGGTTACAACAAGTGAGGTTAGATACAGACATGTGACACAGAGTTAGGTTACAACAAGTGAGGTTAGATACAGACATGTGACACAGAGTTAGGTTACAACAAGTGAGGTTAGATACAGACATGTGACACAGAGTTAGGTTACAACAAGTGAGGTTAGATACAGACATGTGACACAGAGTTAGGTTACAACAAGTGAGGTTAGATACAGACATGTGACACAGAGTTAGGTTACAACAAGTGAGGTTAGATACAGACATGTGACACAGAGTTAGGTTACAACAAGTGAGGTTAGATACAGACATGTGACACAGAGTTAGGTTACAACAAGTGAGGTTAGATACAGACATGTGACACAGAGTTAGGTTACAACAAGTGAGGTTAGATACAGACATGTGACACAGAGTTAGGTTACAACAAGTGAGGTTAGATACAGACATGTGACACAGAGTTAGGTTACAACAAGTGAGGTTAGATACAGACATGTGACACAGAGTTAGGTTACAACAAGTGAGGTTAGATACAGACATGTGACACAGAGTTAGGTTACAACAAGTGAGGTTAGATACAGACATGTGACACAGAGTTAGGTTACAACAAGTGAGGTTAGATACAGACATGTGACACAGAGTTAGGTTACAACAAGTGAGGTTAGATACAGACATGTGACACAGAGTTAGGTTACAACAAGTGAGGTTAGATACAGACATGTGACACAGAGTTAGGTTACAACAAGTGAGGTTAGATACAGACATGTGACACAGAGTTAGGTTACAACAAGTGAGGTTAGATACAGACATGTGACACAGAGTTAGGTTACAACAAGTGAGGTTAGATACAGACATGTGACACAGAGTTAGGTTACAACAAGTGAGGTTAGATTACAGACATGTGACAACAGAGTTAGGTTACAACAAGTGAGGTTAGATCACAGACATGTGACACAGAGTTAGGTTACAACAAGGTGAGGTTAGATACAGACATGTGTACACAGAGTTAGGTTACAACAATGTGAGGTTAGATACAGACATGTGACACAGAGTTAGGTTACAACAAGTGAGGTTAGATACAGACATGTGACACAGAGTTAGGTTACAACAAGTGAGGTTAGATACAGACATGTGACACAGAGTTAGGTTACAACAAGTGAGGTTAGATACAGACATGTGACACAGAGTTAGGTTACAAACAAGTGAGGTTAGATACAGACATGTGACACAGAGTTAGGTTACAACAAGTGAGGTTAGATACAGACATGTGACACAGAGTTAGGTTACGGTTAGATACAGACATGTGACACAGAGTTAGGTTACAACAAGTGAGGTTAGATACAGACATGTGACACAGAGTTAGGTTACAACAAGTGAGGTTAGATACAGACATGTGACACAGAGTTAGGTTACAACAAGTGAGGTTAGATACAGACATGTGACACAGAGTTAGGTTACAACAAGTGAGGTTAGATACAGACATGTGACACAGAGTTAGGTTACAACAAGTGAGGTTAGATACAGACATGTGACACAGAGTTAGGTTACAACAAGTGAGGTTAGATACAGACATGTGACACAGAGTTAGGTTACAACAAGTGAGGTTAGATACAGACATGTGACACAGAGTTAGGTTACAACAAGTGAGGTTAGATACAGACATGTGACACAGAGTTAGGTTACAACAAGTGAGGTTAGATACAGACATGTGACACAGAGTTAGGTTACAACAAGTGAGGTTAGATACAGACATGTGACACAGAGTTAGGTTACAACAAGTGAGGTTAGATACAGACATGTGACACAGAGTTAGGTTACAACAAGTGAGGTTAGATACAGACATGTGACACAGAGTTAGGTTACAACAAGTGAGGTTAGATACAGACATGTGACACAGAGTTAGGTTACAACAAGTGAGGTTAGATACAGACATGTGACACAGAGTTAGGTTACAACAAGTGAGGTTAGATACAGACATGTGACACAGAGTTAGGTTACAACAAGTGAGGTTAGATACAGACATGTGACACAGAGTTAGGTTACAACAAGTGAGGTTAGATACAGACATGTGACACAGAGTTAGGTTACAACAAGTGAGGTTAGATACAGACATGTGAACAGAGTTAGGTTACAACAAGTGAGGTTAGATACAGACATGTGACACAGAGTTAGGTTACAACAAGTGAGGTTAGATACAGACATGTGACACAGAGTTAGGTTACAACAAGTGAGGTTAGATACAGACATGTGACACAGAGTTAGGTTACAACAAGTGAGGTTAGATACAGACATGTGACACAGAGTTAGGTTACAACAAGTGAGGTTAGATACAGACATGTGACACAGAGTTAGGTTACAACAAGTGAGGTTAGATACAGACATGTGACACAGAGTTAGGTTACAACAAGTGAGGTTAGATACAGACATGTGACACAGAGTTAGGTTACAACAAGTGAGGTTAGATACAGACATGTGACACAGAGTTAGGTTACAACAAGTGAGGTTAGATACAGACATGTGACACAGAGTTAGGTTACAACAAGTGAGGTTAGATACAGACATGTGACACAGAGTTAGGTTACAACAAGTGAGGTTAGATACAGACATGTGACACAGAGTTAGGTTACAACAAGTGAGGTTAGATACAGACATGTGACACAGAGTTAGGTTACAACAAGTGAGGTTAGATACAGACATGTGACACAGAGTTAGGTTACAACAAGTGAGGTTAGATACAGACATGTGACACAGAGTTAGGTTACAACAAGTGAGGTTAGATACAGGACATGTGACACAGAGTTAGGTTACAACAAGTGAGGTTAGATACAGACATGTGACACAGAGTTAGGTTACAACAAGTGAGGTTAGATACAGACATGTGACACAGAGTTAGGTTACAACAAGTGAGGTTAGATACAGACATGTGACACAGAGTTAGGTTACAACAAGTGGGTTAGATACAGACATGTGACACAGAGTTAGGTTACAACAAGTGAGGTTAGATACAGACATGTGACACAGAGTTAGGTTACAACAAGTGAGGTTAGATACAGACATGTGACACAGAGTTAGGTTACAACAAGTGAGGTTAGATACAGACATGTGACACAGAGTTAGGTTACAACAAGTGAGGTTAGATACAGACATGTGACACAGAGTTAGGTTACAACAAGTGAGGTTAGATACAGACATGTGACACAGAGTTAGGTTACAACAAGTGAGGTTAGATACAGACATGTGACACAGAGTTAGGTTACAACAAGTGAGTTAGATACAGACATGTGACACAGAGTTAGGTTACAACAAGTGAGGTTAGATACAGACATGTGACACAGAGTTAGGTTACAACAAGTGAGGTAGATACAGACATGTGACACAGAGTTAGGTTACAACAAGTGAGGTTAGATACAGACATGTGACACAGAGTTAGGTTACAACAAGTGAGGTTAGATACAGACATGTGACACAGAGTTAGGTTACAACAAGTGAGGTTAGATACAGACATGTGACACAGAGTTAGGTTACAACAAGTGAGGTTAGATACAGACATGTGACACAGAGTTAGGTTACAACAAGTGAGGTTAGATACAGACATGTGACACAGAGTTAGGTTACAACAAGTGAGGTTAGATACAGACATGTGACACAGAGTTAGGTTACAACAAGTGAGGTTAGATACAGACATGTGACACAGAGTTAGGTTACAACAAGTGAGGTTAGATACAGACATGTGACACAGAGTTAGGTTACAACAAGTGAGGTTAGATACAGACATGTGACACAGAGTTAGGTTACAACAAGTGAGGTTAGATACAGACATGTGACACAGAGTTAGGTTACAACAAGTGAGGTTAGATACAGACATGTGACACAGAGTTAGGTTACAACAAGTGAGGTTAGATACAGACATGTGACACAGAGTTAGGTTACAACAAGTGAGGTTAGATACAGACATGTGACACAGAGTTAGGTTACAACAAGTGAGGTTAGATACAGACATGTGACACAGAGTTAGGTTACAACAAGTGAGGTTAGATACAGACATGTGACACAGAGTTAGGTTACAACAAGTGAGGTTAGATACAGACATGTGACACAGAGTTAGGTTACAACAAGTGAGGTTAGATACAGACATGTGACACAGAGTTAGGTTACAACAAGTGAGGTTAGATACAGACATGTGACACAGAGTTAGGTTACAACAAGTGAGGTTAGATACAGACATGTGACACAGAGTTAGGTTACAACAAGTGAGGTTAGATACAGACATGTGACACAGAGTTAGGTTACAACAAGTGAGGTTAGATACAGACATGTGACACAGAGTTAGGTTACAACAAGATGAGGTTAGATACAGACATGTGACACAGAGTTAGGTTACAACAAGTGAGGTTAGATACAGACATGTGACACAGAGTTAGGTTACAACAAGTGAGGTTAGATACAGACATGTGACACAGAGTTAGGTTACAACAAGTGAGGTTAGATACAGACATGTGACACAGAGTTAGTTTACAACAAGTGAGGTTAGATACAGACATGTGACACAGAGTTAGGTTACAACAAGTGAGGTTAGATACAGACATGTGACACAGAGTTAGGTTACAACAAGTGAGGTTAGATACAGACATGTGACACAGAGTTAGGTTACAACAAGTGAGGTTAGATACAGACATGTGACACAGAGTTAGGTTACAACAAGTGAGGTTAGATACAGACATGTGACACAGAGTTTAGGTTACAACAAGTGAGGTTAGATACAGACATGTGACACAGAGTTAGGTTACAACAAGTGAGGTTAGATACAGACATGTGACACAGAGTTAGGTTACAACAAGTGAGGTTAGATACAGACATGTGACACAGAGTTAGGTTACAACAAGTGAGGTTAGATACAGACATGTGACACAGAGTTAGGTTACAACAAGTGAGGTTAGATACAGACATGTGACACAGAGTTAGGTTACAACAAGTGAGGTTAGATACAGACATGTGACACAGAGTTAGGTTACAACAAGTGAGGTTAGATACAGACATGTGACACAGAGTTAGGTTACAACAAGTGAGGTTAGATACAGACATGTGACACAGAGTTAGGTTACAACAAGTGAGGTTAGATACAGACATGTGACACAGAGTTAGGTTACAACAAGTGAGGTTAGATACAGACATGTGACACAGAGTTAGGTTACAACAAGTGAGGTTAGATACAGACATGTGACACAGAGTTAGGTTACAACAAGTGAGGTTAGATACAGACATGTGACACAGAGTTAGGTTACAACAAGTGAGGTTAGATACAGACATGTGACACAGAGTTAGGTTACAACAAGTGAGGTTAGATACAGACATGTGACACAGAGTTAGGTTACAACAAGTGAGGTTAGATACAGACATGTGACACAGAGTTAGGTTACAACAAGTGAGGTTAGATACAGACATGTGACACAGAGTTAGGTTACAACAAGTGAGGTTAGATACAGACATGTGACACAGAGTTAGGTTACAACAAGTGAGGTTAGATACAGACATGTGACACAGAGTTAGGTTACAACAAGTGAGGTTAGATACAGACATGTGACACAGAGTTAGGTTACAACAAGTGAGGTTAGATACAGACATGTGACACAGAGTTAGGTTACAACAAGTGAGGTTAGATACAGACATGTGACACAGAGTTAGGTTACAACAAGTGAGGTTTAGATACAGACATGTGACACAGAGTTAGGTTACAACAAGTGAGGTTAGATACAGACCATGTGACACAGAGTTAGGTTACAACAAGTGAGGTTAGATACAGCATGTGACACAGAGTTAGGTTACAACAAGTGAGGTTAGATACAGGACATGTGACACAGAGTTAGGTTACAACAAGTGAGGTTAGATACAGACATGTGACACAGAGTTAGGTTACAACAAGTGAGGTTAGATACAGACATGTGACACAGAGTTAGGTTACAACAAGTGAGGTTAGATACAGACATGTGACACAGAGTTAGGTACAACAAGTGAGGTTAGGTTAGGTTAGGTTAGGTTAGGTTAGGTTAGGTTAGGTAGGTTAGGTTAGGTTAGGTTAGGTTTAGGTTAGGTTAGGTTAGGTTAGGTTAGTTAGTGGTTAGGTTAGGTTAGGTTAGGTTAGGTTAGGTTAGGTTAGGTTAGGTTAGGTAGGTTAGGTTAGGTTAGGTTAGGTTAGGTTAGGTTAGGTTAGGTTAGGTTAGGTTAGGTTAGGTTAGGTTAGGTTAGGTTAGGTTAGGTTAGGTTAGGTTAGGTTAGGTTAGGTTAGGTTAGGTTAGGTTAGTTAGGTTAGGTTAGGTTAGGTTAGGTTAGTAGGTTAGGTTAGGTTAGGTTAGGTTTTTTTTTTTTTTTTTTTTTTTTTTTTTTCATAAGTTGATGATTTTATGTTTAAGTTTATAAAGTTGCTGTTTTGTATAATTTGTTGTGACTTATTTACTATTTTGATCTCCATCCGGTGTTTTGCAGAGTTTTCATCTCCGAAGAGCTGGTTCCATCTGTCACCGGACGAGACAACACTGTTGATTGGTGGTTCCTCTGCATGGGAAACAGAGCTATAACTATAAGTTCTACGAGATTTTACACTATTATACAAATGGGAAGGTTAACATCTTCCCACTTGATAAGCGGGATTAAGAGACCGAGAGTCCGGTACACTTGAAGGGCTGAAGAGATAGAAAAATCAATACGGAAATTACTGACACCTAATTTTTTAAGATAAAACAAAGAGTGGGATGTATAAGGTGTATTACATCCCATAATCATTTGACCCTCGATACGGGCCATCATTGATTTTAATTTTTGGGCACAACTTTGA